>OX422219.1:427095688-427750688 GCA_949130495.1 Sambucus nigra
AGTATCAGCAATTAAATGCTGATAGAGGATCTGATAAGTTGGTCTCCGCTTATGATATGAAGGAAAGGACTTTGAAGATCTAGGTTGAAGAACATAGGCAGGTTAGAGCAAGAAAACAATAACCTGCGAGGAGAGATATCTCAGTTGAAATCTGCAGCATCTACCTCAAGCGCTTTAGTCCCTGTTAACGACGAGGGGTTCTCTTTCTTAGAAGTCAAAAATGCCAATTTAAGAGATGAATTGGAAACTTTAAAGAGGACTAGGCCTTCTACTTCTGCTCGGGGAAGAGCAAGAGCTTCTCGGGGATGAGCAAGGGCTGCTTGGGTTGCTATCGAAGATGCTAGAATGCAGGCAGCCTTAGAGAATCAGGCCTTCCAGTTGATGGAAAAGAATCAGGCATTAGCTGAGATTTCTAAGAAAATTCAGGCCTTCGACGAGCAACTTGCTGCCCAAAATTCTGCCCTGGAGAACAAAACAAATCTAGTGAAGAATCTTCATGAGTAGTTAGAGAGGTTGACCTACCAATTCCACAAGCAGCCCAGAGAGTTCTGGATGGCTGGTTATAATGAAGCCCTCTATCACCTTGATGACCGGATCTAACAGTCGAACAATGAGGGGTACAAGCAAATATGGCTAAATGCTTTGGGGGTGCTGCAATTGGAATATGGTCACTATTTGTGGGATTACTATGACCCTGGGTTGCTCGAGTTGCCAGTGCCACTTTTCAAACTTAATATGAGCTGGATTCCTTCTCGGGCCATTCCTCAATGCTTGATTTCAATGTATCTTGGCGACTACAGTCTTCATTCTAACTTCGAGATATCTCGTTCGGAGCACCTTCTTGATCGGCCATCTATGATGAACATCAGGATGCTCAAAGATCTAAATTTCATAAATTCCCCCTATGCCTTAGACGATCCTCCTGCTGGTGAAGAACCTGTTTCAAAGGCATAGGGGAGGAAGAAACCAATAGAATAGGACTCTTGATGTAATAATTTCTTATGTATTTCATTCTTAATGTATTTTGTTTTGGATTTAATGAAAAACTTCTAGTTCTCTTTGGAGTCTTGATTGTCATTGTCTTGTAAATATTCTGTAAAACATTTCTTTTATTTACTAATGAACGTGTATGTATAAAGATATTTTACGTTGTTTTAAATTGTCGATCAACTGTAGTTGGTGAAAATTCTATTATTGACCATTCTGAGTTT
Organism: Sambucus nigra; assembly: GCA_949130495.1. Lineage (NCBI taxonomy): Eukaryota > Viridiplantae > Streptophyta > Magnoliopsida > Dipsacales > Adoxaceae > Sambucus > Sambucus nigra. The sequence continues at coordinate 427,096,900 of OX422219.1, forward strand.
GTGGTAATTATTGGACGACTAATCAAAATTGGTGATATTTTGTTTCTCGACCAAAAATTATGTTTTACTTTTTACTGTAATGACTTATCACTTTTTAATTCTAAGCCATTAGACGACTTTCATCACATGATTCTATTTTGTTTAACCAAATATTCCCGACCAACCGTAGTTGGTGGATTTTCTTTCCCGACCAACCGTAATTGGTGGATTTTTATTCCCGACCAACTTTAGTTGGTGGATTTTTTTTATTCCCTACCAACCGTAATTGGTGGATTTTTATTCCCGACCAACCTTAGTTAGTGGATTTTCTTCCCAACCAACCGTAGTTGGTGATTCTGGGCTTTTCTTTTTTCCTCCCAACCAACCGTAGTTGATGATTCTAGGCTTTTTTCTTCCCGACCAACCGTAGTTGGTGGATTTTTATTCCCGACCAACCTTAGCTGGTGGATTTTCTTCCCAACCAACCGTAGTTGGTGATTCTGGGCTTTTTCTTTCCCTACCAACTATAGTTGGTGGATTTTTTATTTCCGACCAACTGTAGTTGGTGGATTTTTATTCCCGACCAACTTTAGCTGGTGGATTTTCTTCCAAACCAACCGTAGTTGGTGATTCGGGGATTTTTCTTCCCAACCAACCGTAGTTGGTGATTCTGGACTTTTCTTTTTTCTTCCCAACCAACTGTAGTTGGTGATTCAGGGTTTTTTTTTCCCGACCAACCGTAGTTGGTGGATTTTTATTCCTGACCAACCTTAGATGGTGGATTTTCTTCCCAACCAACCATAGTTGGTGATTCTGGGCTTTTTCTTTCCCGACCAACTATAGTTGGTGGATTTTTTATTCCCGACCAACCGTAGTTGGTGGATTTTCTTCCCAACCAAATGTATTTGGTGATTCTGGGCTTTTTATTCCCAACCAACAGTAGTTCATGGATTTTTTATTCCCGACCAACCGTAGTTGGTGGATTTTCTTCCCAACCAACTGTAGTTAGTGATTCTGGGCTTTTTCATTCCCGACCAACTATAGTTGGTGGATTTTTTATTCCCGACCAACTGTAGTTGGTGATTCTGGGCTTGATGCGTACTGTGTAGCACTAATACTTCGAAAAAAATTTCAACAAAAGGAGAGAATTGGGGAAAACATCCAAAACTTTTATTCATAATGAAGAAAACTGCATTACATGGGGATTGAACTATTGGTAATATTTGCGAAGATGCTATGCATTCCATGCATTATTGAACTCTTCTCCTTCTAAGGTTTCAATCCTATACGTCCCTAGTCGAACAACCTCTGTTACTCTGTAGGTTCCACGCCAGTTAGCCTCCAGTTTGTTGTGTTTTTTAATCACTTTATTTTGCACATAGTCCCCTTCTTTCAAGTCACATTTCTTTACTCTCTTATTGTAGAACACGTTGCTGGTATGCAGCATTCCTGATCGCTGCTTCTTCTCTAACTTCCTCGAGCATATCCAAGTCTAATCTTCTCATCAAGTCGCTGACAGGAGAATTGAAATTCAGCACTCTGTGTGTGGGGAGGCCTAGCTCAGTTGGTATAACCACTTCACTTCCAAATGCCAGCATGAATGGATATTCTCCTGTTGCTGCTCGTGGAGTAGTACGATAAGCCCACAGTACAGAGTGCAACTCGTTGATCCAGTTCACCTTCGAATCGTGCAATCTTTTCTTCAAACCATTCGGCAATGTTCTGTTCGTCACTTCAGTTTTCCCATTGCTCTGGGGATGACCTGGTGCAGAGTGGGTTTTCAATATGTTCGACTGATGACAATACACAACAAACTCCTCGTTGTCAAATTGAGTTCCATGGTCGGTGATGAATTCATGGGGAAGACCATACTACAGATGATATTCTTCCAAATAAATTGGTACACCTTTTAATACGTCATGTCGATAAGAGGCTCGTCTTCCACCCACTTAGTAAAGTAATCCACTACGATGATGAGATATTTAAACCTTCCTCTGGTCATTGGAAGTGTCCCGACCAAGTCAATTCCCCACATGGCAAATGACCAAAGGGAAGTAATGGGAGCTAACAATGCTTGGGGAGTTCTTCGAATAGAGGAGAAACGTTGACATTTGTCACATTTCTTCGCATAGGCTATATAATCAGCCCTCATAGTTGGCCAATAGTATCCTTGTATTATTATTCTTTGCAAAAGTGTCCGACCTGCTACATATGCTCCACAAGACCCTTTATGGATTTCTTTGATCAGGTCTTTCACCTTGGTAGGATGTACACATCTTTGAAAACCTGCTATAATTCCTTGTCTATATAGAACACTATTGGTCAACGCATAACGAGCAACTTTAAACTTCAATTTCTTGGCTGCGAGGTTGTCAGTTGGTAACTTTCCTTCCTCAATATATGCCCTTATGGGATCCATCCAAGATGGATCTAAATCGAGGGTAATAAATTTCATCATCAAATCTTCATCTATGCTCCGACTAGCCAAGACATCTATTGGGATTGTTCTTCATAGCTCGGTGCGTGTTGCTGAGGCTAACCGAGCTAAGGCATCTGCTCTTGCATTATCCAACCTTGGAATTCTAATTATCTGTACTGCAATCAGGCTTGATAAAATCTCCATTGCTTTTTCATGATATTTGATCATTAATTATCCTTTGGCTGCATATACCCCTAGCATTTGATTCACGATCAATTGCGAGTCACTGAATACGATAACTTGCTCTACCCCCATGGTTTTTTCCAAACTAAGACCTGCGATCATAGCTTCATATTCAGCCTCATTATTAGAAGCCTTGAATTGGAAGCACATAGCATACTCCACATCGACCTCATCCGGGCTATTCAAAACAATCCCTGCCCCACAACCTGTAGTGCAAGATGAGCCATCCACGTATAGATTCCATATAGGTACCTCGTCTTCAAATCTTTGATCAGACAGAGTTCCTTGGTGGAATATCTGTTATTTCCTTTTATCCTCTTCTATAACTTCTTGCTGCTCGTCGACTATCCTTTCTTGCTCGTCACCCAACCTAAGTTGGTAGGAGTTTAAATCTGAGGATCCTGTAACATCCACAGGTTAGTCGGTGTTCAGCTTTTGCTCCTCGGTGATATCAGGATAGGTGAATTCTGCTATAAAATCTGCTACTTCTTGTCCTTTAAGTGACGATCTAGGTTCATAATTTATGTCATATTCACCAAGTTCTATTGCCCAGTACATCAATCTTCCTGATTTTTTTGGTTTATGAAGAGCTTGTCTCAATGGCATATCAGTATACACAACTATGGTATGAGCTTGGAAATACGGCCTCATTCTCCTACTCGCCTCGATCAATGCTAGTGCTAGCTTTTCCAGTCTTGGATATCTGATCTCTGCTCCTCGAAAGGCTTTGCTAGTGTAATAGATCAGTTTTTGCACTCCATTCTCCATTCTTATCAATTCCAAGCTAACTGCATTTTTCAACACTGCCAAATACAAGTGCAATATTTCTCCTATCACTGGCTTGGACAACAGTGGAGGTGCTCTAGTTATTTTTTCAACTCTTGAAAAGTCTTCTCGCATTCGTCATTCCATTCAAACATTTTTCGGAGTGTTTTGAAGAATGGGAGGCATCTATCTGTTGCTCGTGATACAAATCTATTAAGTGCTGCAACTCGCCCAGTGAGACTTTGCACTTCCTTCTTCGTCGTTGGAGATCGGAGTCCTAATAGAGCCTTGATCTTCTCTGGGTTTGCTTCGATTCCTCGTTGGTTAACAATATACCCGAGGAACATGCCTTCTCGTACTCCGAATATGCACTTGGTGGGATTCAACTTCATTTGATATTTATCTAATTAATCAAAGGTCTGGCCTAAGTCAATTAGATGGTTAGAAGCTCTCTTGCTCTTCGTCAGCATATCATCAACATAAACTTCCATATTGCAACTGATTTGTTCTGCAAATACCTTGTTCATCAGTCGCTGATATGTTGCACCTGCATTTTTCAAACCAAAAGGCATAACATTATAACAATAAGTTCCCCTAGGGGTAATGAAAGAGGTACTCTCCCTATCTTAAGGTTTCATTTTAATCTGGTTATAACCTGAATAAGCATCCATGAAGATCAAAATCTCGTGTCCCAAGGTAGCATCCACTAATTGATCAATTCGAGGCAAAGCAAAATGATCCTTTGGGCATGCCTTGTTGAGGTTGATGAAGTCTACAAACATCCTCCACTTATTGTTTTTCTTCTTCACCATCACTACATTAGCTAACCAGTCTGGATATTTGACATCTTCAATAAATCTAGCTTTTTGGAGCTTCTCGATCTCCTCTTATATAGCTTGGTTCTTCTTGGGGCTGAACACTCTTCTTCTCTACTTCACTGGCTTGATTTCCTTATATATATTGAGCTCGTGACATAAGAAATTTGGGTCTATTCCTGGCATGTCCTCATGACTCTAGGCAAAAGTTTGTTTTCTTCTTTTTAGGAAAACTATCAATTCTTGTTTTAGTGATGCATCAATGACGAACCTATTTGAGTTGTTCATTCCGGGTGCTCGTCATCCAGAATGACATTTTCAGTAGCTTCCACCACCTGGCCTTTCACGAGTTGCGACTCATCTCTAGGATCTAATGTTTCAATTTCTGTACCTTGATCCACTTGATAGGTAGTAGTCTTTTTCCTAGATTCCTCCAGTTCTTCCTACTCGGTAGATGAATAGTAGAACTCCCGGGCTACTTTTTGGTCACCTTTCACAACTCCTACTCCAAAGTTGGTTGGAAATTTTAGGCATTGATGTAATGTAGATGGTACTACTTCGAACTTCTTTAAACCTACCCTTCCCATGATGATATTATAAGATGATTGAACATTCTTATCCATCACAAAAAAGCGCACTCTTTCTGTTCGACAAGCAGGCCATGTACCGATGAACATATCCAACTTGATCGTGCCAAGTGGAAAAACTTTCTCCCCAGCAAAACCGAGGAGGGGCCTGTGATAAGGTTCCAACTGAGACAACATTAGATTTAAGCTATCGAAGCATGAGTACAACATAATATCCACCGAGCTACCATTATCAACCAGTACTCTAGAGATCATCACTTCCTTCATCCTCATTTTGATCACCAGTGGGTCATCATGAGGATACAGCACACCTACGAGGCCATTCTTGGATAAATCGGTGACCAGTTTTTCTTTGTTTACCTTCCTCGGGCGATCATCCTCGGCTAAATTTATTCGTTGAATTTATGAACAAGCTCGATATTCATTGAGGTAAGCTTTCCTTTTTGCAGTAAGGTCTCCACCTCCTGCATCTCCACCTGTAATAACATTACAATCAAATAATCCAATACAGATTGAAAATACCTCACGCTCTGACTGCCTTGGTCTTTTGGGGAGAGCGGGGTCGTCTTCTAGATCATCTTCATGATCTCTTTTCTTGTTTTCTTCTTCTCGACGAGGATATCTAGACCTCTGCCTTGCTCGGTCGCTGCTTTTTCTTTCACTTCTCCGATCAACATACTTAGCCAGCTTTCCTCCTCTAATGAGTGCTTAGATTTCATTTTGGAGAGATATGCAATTCTTGGTCGTGTGACCATGATCTTTATGGAACTTGCGATATTTGGACTTATTTCACTTGTCAGGATATGTCTTCATCTTCTTTGGCCAGTTTAGCTCCTTGTTGTTCTTGATTTCTTCCAGGACATGGTTTATGTCTACTTTCAAAGGAGTATAATTTTCAAATTTCTTCAATGTTTCCCATGATGGTTTTGCTTATGACTGCTTGTCGCCACCATTGTTCTTATGCTCTTTATTTTTAGCCTTATCGACCTCCACCTTGTTCTCTTTGGAGTCCATATTCTTCTTCTCAACCATGGCCTCTCGGCATTTATGATTTTTTCCGCTTTTTCCATCAGTTCTGACATGGTCCTGGGTGGATCTTTGGCTAGAGCGTAGTACAATTTATTGGGCAACAGACCACTCATCAAAGTAGTAATCGCTGTCTTTCTTCGTAATCAATAACTTCGAGCTTCTTGTTATTGAAACGAGTTATATAATCCCTGGTGCTTTCAACTGCCTTTTGTCTGACACTTAATAAGTGTGCTACTCAATTAACTGGTTTTGCTCCAAAGAAGAAATTTCTAATAAAGAGCTCGACCAGTTGAAAGAAAGTTGAAATCTTCCCCCGAGGAAAATTATTGTACCATATTTGAGCATATCCGGTAAGAGTTTCCGAAAATGCCCTATATCTCATCTCATTGGGCACGGCATAGATGTCAGCAGCAGTTTGGTATTGTTCTATATGAAGGACAGGGTCAGTTTTTCCATCATATTTAGGAGTCACAACAGGTGCTTTGAACTTTGATGGTGTGGGAAAATCCACAATTGCCTGGATAAAAGGTGTCCCTTGGACAAAAGTTCTTTGTAGAGGATTTTTGGCCTTAGCCATTTCCCCTAGTCTATCTTCCAACGTTTGAATAGATCCTTTACATGCATCATTTCCCTCCTCGGGCCTATTTGTTCGAGCAATTGATCGTGTTGAAGTCGCTTCCTGGGATCTATCATTACGAGCAGCTGGTTGTGATTGGGCAGAACCCTCCTTTAGGTCAGATGGTCGTCAAAAGTTTCTCGACAAGGTCTTAGGAGGACTCTTATTCCTCCTAGGGCCTAATCTATCAAAAGGAGAAGCCCTACTTAATCTCTCCAATGCACTAGTCCTTTCTGGAGAGAGGTTGATGTGTTGTTCAGTATCTGTGGCTTGTACTGACGAAGTTCGACCCGATTAATAAGATAAATCATCAGATCTTTCATTGCGATATGAATCAGCATGCCTAGTACGCGAAGAAGGAAAATGGGTGTTTCTTTGAACGCTTCGTTGTCCTGACTGGGTAGATAATCTGTGACACCCAGCCTAATTTAAACATCGGGTGATCATGACTTTATTAAATTAAAACAAGTTTCTCAAATGGTTCATTCTTAGCATCACTGTCGAAAACTTTTTAATTACTAATACCCTAAGTAAAATTAGACCGGTGCTAAATTTTATCTTTCTTAAAATAGAAAAATCAACCATGCGAAACAAAGTACAAATAATCATGTGCTGTAGATCAAAAAACAAGTAAAAGTACAACAGAATAAAAGTATTACCGAATAAACCATTGGCTAAAGTTAACCCAAACAACAAAAGAGTAACCACCAGTCTGAAACCAAAAACTGAGACTAAAAACGGACAACAAGTCCATACATAGAATAGTGTGAGATCCTGTACTAGATCTGAATGAGAGATATCGCCTAGTCAAAATCCTGTAAGCATCCACTGTGCTACAGCTCCGAGTCTCTGGAATGGAATCATCATACATGGCATCCCTGTGGCTGGACACCTAAAAGGTTTTGAAAATATTTAATAGCAAGAGTTAGTACTCAAAACATTTTGAAAATATTTTGCAAGCGTTTATCACAATATAAAATGCGGTTATTGATTACACATGTTAGGTTCTCGTACACTCTCTTGAGTTAACTCACCCCTCATCTTTTGTGCACACCTAACGTTCTACACTTAGTTTATCTAGACGTACTTCTCTAGCTAACTAAACCAAAGTAGTAAACTGAGCTTATCTGTACCCAAGTTCCAGTACCGCCCATACAGTACAACCGTTTTTCTAACATCACGCGTATGTCAATTAATTCCCAAGTAACATATAATCTATGTTATCTTTCCAAGACTTCTCATTTAGTTTCACTTACTAAAATTACTACAATTCTCACAATTGTTAACTTTCCCTCTTATGTAATTAAGTTTCGCTACTTGAATTACTAAATAGATTTTCTCTATCTAAAGGTTCATTTCGTAATTAAGTTTCACTACTTAACTTACCAATTCAGTATGTATCTTTAAATACATAATATATCAATCTACTAATACACGGAAGTAGAATATCATCGGGTATATATATTTCACACACAATATATACTAAATATTAGTCACAGCTATTTTGCCCCTTTTATACACATAAAGGACTCTTGGTTCGGAATGATTCATCGACCCCAAGTAATAATTGGTTCGGCATGATACATCGACCCCAATTATTTTTTAAAAATATATATATACACATATCCTGGTTCGGGACTCTCTCATCGCGACACCAGTTCAAAGTTTGGTTCGGTATTTCTCATCGACCCCAAACTTATAATAACTTTATGTTAGTTCGGAATGTCTCATCGACCCTAACATAATTAATTTAGGTATACTCTCTCTACCTAAAAGATCACCTAATTCAGTAGGTACACGCCCGACCTATTAATCATATACGTACATAATATTTTAAATCTCATATATTTACCGTACAATATTCGCTTTACGATTTATCTCATTAATCGTATTTATTTGAGTATACACACAACTCTAAGGGTCCTAGTTACCCCTTACATATAATTTCAGTAGTTATTGCTTACCCTACTGGTCTATTATTTGAATTGAATTTACTTCGCCCCGTAACTCAATTTCCGAAGTCCGCGATACTCTACTAAATCGGATTATTCTCCTCGGTCCATAATCCAAGCCCTACACTCAATGGCCTTATTGGACCTCAACATATACCTACTGGTCTTATTCTTACTCCCATATAAGTATAATGTAAATCCTAGGATACTCATTCATTCCCGAACTCCACGAAGAATTAACCACAAAATTTTCGGGAAACAGCTTAGGTCGATCGATCGACGGCTGGGTTCGATCGATCGACTTAGTCGATCGATCGATAGTTCTAGATCGATCGATCGAACAGGGACATACGCAGTCTGTCTTCTTCGTTGATCCGTTCCTCCATTGACAAAATTACCAAACTCCATTATTGTCCACCAAACTTCGACCCAATGATCCTAACATATTTCCACATATACTAGGACAGTTTCTAACGTAACAAATACATCAAAACTCCAATTCCTTTAAAGAAATAATGAATTAAACCCCAAAATTTCTTGAAAACCTAGTTATGGTGTTCTTCTCATATATATATTCAAAATCCAAATTTTTACTCCGAAAATAATCAAGTCTAATCTGAATATTAATCCTCTACATAGTTTAAATCATTCTACATGCGATTCCTATCCCAACATGCACAAATATCATCTTCTCCAATCAAAATAATGATTTAATCAAAACTATTCAAAAACCCTACACATGGGTATTATAACTTTAAGATTTTTGCAATAAACAACTTGCCTTATGATCAGTAGGTTCTGATTTCGTGGTTCTTGTTGATGATTGATGATCTTCATCCTTCAATCCTTCTTCCCCAACAAGTATGATGGTAGAAATCCTTTTGAATCCTTCCCAAATCTTCTTTTTTCTTTAGAAAGTTGTGCCTCTCCTCTCTCTAATGGTATTGGTGTTGTCATGGGTGTTCTAACCCTAATTCCTCTATCATATGGCTTATATAAAACTCTCAATTTCGTAGGTCATCATACCCTCATATGTTAAAAGACCAAAACGTCCCCGAACGGTCTCGGTTTAGCCCAAAATTACCCCGGGACTCAATGAGTACCCCCGGGTATACTATTTTGACTAATTTGACCCTTTTGGACTCATTGGTGACCTCTAAATTATCATTTGAGTCACTTAAAAATATTACTCGTTCTCACCCCAACACAGTCTACACGCGTTAAGTAACTATTTACCACTCGCACTAAGTAAATAAAAATGATGCAATATACACCGGTATCTATCTTTCGAATAATATACCAAAATTACAATTTTAAATAAAACTCTTTAAATTACTACTCTTACGTAATTTAAATTAAGCCGACATTTTCTCATTTAATTATCCAATCTAATTAAATGTAATATTCAGAAATACGGGGTGTTACATACTCCACCCTGGATGGTTTGTAGGAGTTGTCATATAGTTTCTTGCATGGCTATCTGGCCTTGGTCTACATGAGCCATTATTCGAGCCAAATCTTGGACGTTGGGTGGAGAAGATGGATTTGGAGTGTTTCCTGCGTTTCGATTATTTGATTCAGGATTATTAGCCATTGGTGATGAATTGTTTTGATGAAAAACGATAATTACAGTCGTTTCCCACAGACGGCGCCAATCTGTTGTTGTAAAAAATTAGATTACCTCTAATTATTCAATCACAGATAAAACTAAAAAAGACAAAATATTTCTAAAGTGGTTCAGCCTTGAAAGAATGGCCTACGTCCACTGTTTGTGTTATTGCTGACTATTTGTAGAATTCTCGATAAAGGGTTTACCAAGAAATTCCGAGTTCCCTGCTAATAAGGAGGTTACAATGTATTTATAGCCTTAAGGTTGTTCATGCGAGAGAATATTACATAGCTGTCCAATAGGCGTGTACATCTGTATGATAATAATCAGCATTTAATGCGCATTCAATCCTCTTAATTATTCGGTTATAACAGTTGTGTACGAGATGCAGCTCGGACCGCCTAAGCTGCTTGGACCGCCTCAGTAGCTCGACATATATGAGTTAATCGGTATGATAAAGTTCTTCGAAGAACACTTGTTGTTCGGAGCGCTTAAGTTGGTCGGGGAGGTTGAGTTTCTCGGAGTCAAGGTGTTGTCAAAAAATGTTTGTCGGTGCCATGTAGATTGACACGTGTCTTCGAATAATTAGTCCACGTCAGCAGAATAAATTTAGTATCAACAGGGGTTATTTTGAGTTTTCAACCTCTAACGCCATCTTTTGCTTAAGTCTAGAAATATGCAAATTACCATCGTATTCTCAAACTGGGAGAGTCGCGGCTGTGCGGTTAGTTCCTAGGAGTTATATTGGACCCGTGGGAGGTGTAGGTGCCACCTACCGGGCCGTTCGGGGGTTGTTTCGAGTTTTCACCCTCTAATGCCATGTTTTTATGTCTAAGTCTAGAAGTATGCAAATTATCATTGTATTCTCAAACCGGGAGTACCGCGGCTGCGCGGTCAGTTCCTACGAGATACATTGGTCCCGTGTGAGGTGTTGATGCCACCCACGGAGCCGTTCGGGGGCTGTTTTGAGTTTTAACCCTCTAATGCCATGTTTTTAAGCCTATGTCTATAAATATGTAAATGATCATCGTATTCTCAAACCAGGAGACTCGCGACTGTGGGGTCAGTTCCTACGAGTTACATCGGTCCCGTGGGAGGTGTTGGTGTGGGCCGTTCGGGGGTTGTTTCGAGTTTTCACCCTCTAACGCCATGTTTTGCTTAAGTCTAGTAATATGCAAATTATCATCGCATTCTCAAACCGGGAGTCTCGCGGCTGCGCGATCAGTTCCTACGAGTTACATTTGTCCCATGGGAGGTGTTGGTGCACCCACGGGGCCGTTCGGGTAGTGTTTTGGGTTTTCACCATCTAACGCCAAGTTTTTAAGCCTAAGTCTAGATATATGAAAATTACCGTCGTATTCTCAAATCGGGAGTTCCGTGGCTGCGCGGTCATTTCCTATGAGTTACACTGGTCCCGTGGGAGTTGTTGGTGCCACCCACGTGGCTGTTCGGGGGCTGTTTTGGGTTTTCACCAACTAACGCCATATTTTTAAGCATAAGTCAAGAAATATGCAAATTATTGTCATATTAGCAAAACCGGGAGGTCCGCGACTACGGGGTCATGTCCTACGAGTTACATTGGTCCCGTGGAAGGTGTTGGGGCCGCCCAGGGGGCCGTTCGGGGGTTATTTCGAGTTTTCACCCTATAACGCCATGTTTTGCTTAAGTCTAGAAATATGAAAATTATCGTCGTATTCTCAAACCGGGAGTGCCGCGGCTGTATGATCAGTTCCTACGAGTTATATTGGTCCCGTGGGAGTTGTAGGTGCCACCCACGTGGCCATTTGAGAGTTGTTTCAAGTTTTCACCCTCTAATGCCATGTTTTTATGCCTAAGTCTAGAAATATGCAAATTATCATTGTATTCTCAAACCGAGAGTGCCGCCGCTGCGCGATCAGTTCCTACGAGTTACATTGGTCCCGTGTGAGATGTTGGTGCCAACCACGGGGCCGTTCGGGGGCAGTTTCGAATTTTCACCCTCTAACACCAGGTTTTTAAGCCTAAGTCTAGAAATATGCAAATGATCATCGTATTCTCAAACCGGGAGACTCGCGACAACGGGGTCAGTTTCGACGAGTTACATTGGTCCCATGGGAGGTGTTGGTGCAGGGCCGTTTGGGGGTTGTTTCGAGTTTTCACCCTCTAACGCCATGATTTGCTTAAGTATAGAAATATGCAAATTACCGTCGTTTCTCAAATCGGGAGACTCGCGACTGCGGGGTCAGTTGCTACGAGTTACATTGGTACCGTGGGAGGTTTTTGTGCGGGGCCGTTCGGGGGTTATTTCGAGTTTGCACTCTCCAACGCCATGTTTTGTTTAAGTCTAGAAATATGAAAATTACCGTCGTATTCTCAAACGAGGAGTGTTGCGGCTATGCAGTCAGTTCTTATGAGTTACATTGGTCCTGTGGGGGGTGTTGGTGGCATCCACGGGGCCGTTCGGGGATTGTTTCAAGTTTTCACCCTCTAACGCCATGTTTGTATCCCTAAGTCTAGAAATATGAGAAATACTAGCGTATTCTCAAACTGAGAGTCCCGCGTCTTCATGGTCAGTTCCTACGAGTTACGTTGGTCCCGTGGGAGGTGTTGGTGCCACCCACGGGGACGTTCGGAGGCTGTTTCGAGTTTTCACCCTCTAAAGCCATGTTTTTAAGCCTAAGTCTAGAAATATGTAAATTATAGTCGTATTCTTAAATCGGGAAACCCGCGGCTATGGGGTCAGTTCCTACGAGTTACATTGGTCCCATGGGAGATGTTGGTGCCACCCACGGGGCTGTTCGGGGGTTGTTTCGAGTTTTCACCCTCTAACGTCATGTTTTGCTTAAGTGTAAAAATATGCAAATTATCATCGTATTCTCAAACCGAGAGTCTTGCGACTGTACGGTCAGTTCCTACGAGTTACGTTGGTCCGGTGGGAGGTGTTCGTGCCACCCACGGGGCCGTTCGGGTGATGTTTTGCGTTTTCACCCTCTAACGTCATTTTTTAAGGCTAAGTCTAGAAATATGCAAATGATTGTCGTATTCTCAAATCGGGAGACTTGCGACTGCGGGGTCAGTTCCTACGAGTTACATTAGCCCCATGGGAGGAGTTGGTGAGGGGCCGTTCGGGGGTTGTTTTGAGTATTCACCCTCTAACGCCATGTTTTGCTTAAGTCTAGAAATATGCAAATTACCATCGTATTCTCAAACCGAGAGTGTCGCGGCTACACGGTCAGTTCTTACGAGTTACATTGGTCCTGTGGGAGGTGTTGGTGCCACCCACGGGGACGTTCGGGGGCTGTTTTGAGTTTTCACCCTCTAACGCCATGTTTTTAAGCCTAAGTCAAGAAATATGTAAATTATAGTCGTATTCTCAAATCAGGAGACCCATGGTTGCGGGGTCAACTCCTACGAGTTACATTGGTCCCCTTGGAGATATTGGTGCCACCCACGAGGCTGTTCGGGGGTTGTTTTGAGTTTTCACCCTGTAACGTCATGTTTTACTTAAGTCTAGAAAATTGCAAATTATCATCATATTCTCAAACCGAGAGTCTCGCGGCGGTGCGGTCAGTTCCTACGAGTTACGTTGTTCGCGTAAGAGGTGTTCGTGCCACCACGGGGCAGTTCGGGTGATATTTTTGGTTTTCACCCTCTAATGCCATGTTTTTAAGCCTAAGTCTAGAAAATTGCAAATGATCGTCGTATTCTCAAATCGGGAGACTTGCGACTGCGGGGTCAGTTCCTACGAATTACATTGGTCCCGTGGGAGCTATTAGTGCGGGGCCGTTCAGGGGTTGTTTTGGTTATTCACCCTCTAATGCCATGTTTTGCTTAAGTCTAGAAATATGCAAATTACCATCGTATTCTCAAACCGATAGTGTCGCGGCTACGTGATCAGTTCTTACGAGTTACATTGGTCCCATGGGAGGTGCTGGTGCCACCCACGGGGCCGTTCGGGGGTTTATTCGAGTTTTCACCTTCTAACACCATGTTTTTATTCGTAAGTCTAAAAATATGAAAATTACCGTCGTATTCTCAAATGGAGAGTCCCGCAGTTGCATGGTAGGTTCCTAGGAGTTACATTGGTCCCGTGGGAGGTGTTGGTGCCACCCACAGGGACGTTCGGGGGCTATTTAGAGTTTTCACCCTCTAACGCCATATTTTTAAGCCTAAGTCTAGAAATATGTAAATTATAGTCGTATTCTCAAATCGGGAGACCCGCGGCTGTGGGGACAGTTCCTACGAGTTACATTGTTCCCGTGGGAGATGTTGATGCCACCCACGGGGCTGTTCGGGGGTTGTTTCGAGTTTTCACCATCTAACACCATATTTTGTTTAAGTCTCTCAAATCGGGAGTTTCGCGGCTGCGCGGTCAGTTCCTACGAGTTACACTGGTCTCATGGGAGGAGTTGGTACCACCCACGGGGCCGTTCTGGTGCAGTTTTGGGTTTTCACCCTCGAACGCCATGTTGTTTTGCTTAAGTCTAGAAATATGAAAATTATCATCATATTCTCAAACTAGGAGTCTCGCGGCTGGGCGGTCAGTTCCTACGAGTCACATTGGTCTCGTGGGAGGTGTTGGTGCCACCCACGGGGCCGTTCGGGTGCTGTTTTGGGTTTTCACCCTCTAACGCCATGTTTTTAAGCATAAGTCTAGATATATGCAAATTACCATCGTATTCTCAAATCGGGAGTCCCACGACTGCGCGATCAGTTCCTATGAGTTACACTGGTCTCGGGGGAGGTGTTAGTGCCACCCACGGGACCGTTCTGGGGCTGTTTTGGGTTTTCACCCAGTAACACCATGTTTTTAAGCATAAGTCTAGAAATATGTAAATTATCATCGTATTCTCATACCAGGAGACCTGCGACTGCGGGGTCAGGTCCTATGAGTTACATTGGTCCCGTGGGAGGTGTGGTGCCGCCCACGCGGCCGTTTGGGGGTTCTTTCGAGTTTTCAACCTCTAACGCCATGTTTTGCTTAAATTTAGAAATATGAAAATTACCGTCGTATTCTCAAACCGGGAGTGTCACGATTGTATGGTAAGTTCCTACGAGTTATACTGGTCCCTTGGGAGGTGTAGGTGCCACCTACGGGGCCGTTCGAGGGTTGTTTCAAGTTTTCACCCTCTAACACCATGTATTTATGCCTATGTCTATAAATATGCAAATTATCGTTGTAATCTCAAACCTCGAGTGTCGCGGCTGCGTGATCAGTTCCTACTAGTTACATTGGTCCCGTGTGAGATGTTGGTGCCACCCACGGGGCCGTTCAGGGGCTGTTTCGAGTTTTCACCCTCTAACGCCATGTTTTTAAGCCTAAGTCTAGAAATATGCAAATGATCATCGTATTCTCAAACAGAGAGACTCGTGACAACGGGGTCACTTTCGATGAGTTACATTGGTCCAGTGGGAGCTGTTGGTGCGGGGCCGTTCGTGGGTTGTTTCGAGTTTTCACCCTCTAACTCCATGATTTGCTTAAGTCTAGAAATATGTAAATTACCGTCGTATTCTCAAATCGGAGATGCTGGACTGCGAGGTCAGTTCCTACGAGTTACATTGGTACCGTGGGAGGTTTTGGTGCAGGTCCGTTCGGGGGTTATTTAGATTTTGCACCCTCCAATGCCATATTTTGCTTAAGTATAGAAATATGCAAATTACCGTCGTATTCTCAAACTAGGAGTGTTGCGGCTACGCGGTCAGTTCTTATGAGTTACATTGGTCCTGTGGGAGGTGTTGGTGCCACCCACGGGGATGTTCGGGGTCTGTTTCGAGTTTTCACCCTCTAATGCCATGTTATTGATAAGGAAGAAGTCCTTGGAGCCTTTGAATGACTCCATGGCTTGATCTATGGCTAGCTGGAGGGCGTCACCATGATCAACTTCCAACTTTTTTACTGTCGCGGCATGATCTTCATCTTTTTGAGCGGACTTGGCTTCCAACTCCTCATATTTCTACTGGAGTAGGGCAAGCTTGGTATTTGAAATCTCCGTAACATGGGCGGCATCGGTAGTCTCGGCCTGGGATGATTTTTGGGATTCTGTGGCTTACTTAAAATTCTCCTTCGCTTCCTCCCTCGCCTTGAATGCTTTCTCAATGTCCATGTGGACTCCCTGAAGAGCCGCGGCAGTAGACTTATTCCTTGCCTCAAAAGAAGAAGTCCGTGCAACCTGCAAGTCCGCGACATGAGCACTCTTCTCGACCTCCTTCAACCTGTACAAAGCCTCGTACTTCCTCTTCTAGACCACAATCACATACGCGGCCTGAAAATAAAGACGTTAGCAAAAATATGGAAAAATATGAGATGCAAAAGTTAAAGAATGACAATTGGTACGTACCCTCAAAGCTATCGAGGCCACAATCCTCCAGATCTTCATGATCTTCTCCCACTATCCTGTCGAGGTCCGCGGCATCCAAGGCTCTTTTGATTCTCCGCGTAGCCTTTGCGGTAGTGTCCCAAGAAGAATTTGGGTCAGGCTGTCTTAATTGGGGCCTTGGTCTACCATCAAGCCCCGACTCTCCACGGAATTGAGGAGGTGGTAAGTTCACGTTAACCGCCACAACAGTTAGCGGCGGAGGAGAGGATGATTGAAGGGGCACATCGGTTGACATCAAGCCCGCCGCTGCCAGGTTTTACCCTATGTCATCATCAAAATGGTCATGTGAAAGGTTCTCATCATTAACCATTTGATCCGCGGTAGGTATTGTAGTTCTTTCGGCCAGAGCCACGACAGGCGCAACATTAATTTCTCCGGAGGGAGCCGCGGCAGGTCCCTTGGCCTTGGACCTCTTCCTCTTTCTGCTCCGCGCAGTATTATTTAGGACGACTGCGTCCTCATCCATCTCCGCTAGCTGGGCCGCTAGCAGTTCCCTGTCAACTTCTTCACCTGAAAAGGAATAGCATGTATTCAAGAGAATAAATGACCGCAGAGTAAAAATTATGGCGCAGTTAATTACCTTTCGCACCCATTTGTCGACGAATGGATTTGTTTGGGAAAAATCCCGCTTCAAATATGGTTGTCGACATTACAAGTGTGTCGAATATCTTGTGTTCAGCAGGAACTTTCGCGGTCTCGACAACTCTTTTTTCCTGTCGCTTATTCAAGTGCAGATTGTCAAGGGCTGCAGAAAGAAAAGACGATTCAAAGGTTAGTGGAAGTTATGCATATTTATTTTAAATAAAAGGACGTGGTTATAGTCTTATTACCTAATTTTGAGGGAGACCCCCACTGTCGCGGCATTTTATATGTCTTTTCTCTTTCATTCTCCTCGGGGTGCATCTCCCAGCCTTCGCCGGAGATGTAGAAATGTTTCCCCTTCCAATTCTTCACACTGGTCGGTCTCCCAGTGTAAAGGGTCTCGTCCCTGCCGCGACTAGAGAGGTAGTAGTAGTCCGCGAACTTCACTGAGTTCTCCTTTTGGTGGTAGAAGTGAAAGAACTCCGCGGGAGTGATGTCCTTTTTAAAAAAATTCTCCCAAAGGACAACTGCAGCGAGAATGGCTCTCTAGCAATTAGGGTCCAACTGTGCTTTGGCCAAGTTCATTGCCTAAAAAAGGCAACGAATAGGAACTAGAACAGGAAGCCGTATCCCATAGATGAAGGCGTACAGAGGGAAGCAAATTCCATCATCGGATAGAACCGTGCATGGTCTTTGGTTTGCGGTAGGGGCTGAGCACGTCAAATTTTCTGGAAATTCGAAGGCCTCAGCCACCTGCTGAACCCAATTTTGGGTCATAGAGCCGCGGATATCAAGCGCGGGCAAGGGTCTCTCAACTCTCCCAGATGTTCCACCTGGGTTATTTCTAACATCCGTGGCACTGTCTCCTACACCCATTGGATGAGTACTTGAGTTGGCTTCCTCTTCCATCGGCGGAGATTTGAAATCCCTCCCAGATGCAGAGTCTGCAGAGTCTGAGTCAAGTATCACGTAGTTTGGGCAATCTTTTAGTTTGCAAGGGCCTATCGATCTTAGAGGGGGCATAGAAGTAAGCTCGGGGGGAGAGGTCCCAAAATGCTTTGCCAAAAAGCCTCTCAGGAACTCGTCTGGGTCAAAGCTCATATGGCTATAGCAGTACCTGAAAACAGAGTTCGCAGTTAGGCGCCACATCCAGTATGGTTTGTAAAAGACTTTAAGAAGCCGCAAAAGAATTATTTATAGGTCTTGGAAAAGCGTTTGGAATTATTTCCCTAACGAGTTATTAAGGGACGACTGTTACTTGAACTTATGGGTTCGTACTGTCCCTACTAGCCGCGACCACATCCATGTCAGAAGAGGAACATAGGATGCCGCGGTAATAAGATAAAATTACTTCAAGGCATTCCTATCCATGACCATTCCTAAATTTTCATGGAAGTTTGAAGGCTGTTCGAGACTACAAGGGTGGTGATTTGATGCCGCAGATGATAATTTGAAGGACCGCGGCCATTTGGCACGGTATGACGCAAAAGGATTATAATAATTCAGGGGAATGATTATTGAAATCCTACCATACCGCGACCTCTATCCTAAATAGTTGATTATCTAAATTCTAATCATTTTTAGGATCAAACTGACAGAATACGAAAAGTTCGATTATGAACACCAAGAACAATTGTATGTATTTCATATTTAGCATACGTGGCAAAGGACAAAACGTATAAACAAAACCCTAGATTTCTAGAAAATGAACCAGAAAAAGCAAAATCATATCAAAAGGGAAGAAAACTGTAAATTTCAAAGGCTTTTACAAAAGTATGGTGGTTGAAAAATCACCAAGAAATGAAGAAACTCGCAATGATCAGCTTCAGACCGCCTTGAACCGCCGCACACCGCCTCGGAAGGTTGTCAGAATATGTAAGAGAGAGAGTGTAGATTTTCGCCCTCGATGTTCTCTCAAAAGTTTTGGAAACGTAATGAAGTCCACGACCATAAACAATTTATATAAGGGAGCACGGAAGACGAATCGTCGCTTTGGAAGCACCGCGGGACCTATGCTACTGAGCTGCAGTCCCAATTGATCTACCTTGGCAGTACGGCTTGGGGGCTTATTGATAGTACAAATATAGCACCCTAACGCGGAATGTATTCTTCTCCAGTTCGCAGGCATCATAGGTCAAACAGGCCACGACCACACCTCATTCAGGGCGCGGCCATAACTCACTTGGCACGGCATCCCTTCAGGACTAGATGGCACGGGGTGCAGCCCTATCCATTGTAGGCCGCGGAGCTCCACCGTATGGTGCGCGACACCCCTCCATCAGCTTGCAACATTGCTTGCTTTGTAGGCCGTACCCCCTTTATCTGCAACTGCTGCAGACTTAGTATACGCCACGTGCTTAGGGCATGTGACTCAACACATTTCCTCATAAATAGAGGACCATACCTAGAAGGAAAGGGATCGATTCCATACCCAACCAGGGCAGGCTCTGCAATACACATTCTCTCTACATGACCTCAACCTATCTCTTGGAGGCCACACATCTACATCGCAGCCACCTCCCGGGCTCACCGAAATCTGTAATATCGCCATGTATTCACCTTTATTATCATATTGGTATGCCTCTTCAGGCATGATTATATTGTACAATGCAACGCACATAATGAGAATGGAGCAACATAGTGGATGTAGGCCTATTTTAAAGGCCGAACCACTCAATATCTTACCTTCACTCTATTTGCTTCCTTTACTAATTTAACACACACTTTACTCTTGACTTGCTGGTATGGGAACGCCTTATGGCCGATTTCTCGTATCATCCTAAATTATCATCGTATTATAAAACCGGGAGCCTCGCGGCTGCGCGGACATTTCCTACGAGTTACATTGGTCCCGTGGGATGTGTTGGTGTGGGGCCATTCGGGGGTTGTTTTGAGTATTGACCCTCTAACGCCATGTTTTGCTGAAGTCTAGAAATATGCAAATTACCATCGTATTCTTAAACCGAGAGTGTCGCGGCTACACGATTAGTTCTTATGAGTTACATTGGTCCCGTGGGACGTGTTGGTGCCACCCACGGGGACGTTCGGGGACTGTTTCGAGTTTTCACCCTCTAACGCCATGTTTTTAAGCCTAAGTCTAGAAATATATAAATTATAGTCCTATTCTCAAATCGGGAGACCCGCGGCTGCGGGTTTAGTTCCTACGAGTTACATTGGTCCCGTGGGAGATGTTGGTGCCACCCACGGGGCTGTTCGGGGGTTGTTTCGAGTTATCATCCTTTAACGTCATGTTTTACTTAAGTCTAGAAATATGAAAATTATCATCATATTCTCAAAACGAGAGTCTCGCGGCTGTTCGGTCAATTCCTACGAGTTATGTTGGTCCCGTGGGAGGTGTAACGCAATATTTTTAAGCCTAAGTCTAGAAATATGCAAATGATTGTCGTATTCTCAAATCGGGAGACTTGCGACTGCGGGGTTAGTTCCTACGAGTTACATTGGTCCGTGCGGGGGCGTTCGGGGGTTGTATTGAGTATTCACCCTCTAATACTATGTTTTGCTTAAGTCTAGAAATATGCAAATTACCATCGTATTCTCAAACCGAGAGTGTCGCGGCTACGCGATCAATTCTTACGAGTTACATTGGTCCCATGGGAGGTGTTGGTGCCACCCAAGGGGTCATTCGGGGGTTGTTTCGAGTTTTCACCTTCTAACGCCATGTTTTTATTCCTATGTCTAGAAATATGAAAATTACCATCATATTCTCAAACGAAGAGTCCCGCGCTTGCATGGTCAGTTCCTAGGAGTTACATTGGTCCCGTGGGAGGTGTTGGTGCCACCCACGGGGACATTCGGGGGCTGTTTTGAGTTTTCACCCTCTAACGCCAAATTTTTAAGCCTAAGTCTAGAAATATGTAAATTATAGTCGTATTCTCAAATCGGGAGACCCGCGACTATAGGGTCAGTTCCTACGAGTTGCATTGGTCCCGTGGGTGATGTTGGTGCCACCCACGGGGCTGTTCGGGGGTTGTTTCGAGTTTTCACCCTCTAACGCCATATTTTGCTTAAGTCTATAAATATGCAAATTATCATCTTATTCTCAAATCGGGAGTCTTGCGGCTGCGCGGTCAGTTCCTACGAGTTACATTGGTCTCTTATGAGGTGTTGGTGCCACCCACGGGGCCGTTCGGGTGCTGTTTTGGGTTTTCACCCTCTAATGCCAAGTTTTTTAGCTTAAGTCTAGATATATGCAAATTATCATCGTATTCTCAAATCGGGAGTCCCTCGGCTGCGCGGTCAGTTTCTATGAGTTACATTGGTCCCGGGGGAGGTGTTGGTGCCACCCACGGGGCCGTTCTGGGGCCGGTTTGGGTTTTCACCAACTAACAACATGTTTTTAATCATGAACCTAGAAATATTTAAATTATCGTCGTATTCTCAAACCGAGAGACCCGCGACTGCGGGGTCAGGTCCTACGAGTTACTTTGGTCCCGTGGGAGGTGTTGGTCCCGTCCACGGGCCGTTTGGTGGTTATTTCGAGTTTTCACCCTCTAATGCCATGTTTTGCTTAAGTCTAGAAATATGCCAATTACCGTTGTATTCTTAAACCGAGAGAGTCGTGGCTGTGAGGTCAGTTCCTAGGAGTTATATTGGACCCGTGGGAGGTGTAGGTGCCACCTACCGGGCCGTTCGGGGGTTGTTTCGAGTTTTCACCCTCGAACGCCATATTTTATGCCTAAGTCTAGAAATATGATAATTATCGTTGTATTCTCAAATCAGCAGTGCCGCGGCTGCGCGGTCAGTTCCTACGAGTTACATTGGTCCCGTGTGAGGTTTTGGTGCCACCCACGGAGCCGTTCGGGGGCTATTTTGAGTTTTCACCCTCTAAGGCCATGTTTTTAAGCCTAAGTTTAGAAATATGCAAATGATCGTCGTATTCTCAAATCGGGAGACTCGCGACTGCAGGATCAGTTCCTACGAGTTACATTGGTCCCGTGGGAGGTATGGGTGTGGGGCCGTTCGGGGGTTGTTTCGAGTGTTCACCCTCCAACGCCATATTTTGCTTAAGTCTAGAAATATGCAAATTATCGTTGTATTCTGAAATCAGGAGTCTCGTGGCTACGCGGTCAGTTCCTACAAGTTACATTGGTCCCGTGGGAGCTATTGATGCCACCCACAAGGTCGTTCGGGGGCTGTTTTGGGTATTCACCCTCTAACCCCAAGTTTTTAAGCTTAAGTCTAGATATATGCAAATTACCGTCGTATTATCAAATCGGGAGTCCCTTGGCTGCACGGTTAGTTCCTATGAGTTACACTGGTCCCGGGGGACGTATTGGTGCCACCCATGGGGCCGTTCTGGGGCTGGTTTGGGTTTTGACCCACTAACGCCATGTTATTAAGCATAAGTCTAGAAATATGTAAATTATTGTCGTATTCTCAAATTGGGAGACCCGCGACTGCGGGGTCAGGTCCTACAAGTTACTTTGGTCCCGTGGGAGGTGTTGGTGCCGCCCACGGGGCCGTTTTGGGGTTATTTCGAGTTTTCACCCTCTAACGCCATGTTTTGCTTATGTCTAGAAATATGCAAATTACCATCGTATTCTCAAACTGGGAGTCTCGCGGCTGTGTGATCAGTTCCTAGGAGTTATGTTGGACCCGTGGGAGGTGTAGGTGCCCTACCGGGCCGTTCGGGGGTTGTTTCGAGTTTTCACCCTGTAACGCCATGTTTTTATGCCTAAGTCTAGAAATATGCAAATTATCGTTGTATTCTCAAATAGGGAGTGCCGCGGCTGGGCGATCAGTTCCAACGAGTTACATTGGTCCTGTGTGAGGTGTTGATGCCACCGACGGGGCCGTTCGGGGGCTGTTTTGAGTTTTCACCCTCTAACGCCATTTTTTTAAGCCTAAGTCTAGAAATATGCAAATGATCGTCGTATTCTCAAACCGGGAGACTCGCGACTGCGGGGTCAGTTCCTACGAGTTACATTATTCCCGAGGGAGGTGTTGGTGCAGGGCCGTTCGGGGGTTATTCCGAGTTTTCACCATCCAACGCCATGTTTTGCTTATGTTTAGAAATATACAAATTATCATCGTATTCAAAAATTGGGAGTCTCGCGTCTACGCGGTCAGTTCCTACGAGTTACATTGGTCCCGTGGGAGGTGTTGGTGACACCCACGGGGCCGTTCGGGGGTTGTTTTGAACTTTCACCCTCTAACGCTATATTTTTAAGCCTAAGTCTAGAAATATGTAAATTATAGTCGTATTCTCAAATCGGGAGACCCGCGGTTGTGGGGTCAGTTCCTACGGGTTACATTAGTCCCGTGGGAGATGTTGGTGCCACCCACAGGGCTGTTCGGTGGTTGTTTCGAGTTTTCACCCTCTAACGCCATATTTTGCTTTAGTCTAGAAATATGCAAATTATCATCGTATTCTCAAACCGAGAGTCTCGCGGATGAGCGGTCAGTTCCTACGAGTTACATTGGTCGCATGGGAGGTGTTAGTGGCATCCACGGGGCCGTTTGGTGCTGTTTTGGGTTTTCACCCTGTAACGTTATGTTTTTAAGCCTAAGTCTAGATATATGGGAATTACCGTCGTATTCTCAAATCGGGAGTTCCGCGGCTACGCAGTCAGTTCCTATGAGTTACACTGGTCCCGGGGGAGGTGTTGGTGCCACCCATGGGGACGTTCGGGGGCTGTTTTGAGTTTTCATCCACTAACGCCATGTTTTTAAGCATAAGTCTAGAAATATGTAAATTATCGTCGTATTCTCAAATCGGGAGACCCGCGACTGCGGGGTCAGGTCCTACGAGTTACATTGGTCCCGTGGGAGGTGTTGGTGCCGCCCACGAGGCCGTTTGGGGATGTCTTGAGTTTTCACCCTCTAACGCCATGTTTTGCTTAAGTTTAGAAATATGCAAATTACCGTCATATAGGTGCCACCCATCGGGCCGATCGGGGGTTGTTTCGAGTTTTTACCCTCCAACGCCATGTTTTTATGCCTAAGTTTATAAATATAGAAATTATCGTTGTATTCTCAAACCGGGACTGCCGCGGCTGCGCGGTCTGTTCCTATGAGTTACATTAGTCCCGTGGGAGATGTTTGTGCCACCCACAGGGCTGTTCGGGGGATGTTTCGAGTTTTCAGCCTCTAACGCCATATTTTGCTTCAGTCTGGAAATATTCAAATCATCATTTTATTCTCAAATCGTGAGTCTCGCGACTGTGCGATCATTTCCTATGAGTTATATTGGTCCCGCGGGAGGTGTTGGTGCCACCCACGGGGCCGTTGGGTGCTGTTTTGGGTTTTCACCCTCTAATGCCAAGTTCTTAAGCCTAAGTCTAGATATATGTAAATTACCATCGTATTCTCAAATCGGGAGTCCCGCGGCTGCGCGGTCAGTTCCTATGAGTTACACTGGTCCCATGGGAGTTGTGGTGCCACCCACGGGGCCGTTCGCGGTATATTTTGGGTTTTCACCCACTAACACCATGTTTTTAAACCTAAGTCTAGAAATATGAAAATTATCGTCTTATTCCCAAATCAGGAGGCCCACGACTGAGGTGTCAGGTCCTACGAGTTACATTGGTCCCATGGGAGTTGTTGGGGTCGTCCACGGGGTCGTTCAGGGGTTATTTTGAGTTTTCACCTTCTAACGCCATGTTTTTATGCCTAAGTCTAAAAATATGCAGATTACCGTCGTATTCTCAAACTGGGAGTGTCATGGTTGTACGATCAGTTCCTATGAGTTATATTTGTCTCGTGGGAGGTGTAGGTGCCACCCATGGTGCCGTTCGAGGGCTGTTTTAAGTTTTCACCCTCTAACGCCATGTTTTTATGCCTAAGCCTAGAAATATGCAAAATATAATTGTATTCTCAAACCGAGAGTGCCGCAGCTGTGCGATCAGTTCCTATGACTTACATTGGTCCCGTGTGAGAATTGGTGCCACCCACGGAGCCGTTCGATGGCTGTTTCGAGTTTTCACCCTCTAACGCCATGTTTTTAAGCCTAAGTTTAGAAATATGCAAAATATCATCGTATTCTCAATCCGAGAGACTCGCGATAACGGGGTCAGTGTCGACGAGTTACATTGGTCCCGTGGGAGGTGTTGGTGCGAGGCCGTTCGGGGGTTATTTCGAGTTTTCACCCTCTAATGCCACGCTTTTCTTAAGTCTAGAAATATGCAAATTATCGTCGCATTCTCAAATTGGGAGACTCGCGAATGCGGGGTCAGTTTCCTTCGAGTTACATTGGTACCGTGGGAGGTGTTGGAGCGGGGCCGTTCAGGGGTTATTTCGAGTTTTCACCCTCCAACGCCACATTTTTCATAAGTCTAGAATTATGCAAATTACCATCGTATTCTCAAACCGGGAGTGTTGCGGCTACGCGGTCAGTTCTTATGAGTTACATTGGTCCCGTGGGAGGTGTTGGTGCAACCCATGGGGCCGTTCGGGGGTTGTTTCGTGTTTTCACCCTCTAACACCATATTTTTATGCCTAATTCTAGAAATATGAGAAATACCGTCGTATTCTCAAACTGAGAGTCCCGCGGCTTCATGGTCAGTTCCTACGAGTTACGTTGGTCCCGTAGGAGGTATTGGTGCCACCCACGGGGACGTTCGGAGGCTATTTCGAGTTTTCACCCTCTAACGCCATGTTTTTATGCCTAAGTCTAGAAATATGTAAATTGTAGTCATATTCTCAAATTGGTAGACCCGCGGCTATGGGGTCAGCTCCTACGAGTTACATTGGTCCCGTGTAAGATGTTGGTGCCACCCACGGGGTTGTTCGGGTGTTGTTTTGAGTTTTCACCCTCTAACGTCATGTTTTGCTTAAGTCTAGAAATATGCAAATTATCATTGTATACTTAAATCGTGAGTCTCGCGGCTATGCGGTCAGTTCCTATGAGTTACGTTGGTCTCGTGGGAGGTGTTGGTGCCACCCACGGGGCCGTTCGGGTGCTGTTTTGGGTTTTCACCCTCTAATGCCATGTTTTTAATCCTAAGTCTACAAATATGCAAATTACCGTCGTATTCTCAAATCGGGAGTCCCGCGGTTGTGCGGTCAGTTCCTATGAGTTACACTGGTCCCATAGGAGTTGTTGGTGCCACCCATGGGGCCGTTCGGGGACTGTTTTGGGTTTTCACCCACTAAAGCCATGTTTTTAATCCTAAGTCTATAAATATGCAAATTATCGCCGTATTTCGAAACCGACAGGCTCGCGACTGTGGGGTCAGGTCCTACGAGTTATATTGGTCCTATGGGAGGTGTTGGGGCCGCCCATGGGGATGTTTGGGGGTTAGTTCGAGTTTTCACCCTCTAACGCCATATTTCTCTTAAGTCTAGAAATGTGCAAATTACCATCGTATTCTCAAACCGGGAGTGTCGCGGCTGTACGGTGAGTTCCTACGAGTTATATTGGTCCCGTGGGAGGTGTAGGTGCCACCCACGGGGCCGTTCGAGGGTTGTTTCAAGTTTTCACCTTCTAACGCCATGATTTTATGCCTAAGTCTAGAAATATGCAAATTATCGTTGTAATCACAAACAGGGAGTGCCGAGGCTGCGCGATCAGTTCCTACGAGTTACATTGGTCCTGTGTGAGATGTTGGTGCCACCCACGGGGCCGTTCGAGGTCTATTTCGTGTTTTCACCCTCTAACGCCATGTTTTTAAGCCTAAGTCTAGAAATATCCAAAAGATCATCGTATTCTAAAATCGGGAGACTCTCGACAACGGGGTCAGTTTCGATGAGCTACATTGGTCCCGTGGGAGGTGTTGGTGCGGGGCCGTTCGGGGGTTGTTTCGAGTTTCACCCTCTAACACCATGCTTTGCTTAAGTCTAAAAATATGCAAATTACCGCCGCATTCTCAAATCGGGAGACTCGCTAATGAGGGGTCAGTTCCTACGAGTGACATTGGTACCGTGGGAGGTGTTGGCGTGGGGCCGTTTGGGGGTTATTTCGAGTTTTTACCCACCAACGCCATGTTTTGCTTAAGACTAGAAATATGAAAATTTCCATCGTATTCTCAAATCGGGAGTGTTGCGGCTACGCAGTCAGTCCTTATGAGTTACATTGGTCCTGTGGGAGGTGTTGGTGCAACCCATGGGGCTGTTCGGCGGTTATTTCGAGTTTTCACCCTCTAACGCAATGTTTTTATGCCTAAGTCTACAAATATGTGAAATACTGTCGTATTCTCAAACTGAGAGTCCCGCGGCTTCATGGTCAGTTCCTACGAGTTACGTTGGTCCTGTGGGAGGTGTTGGTGCCACCCACGGGGACGTTCAGGGGCTATTCCAAGTTTTCACCCTCTAACGCCATGTTTTTAAGCCTAAGTCTAGAAATAAGTAAATTATAGTCGTATTCTGAAATTGGGAGACCCGCGGCTGCGGGGACAGTTCCTACGAGTTACATTGGTCCCGTGGGAGATGTTGGTGTCACCCACGGGGCTGTTCGGGGGTTGTTTCGAGTTTTCACCCTCTAACGTCATGTTTTCCTTAAGTCTAGAAATATGCAAATTATCATCATATTCTCAAAACGAGAGCCTCGCGACTGTGCGGTCAGTTCCTATGAGTCACGTTGGTCCCGTGGGAGGTGTTCGTGCCACCCACGAGGCCGTTTGGGCACTGTTTTGGCTTTTCACCCTCTAATACCATGTTTTTATATCTAAGTCTAAAAATATGCAAATGATCATCATATTCTCAAACTAGGAGACTCGCGACTGCAGGGTCAGTTCCTACGAGTTACATTGGTCCTGTGGGAGGAGTTGGTGCGGGGCCGTTCGGGGGTTGTTTCGAGTTTTCACCCTCCAACGCCATGTTTTTCTTAAGTATAGAAATATGTAAATTATCATCGTATTCTCAAACCGGGAGTCTCCCGGCTGTACGGTCAGTTCCTAGGAGTTACATTGGTCCCGTGGGAGGTGTTGGTGCCACCCAGGGGGCCATTTGGGTGCTGTTTTGGATTTTCACCCTCTAAGGCCATGTTTTTATTCCTAAGTCTAGAAATATGAAAATTACCCTCGTATTCTCAAACCGAGAGTCCCGCGGTTGCATGGTCAGTTCCTACGAGTTTCATTGGTCCCGTGGGACGTGTTGGTTCCACCCACGGGGATGTTCGGGGCTGTTTTGAGTTTTCACCCTCTAACATCATATTTTTAAGCCTAAGTCTAAAAATATGTAAATTATAGTCGTATTCTCAAATCGGGAGACATGCGGCTGTGGGGTCAGTTCCTACGAGTTACCTTGGTCCCGTGGTAGATGTTGGTTCCATCCACGGGGCTATTCGGGTTGTTTTGAGTTTTAACCCTCTAACGCCATATTTTGCTTAAGTCTATAAATATGTAGATTATCATTGTATTCTCAAATCAGGAGTCTCGCGGCTGCGTGGTCAGTTACTACGAGTTACATTGGTCCCTTGGGAGGTGTTGGTGCCAACCACAGGGCGGTTCGGGTGCTGTTTTGGGTTTTCACCCTCTAACGCCAAGTTCTTAAACCTAAGTCTAGATATATGCAAATTACCATTGTATTCTCAAATTGGGAGTCCCTCTACTGTGCGGTCAGTTCCTATGAGTTACACTGATCCTGTGGGAAATGTTGGTGCCACCCAAGGGGACGTGCGGGAGATGTTTTGGGTTTTCAACCACTTACGCCATGCTTTTAAGCATACTTCTAGAAATATATAAATTATTGACGGATTGTCAAACCGGGAGACCCGCGGCTGCGGGGTCAGGTCCTACGAGTTACATTGGACCCGTAGGAGATGTTGGTGCCAGCCACGGGGCTGTTCGGGGGTTGTTTCCAGTTTTCAACCTCTAACGCCATATTTTCCTTAATTCTAGTAATATGCAGATTATCATCGTATTCTCAAATCGGGAGACCCGCAACTGAGGGGGAAGTTCCTACGAGTTACACTGGTCCCGTGGGAGTTGTTGGTGCCACCCATTGGGCCGTTCTGGGGCTGTTTTGGGTTTTCACCCACTAACGCCATGTTTTTAAGCCTAAGTCTAGAAATATGCAAATTATCGTCGTATTCTCAAACCAGGAGACCCGCGATTGCGGGGTCAGATCTTACGAGTTACATTGGTCCCGTGGAAGGTGTTGGTGCCTCCCACGGGGCCGTAGGGGGTTATTTCGAGTTTTCAACCTCTAACGCCATATTTTTCTTAAGTCTAGAAAAATGTAAATTATTGTCATATTCTTAAACCGGGAGTGTCGCGGCTGTGTGGTTAGTTCCTACAAGTTATATTGGTCCCGTGGGAAGTGTAGGTGCCAGCCACGAGGCCGTTCGGGAGTTATTTCGAGTTTTCACCCTCTAACACCATGCTTTTATGCCTAAGTCTAGAAATATGCAAATTATCATTGTATTCTAAAACCAGGAGTGCCGCGGCTACGCGGTCAGTTCCTATGAGTTACATTGGTCCCATGTGAGGTGTTGGTGCCACCCACGAGGCCGTTCGGGGGCTGTTTCGAGTTTTCACCCTCTAACGCCATGTTTTTAATCCTAAGTCTAGAAATATGCAAATGATCGTCATATTCTCAAATCCGGAGACTCGCGACTGTGGGGTCAGTTCCTACGAGTTACATTGGTCCCGTGGGAGGTGTTGGTGCGGGTCAGTTCGGGGGTTGTTTCGAGTTTTCACCCTCTAACGCTATGCTTTTATGCCTAAGTCCTAAAATATGAAAATTACCGTCATATTCTCAAACCGAGAGCCCCGCGGCTGCATTGTCAGTTCCTACGAGTTACATTGGTCCCGTGGGAGTTGTTTGTGCCACCCACGGGGATGTTTGGGGGCTGTTTTGAGTTTTCACCCTCTAACGCCAAGTTTTTAAGCCTAAGTCTTGAAATATGTAAATTATAGTCGTATTCTCAAATCGAGAGACCCGCGGCTGCGGGGTCAGTTCCTACAACTTACACTGGTGCCCTGGGAGGTGTTGGTGCCGCCCACGGGGCCGTTCGGTGGTTATTTCGAGTTTTTTCCCTCTAACGCCATGTTTCGCTTAAGTCTAAAAATATACAAATTA
Source organism: Sambucus nigra (assembly GCA_949130495.1). NCBI lineage: Eukaryota > Viridiplantae > Streptophyta > Magnoliopsida > Dipsacales > Adoxaceae > Sambucus > Sambucus nigra. The sequence continues at coordinate 427,126,833 of OX422219.1, forward strand.
CCGTCGTATTCTCAAACCGGGAGTGTCACGGCTGTGCGATTAGTTCCTACGAGTAAATATTGGTCCCGTGGGAGGTGTACGTGCCACCCACGGGACCGTTCGGGGATTGTTTTGAGTTTTCACCCTCTAATGTTATGTTTTTATGCCTAAGTCTTGAAATATGCAAATTATCATTGTATTCTCAAATCGGTAGTGCCGTGGCTACGCGGTCAATTCTTACGAGTTACTTTTGTCCTGTGGGAGGTTTCGGTGCCACCCACGGGGCCGTTCGGGGGCTGTTTTGGGTTTTCACCCTCTAACGCCATGTTTTTATGCATAAGTCTAGAAATATGTAAATTACCATCGTATTCTCAAATCGGGAGTCCCGCGACAGCGCTGTCAGTTCCTATGAGTTACATTTGTCCCGTGGGAGGTGTTAGTGCCAACCACGGGGCCGATCGGGGGCTATTTCGAGTTTTCACCCTCTAACACCATGTTTTTAAGCCTAAGTCTAGAAATATGCAAATGATCGTCGAATTCTCAATCCGGGAGACCTGCGACTACGGGGTCAGTCTACGAGTTACATTGGTCCTGTGGGAGGTGTTGGTTCGGGCCGTTCGGGGGTTCGTTCGAGTTTACACCCTCTAACGTCGTGTTTTGCTTAAGTCTAGAAATATGCAAATTACCGTCGTATTCTCAAATTGGGAGTGTCGCGGCTGCGCGGTCAGTTCCTATGAGTTACATTGGTCTCGTGGGAGGTGTTGGTGCCACCCACGGGGCCGTTCGGGTGCTGTTTTGGGTTTTCACCCTCTAACGCCATGTTTTTAAGCATAAGTCTAGATATATGTAAATTACCGTCGCATTCTCAAATCGTTAGTCCCGCAACTGCGCGATCAGTTCCTATGAGTTACACTGGTCTCGGGGGAGGTGTTAGTGCCACCCACGGGACCGTTCTGGGGGTGTTTTGGATTTTCACCCAGTAACACCATGTTTTTAAGCATAAGTCTAGAAATATGTAAATTATCATCGTATTCTCAAACCAGGAGACCTGCGACTGCGGGGTCAGGTCCTACGAGTTACATTGGTCCTGTGGGAGGTGTCGTTCCGCCCACGCGGCCGTTTGGGGGTTCTTTCGAGTTTTCACCCTCTAACGCCATGTTTTGCTTAAATTTAGAAATATGAAAATTACCGTCGTATTCTCAAACTAGGAGTATCATGGTTGTATGGTCAGTTCCTACGAGTTATACTAGTCCCTTGGGAGGTGTAGGTGCCACCGACGGGGCCGTTCGAGGGTTGTTTCAAGTTTTCACCCTCTAACGCCATGTTTTTATGCCGAAGTCTATAAATATGCAAATTATCATTGTAATCTCAAAGCTCGAGTGTCGCGGCTGCGCGATCAGTTCCTATTAGTTACATTGGTCCCGTGTGAGATGTTGGTGCCACCCACGGGGCCGTTCGGGGGCTGTTTCGAGTTTTCACCCTCTAGCGCCATGTTTTTCAGCCTAAGTCTAGAAATATGCAAATGATCATCGTATTCTCAAACAGAGAGACTCATGACAACGGGGTCAGTTTCGATGAGTTACATTGGTCCCGTGGGAGGTGTTGGTGCGGGGCCGTTAGGGAGTTGTTTCGAGTTTTCACCCTCTAACTCCATGATTTGCTTATTTCTATAAATATGCAAATTACCGTCGTATTCTCAAATCGGAGTTGCTGGACTGCGGGGTTAGTTCCTACGAGTTACATTGGTACCGTGGGAGGGTTTGGTGAATGGACGTTCGAGGGTTATTTCGATTTTGCACCCTCCAATGCCATATTTTGCTTAAGTATAGAAATATGCAAATTACCGTCGTATTCTCAAACCGGGAGTATTGCGGCTACGCGGTCAGTTCTTATGAGTTACATTGGTCCCGTGGGAGGTGTTGGTGCCACCCACGGGGACGTTCGGGGTCTGTTTCGAGTTTTCACCCGCTAATGCCATGTTATTGATAAGGAAGAAGTCCTTCGAGCCTTTGCATGACTCCACGGCTTGATCTATGGATAGCTGGAGGGCGTCACCATGATCAACTTCCAACTTTTTTAGTGTCGCGGCATGATCTTTATCTTTTTGAGCGGATTTGTCTTCCAACTCTTCATATTTCTGTTGGAGTAGGGCAAGCTTGGTATTACAAATCTCCGCGACACGGGCGGCTTCGGTAGTCTGGGCCTGGGAGGATTTTTGGGATTCCGTGGATTGCTTAAAATTCTCCTCCGCTTCCTCCCTTGCCTTGAATGCTTTCTCAATGTCCATGTGGGCTCCCTGAAGCGCCGCGGTAGTAGTCTTCTTCCCTGCCTCAAAAGAAGAAGTCCGTGCAGCCTGCAAGTCCGCGACATGAGCACTCTTCTCGACCTCCTTCAACCTGTACAAGGCTTCGTACTTCCTCTTCTAGACCACAATCACATACGCGGACTGAAAATAAAGACGTTAGCAAAAATATGGAAAAAATATGATATGCAAAAGTTAAAGAATGACAACTGGTATGTACTCTCAAAGCTATGGAGGCCACAGTCCTCCAGATCTTCATGATCTTCTCCCACTATCCTGTCGAGGTCCGCGGCATCCAAGGCTCTTTTCATTCTCCGCGCAGCCTTTGCGGTAGTGTCCCAAGAAGAATTTGGGTCAGGCTGCCTTAATTGGGGCCTTGGTCAACCATCAAGCCCAGACTCTCCGCGGAATTGAGGAGGTGGTAAGTTCGCGTTAACCGCCACAACAGTTGGCGGCGGAGGAGAGGATGATTGAAGGGGCACATCGGTTGACATCAAGACCTCCGTTGCCAGGTTTTCCCCTATGTCATCATCAAAATGGTCATGTGAAACGTTCTCATCATTAACCATTTGATCCGCGGCAGGTATTGTAGTTCTTTCGGCAGGAGCCACGACAGGAGCAACATTATTTTCTCCGGAGGGAGCCGCGGCAGGTCCCTTGGCCTTGGACCTCTTCCTCTTTCTGCTCCGCGCAGTATTATTTAGGACGACTGCGTCCTCATCCATCTCCGCTAGCTGGGCCGCTAGAAGTTCCCTTTCAACTTCTTCACCTGAAAAGGAATAGCATGCATTCAAGAGAATAAATGACCGCAGATTAAAAATTATGGCGCAGTTTATTACCTTTCGCGCCCATTTGTCGACGAATGGATTTGTTTGGGAAAAATCCAGCTTCAAATATGGTTGTCGACATTACAAGTGTGCCGAAATTCTTGTGTTCAGCAGGAACTTTCGCGGTCTCGACAACTCTGTTTTCCTGTCGCTGATTCAAGTACAGATTGTCAAGGGCTGCAGAAAGAAAAGACGATTCAAAGGTTAGTGGAAGTTATGCATATTTATGTGAAATAAAAGGACGCGGATATAGTCTTATTACCTAATTTTGAGGGAGACCCCCACTGCCGCGGCATTCTATATGTCTTTTCTCTTTCATTCTCCTCGGGGTGCATCTCCCAGCCTTCGTCGGAGATGTAGAAATATTTCCCCTTCCAATTCTTCACACTGGTCGGTCTCCCAGTGTAAAGGGTCTCGTCCCTGCCGCGACTAGAGAGGTAGTAGTAGCCCGCGAACTTCATTGAGTTCTCGTTTGGGTGGTATAAGTGAAAGAACTCCGCGGGAGTGATGTCCTTTTTAAGAAAATTCTCCCAAAGGACAACTGCAGCGAGAATGGCTCTCTAGCCATTAGGGTCCAACTGTGCTTGGGCCAGGTTCATTGCCTAAAAAAGGCAATGAATAGGAACTGGAACAGGAAACCATAGCCCATAGATGAAGGCGTGCAGAGGGAAGCAAATTCCATCATCGGATAGAACCGTGCATGGTCTTTGGTTTGCGGCAGGGGCACAACACGTTAAATTTTCTGGAAATTCGAAGGCCTCAGCCACATGCTGAACCCAATCTTGGGTCATGGAGCCACGGATATCAAGCGCGGCCAAGGGTCTCCCAACTCTCCCAGATGCTCCACCTGGGTTATTTCTAATAACCGCGACACTGTCTCCTACACCCATTGGATGAGTACTTGAGTTGGCTTCCTCTTCCATCGGCGGAGATTTGAAATCCTTCCCAGATGCAGAGTCCGCGGAGTCTAAGTCAAGTATCTCGCAGTTTGGGCAATCTTTTAGTTTCAAAGGGCCTATTGATCTTAGAGGGGGCACGGAAGTAAGCTCGGGGGGAGAGGTCCCAAAATGCTTTGCCAAAAAGCCTCTCAGGAACTCGTCTGGGTCAAAGCTCATATGGCTGCAACAGTACCTGAAAAGAAGAGTTCGCAGTTAGGCGCCACATCCAATATGGTTTGTAAAAGACTTTAAGAAGCCACAAAAGAATTATTTATAGGTCTTGGAAAAGTGTTTGGAATTATTTCCCTAACGAGTTATTAAGGGACGACTGTTACTTGAACTTATGGGTTCGTACTGTCCCTACTAGCCGCGGCCACATCCATGTCAGCAGAGGAACTTAGGATGCCGCGGTAATAAGATAAAATTACTTCAAGGCATTCCTAGCCATGGCCATTCCTAAATTTTCATGGAAGTTCGAAGGCTGTTCGAGACTACAAGGGTGGTGATTTGATGCCGCGGATGATAATTTGAGGGACCGCGGCCATTTGGCACGGTATGACGCAAAAGGATTATAACAATTCACGGGAATGATTATTGAAATCCTACCATACCGCGGCCTCTATCCTAAATAGTTGATTATCTAAATTCTAATCATTTTTAGGATCAAACTCACAGAATACGAAAAGTTCGATTATGAACACCAAGAACAGTTGTATGTATTTCATATGTAGCATACGTGGGAAAGGACAAAACTTACAAACAAAACCCTAGATTTCTATAAAATGAACCAGAAAAAGCAAAATCATATCAAAAGGGAAGAAAACTGTAAATTTCAAAGGCTTTTACGAAAGTATGGTGGTTGAAAAATCACCTAGAAATGAAGAAACTCGCAATGATCAGCTTCAGACCGCCTTGAACTGCCGCACACCGCCTCCGAAGGTTGTCAAAATATGTAAGAGAGAGTGTGAAGATTTTCGCTCTCGATGCGCTCTCAAAAGTTTTGGAAACGTAATGAAGTCCACGACCATAAACAATTTATATAAGGGAGCACGGAAGACGAATCGTTGCTTTGGAAGCACCGCGGCACCTATGCTACTGAGCTGCAGTACCAATTGATCTCCCTTGGCACTAGGCTTGGGGGCTTATTAATAGTACAAATATAACACCCTAGCGCGGAAAGTATTCTTCTCCAGTTCGCAGGCATCATTGGTCAAACTGGCCACGGCCACACCTCATTCAGGGCGTGTCCAGAACACACTTGGCATGGCATACCTTTAGGACTAGATGGCACGGGTGCAGCCCTATCCATTGTAGGCCGCGGAGCTCCACCATATGGTGCGTGACACCCCTCCATCAACTTGCAACATTGCTTGCTTTGTAGGTCGCACCCCCTTTATCTGCAACTGCTGCAGACTTAGTATACGCCACGTGCTTAGGGCATGTGACTCAACACATTTCTTCATAAATAGAGGACCACACCTAGAAGTAAAAGGATCGATTCCATACCCGACCAGGGAAGGCTCTGCAATACAGATTCTCTCTACATGACCTCAACATATCTTTTGGAGGCCACACATCTACATCGCAGCCACCTCCTGTGCTCACCGGAATCTGTAATATCGCCATGTATTCACCTTTATTCTCATATTGGTATGCCTCTTCAGGCATGATTATATTGTACAATGCAACGCACATAATGAGAAGGGAGCAACACAGTGGATGTAGGCCTATTTTAAAGGCTGAACCACTCTATATCTTGCCTTCTCTCTATTTGCTTTCTTTACTAATTTAACACACACTTTACTCTTGACTTGCTGGTATAGGAACGCCTTATGGCGGATTTCTCGTATCATCCTAAATTATCATCGTATTATAAAACTGGGAGTCTCGCGGCTGCGCGGACAGTTCCTACGAGTTATATTGGTCCCGTGGGAGGTGTTGGTGCGGGGCCATTCGGGGGTTGTTTTGAGTATTGACCCTCTAACTCCATGTTTTGCTGAAGTCTAGAAATATGCAAATTACCATCGTATTCTTAAACCGAGAGTGTCACGGCTACGCAGTCAGTTCTTATGAGTTACATTGGTCCCGTGGGACGTGTTGGTGCCACCCACGGGGACGTTCGGGGGCTGTTTCCAGTTTTCACCCTCTAACGCCATGTTTTTAAGCCTAAGTCTAGAAATATATAAATTATAGTCCTATTCTCAAATCGGGAGACCCGCGGCTGCGGGTTCAACTCCTACGAGTTACATTGGTCCCGTGGGAGATGTTGGTGCCACCCACGGGGCTGTTCGGGGGTGTTTCGAGTTATCATCCTCTGACGTCATGTTTTACTTAAGTCTAGAAATATGCAAATTATCATTATATTCTCAAACCGAGAGTCTCGCGGCTGTTCGATCAATTCCTACGAGTTATGTTGGTCCCGTGGGAGGTGTTCATGCCACCCATGGGGCCGTTCGGGTGCTGTTTTGGGTTTTCACCCTCTAACGCAATATTTTTAAGCCTAAGTCTAGAAATATGCAAATGACTGTCGTATTCTCAAATCAGGAGACTTGCGACTGCGGGGTTAGTTCCTACGAGTTACATTGGTCCCGTGCGAGGTGTTGGTGCGGGGGCGTTCAGGATTAGTTTTGAGTATTCACCCTCTAATACTATGTTTTGTTTAAATCTCGAAATATGCAAATTACCATCGTATTCTCAAACCGATAGTGTCGCGGCTACGCGATCAATTCTTACGAGTTACATTGGTCCCATGGGAGGTGTTGGTGCCACCCACGGGGTCATTCGGGGGTCGTTTCGAGTTTTCACCTTCTAACGCCATGTTTTTATTCCTATGTCTAGAAATATGAAAATTACCATCATATTCTCAAATGAAGAGTCCCGCGCTTGCATGGTCAGTTCCTAGGAGTTACATTGGTCCCGTGGGAGGTGTTGGTGCCACCCACGGGGACAATCGAGGGCTGTTTTGAGTTTTCACCCTCTAACGCCAAATTTTTAAGCCTAAGTCTAGAAATATGTAAATTATAGTCGTATTCTCAAATCGGGAGACCCGCGACTATAGGGTCAGTTCCTACGAGTCACATTGGTCCCGTGGGTGATGTTGGTGCCACCCACGGGGCGGTTCGGGGGTTGTTTCGAGTTTTCACCCTCTAACGCCATATTTTGCTTAAGTCTAGAAATATGCAAATTATCATCTTATTCTCAAATCGGGAGTCTCTCAGCTGCGCGGTCAGTTCCTACGAGTTACATTGGTCTCTTGTGAGGTGTTGGTGCCACCCACAGGGTCGTTCGGGTGCTGTTTTGGGTTTTCACCCTCTAATGCCAAGTTTTTAGCCTAAGTCTAGATATATGCAAATTACCATCGTATTCTCAAATCGGGAGTCCCTCGGCTGCGCGGTCAGTTTTTATGAGTTACATTGGTCCCGGGGGAGGTGTTGGTGCCACCCACGGGGCCGTTCTGGGGCCGGTTTGGGTTTTCACCCACTAACGACATGTTTTTAAGAATAAACCTAGAAATATGTAAATTATCATCGTATTCTCAAACCGAGAGACCCGCGATTGCGGGGTAAGGTCCTACGAGTTACTTTGGTCCCGTGGGAGGTGTTGGTGCCGTCCACGGGCCGTTTGGGGGTTATTTCGAGTTTTCACCCTCTAATGCCATGTTTTGCTTAAGTCTAGAAATATGCCAATTACCGTTGTATTCTCAAACCGAGAGAGTCGTGGCTGTGCGGTCTGTTCCAAGGAGTTATATTAGACCCGTGGGAGGTGTAGGTGCCACCTATCGGGCCGTTAGGGGGTTGTTTCGAGTTTTCACCCTCGAACGCCATGTTTTATGCCTAAGTCTAGAAATATGATAATTATCGTTGTATTCTCAAATCGACAGTGCCGCAGCTGCCCGGTCAATTCCTACGAGTTACATTGGTCGCGTGTGAGGTTTTGGTGCCGCCCACGGAGCCGTTCGGGGGCTATTTTGAGTTTTCACCCTCTAAGGCCATGTTTTTAAGCCTAAGTTTAGAAATATGCAAATGATCGTCGTATTCTCAAATCGGGAGACTCGCGACTGTGGGATCAGTTCCTACGAGTTACATTGGTCCCGTGGGAGGTATTGGTGTGGGGCCGTTCGGGGGTCGTTTCGAGTTTTCACCCTCCAACGCCATATTTTGCTTAAGTCTAGAAATATGTAAATTATTATTGTATTCCGAAATCGGGAGTCTCGTAGCTACGCGGTCAGTTCCGATGAGTTACATTGGTCCCGTGGGAGGTATTGGTGCCACCCACAGGGTCGTTCGGGGGATGTTTTGGGTTTTCACCCTCTAACGCCAAGTTTTTAAGCTTAAGTCTAGATATATGCAAATTACAGTCGTATTATCAAATCGGGAGTCCCTCGGCTACACGGTTAGTTCCTATGAGTTACACTGGTCCCGGGGGACGTGTTGGTGCCACCCATGGGGACGTTCTGGGGCTGGTTTGGGTTTTGACCCACTAATGCCATGTTATTAAGCATAAGTCTAGAAATTTGTAAATTATTATCGTATTCTCAAATTGGGAGACCCGCGACTACGGGGTCAGGTCCTACAAGTTACTTTGGTCCCGTGGGAGGTGTTGGTGCCGCCCACGGGGCCGCTTGGGGGTTATTTCGAGTTTTCACCTTCTAACGCCATGTTTTGCTTAAGTCTAGAAATATGTAAATTACCATCATATTCTCAAACCGAGAGTCTCGCGGCTATGTGATCAGTTCCTAGGAGTTATATTGGACCCGTGGGAGGTGTAGGTGCCCTACCGGGCCGTTCGGGGGTTGTTTCGAGTTTTCACCCTATAACGCCATGTTTTTATGCCTAAGTTTAGAAATATGCAAATTATCGTTGTATTCTCAAACTGGGAGTGCCGTGGCTGGGCGATCAGTTCCAACGAGTTACATTGGTCCCGTGTGAGGTGTTGATGCCACCGACGGGGCCGTTCGGGGGCTGTTTTGAGTTTTCACCCTCTAACGCCATGTTTTTAAGAATAAGTATAGAAATATGCAAATGATCGTCGTATTCTCAAACCGGGAGACTCGCGACTGCGGGGTCAGTTCCTACAGTTACATTGGTCCCGAGGGAGGTGTTGGTGCAGGGCCGTTCGGGGGTTATTTCGAGTTTTCACCATCCAACGCCATGTTTTGCTTATGTTTAGAAATATGCAAATTATCATCGTATTCTAAAATTGGGAGTCTCGCGTCTACTCGGTCAGTTCCTACGAGTTACATTGGTCCCGTGGGAGGTGTTGGTGACACCCACGGGGCCGTTCGGGGGCTGTTTTGAGCTTTCACCCTCTAACGCTATATTTTTAAGCCTATGTCTAGAAATATGTAAATTATAGTCGTATTCTCAAATCGGGAGACCCGCGGCTGCGGCGTCAGTTCCTACGGGTTACATTGGTCCTGTGGGAGGTGTTGGTGCCACCCACAGGGCTGTTCGGCGGTTGTTTCGAGTTTTCACCCTCTAACGCCATATTTTTCTTAAGTCTAGAAATATGCAAATTATCATCGTATTCTCAAACCGAGAGTCTCGCGGATGCGCGGTTAGTTCCTACGAGTTACATTGGTCGCATGGGAGGTGTTGGTGGCACCCACGGGGCCGTTTGGTGCTGTTTTGGGTTTTCACCCTCTAACGTTTAGTTTTTAAGCCTAAGTCTAGATATATGCAAATTACCGTCGTATTCTCAAATCGGGAGTCCCCCGGCTACGCAGTCAGTTCCTATGAGTTACACTGGTCCCGGGGGAGGTGTTGGTGCCACCCATGGGGATGTTCAGGGGTTGTTTTGAGTTTTCACCCACTAACGCAATGTTTTTAAGCATAAGTCTAGAAATATGTAAATTATCGTCGTATTCTCAAATCGGGAGACCAGCGACTGCGGGGTCAGGTCCTACGAGTTACATTGGTCCCGTGGGAGGTGTTGGTGCCGCCCACGAGGCCGTTTGGGGATGTTTTGAGTTTTCACCCTCTAACGCCATGTTTTGCTTAAGTCTAGAAATATGCAAATTACCGTCATATAGGTGCCACCCATCGGGCCGATCGGGGGTTTTTTCGATTTTTTACCCTCTAACGCAATGTTTTTATGCCTAAGTATATAAATATAGAAATTATCATTGTATTCTCAAACCGGGACTGCCGCGGCTGCGCGGCTGCGCGGTTTGTTCCTACGAGTTACATTAGTCCCGTGGGAGATGTTTGTGCCACCCACAGGGATGTTCGGGGGTTGTTTCGAGTTTTCACCCTCTAACGCCATATTTTGCTTTAGTCTAGAAATATTCGAATCATCATTTTATTCTCATATCGGGAGTCTCGCGACTGTGCAGTCATTTCCTACGAGTTATATTGGTCCCGCAGAAGGTGTTGGTGCCACCCACGGGGTAGTTCGGGTGCTGTTTTGGGTTTTCACCCTCTAATGCCAAGTTTTTAAGCCTAAGTCTAGATATATGTAAATTACCGTCGTATTCTCAAATCGGGAGTCCCGCGACTCCGCGGTCAGTTCCTATGAGTTACACTGGTCCCATGGGAGTTGTGGTGCCACCCACGGGGCCGTTCGCGGGATATTTTGGGTTTTCACCCACTAACGCAATGTTTTTAAACCTAAGTCTAGAAATATGAAAATTATCGTCTTATTCCCAAATTGGGAGGCCCACGACTGCGGTGTCAGGTCCTACGAGTTACATTGGTCCCATGGGAGTTTTTATGGTCGCCCACGGGGTCTTTCAGGGGTTATTTCGAGTTTTCACCTTCTAACGCCATGTTTTTATGCCTAAGTTTAAAAATATGCATATTACCGTCGTATTCTCAAACTGGGAGTGTCACGGCGTACGGTTAGTTCCTACGAGTTATATTTGTCCCATGGGAGGTGTAGGTGCCACCCACGGGGCCGTTCGAGGGCTGTTTTAAGTTTTCACCCTCTAACGCCATGTTTTTATGCCTAAGTCTAGAAATATGCAAAATATAATTGTATTTAAAACCGAGAGTGCCGCGGCTGTGCGATCAGTTCCTATGACTTACATTGCCACCCACGGGGCCGTTCGAGGGCTGTTTCGAGTTTTCACCCTCTAACGCCATGTTTTTAAGCCTAAGTTTAGAAATATGCAAAATATCATCGTATTCTCAAACCGGGAGACTCGCGATAACGGGGTCAGTGTCGACGAGTTACATTGGTCCCGTGGGAGGTGTTGGTTCGAGGCCGTTCGGGGGTTATTTCGAGTTTTCACCCTCTAATGCCACGCTTTGCTTAAGTCTAGAAATATGCAAATTATCGTCGCATTCTCAAATCGGGAGACTCGCGAATGCGGGGTCAGTTCTTACGAGTTACATTGGTACCGTGGGAGGTGTTGGTGTGGGGACGTTCGGGGGTTATTTCAAGTTTTCACCCTCCAACGCCACGTTTTTCATAAGTCTAGAAATATGCAAATTACCTTCGTATTCTCAAACCGAGAGTGTTGCGACTACGCGGTCAGTTCTTATGAGTTACATTGGTCCTGTGGGAGGTGTTGGTGCAACCCCCGGGGCCGTTCGGGGGATGTTTCGTGTTTTCACCCTCTAACACCATGTTTTTATGCCTAATTCTAGAAATATGAGAAATACCATCACATTCTCAAACTGAGAGTCTCACGGCTTCATGGTCAGTTCCTACGAGTTACGTCGGTTCCGTAGGAGGTGTTGGTGCCACCCACGGGGACGTTCGGGGGCTATTTTGAGTTTTCACCCTCCAACGCCATGTTTTTATGCCTAAGTCTAGAAATATGTAAATTTTAGTCATATTATCAAATTGGTAGACCCGCGGCTGTGGGGTCAGTTCTTACGAGTTACATTGTTCCCGTGAGAGATGTTGGTGCCACCCACGGGGTTGTTCGGGTGTTGTTTTGAGTTTTCACCCTCTAACGTCAAGTTTTGCTTAAGTCTAGAAATATGCAAATTATCATTGTATACTTAAATCGTGAGTCTCGCGGCTGTGCGGTCAGTTCCTACGAGTTACGTTGGTCTCGTGGGAGGTGTTCGTGCCACCCACGGGGCCGTTCGGGTGCTGTTTTTGGTTTTCACCATCTAATGCCATGTTTTTAAGCCTAAGTCTAGAAATATGCAAATTACCGTCGTATTCTCAAATCGGGAGTCCCGCGGTTGTGCGGTCAGTTCCTATGAGTTACACTGGTCCCATGGGAGTTGTTGGTGCCACCCATGGGGCCGTTCGGGGACTGTTTTGGGTTTTCACCCACTAACGCCATGTTTTTAATCCTAAGTCTATAAATATGCAAATTATCACTGTATTTCCAAACCGACAGGCCCGCGACTGCGGGGTCAGGTCCTACGAGGTATATTGGTCCTATGGGAGGTGTTGGGGCCGCCCACGGGGCCGTTTGGGGGTTATTTCGAGTTTTCACCCTCTAACGCCATATTTTGCTTAAGTCTAGAAATATGCAAATTACCATCATATTCTCAAACCGGGAGTGTCGCGGCTATACGGTGAGTTCCTACGAGTTATATTGGTCCCGTGGGAGGTGTAGGTGCTACCCACGGGGCCGTTCGAGGGTTGTTTCAAGTTTTCACCTTCTAACGCCATGATTTTATGCCTAAGTCTCAAAATATGCAAATTATCATTGTAATCTCAAACCGGGAGTGCCGAGGCTGCGCGATCAGTTCCTACGAGTTACATTGGTCCGGTTTGAGATGTTGGTGCCACCCACGAGGCCGTTCGAGGTCTATTTCGTGTTTTCACCCTCTAACGCCATGTTTTTAAGCCTGAGTCTAGAAATATCCAAAAGATCATCGTATTCTAAAATCGGGAGACTCTCGACAACGGGGTCAGTTTCGACGAGTTACATTGGTCCCGTGGGAGGTGTTAGTGCGGGGCCGTTCGGGGGTTGTTTCGAGTTTCACCCTCTAACACCCTCCTTTGCTTAAGTCAAAAAATATGCAAATTACCGCCGCATTCTCAAATCGGGAGACTCGCGAATGAGGGGTCAGTTCCTACGAGTGACATTGGTACCGTGGGAGGTGTTGGCGTGGGGCCGTTCGGGGGTTATTTTGAGTTTTCACCCACCAACGCCATGTTTTGCTTAAGACTAGAAATATGAAAATTTCCATCGTATTCTCAAACCGGGAGTGTTGCGGCTACGCAGTCAGTCCTTATGAGTTACATTGGTCCTGTGGGAGGTGTTGGTGCAACCCATGGGGCCGTTCGGGGGTTATTTCGAGTTTTCACCCTCTAACGCAATGTTTTTATGCCTAAGTCTAGAAATATAAGAAATACTGTCGTATTCTCAAACTGAGAGTCCCGCGGCTTCATGGTCAGTTCCTACGAGTTACGTTGGTCCCGTGGGAGGTGTTGGTGCCACCCACGGGGACGTTCAGGGGCTGTTCCGAGTTTTCACCCTCTAACGCCATGTTTTTAAGCCTAAGTCTAGAAATAAGTAAATTATAGTCGTATTCTGAAATTGGGAGACCCGCGGCTGCGGGGACAGTTCCTACGAGTTACATTGGTCCCGTGGGAGATGTTGGTGTCACCCACGGGGCTGTTCGGGGGTTGTTTCGAGTTTTCACCCTCTAACGTCATGTTTTCCTTAAGTCTAGAAATATGCAAATTATCATCATATTCTCAAAATGAGAGCCTCGTGACTGTGCGGTCAGTTCCTACGAGTCACGTTGGTCTCTTGGGAGGTGTTTGTGCCACCCACGAGGCCGTTCGGGTGCTGTTTTGGCTTTTCACCCTCTAACGCCATGTTTTTATATCTAAGTCTAAAAATATGCAAATGATCGGCGTATTCTCAAACGAAGAGACTCGCGACTGCAGGGTCAGTTCCTACAAGTTACATTTTTCCCGTGGGAGGAGTTGGTGCGGGGCCGTTCGGGGGTTGTTTCGAGTTTTCACCCTCCAACGCCATGTTTTTCTTAAGTCTAGAAATATGCAAATTATCATCGTATTCTCAAACCGGGAGTCTCGCGGCTGTACGGTCAGTTCCTAGGAGTTACATTGGTCCCGTGGGAGGTGTTGGTGCCACCCAGGGGGCCGTTTGGGTGCTGTTTTGGATTTTCACCCTCTAAGGCCATGTTTTTATTCCTAAGTCTGGAAATATGAAAATTAGCCTCGTATTCTCAAACCGAGAGTCCCGCGGTTCCATGGTCAGTTCCTACGAGTTACATTGGTCCCGTGGGAGGTGTTGGTTCCACCCACGGGGACGTTCGGGGCTGTTTTGAGTTTTCACCCTCTAACATCATATTTTTAAGCCTAAGTCTAGAAATATGTAAATTATAGTCGTATTCTAAAATTGGGAGACCTGCGGCTGTGGGGTCAGTTCCTACGAGTTACCTTGGTCCCGTGGTAGATGTTGGTTCCACCCACGGGGCAGTTCGGGGTTGTTTCGAGTTTTAACCCTCTAACGCCATATTTAGCTTAAGTCAAGAAATATGTAAATTATCATTATATTCTCAAATCGGGAGTCTCGCGGCTGCGCGGTCAGTTCCTACGAGTTACATTGGTCCCTTAGGAGGTGTTGGTGCCACCCACGGGGCCGTTCGGGTGCTGTTTTGGGTTTTCACCCTCTAACACCAAGTTTTTAAACCTAAATCTAGATATATGCAAATTACCACTTTATTCTCAAATCGGGAGTCCCTCTACTGTGCTGTCAGTTCCTATGAGTTACACTGATCCTGTGGGAGATGTTGGTGCCACCCACGGGTACGTTCGGGAGCTGTTTTGGGTTTTCAACCACTAACGCCATGCTTTTAAGCATACTTCAAGAAATATATAAATTATCATCGTATTCTCAAATCGAGAGTCTCACGGCTGCGCCGTAAGTTCGTACGAGTTACATTGGTCCCGTGGGAGATGTTGGTGCCACCCACGGGGCCGTTCGGGGGTTGTTTCAAGTTTTCACCCTCTAACGCCATGTTGTTTTGCCTAAGTCTAGAAATAAGAACATTATCGTCGTATTCTCAAATTGAGAGTCCCACGGCTGCATGATCAGTTCCTACGAGTTATATTGGTCCCGTGGGAGGTGTTGGAGCCACCCACGGGGACGTTCGGGGGCTGTTTTGAGTTTTTACCCTCTAACGCTATATATTTAAGCCTAAGTCTAGAAATATGTAAATTATAGTTGTATTGCCAAATCAGGAGACCCGCGGCTGTGGGGTCAGTTCCTACGAGTTATATTGGTCCCGTGGTAGACGTTTAGCCACCCACGGGGCTGTTCGGGGGTTTGTTTCGAGTTTTCACCTTCTAATGCCATATTTTGCTTAAGTCTAGAAATATGAAAATTATCATCGTATTCTCAAATTGGGAGTCTTGCGGCTACGCGGTCAGTTCCTACGAGTTACATTGGTCTCGTGGGAGATGTTGGTGCCACCCACAAGGCCGTTCGGGTGCTGTTTTGGGTTTTCACCTTCTAACGCCAAGTTTTTAAGCCTAAGTCTAGATATATTCAAATTACCATCGCAATCTCAAATCGGGAGTTACTCGGCTGTGCGGTCAGTTCCTATGAGTTACACTGGTCCCGGGGGAGGTGTTGGTGCCACCCACGGGGCCGTTCTGGGGCCGTTTTGGATTTTCACCCACTAACGCCATGTTTTTAAGCATAAGTCTAAAAATATGTAAATTATCGTCGTATTCTCAAATCAGGAGACCCGTGACTGTGGGGTCAGGTCCTACGAGTTACATTGGTCCCGTGGGAGGTGTTGGTGCCACCCACGGGGCCGTTTGGGGGTTGTTACGAGTTTTCCCCCTCTAACATCATGTTTTGCTTAAGTCTAGAAATATGAAAATTACCGTCGTATTCTCAAACCGGGAGAGTCGCCGCTGTGAGGTAAATTCCTAGGATTTATATTGGACCCGTGGGAGGTGTAGGTGCCACCTACAGGGCCGTTCGGGGTTTGTTTCGAGTTTTCACCCTCTAACGCCATGTTTTTATGCCTAAGTCTAGAAATATGCGATATATCGTTGTATTCTCAAACGGGGAGTGTTGCGGCTGCGCGGTCTGTTCCTACGAGTTACATTGGTCCCGTGTGACGTGTTGGTGCCACCCATGGGGCCGTTCGGGGGCTATTTTGAGTTTTCACCTTCTAACGCCATGTTTTTAAGCCTAAGTCTAGAAATATGAAAATGATCATCGTATTCTTAAACCGCGAGACTCGCGACTGCGGGGTCAGTTCCTACGAGTTACATTGGTCCCATGGGAGGTGTTGGTGTGGGGTCGTTCGGGGGTTGTTTCGAGTTTTCACCCTCCAATGCCATGTTTTGCTTAAGTCCAAAAATATGAAAATTATCATTGTATTCTCAAACCGAGAGTCTCGCGGCTGCGCGATCAGTTCCTAAGAGTTACATTGGTCCCGTGGGAGGTGTTGGTGCCACCCACGGGGCCGTTTGGGTGTTGTTTTGGGTTTTCACCTTCTAACGCCAAGTTTTTATGCCTAATTCTAGAAATATGCAAATTACCGTCATATTCTCAAATCAGGATTCCCGCGGTTGCGCAGTCAATTCGTACGATTTACATTGGTCCCGTGGGAGGTGTTCGTGCCACCCACGGGGCCGTTCGGGTGCTGTTGTTGGTTCTCACCCTATAACTCCATATTTTTAAACCTAAGTTTAGAAATATGCTAATGATTATCCTATTCTCATATCGGGAGACTTGCGACTGTAGGGTCAGTTCCTACGAGTTACATTGGTCCCGTGGGTGGTGTTCGTGCGGGGCCGTTCGGGGGTTGTTTCGAGTATTCACCCTCTAACGCCATGTTTTGCTTAAGTCTAGAAATATTCAAATTACCATCGTATTCTCAAACCGAGAGTCCCGCGTATGCATGGTCAGTTCCTACGAGTTACGTTGGTCCCGTGCGAGGTGTTGGTGCCACCCACGAGGACGTTTAGGGTCTGTTTTGAGTTTTCACCCTTTAACGCCATATGTTTAAGCCTAAGTCTAGAAATATGTAAATTGTAGTCCTATTTTCAAATCGGGACACCCGCGGCAGCGGGGTTTATTCCTACGAGTTACATTGGTCCCGTGGGAGATGTTGGTGCCACCCACGGGTAGGGGTGGGGACGGTCCGGTCCGGTCCGGGTTTGCCTGTTTTCTGGACCGAGACCGGACTGATTAATTCGGTTAACCTACTAATTCGGTCCAGGTTTTTTTCGGTCCGGTCCGGGGTAAAATTCGGTCCTGACCCTATTTTATATATATGTATATTTTATGAATATTTTTATCTATTTTTCTAACCCAAACAAAAGAATTTCTATACATATATAAAATGTTCCAAATTAAATTCATAAGTTATATACATTAATTCAAAAACTATACATATGAAACACAATAGCATTATTTTTATTATATATATTTGGGAATCGGTCCGGTCCGGTCCCAATCGGTCTGTTAATATAGTGCGCCGTGGACCGGATCGGTTTAATCGATTTTTAGTTTTTGTGAACGATTTTTGGACCGGTTTCAAAATAGCCTTAATTTTCGGTTCGATCCGGTTTGGTCCAATCGATCCATTCGGGTCGGTCTTTTTTAGTCCACCGCTACCCACAGGGCTGTTCGGGGGTTGTTTCGAGTTTTCACCCTCTAACGCCATATTTTACTTAAGTCTAGAAATATGCAAATTATCATCGTATTCTCAAACCGAGAGTCTCGCGGCTGAGCTATCAGTTCCTACGAGTTACATTGGTCCCGTGGGAGGTGTTGGTGCAACCCACGGGGCCGTTCGGGTGCTGTTTTGGGTTGTCACCCTCTAACGCCAGGTTTTTAAGCCTAATTCTAAATATATTTAAATTATCGTCGTATTCTCAAATCGGGAGTCCCGCGGTTGCGCGGTCAGTTCATATGAGTTACACTGGTCCCGTGGGAGGTGTTGGTGTCACCCACGAGATCGTTCGGGGGCTGTTTTGGGTTTTCACATACAAACGCCATGTTTTTAAGCCTAGTATAGAATATGAAAATTATTTTCATATTCTCATACCGGGAGACCCGCGATTGTGGAGTCAGGTCCTACGAGTTACATTGGTCCCGTGGGAGGTGTTGGTGCCACCCACCGGGCCGTTCGGGGGTTATTTCAAGTTTTCACCCTCTAACGCCATGTTTTGCTTAAGTTTAAAAATATGCAAATTACCATCGTATTCTCAAACTGGGAGAGTCGTGGCTGTACAGTCAATTCCTAGGAGTTATATTGGTCCCGTGGGAGGTGTAGGTGCCACCCACCGGTCCGTACAGGGGTTGTTTTGAGTTTTCACCATCGAATGCCATGTTTTTATGCCTAAGTCTAGAAATATGAAAATTATCGTTGTATACTCAAACTGGGAGTGCCGCGACTACGCGGTCAGTTCCTTCGAGTTACATTGTCCCGTGTGAGGTGTTGGCGCCACCCACGGGGCAGTTCGGGGGTTGTTTTGAGTTTTCACCCTCTATGACCACGTTTTTAAGCCTAAGTCTAGAAATATGCAAATGATCATCGTATTCTCAAACCGGTAGAGTCGCGACTGCGGGGTCAGTTCCTACGAGTTACATTGGTCCCGTGGGAGGTGTTGGTGCGGGGCCGTTCGGGGGTTGTTTCGAGTTTTCACCCTCCAATGCCATATTTTTCTGAAGTCCAGAAATATGCAAATTACCATCGTGTTTTCAAACCGGGAGTGTCGCGGCTATGCGGTCAGTTCTTACTAGTTATATTGGTCTCGTGGGAGGTGTTGGTGCCACCCAAGGGGCCGTTCGGGGGTTGTTTCGAGTTTTCAACTTCTAACGCCATGTTTTTATGCCTAAGACTAGAAATATGAAAATTATTGTCGTATTCTCAAACCCAGAGTCCTGCGACTGGATGGTCAGTTCCTATGAGTTAAATTTTTCCGTCGGAGGTGTTGGTGCCACCCATGGGGACGTTCGGGGGTTGTTTCTAGTTTTCACCCTCTAATGCCATGTTTTTAAGCTTAACTCTAGAAATATGTAAATTATAGTCATATTCTCAAATCGGGAGACCCGCGGCTACGGGGTCAGTTCCTACTAGTTACATTGGTCCCGTGGGAGGTATTGGTGCCACCCACGGCGTCGTTCGGGTGTTGTTTTGGGTTTTCACCCTCTAACGCCAAGTTTTTAAGCCTTAGTATAGATATATGCAAATTATCATCGTATAAACAAATCGGGAGTCCTGCGGCTGCGCAGTATGTTCCTATGAGTTACACTAGTCCTGTGGGAGGTGTTGGTGCCACTCACGGGGTCGTTTGGGGGCAGTTTTGAATTTCACCCACTAACTCCTTGTTTTTAAACCTAAGTCTAGAAATGTGCAAATTATCATCGAATTCTCATACCGGGAGACCCACGACTGCGGGGTCAGGTTCTACGAGTTACATTGGTCCCGTGGGAGGTGTTAGTGCCACCCACGAGGCCGTTCGGGGGTTATTTCGAGTTTTCACCCTCTAACGCCATGTTTTGCTTAAGTCTAGAAATATGCAAATTTCCTTCGTATTCTCAAACCGAGAGTGTCGCGGATCTGTGGTCAGTTCCTACGAGTTATATCTGTCCCGCGGGAGGTTTAGGTGCCACCCACAGGGCCGTTCGGAGGTTGTTTCGAGTTTTCACCCTCTAACGCCGTGTTTTTATGCCTAAGTCTGGAAATATGCAAATTATTATTGTATTCTCAAATCGGGAGTGCCGTGGCTGCACGATCAGTTCCTACGACTTACATTGTTCTCGTGGGAGGTGTTGGTTCCACCCACAGGGCCGTTTGGGGGCAGTTTTGGGTTTTCACCCTCTAACGCCATGTTTTTATGCATAAGTCTAGAAATATGTATATTACCGTCGTATTCTCAAACCAGGAGTCCCGTGGCTGGGCGGTAAGTTCTTACGAGTTACATTTGTGCCGTGGGAGGTGCTGGTGCCAACCACGGGGCCGTTCGGGGGTTATTTCGAGTTTTCACCCTCTAACGCCATGTGTTTAAGCCTAAGTCTAGAAATATGCAAATGATTGTCGTATTCTCAAACCGAAAAACCTGTGACTGCGGGGTCAGTTCCCACGAGTTACATTGGTCCCGTGGGAGGTGTTGGTGCGGGGCCGTTCAGGGGTTCTTTCGGGTTTTCACCCTCTAACGCCATGTTTTGCTTAAGTCTAGAAATATGAAAATTACCATTGTATTCTCAAACCGAGAGTGTCACGGCTATGCGATCAGTTTTTATGAGCTACATTGGTCCCATGGGAGGTGTTGGTGCCACCCACGGGGTCGTTCGGGGGTTGTTTTGAGTTTTCACCCTCTAACGCCATGTTTTTTTGCCTAAGTCTAGAAATATGAAAATTACCGTCGTATTCTCAAACCGAGAATCCCACAGCTGCATGGTCCAACGAGTTATATTTGTCTCGTGGGAGGTGTTGGTGCCACCCATGGGACCGTTCGGGGGCTGTTTTGAGGTTTCACCCACTAACGCCATGTTTTTAAGCATAAGTCTAGAAATATACAAATGATCGTCGTATTCTCAAACCAGGAGACCTGCGACTGCGGGGACAGTTCCTACGAGTTACCTTGGTCCCGTGGGAGGTGTTGGTACGAGGCCGTTCGGGGGTTCTTTCGGGTTTTCACCCTCTAACGCCATGTTTTGCTTAAGTCTAGAAATATGCAAATTACTGTCGTATTCTCAAACCAGGAGTGCCGCGGCTGCACAGTCAGTTCCTACGAGTTACATTTGTCCAAGGGTAGAAATATGTAAATTATAGTCGTATTCTCAAGTCGGGAGAACCGCGGCTGCGGGGTCAGTTCCTACGAGTTACATTGGTCCGGTGGGAGATGTTGGTGCCACCCACGAGGCTGTTTGGGGGTCGTTTAGAATTTTCACCCTCTAACTCCATGTTTTGATTAAGTTTAAAAATATACAAATTATCATAGTATTATCAAACATGGAGTCTCGCGACTGCGCGGTCAGTTCCTATGAGTTACATTGGTCCCATGGGAGGTGTTGGTGCCACCCACGGGGCGTTGGGGTGATGTTTCGGGTTTTCACCCTCTAACGCCAAGTTTTTAAGCCTAAGTCTACATATATGAAAATTACCATCATATTCTCAAACCGAGAGTCCCACGGCTACACGATCAGTTCCTACGAGTTACTGTGGTCCCATGGGAGGTGTTGGTGCCACCCACGGGGCCGTTCGGGTGATGTTTTGGGTTTTCAACCTCTAACACCAAGTTTTTAAGCCTAAGTCTAGATATATGCAAATTACCATCGTATTCTCAAACCGAGAGTCCCGTGGCTACGCGATCAGTTCCTATGAGTTACACTCGTCCAGTGGGAGGTGTTGGTGCCACCCACGGGGACGTTAGGGGGCTGTTTTGAGTTTTCTCCCACTAACGCCATGTTTCAAAGAATAAATCTAGATATATGTAAATTATTATCGTATTCTCAAACCGGGAGACCCGCGACTGCGGGGCAGGTCCTACGAGTTACATTGGTCTCGTGGGAGGTGTTGGTGCCGCCTACGGGGCCGTTTGGGGGTTATTTTGAGTTTTCACCCTCTAACACCATGTTTTGCTTAAGTCTAGAAATATGAAAATTACCATCGTATTCTCAATCCGGGAGAGTCGCAGCTGTGCGATCAGTTCCTAGGAATTATATTAGTCCCGTGGGAGGTGTAGGTGCCACCCACCTGGCCGTTCGTGGGTTGTTTCGAGTTTTCACCCTCTAACGCCATGTTTTTATGCCTAAGTCTATAAATATGCAAATTATCATTGTATTTTCAAACAGGGTGTGCTGCGGCTGCGCAATCAGTTCCTACGACTTACATTGGTCCCGTGTGAGGTGTTGGTGCCACCCACGGGGCCGTTCGAGGGCTGTTTCGTGTTTTCACCCTCTAACGCCATGTTTTTAAACCAAAGTCTAGAAATATGAAAAAGATCATCGTATTCTCAAACTCGGAGACTCGCAACTGCGGGGTCAGTTCCTACGAGTTACATTGATCCCGTGGGAGGTGTTGGAGCGGAGCCGTTCGGCGGTTGTTTCGAGTTTTCACCCTCCAACGTAATGTTTTTCTTAAGTCCAAAAATAGCTAAATTACCGTCGTATTCTCAAACCGAGAGTGTTACGGTTACTCGATCGGTTCTTATGAGTACATTGGTCCCGTGGGATGTGTTGGTGCAACCCACGGGGCCGTTCGGTGGTTGTTTCGAGTTTTCACCCTCTAATGCCATGTTTTTATGCCTAAGTCTAAAAATATGAGAATTATTGTTGTATTCTCAAATCGAGAGTCCCGCGGCTGCATGGTTAGTTCCTATGAGTTAAATTGGTCCCGTGGGAGGTGTTGGTGCCACCTACGGGGACATTCTGGGGCTGTTTTGAGTTTTCACCCTCTAACGCCATGTTTTTAAGCTTAAGTCTATAAATATGTAAATTATAGTCATATTCTCAAATTGGGAGACTCGCGACTGTGGGGTCAGTTCCTATGAGTTACATTGGTCCCGTGGGAGATGTTAGTTCCACCCACAGGGTTGCTCGGGGGTTGATTCGAGTTTTCACCCTCTAACGCCATGTTTTGCTTAAGTTTTTAAATATGCAAATTATCATCATATTATCAAACCGAGAGTCTCGTGGCTGTGTGATCAGTTCCTACGTGTTACATTGGTCCTGTGGGAGGTGTTGGTGCACCAACGTAGCCGTTCGGGTGCTGTTTTGGGTTTTCACCCTCTAACGCCAAGTTTTTAAGCCTAAGTATAAATAGATACAAATTATCGTTGTATTCTCAAATCGGGAGTCCCGCGGCTGTGCGGTCAGTTCCTATGAGTTACACTGGTCCCGTGGGAGGTGTTGGTGCCACCCACGGGGTCGTTCGAGGGCTGTTTTGGGTTTTCACCCACTAACGCCATGTTTTTAAGCCTATGTCTAGAAATATGCAAATTATCGGCGTATTCTCATACCAGGAGACCCGCGACTACGGGGTCAGGTCCTACAAGTTACATTGGTCCGGCGGGAGGTGTTGGTGCCACCCACGGGCCGTTCGGGGGTTATTTCGAATTTTCACCCTCTAACGCCATGTTTTCATGCCTAAGTCTTAAAATATGCAAATTATCGTTGTATTCTCAAGTCGGGATTGCCGCGGCTGCACTGTCAGTTCCTACGTGTTGCATTGGTCCCGTGGGTGGTGTTGGTGCCACCCACAAGTCCGTTCGGGGGCTATTTTGGGTTTTCACCCTCTAACGCCATGTTTTTATGCATAAGTCTAAGAATATGTATATTACCATCGTATTTTCAAACCGGGAGTCCCGCGACTGCGCGGTCAGTTCTTACGAGTTACATTTGTCCCGTGGGAGGTGTTGGTGCTACTCAAGGGGCCGTTCGGGGGTTGTTTTGAGTTTTCACCCTCTAACGCCATGTTTTTAAGCCTAAGTCTAGAAAAATGCAAAGGATCATCGTATTCTCAAACCGAAAGACCTGCGACTGCGGGGTCAGTTCCTATGAGTTACATTGGTCTCGTGGGAGGTGTTAGTGCGGGGCCGTTCGGGGGTTCTATCGGGTTTTCACCCTCTAACGCCATGTTTTTCTTAAGTCTCGAAATATGCAAATAACTATCGTATTCTCAAACCAGGAGTTTCGCGTGTGCGCGGTCTGTTCCTACGGGTTACATTGGTCTAGTGGGAGGTGTTGGTGCCACCCACGGGGCCGTTCGGGGGTTGTTTTGAGTTTTCACCCTCTAACGCCATGTTTTAAGCCTAAGTGTAGAAACATGTAAATTATAGTTGTATTCTCAAATCGGGAGACCCGCGACTGCGGGGTCAGTTCCTACGATTTACATTGGTCCCGTGGGAGATGTTGGTGCCACCCACGGAGCTGTTCGGGGGTTGTTTCGAGTTTTCACCCTCTAACGCCATGTTTTGATTAAGTCTGAAAATATGCAAATTATGATCGTACTCTCAAACTGGGAGTCTCGTGGCTGCGGGGTCAGTTCCTACGAGTTACAGTAGTCCCGTGGGAGGTGTTGGTGCCACCCACGGGCCGTTCGGGTGCTATTTTGGGTTTCCACCCTCTAACGCCATGTTTTTAAGCCTAATTCTAGATATATGAAAATTACCGCCGTATTCTCAAACTGAGAGTCCCGAGGCTATGCGATCACTTCCTATGAGTTACACTGGTCCAGTGGGAGGTGTTGGTGCCACCCATGGGGCCGTTCTGGGGCTATTTTGGGTTTTCACCTACTAACACCATGTTTTTGAGCCGAAGTCTAGAAATATGAAAATAATCATCGTATTCTCAAATGGGGAGACCCGCAACTGTGGGGTCAGGTCCTACCAGTTACATTGGTCCCGTGGGAGGTGTTGGTGCTGCCCACGGGGCCGTTCGGGGGTTATTTCGAGTTTTCACCCTCTAACGCCATGTTTTGCTTAAGTCTAGAAATATGCAAATTACTGTCATATTCTCAAACTGGGAGTGTCGTGGCTGTGCTGTCAGTTCCTACGAGTTATATTGGTCCCGTGGGAGGTGTAGCTGCCACCCACAGGGCCGTTCTGGGGTTATTTCGAGTTTTCACCCTTTAACGCCACGCTTTTACGCTTAAGTCTAGAAATATACAAATTATCGTTATTTTTCGCGGTCTGTTTCGAATTTACGCCACGGGGCTGTTCGCAGTCTGTTTCGAATTTTCACCCTTTAATGCCATGTTTTTAAGCCTAGGTCTAGAAATATGTAAATGATCATCATATTTTCAAACCGGGAGACTCGCGACGGCGGGGTCAGTTCCTAAAGTGACATTGGTCCCGTGGGAGGTGTTGGTGCCACCCATAGGGCCGTTCGCGGGTTGTTTCGAGTTTTCACCCTCTAACGCCATGTTTTTATGCCTTAGTTTGAAAATATGTAAATTATCGTTTTATTCTCAAAATGGGAGTACTGCTGCTGCGCGGTTAGTTCCTACGAGTTGCATTGGTCCCGTGGAAGGTGTGGGTGCCACCCACGGGGCCGTTCGGGGGCTGTTTTGGGTTTTCACCCTCTAACGCCATGTTTTTATGCGTAAGTCTAGAAATATGTAAACTTTCATCATATTCTCAAATCGAGAGTCCCGCGGCTGCGCGGTCAGTTCCTACAAGTTACATCTATCCCGTGGGAGGTGTTGGTGCCACCCACAGGTTCGTTTAGGGGCAATTTTGAGTTTTCACCCTCTAACGCCATGTTTTTAAGCTTATCTCTAGAAATATGCAAATGATCATTGTATTCTCAAACCAAAAAGACCTGCGACTGCGGGGTCAGTTCCTACGAGTTATATTGGTCCCGCGGGAGGTGTAGGTGCCACCCACGGGGCCGTGCGGGGGTTGTTTTGAGTTTTCACCCTCTAATGCCATGTTTTTAAGCTTAAGTCGGAAAATATGAACATTATCGTTGTATTCTCAAGCCGGGAGTGCCACGGATGTGCGGTCAGTTC
Source organism: Sambucus nigra (assembly GCA_949130495.1). NCBI lineage: Eukaryota > Viridiplantae > Streptophyta > Magnoliopsida > Dipsacales > Adoxaceae > Sambucus > Sambucus nigra. The sequence continues at coordinate 427,152,250 of OX422219.1, forward strand.
TTATGAGTTACATTGATCCCGTGGGAGGTTTTGGTGCCACCCACGGGGCCGTTTGGGGGCTGTTTTGAGTTTTCACCCTCAAACATCATGTTTTTATGCGTAAGTCTAGAAATATGTAAATTACCCTCGTATTCTCAACCCGGGAGTCCCGTGGCTTCGCGGACAGTTCCAACGAGTTATATTTGTCTCGTGGGAGGTGTTGGTACCACCCACGGGACCGTTCGGGGGATGTTTTGAGTTTTCACCCTCTAACGCCATGTTTTTAAGCCTAAGTCTAGAAATAAACAAATGATTGTCGTATTCTCAAACCCGGAGACCTGCGACTGCGGGGTCAGTTCCTACGAGTTACATTGGTCCCGTGGGAGGTGTTGGTGCGGGGCCATTCGGGGGTTCTTTCGAGTTTTCACCCTTGAACGCCATGTTTTGATTAAGTCCAGAAATATGAAAATTACCATCGTATTCTCAAACCGGTAGTGTCTCAACTGCACGGTCAGTTATTACGAGTTACATTGGTCCCCTGGGAGGTGTTGGTGCCACCCACGGGACCGTTCGGGGGTTGTTTCGAGTTTTCAACCTCTAAAACCATGTTTTTATCCCTAAGTCTAGAAATATGCAAATTAATGTCGTATGCTCGAATCGGGAGTGCCGTGATTGCGGGGTCAGTTCCTACGAGTTACATGGGTCCCGTGGGAGGTGTTGGTGCCACCCACGGGGCCGTTCGGGGGTTATTTCGAGTTTTCCCCCTATAACGCCATGTTTTTAAGCCTAAGTCTAGAAAAATGCAAAGCATCCTCGTATTCTCAAACCGAAATACCTGCGACTCCGGGGTCAGTTCCTACGAGTTACATTGGTCCCGTGGGAGGTGTTAGTGCGGGGCCGTTCGGGGGTTCTTTCCGATTTTCACCCTCTAACGCCATGTTTTTCTTTAGTCTCGAAATATGAAAATTACTGTCGTATTCTCAAACTAGGAGCGCCAAGTTTTTAAGCCTAAGTATAAATATAAGAAAATTACCGTCGTATTCTCAAACCGAGAGTCCTGCGGCTACGCGATCAGTTCCTATGAGTTACACTCGTCTAGTGGGAGGTGTTGGTGCCACCCACGGGGACGTTAGGGGGCTGTTTTGAGTTTTCACCCACTAACGCCATGTTTCTAAGCATAAATCTAAATATATGTAAATTATTCTCGTATTCTCAAACCGGGAGACCCGCGACTGCGGGGCAGGTCCTACGAGTTACATTGGTCTCGTGGGAGGTGTTGGTGTTGCCTACGGGGTCGTTTGGGGGTTATTTTGAGTTTTCACCCTCTAACACCATGTTTTGCTTAAGTCTAGAAATATGAAAATTACCATCGTATTCTCAATCCGGGAGAGTCGCAGCTGTGCGATCAGTTCCTAGGAATTATATTAGTCCCGTGGGAGGTGTAGGTGCCACCCACCTGGCCGTTCGTGGGTTGTTTCGAATTTTCACCCTCTAACGCCATGTTTTTATGCCTAAGTCTATAAATATGCAAATTATCATTGTATTTTCAAACAGGGTGTGCTGCGATTGCGCAATCAGTTCCTACGACTTACATTGGTCTCGTGTGAGGTGTTGGTGCCACCCACGGGGCCGTTCGAGGGCTGTTTCGTGTTTTCACCCTCTAACGCCATGTTTTTAAACCAAAGTCTAGAAATATGCAAAATATCATCGTATTCTCAAACTCGGAGACTCGCAACTGCGGGGTCAGTTCCTACGAGTTACATTGATCCCGTGGGAGGTGTTGGAGCGGAGCCGTTCGGGGGTTGTTTCGAGTTTTCACCCTCCAACGTAATGTTTTTATTAAGTCCAAAAATAGCTAAATTACCGTCGTATTCTCAAACCGAGAGTGTTACGGTTACTCGATCGGTTCTTATGAGTTACATTGGTCCCGTGGGAGGTGTTGGTGCCACCCACGGGGCCGTTCGGGGGTTGTTTCGAGTTTTCACCCTCTAATGCCATGTTTTTATGCCTAAGTCTAAAAATATGAAAATTATTGTTGTATTCTCAAATCGAGAGTCTCGCGGCTGCATGGTTAGTTCCTATGAGTTAAATTGGTCCCGTGGGAGGTGTTGGTGCCACCTACGGGGACATTCGGGGGCTGTTTTGAGTTTTCAGCCTCTAACGCCATGTTTTTAAGCTTAAGTCTATAAATATGTAAATTATAGTCATATTCTCAAATTGGGAGACCCGCGGCTGCGGGGTCAGTTCCTATGAGTTACATTGGTCCCGTGGGAGATGTTGGTTCCACCCACAGGATTGCTCGGGGGTTGATTCGAGTTTTCACCCTCTAACGCCATGTTTTGCTTAAGTTTATAAATATGCAAATTATCATCATATTATCAAACCGAGAGTCTCGTGGCTGTGCGATCAGTTCCTACGAGTAACATTGGTCCTGTGGGAGGTGTTGGTGCCACCAACGTAGCCGTTCGGGTGCTGTTTTGGGTTTTCATCCTCTAACGCCAAGTTTTGAAGCCAAAGTATAGATAGATGCAAATTATCGTCGTATTCTCAAATCGGGAGTCCTGCGGCTGTGCGGTCAGTTCCTATGAGTTACACTGGTCCCGTGGGAGGTGTTGGTGCCACCCACGGGGTTGTTCGAGGGCTGTTTTGGGTTTTCACCCACTAACGCCATGTTTTTAAGCCTATGTCTAGAAATATGCAAATTATCGGCGTATTCTCATACCAGGAGACCCGCGACTACGGGGTCAGGTCCTACAAGTTACATTGGTCCGGCGGGAGGTGTTGGTGCCACCCACGGGCCTTTCGGGGGTTATTTCGAATTTTCACCCTCTAACGCCATGTTTTCATGCCTAAGTCTTAAAATATGCAAATTATCATTGTATTCTCAAGTCGGGATTGCCGCGGCTGCACTGTCAGTTCCTACGTGTTGCATTGGTCCCGTGGGTGGTGTTGGTGCCACCCACAGGTCCGTTCGGGGGCTATTTTGGGTTTTCACCCTCTAACGCCATGTTTTTATGCATAAGTCTAAAAATATGTATATTACCATCGTATTTTCAAACCGGGAGTCCCGCGACTGCGCGGTTAGTTCTTACGAGTTACATTTGTCCCGTGGGAGGTGGTGGTGCTACTCACGGGGCCATTCGGGGGTTGTTTTGAGTTTTCACCCTCTAACGCCATATTTTTAAGCCTAAGTCTAGAAAAATGCAAAGGATCATCATATTCTCAAACTGAAAGACCTGCGACTGCGGGGTCAGTTCCTACGAGTTACATTGGTCTCGTGGGAGGTGTTAGTGCGGGGCAATTCGGGGGTTCTATTGGGTTTTCACCCTCTAACGCCATGTTTTTCTTAAGTCTCGAAATATGCAAATTACTGTCGTATTCTCAAATCGGTAGTGTCTCAACTGCACGGTCAGTTATTACGAGTTACATTGGTCCCCTAGGAGGTGTTGGTGCCACCCACGGGACCGTTCGGGGGTTATTTCGTGTTTTCACCCTCTAAAACCATGTTTTTATGCCTAAGTCTAGAAATATGAAAATCAATGTCGTATTCTCAAATCGGGAGTGCCGTGATTGTGGGGTCAGTTCCTACGAGTTACATTGGTCCCGTAGGAGGTGTTGGTGCCACCCACGGGGCCGTTCGGGGGTTATTTCGAGTGTTCACCCTATAACGCCATGTTTTTAAGCCTAAGTCTAGAAAAATGCAAAGGATCCTCGTATTCTCAAACCGAAATACCTGCGACTCCGGGGTCAGTTCCTACGAGTTACATTGGTCCCGTGGGAGGTGTTAGTGCTGGGCCGTTCGGGGGTTCTTTCGGGTTTTCACCCTCTAACGCCATGTTTTGCTTTAGTCGAAATATGAAAATTACTGTCGTATTCTCAAACTAGGAGCGCTAAGTTTTTAAGCCTAAGTATAAATATAAGAATATTACCGTCATATTCTCAAACCGAGAGTCCCACGGCTACGCGATCAGTTCCTATGAGTTACACTCGTCCAGTGGGAGGTGTTGGTGCCACCCACGGGGCCGTTCTGGGGCTATTTTGGGTTTTCACCTACTAACGCCATATTTTTGAGCCTAAGTCTAGAAATATGCAAATTATCATCGTATTCTCAAACCGAGAGACCCGCAACTGCAGGGTCAGGTCCTACTAGTTACATTGGTCTCGTGGGAGGTGCTGGTGCTGCCCACGGGGCCGTTCGGGGGGTATTTCGAGTTTTCACCCTCTAACGCCATGTTTTGCTCAAGTCTAGAAATATGCAAATCACTATCATATTCTCAAACCGGGAGTGTCGCGGCTGTGCTGTCAGTTCCTACGAGTTATATTGGTCCCGTGGGAGGTGTAGGTGCCACCCACAGGGCCGTTATGGGGTTATTTCGAGTTTTCACCCTTTAACGCCACATTTTTAAGCTTAAGTCTAGAAATATACAAATTATCGTTATTTTTCCAAACACGGGGCCATTCGGCGGCTACACGGTTAGTTCCAACGAGTTACATTGGCTCCCGTGTGAGGTGTTGGTGCCACCCACGGGGCGGTTCGGGGTCTGTTTCGAATTTTCACCCTCTAACGCCATGTTTTTAAGCCTAAGTCTAGAAATAGGCAAATGATCATCATATTTTCAAACCGGGAGACTCGCGACTGCGAGGTCAGTTCCTAGAGTGACATTGGTCCCGTGGGAGGTAATCGTGCCACCCATGGGGCCGTTCACGAGTTGTTTCGAGTTTTCACCCTCTAACGCCATATTTTTATGCCTAAGTCCAGAAATATGTAAATTATCATTGTATTATCAAAATGGGAGTCCCGCGGTTGCGCGGCCAATTCCTACGAGTTGCATTGGTCCCGTAGAAGGTGTGGGTGCCACCCACGGGGACGTTCGGGGGCTGTTTTGGGTTTTCACCCTCTAACTCCATGTTTTTATGCGTAAGTCAAGAAATATGTAAACTTCCATCGTATTCTCAAATCGGGAGTCCCGCGGCTACGCGGTCAGTTCCTACGAGTTACATTTATCCCGTGGGAGGTGTTGGTGCCACCCATAGGTCCGTTGAGGGGCTATTTCGAGTTTTCACCCTTTAACGCCATGTTTTTAATCCTATGTCTAGAAATATGCAAATGATCATCGTATTCTCAAACCGAAAGGCATGCGACTGCTGGGTCAGTTCCTACGAGTTATATTGGTCCTGCGGGAGGTGTACGTGCCACCCACGGGGCCGTTCGGGGGTTGTTTTGAGTTTTCACCCTCTAACGCCATGTTTTTAAGATTAAGTCTGAAAATATGCAAATTATCATTGTATTCTCAAGCCGGGAGTGCCACGGCTGTGCGGTCAGTTCCTATGAGTTACATTGGTCCGTGGGAGGCGTTGGTTCCACCCATGGGGCCGTTTGGGGGATGTTTTGAGTTTTCACCCTCAAACACCATGTTTTTATGCGTAAGTCTTGAAATATGTAAATTACCGTCGTATTCTCAAACCGGGAGTCCCGCGACTTCGCGGGCAGTTCCAACGAGTTACATTTGTCCCGTGGGAGGTGTTGGTTCCACCCACGGAACCGTTTGGGGTCTGTTTTGAGTTTTCACCCTCTAACGCCATGTTTTTAAGTCTAAGTCTAGAAATATACAAATGATCATCGTATTCTCTAACCAGGAGACCTGCGACTGCGGGGTCAGTTCCTACGAGTTACATTGGTCCCATGGGAGGTGTTAGTGCGAGGCCGTTTGGGGGTTCTTTCGGGTTTTCACCCTCTAATGCCATGTTTTTCTTAAGTCTCGAAATATGCAAATTACTGTCGTATTCTCAAACCAGGAGTGCCGCGACTTCGCGGTATGTTCCTACGGGTTACATTGGTCCAGTGGGAGGTGTTGGTGCCACCCACGGGGCCGTTCGGGGGTTGTTTTGAGTTTTCACCCTCTAACGTCATGTTTTAAGCCTAAGTGTAGAAATATGTAAATTATAGTCGTATTCTCAAATCGGGAGACCCGCGACTGTGGTCAGTTCCTACGAGCTACATTGGTCCCGTGGGAGATGTTAGTGCCACCCACGGGGTAGTTCAGGGGTTGTTTCGAGTTTTCTGCCTCTAATGCCATGTTTTGATTAAGTCTGAAAATAGGCAAATTATCATCGTACTCTCAAACTGGGAGTCTCGTGGCTACGGGGTCAGTTCATACAAAGTACATTAGTCCCGTGGGAGATGTTGGTGCCACCCACGGGGCCGTTCGGGTGCTATTTCGAGTTTTCACCCTCTAACGCCAAGTTTTTAAGCCTAAGTATAGATATATGAAAATTACCATCGTATTCTCAAACCGAGAGTCCCGCGGCTATGCGATCAGTTCCTATGAGTTACACTGGACCAGTGGGAGGTGTTGGTGCAACCCACGGGGCCGTTCTGGGTTTATTTTGGTTTTCACCTACTAACGTCATGTTTTTTATCCCAAGTCTAGAAATATGCAAATTATCATCATATTCTCAAACCGGGAGACCCGCAACTGCGGGGTCACGTCCTACCAGTTATATTGGTCCCATGGGAGGTGTTGGTGCTGCCCACGGGGTCGTTCGGGGGTTATTTCGAGTTTTCACCCTCTAACGCCATGTTTTTCTCAAGTCTAGAAATATGCAAATTACTGTCATATTCTCAAACCAGGAGTGTCGCGGCTGTGCTGTCAGTTCCTACGAGTTATATTGGTCCCGTGGGAGGTGTAGGTGCCACCCACAGGGCCGTTCTGAGGTTATTTCGAGTTTTCACCCTTTAACGCCATGTTTTTACGCTTAAGTCTAGAAATATTCAAATTATCATTATTTTTCCAAACTCGGGGCCGTTCGGCGGATACTCGGTTAGTTCCTACGAGTTACATTGGCCCTCTTGTGAGCTGTTGGTGCCACCCAAGGGGCGGTTCGGGGTCTGTTTCGAATTTTCACCCTCTAACGCCATGTTTTTAAGCCTAAGTCTAGAAATATGAAAATGATCATCATATTTTCAAACCGGGAGACTCGCGACGGCGGGGTCAGTTCCTAAAGTGACATTGGCCTCGTGGGAGGTGTTGGTGCCACCCATAGGGCCGTTCGCGGGTTGTTTCGAGTTTTCACCCTCTAACCCCATGTTTTTATGCCTTAGTTTGAAAATATGTAAATTCTCGTTGTATTCTCAAAACGAGAGTGCCGCGGCTGCGTGGTCAGTTCCTACGAGTTGCATTGGTCCTGTGGAAGGTGTGGGTGCCACCCACGGGGCCGTTCAGGGGCTGTTTTGGGTTTTCACCCTCTAATGCCATGTTTTTATGCGTAAGTCTAGAAATATGTAAACTTTCATCATATTCTCAAATCGGGAGTCCCGCGGCTGCGCGGTCAGTTCCTACGAGTTACATCTATCCCGTGGGAGGTGTTGGTGCCACCCACAGGTCCGTTTAGGGGCTACTTTGAGTTTTCACCCTCTAACGCCATGTTTTTAAGCTTATATCTAGAAATATGCAAATGATCATCGTATTCTCAAACCAAAAAGACCTGCGACTGCGTGGTCAGTTCCTAGGAATTATATTGGTCCCGCGGGAGGTGTAGGTGCCACCCACGGGGCCGTTCGGGGGTTGTTTTGAGTTTTCACCCTCTAATGCCATGTTTTTAAGCTTAAGTCTGAAAATATGCAAATTATCATTGTATTCTCAAACCGGGAGTGCCGCGGCTGTGCGGTCAGTTCCTATGAGTTACATTGGTCCGTGGGAGGTATTGGTGCCACCCAGGGGGCCGTTTGGGGGCTGTTTTGAGTTTTCACCCTCAAACACCATGCTTTTATGCATAAGTCTAGAAATATGTAAATTACCATCGTATTCTCAAACTGGGAGTCCCGCGGCTTCGCGGGCAGTTCCAACGACTTACATTTGTCTCGTGGGAGGTGTTGGTTCCACCCACGGGACCGTTCGAGGGATCTTTTGAGTTTTCACCCTCTAACGCCATGTTTTTAAGCCTAAGTCTAGAAATATACAAATGATCATCGTATTCTCAAACCAGGAGACCTGCGACTGCGGGGTCAGTTCCTACGAGCTACATTGGTCCCGTGGGAGGTGTTTGTGCGGGGCCGTTCGGGGGTTCTTTTGAGTTTTCACCCTCGAACGCCATGTTTTTCTTTAGTCTAGAAATATGAAAATTACCATCGTATTCTCAAACCGGTACTGTCTCGGCTGCACGGTCAGTTCTTACGAGTTACATTGGTCCGGTGGGAGGTGTTGGTGCCACCCAGGGGGCCGTTCGGGGGTTGTTTTGTGTTTTCACCCTTTAACGCCATGTTTTTACGCCTAAGTCTAGAAATATGCAAATTAATGTCGTATTCTAAAATCGGGCGTTCCATGATTGTGGAGTCAGTTCCTACGAGTCACATTGGTCCCGTGGGAGGTGTTGGTGCCACCCACGGGGCCGTTTGGGGGTTATTTTGAGTTTTCACCCTATAACGCCTTGTTTTTCTTAAGTCTAGAAATATGCAAATTATCGTTGTATTCTCAAACCGGGAGTGTCGCGGCTGTGCGATATGTTCCTACGAGTTATATTGGTCCCGTGGGAGGTGTTGGTGCCGCCCACTGGGCCGTTCGGGGGTTATTTCGTGTTTTTAACCTCTAACGCCATGTTTTTCTCAAGTCTAGAAATATGCAAATTACTGTCATATTCTCAAACCAGGAGTGTCGCGGCTGTGCTGTCAGTTCTTACGAGTTATATTGGTCCCGTGGGAGGTGTAGTTGCCACCCACAGGGCCGTTCTGGGGTTATTTCGAGTTTTCACCCTTTAACGCCATGTTTTTACGCTTAAGTCTAGAAATATTCAAATTATCATTATTTTTCCAAACACAGGGCCATTCGGCGGCTACGCGGTTAGTTCCTACGAGTTACATTGGCCCCCGTGTGAGGTGTTGGTGCCACCCACGGGGCGTTCGGGGTCTGTTTCGAATTTTCACCCTCTAACGCCATGTTTTTAAGCCTAAGTCTAGAAATATGCAAATGATCATCATATTTTCAAACCGGGAGACTCGCGACTGCGAGGTTAGTTCCTAGAGTGACATTGGTCCCGTGGGAAGTGTTGGTGCCACCCACGGGGCCGTTCACGGGTTGTTTCGAGTTTTCACCCTCTAACGCCATATTTTTATGCCTAAGTCCGAAAATATGTAAATTATCATTGTATTATCAAAACGGGAGTCCCGCGGCTGCGCGGTCAGTTCCTACCAGTTGCATTGGTCCCGCAGAAGGTGTGGGTGCCACCCACAGGGCCGTTCGGGTGCTATTTTGGGTTTTCACCCTCTAAATCCATGTTTTTATGCGTAAGTATAGAAATATGTAAACTTCTATCGTATTCTCAAATCTGGAGTCCTGCGGCTACGCGGTCAAGGCCTACGAGTTACATTTATCCCGTGGGAGGTGTTGGGGCCACACACAGGTCCGTTGAGGGGCTATTTCGAGTTTTCACCCTCTAACGCCATGTTTTTAATCCTATGTCTAGAAATATGCAAATGATCATCGTATTCTCAAACCGAAAGACCTGCGACTGCGGGGTCAGTTCCTACGAGTTATATTGGTCCCGCGGGAGGTGTACGTGCCACCCACGAGGCCATTCGGGGGTTGTTTTGAGTTTCACCCTCTAACGCCATGTTTTTAAGCTTAAGTCTTAAAATATGCAAATTATCATTCTATTCTCAAGTCGGGAGTGCCGCGGCTATGCGGTCAGTTCCTATGAGTTACATTGGTCCGTGGGAGGTGTTGGTGCCACCCACGGGTCCGTTTGGAGGCTATTTTAAGTTTTCACCCTCAAACACCATGTTTTTATGCATAAGTCTAGAAATATGTAAATTACCATCGTATTCTCAAACTAGGAGTCCCGCGGCTTCGCCGGCAGTTCCAACGAGTTACATTTATCTCGTGGGAGGTGTTGGTTCGACCCATGGGACCGTTCGGGGAGTGTTTTGAGTTTTCACCCTCCAACGCCATGTTTTTAAGCCTAAGTCTAGAAATATACAAATGATCATCGTATTCTCAAACCAGGAGACCTGGGACTACGGGGTCAGTTCCTACGAGTTACATTGGTCCCGTGGGAGGTGTTTGTGCAGGGCCGTTCGGGGGTTCTTTCGAGTTTTCACCCTCGAACGCCATGTTTGGCTTAAGTCTAGAAATATGAAAATTACCATCGTATTCTCAAACCGGTAGTGTCTTGGCTGCACGGTCAGTTCTTACCAGTTACATTGGTCCCGTGGGAGGTGTTGGTGCCACCCACGGGGCCGTTCGGGGGTTGTTTTGTGTTTTCACCCTCTAACGCCATGTTTTTATGCCTAAGTCTAGAAATATGCAAACTAACGTCGTATTCTCAAATCGGGAGTGCCATGATTGTGGGGTCAGTTACTACGAGTTACATTGGTCCCGTGGGAGGTGTTGGTGCCACCCACGGGGCCGTTCGGGGGTTATTTTGAGATTTCACCCTATAACGCCTTGTTTTGCTTAAGTCTAAAAATATGCAAATTATCGTTGCATTCTCAAACCGGGAGTGTCGCGGCTATGCGATATGTTCCTACGAGTTATATTGGTCTCGTGGGAGGTATAGGTGCCGCCCACGGGGCCGTTCGAGGGTTATTTCATGTTTTCAACCTCTAACGCCATGTTTTGCTTAAGTTTCGAAATATGCAAATTACCGTCTTATTCTCAAATCGGGAGTGTCGCGATTGTACATTCAGTTCTTACGAGTTATATTGGTCCCGTGGGAGGTGTAGGACCCACCCACGGGGCCATTTGGGGGTTGTTTTGAGTTTTCACCCTATAACGCCATGTTTTTACGCCTAAGTCTAAAAATATGCAAATTATCATTATATTCTCAAACCGGGAGTCCCGCGGCTACACGGTCAGTTCCTATGAGTTACATTTATCCCGTGGGAAGTGTTGGTGCCACCCACGGCGCCGTTCGGGGACTGTTTCGAGTTTTCACCCTATAACGCCATGTTTTTAATCCTAAGTCCAGAAATATGCAAATGATCGTCGCATTCTCAAACCGGGAGACTCACGACTGCGGGGTGAGTTCCTACGAGTTACATTGGTCCCGTGGGAGGTGTTGGTACGAGGCCGTTCGAGGCTTATTTCGAGTTTTCACCCTCTAACGCCATGTTTTGCTTAAGTCTAGAAATATAAAAATTACCATTGTATTCTCAAACCGAGTGACTCGTGACGGCGGGGTCAGTTCCTATGAGTTACATTGGTCCCGTGGGAGGTGTTGGTACGGGGCCGTTCGAGGGTTATTTTGAGTTTTCACCCTCCAACGCCAAGTTTTACTTGAGTCTAAAAATATGAAAATCACCATTGTATTCTCAAACCGGGAGTGCCACGGCTGCGCCGTCAATTCCTACGAGTTCCATTGGTCCCGTGGGAGGTGTTGGTGCCACCCACGCGGCCGTTCAGGGGCTGTTTTGGGTTTTCACCCTCTAACGCCATGTTTTGATTAAGTTTAGAAATATGCAAATTACCGTCGTATTCTCAAATCGAGAGTGTCACGGCTATGTGGTCAGTTCCTACGAGTTATATTGGTCCCGTGGGAGGTGTTGGTGCCACCCACGGGGCCGTTCGGGGGTTGTTTCGAGTATTCATCCTCTATTGCAATGTTTTTATGCCTTAGTCTAGAAACATCAAAATTACCGTCGTATTCTAAAGCCGGGAGTGTCGCGGCTGTGTTGTCAGTTCCTACGAGTTATGTTGGTCCCGTGGGAGGTGTTGGTGCCACCCACGTGGCCGTTCGGGGGCTATTTTGGGTTTTCACCCTCTAACATCGTGTTTTTATACCTAAGTCTAGAAATATACAAATTATCATTATATTCTCAAAACGGGAGTCCCGCGGCTGCGCGGTCAGTTCCTACGAGTTTCATTAATCCTGTGGGAGGTGTTGGTGCCACCCAGAGGGCCGTTCGGGGGTTGTTTCGACTTTTCACCCTCTAACGCCATGTTTTTAAGCCTAAGTTAAGAAATATGCAAATGATCGTCGTATTCTCAAATCGGGAGACCCGCAACTGAGGGGGCAGTTCCTACGAGTTACACTGGTCTCGTGGGAGTTGTTGGTGCCACCCATGGGGCCGTTCTGGGGCTGTTTTGGGTTTTCACCCACTAACGCCATGTTTTTAAGCCTAAGTCTAGAAATATGCAAATTATCGTCGTATTCTCATACTAGGAGACCCACGATTACGGGGTCAGATCTTACGAGTTACATTGGTCCCGTGGGAGGTGTTGGTGCCTCCCACGGGACCGTATGAGGGTTATTTCGAGTTTTCAACCTCTAACGCCATGCTTTTCTTAAGTCTAGAAAAATGTAAATTATTGTCGTATTCTTAAACCGGGAGTGTCGCGGTTGTGCGGTCAGTTCCTACAAGTTATATTGGTCCCGTGGGAGGTGTAGGTGCCAGCCACGAGGCCGTTCGGGGGTTGTTTCGAGTTTTCACCCTCTAACGCCATGTTTTTATGCCTAAGTATAGAAATATGAAAATTATCATTGTATTCTCAAACCAGGAGTGCCGCGGCTACGCGGTCAGTTCCTATGAGTTACATTGGTCCCATGTGAGGTGTTGGTGCCGCCCACGAGGCCGTTCGGGGCTGTTTCGAGTTTTCACCCTCTAACGCCATGTTTTTAATCCTAATTCTATAAATATGCAAATGATCGTCGTATTCTCAAATCCGGAGACTCGCGACTGTGGGGTCAGTTCCTACGACTTACATTGGTCCCGTGGGAGGTGTTGGTGCGGGGCCATTCGGGGGTTGTTTCGAGTTTTCACCCTCTAACGCTATGCTTTTATGCCTAAGTCCTAAAATATGAAAATTAACGTCGTATATTCAAACAGAGAGTCCCGCGGATGCATGGTCAGTTCCTACGAGTTACATTGGTCCCGTGGGAGTTGTTTGTGCCCCCCACGGGGATGTTTGGGTGTTGTTTTGAGTTTTCACCCTCTAACGCCATGTTTTTAAGCCTAAGTCTTGAAATATGTAAGTTATAGTTGAATTCTCAAATCGAGAGACCCGCGGCTGCTGGATCAGTTCCTACGACTTACATTGGTTCCGTGGGAGGTGTTGGTGCCGCCCACGGGGACGTTCGGTGGTTATTTCGAGTTTTTTCCCTCTAACGCCATGTTTCGCTTAAGTCTAAAAATATACAAATTACCGTCGTATTCTCAAACCGGGAGTGTCACGACTGTGCGATCAGTTCCTACGAGTAAATATTGGTCCCGTGGGAGGTGTAGGTGCCACCCACGGGACCGTTCGGGGATTGTTTTGAGTTTTCACCCTCTAATGTTATGTTTTTATGCCTAAGTCTTGAAATATGCAAATTATCATTGTATTCTCAAATCGGTAGTGCCGTGGCTACGCGGTCAGTTCTTACGAGTTACTTTTGTCCCGTGAGAGGTTTTGGTGCCACCCACGGGGCCGTTCGGGGGCTGTTTTGGGTTTTCACCCTCTAACGCCATGTTTTTATGCATAAGTCTAAAAATATGTAAATTACCATCGTATTCTCAAATCGGGAGTCCCGCGACTGCGCGGTCAGTTCCTATGAGTTACATTTGTCCCGTGGGAGGTGTTAGTGCCAACCACGGGGCCGTTCGGGGGCTATTTTCAGTTTTCACCCTCTAACACCATGTTTTTAAGCCTAAGTCTAGAAATATGCAAATGATCATCGAATTCTCAATCCGGGAGACCTGCGACTACGGGGTCAGTCTACGAGTTACATTGGTCCCGTGGGAGGTTTTTGTTCGAGGTTCATTCGAGTTTACACCCTCTAACGTCGTGTTTTGATTAAGTCTAGAAATATGCAAATTACCGTTGAATTCTCAAATCGGGAGTGTCGCGGCTGCGCGGTCAGTTCCTATGAGTTACATTGGTCCCGTGGGAGTTGTTGGTGCCACCCACGGGGCCGTTCGGGTTTTTATTTTTATTTTTCACCCTCTAACTCCATGTTTTTATGCCTAAGTCTAGAAATATGAAAATTAACGTCGTGTTCTCAAATCAGGAGTGCCGTGACTGCGGGGTCAATACCTACGAGTTACATTGGTCCCGTGGGAGGTTATGGGGCCACCCACGGGGCCGTTCGGCGGTTATTTCGAGTTTTCACCCTCTAACGCCATGTCCTTGTTAAGTCTAGAAATATGCAAATTACCGTCATATTCTCAAACCGGGAGTGTCGCTGCTGTGCGGTCAGTTCCTATGAGTTATATTGGTCCCGTGGGAGGTGTAAGTGCCACCCACGGGGCCGTTCTGGGGTTATTTTGCATTTTTAACCTCTAACACGATGTTTTGCTCAAGTTTAGAAATATGTAACTTACCGTCGTATTCTCAAACCGGGAGTGTCGCGGCTGTACGGTCAGTTCCTACGAGTTACATTAGTGCCGTGGGAGGTGTTGGTGCCACCTATGGGGCCGTTCGGCGGTTATTTAGCATTTTCAGCCTCTAACGCCATGTTTTTATGCCTAAGTCTAGAAATATGAAAATTATCATCGTATTCTCAAATCGGGAGTGATGCGACTGCGCAGTCAGTTCTTATGAGTTACATTTGTCCCATGGGAGGTGTTGGTTCCATCCACGGGGCCCTTCGGGGTCTGTTTTGAGTTTTCACCATCTAACGCCATGTTTTCAAGCCTAAGTCTAGAAATATGCAAATGATCGTCATATTCTCGAACCAGGAGACCCGCGACTGCGGGGTCAGTCCTACGAGTTGCATTGGTGCCGTGGGAGGTGTTGGTGCGGGGCCGTTCGGGGGTTGTTTCAGGTTTTCACCCTCTGAGGACATGTTTTGCTTAAGTCTAGATATATTCAAATTACCGTCCTATTCTTAAATCGAGAGTGCCATGGCTGTGCGGTCAGTTCCTACGAGTTACACAGGTCCTGTGGGAGGTGTTGGTGCCACCCACGGGGTTGTTCGGGGACTATTTTGGGTTTTCACCCTCTAACGCCATTTTTTTATGCCTAAGTCTAGAAATATGCAAATTAACATCGTATTCTCAAACCGGGAGTCCCGCAGCTACGTGGTCAGTTCCTACGAGTTACATTGGCCCCGTGGGAGGTGTTGGTGCCACCCACGGGGATGTTCGGAGGCTGTTTCGAGTTCTCACCCTCTAACGCCATGTTTTCAAGCCTAAATCTAGAATATGCAAATGATCATTGCATTCTCAAATCGGGAGACCTGCGACTGCGGGGTCGGTTCTTAGGAGTTACATTGGTCCCGTGGGAGGTGTTGGTGTGGTGTTGTTCGGGGGTTGTTTCGATTTTTCACCCTCTAACACAATGTTTTGCTTAGGTCTATAAATATTTAAATTACCTTCGTATTCTCAAATCAGGAGTGTCATGGTGGCGCAGTTAGTTCCTATGACATACACTGGTCCCGTGGGAGGTGTTGGTGCCACCCTCGGGGCCTTTCGGGGGTTGTTTCGAGTATTCATCCTCTATTACAATATTTTTATGCCTTAGTCTAGAAATATGCAAATTACCATCGTATTCTCAAATCGGGAGCGTTGCGGCTGTGCTGTCAGTTCCTACGAGTTACATTGGTCCCGTGGGAGGTGTTGGTACCACCCACGTGGCCGTTCGGGGGCTATTTTGGGTTTTCACCCTCTAACGCCATTTTTTTATGCCTAAGTCTAGAAATATACAAATTATCATTGTAGTCTCAAACCGAGAGTGTCATGGCTACCCGGCCAGTTCTTACGAGTTACATTGGTCCCATGGGACGTGTTGGTGCCACCCCCGGAGCCGTTCGAGGGTTGTTTCGGGTTTTCACCCTCTAACGCAATGTTATTATGGATAATTATAGAAATATGTAAATTATCATCGTATTCTCAAATCGGGAGTCCCGCGGCTGCGCAGCCAGTTCCTACGAGTTACATTTGTCCTGTGGGAGGTGTTGGTGCCACCTATGGGGCTGTTTTGAGTTTTCACCCACTAACGCCATGTTTTTAAGCCTAAGTCCAGAAATATGCAAATGATTCTCGAATTCTTAAATCGGGAGACCTGCGACTACGGGGTCAGTTCCTATGACTTACAATCGTCCCGTGGGAGGTGTTGGTGCGGGGCCGTTTGGGGGTTCTTTCGAGTTTTCACGCTCTAATGCCATGTTTTGCTTAAGTCTATAAAGATGCAAATTACCGTCGTATTCTCAAACTAGGAGCGTCGTGGATGCGCGGTCAGTTCCTATGAGTTACGTTGGTCCCGTGGGAGGTGTTGGTGCCACCCATGGGGCCGATCATTTTTCTTTCGAGTTTTCACCCTCTAATGCCATATTTTTATGCCTAAGTCTAGAAATATGCAAATTAACATCGTATTCTCAAACGTGGAGTGCCGTGACTGTGGGGTCAGTTCCTACGAGTTACATTGGTCCCCTAGGAGGTCTTCGTGCCACCCACGGGGCCGTTCGGGGGTTATTTCGAGTTTTCACTCTCTAACACCATGTCTTGCTTAAGTCTAGAAATATGCAAATTATCATCGTATTCTCAAACCGGGAGTGTCGCGTCTGTGCGGTCTGTTTCTACGAGTTATATTGGTCCCGTGGGAGGTTTAGGTGCCACCCATGGGGCTGTTCGGGGGTTATTTCGAGTTTTTAAACTCTAATGCCATGTTTTGCTTAAGTTTAGAAATATGCAAATTACCGCTATATTCTCAAACCGGGAGTGTCGCGGCTGTGCGGTCAGTTCCTACGAGTTATATTGCTCCCGTGGGAGGTGTAGGTGCCACCCACGGGGCCGTTCGGGAGTTATTTCGAGTTTTCACAATCTAACGCCATGTTTTTATGCCTATGTGTGGAAATATGAAAATTATCATCGTATTCTAAAACCGGGAGTCCTGCGGCTGCGCGGTCAGTTCCTACGAGTTACATTTGTCCCATGGGAGGTGTTGGTGCCACCCATGGGGCCGTTCGGGGGCTGTTTTGAGTTTTTACCCTCTAACGCCACATTTTTAAGCCTAAGTCTAGAAATATGCAAATGATCGTAGTATTCTGAAACCGGGAGACCCACGACTGCGGGGTCAGTTCCTATGAGTTACATTGGTCTTAGGGTAGGTGTTGGTGCGGGGCCTTTCGAGGGTTGTTTCATGTTTTCACCCTCAAAGGACATGTTTTGCTTAACTCTAGAAATATGCAAATTACCATCGTATTCTCAAACCTAGAGTGTCGCGGCTGTGCGGTCAGTTCCTACAAGTTAAGCAAAACATGGCCTTTGAGTGTCACGGCTGTGCGGTCAGTTCCTACGAGTTAAGCAAAACATGGTCAGTTCCTAGGAGTGTCGCGGCTATGCGGTTAGTTCCTACGAGTTATATTGCTCCCGTGGGAGGTGTATATGCCACCCACGGGGCCGTTAGGTGGTTGTTTTGAGTTTTCACCCTCTAACGTCATGTTTTTATGCGTAGGTCTAGAAATATGCAAATTACTGTCATAGTCTCAAACTGGGAGTGCTGCGGCTGCGTGGTTAGTTCCTACGAGTTACATTGGTCCCGTGGGTGGTGTTGGTGCCACCCACGGGGACGTTCGGGGGCTGTTTTTGGTTTTCACCCTCTAACGCCATGTTTTTATGCATAAGTCTAGAAATAAGCAAATTACCGTTGTATTCTCAAACCGGGAGTGCCGCGGTTGCGTGGTGAGTTCCTTCGAGTTACTTTGGTGTCGTGGGAGGTGTTGGTGCCACCCACGGGGTCGTTCAGGGGTTGTTTTGAGTTTTCACCCTCTAACGCCATGTTTTTGTGCCTAAGTCTAGAAAAAGGCAAATTACCATTGTATTCTCAAATCAAAAGTGTCACGGCTGCGTGGTCAGTTCCTACGAGTTACATTGGTCCCGCGGGAGGTGTTGGTGCCACCCACGGGGCCGTTCGGGGGCAGTTTTGGTTTTTCACCCTATAACGCCATATTTTTATGCCTAAGTCTCGAGATAACCAAATTACCATCGTATTCTCAAACAGGGAGTCCTGCAGCTGCGTCGTTAGTTCCTACGAGTTACATTGGTCCCGTGGGAGGTTTTGTTGCCACCCACGGGGATGTTCGATGGCATTTTCGAGTTCTCACCCTCTAACGCCATGTTTTCAATTCTAAATCTAGAAATACGCAAATAATCGTTGTATTCTCAAACCGAGAGACCCGCGATTGCAGGGTGAGTTCCTAGGAGTTAGATTGGTCCCGTAGGAGGTGTTAGTGTGGGGTCGTTCGGGGGTTGTTTCGATTTTTCACCCTCTAACGCCATATTTTGATTAAGGCTATAAATATGCAAATTACCTTCAAATTATCAAACCGGGAGTGTCACGGCTGCGCGGTTAGTTCCTACGAGTTACACTGGTCCCGTGGGAGGTGTTGGTGCCACCCACGGGGCTGTTCGGGGATTGTTTCGAGTATTCATCCACTATTGCAATGTTTTTATGCCTTAGTCTAAAAATATGTAAATTACCATCGTATTCTCAAATCGGGAGTGCCACGGCTGCGCCGTCAGTTCTTACGAGTTCCATTGGTCCCGTGGGAGGTGTTGGTGCTACCCACGCGGCCGTTCGGGGGCTGTTTTGGGTTTTCACCCTCTAACGCCATGTTTTGATTAAGTCTAGAAATATGAAAATTACCATCATATTCTCAAACCACGAGTGTCGTGGCTGTGCGGTCAGTTCCTACGAGTTTTATTGGTCCCATGGGAGGTGGTGGTGCCATTCACGGGGCCGTTTGGAGGTTATTTTGGGTTTTCACCCTCAAACGCCATATTTTTATGCCTAAGTCTAGAAATATGAAAATTACCGTCGTATTCTCAAACCGGGAGTACCGCGACTGCGTGGTGAGTTCCTACGAGTTACATTGGTGCCGTGGGAGGTGTTGATGCCACCCAAGGTGCTATTCGAGTGTTGTTTTGAGTTTTTACCGTCTAACTCCATGTTTTATGCCTAAGTATAGAAATATACAAATGATCATCGTATTCTCAAATCGGGAGACCCGCGATTGCGGGGTCAGTTTCTACGAGTTACATTGGTCCCGTGGGAGATTTTGGTGCCACCCACGGGGCCATTCGGGGGTGGTTTCGAGTTTTCACCCTCTAACGCCATGTTTTGCTTAAGTCTAGAAATATGCAAATTATGGTCGTATTCTCAAACCGGGAGTGTCGTGCCTGGGCGATTAATTCCTATGAGTTACATTAGTGCCGTGGGAGGTGTTGTTGCCACCCACGGGGCCATTCGGGGGTTGTTTCGAGTTTTCACCCTCTAATGCCATATTTTTATGCTTTAGTCTAGAAATATGAAAATTACCATCGTATTCTCAAATCAGAAGTTCTGCGGTTGCGCGGTCAGTTCCTATGAGTTACATTGGTCCCGTCGGAGGTGTTGGTGCCACTCACAGGGACGTTCAGGGGTTGTCTTGGGTTTTCACCCTCTAATGCCTTGTTTTTACGCCTAAGTCTATAAATATGTAAATTACCATCGTATTCTCGAATCGGGAGTACCACGACTGCGTGGTGAGTTCCTACGAGTTACATTTGTGCCGTGGGAGGTGATGGTGCCACCCACAGGGCCGTTCGGGGATTGTTTCGAGTTTTCAACCTCTAATGCCATATTTTTATGCCTAAGTCTAGAAACATGAAAATAACCATCGTATTCTCAAACCAGGAGTACCGCGGCTGCGTGGTGAGTTCCTACGAGTTACATTGGTGCCGTGGGAGGTGGTGGTGCCACCCACGGGGTTGTTCGAGTGTTGTTTTGAGTTTCCATCATCTAACGCCATGTTTTTATGCCGGAGTGTTGCGACTGCGCGGCCAGTTCCTAGGAGTTACGTTGGTCCTGTGGAGGATGTTAGTGCCACCCACGAGTTTCGAGTTTTCACCCTATAACGCCATGTTTTTAAGCCTAAGTCTGGAAATATGCAAATTACCGTCGTATTCTCAAATCGAGAGTCCCTCTGTTGCGCGGTCAGTTCTTATGAGTTACATTGGTCCTGTGGGAGTTGTTAGTGCCACCCACGAGGCCGTTCGAGGGTTGTTTCGAGTTTTCACCCTCCAACGCCATGTTTTATGCCTAAGGCTAGAAATATTCAAATTATCATTGTATTCTCAAACTGAGAGTTCCGCGGCTGCACGATCAGTTCCTCCGAGTTACATTGGTCCCGTGGGAGGTGTTGGTGTCACCCACGGGGATGTTTGGGGGCTATTTCGACTTTTCACCTCTAAGCCATGTTTTTAAGTCTAAGTCTAGAAATATACAAATGATCATCATATTCTCAAGTCGGGAGACCCGCGACTGCGGTGTCAGGTCCTACGAGTTACATTGGTCCCGTGGGAGGTGTTGGTGCGGGGCCGTTCGGGAGTTATTTCGAGTTTTCACCCTTTAACGCCTTATTTTTCTTAATTCTATAAATATACAAATTACCATCGTATTCTCAAATCGGGTTTGTCGCGCTGCGCGGTTAGTTCCTATGAGTTACATTGGTCCCGTGGGAGGTCTTGGTGCCACACAGAGGGCCGTTCGGTGGTTATTTCGGTGGTTATTTTGAGTTCTCAACCTCTAACGCCGTAAGTCTATAAATAAGTAAATTATAGTCGTATTCTAAAACTGGGAGCCCCGCTGCTGTGCGGTCAGTTCCTACGAGTTACATTGGTCCCTTGGGAGGTGTTGGTGCCGCCCACGGGGCCGTTCGGAGGCTGTTTTGGGTTTTCACCCTCTAACACCATGTTTTTATGCCTAAGTCTAGAAATATGCAAATTCCCATCATATTCTAAAATCGGGAGTATCAGGGCTGTGTGGTGAGTTCCTACGAGTTACATAGGTGCCTTGGGAGGTGATGGTGCCACACACGGGGCTGTTCGGGGGTTGTTTCGAGTTTTCACCCTCTAACGCCATGTTTTTATGCCTAAGTCTAGAAATATTCAAATTATCATTGTATTCTCAAACTCGGAGTTACGCGGCTGCACGATCAGTTCCTACGAGTTACATTGGTGTCGTGTGAGGTGTTGGTGCCACCCACGGGGATGTTTCGAGTTTTCACACTTTAACGCCATGTTTTTAAGCCTAAGCCTAGAAATATACAAATGATCATCGTATTCTCAAATCGGGAGACTCGTGACGGCGGGGTCAGTTCCTAAGAGTTACATTGGTCCCGTGGGAGGTGTTGGTGCGGGGCCGTTCGGGCATTGTTTCGAATTTTCACCCTTTAATGAAATATTTATCTTATTTCTAGAAATAAACAAATTACCATCGTATTCTCAAATCGGGAGTGTCGCGACTGCGCGGTCAGTTCCTAAGAGTTACATTGGTCCCGTGGGAGGTGTTGGTTCCACCCACGGGGCCGTTCGGGGCTTGTTTCGAGTTTTCACCCTCTAACGCCATGTTTTTATGCCTAAGTCTAGAAATATGTAAATTATCATCGTATTCTCAATCCGTGAATGCCGCGACCGCACGGTCAGTTCCTACGAGTAACATTCGTCCCGTGGGAGGTGTTGGAGCCTCCCACGGGGTTGTTCTGGGGCTGTTTTGGGTTTTCACCCTCTAACACCATGTTTTTATGCCTAAGCCTAGAAATATACAAATTACCATCATATTCGGGAGTATCGTGGCGGCGTGGTGAGTGCCTACGAGTTACATTGGTGCTGTGGGAGGTGATGGTGTCACCCACGGGGCCGTTCGGGGATTGTTTCGAGTTTTCACCCTCTAATGCCATATTTTTATGCCTATGTCTAGAAACATGGAAATATCCATCGTATTCTCAAACCAGGAGTACCGCGGCTGCATGGTAAGTTCCTACGAGTTACATTGGTGCCGTGGGAAGGGGTGGTGCCACCCACGGGGTTGTTTGAGTGTTGTTTTGAGTTTCCATCATCTAACGCCATGTTTTTATGCATAGGTTTAGAAATATGAAAATTACCATCGTATTCTCAAATCGGGACTACCGCGGCTGCACGGTCATTTTCTACGAGTTACATTGGTCCCGTGGGAGGTGTTGGTGCCACCCACGGGGTCGTTCGGGGGCAATTTTGGGTTTTCACCCTCTAACGCCATGTTTTTATTCCTAAGTCTAGAAATATGCAAATTACCATCATATTCTCAAATTGGGAGTACCACGACTACGTGGTGAGTTCCTACGAGTTAGATTGGTGCCTTGGGAGGTATTGGTGCCACCCACGGCGCTGTTCGGGGGTTGTTTCGAGTTTTCACCCTCTAACGCCTTGTTTTTATGCTTAAGTCTTAAAATATTCAAATTATCATTTTATTCTAAAACTGGGAGTTCCGCGGCTGCACGATCAGTTCCTACTTGTTACAATTGTCCCGTGAGAGGTGTTGGTGCCACCCACGGGGATGTTTGGGGATTGTTTCGAGTTTTCACTCTCTACCGCCATGTTTTTAAGCCTACGTCTAGAAATAAGCAAATGATCATCGTATTCTCAAATCGGGAGACCTACGACTGCGGGGCAGTTCCAACGAGTTACATTAGTCCCGTGGGAGGTGTTGGTGCGGGGCCGTTCGGGGGTTGTTTTGAATTTTCACCCTTTAACGCTATGTTTGTCTTAATTCTAAAAATATACAAATTACCTTCATATTCTTAAATTGGGAGTGTCGCAGCTGCACGATCAGTTCCTATGAGTTACATATGTCCCGTGGGAGGTGTTGGTGCCACCCACGGGGCCGTTCGGGGCTTTTTTCAAGTTTTCACCCTCTAAAGCCATGTTTTTATGCCTAAGTTTAGAAATATGCAAATTACCATCAAATTCTCAAACCGTGAATGCTGCGGCTGCGCGGTCAATTCGTACGTGTTACATTGGTCCCGTGGGAGGTGTTGGTGCCACCCATGGGGCCGTTCTCGAGCTGTTTTGGGTTTTCACACTCTAACGCCATGTTTTTATGCCTAAGTCTAGAAATATACAAATTACCATCATATTCTCATATCGGGAGTACCGTGGCGGCGTGGTGAGTTGCTACGAGTTAGATTGGTGCCGTGGGAGGTGATGGTGCCACCCACGGGGCCGTTCGGGGATTTTTTTCAAGTTTTCACCCTCTAATGCCATGTTTTTATGCCTAAGTCTAGAAATATGCAAATTGCAGTGGTATTATAAAACTGGGAGTGCCGCGGCTGCGCGGTTTGTTCCTACGAGTTACATTGGTCCCGTGGGAGGTGTTAATGCCACCCACGGGGCCATTCTGGGGATATTTTGGATTTTCACCCTCTAACGGCATGTTTTTAGGACTAATTCTAGAAATAACAGAATAATCATCGTATTCTCAAACCATAAGTGTCGCGGCTGCGCGACCAGTTCCTACGAGTTACGTTGGTCCCGTGCGAAGTGTTGGTGCCACCCACGGGGCCGTTCGGGGGCTATTTTAGGTCTTCACACTCTAACGCCATGTTTTTATACCTAAGTCTAGAAATATGCAAATTACCATCGGATTCTCCAAATGGGAGTACTGCGGGTGCGTGGTGAGTTCCTACGAGTTACATTGGTCCCGTGGGAGGTGTTGGTGCCACCCATGGGGATGTTCGGGGGTTGTTTTGAGTTTTCACCCTCTAACGCCATGTTTTTATGCCTAAGTCTAGAAATATGCAAATTACCATCGTATTCTCAAACCGTAAGTGTCGTGACTCTGCGATCCATTCCTACGAATTACATTGGTCGCGTGGGAGGTGTTGGAGCCAACCATGGGGCCGTTTAGGGGAAGCTTTGGGTTTTCACCCTCTAACGCCATGTTTTTCTTAAGTCTAGAAATATGCAAATTACCATCGTATTCAGAAACTGGGAGTGTGGAAGCTGCGCGGATAGTTCCTATGAGTTACATTGGTCCCGTGGGAGGCGTTGGTGCCACCCACGGGGCTGTTCGAGGGCTGCTTTGGGTTTTCACCCTCTAACGCCTTGTTTTAATGCCTAAGTCTAGAAATATGCAAATTACCATCATATTCTCAAATCGGGAGTACCACGACTGCGTGGTGAGTTCCTATGAGTTACATTGCTCCCGTGGGAGGTCTTGGTGCCACCCACGGGGACGTTCGGTGCTTGTTTCGAGTTTTCGCCTTCTAAAGCCATGTTTTTATGCCTAAGTCTAGAAATATGCAAATTACCATCGTATTCGTAAACTGTGAATGCCGCGGCTGCGCCGTCAGTTCCTACGAGTTACATTGGTCCCGTGGGAGGTGTTGGTGCCACCCAAGGGGCCGTTCTCGGGCTGTTTTGGGTTTTCATCCTCTAATGCCATGTTTTTATGCTTAAGTCTAGAAATATAAAAATTACCATCATATTCTCAAATCGGGAGTACCGTGGCGGCGTGGTGAGTTCTTAAGAGTTACATTGGTGTCGTGGGAGGTGATGGTGCCACCCACGGGGCCGTTCGGGGATTTTTTTCGAGTTTTCACCCTCTAATGCCATGTTTTTATGCCTAAGTCTAGAAATATGCAAATTACAGTGGTATTCTCAAATTGGGAGTGCCGCGGCTTCGCGGTCTGTTGCTATGAGTTACATTGGTCCCGTGGGAGGTGTTAATGCCACCCACGGGGCCGTCCGGGGGCTATTTTGGGTTTTCACCCTCTAACCCCATGTTTTTAGGCCTAATTCTAGAAACATGAAATTAATCATCGTATTCTCAAATCGGGAGTGTCGCGGCTGCGCGATCAGTTCCTACGAGTTACATTGCTCCCGTGTGAAGTGTTGGTGCCACCCACGGGGCCGTTCGGGGGCTATTTTGGGTTTTCAGCCTCTAACGCCATGTTTTTATACCTAAGTCTAGAAATATGCAATTTACCATTGTATTCTCAAACCGGGAGTGCGGCGGCTGCGCAGTCAGTTCCTACGAGTTACATTGGTACCGTGGGCGGTGTTGGTGCCACCCACGGGGCCGTTCGGGAGATATTTTGGGTTTTCACCCTCTAACGCCATGTTTTTATGCTTAAGTATAGAAATATACAAATTACCATAGTATTATCAAATCGGGAGTGTCGCGACTGCACGGTCAGTTCCTACGAGTTACATTGGCCCTGTGGAAGATGTTGGTGCCACCCACGGGGCTGTTTCGACTTTTCACCCTCTAACGCCATGTTTTTAAACCTAAGTCTAGAAATATGCAAATGACCATCGTATTCTCAAATCGGGAGACCCATGACTGCGCGGTCAGTTCCTATGAGTTACATTGGTCCCGTGGGAGGTGTTGGTGAGGGGCCGTTCGGGGGTTGTATCGAGTTTTCACCCTTTAATGCCATGTTTTTATGCCTAAGTCTAGAAATATGCAAATTACCGTCGTATACTCTAACCGGATGTGCCACGACTATGCGGTCAGTTCCTACGAATTACATTGGTCCCGTATGAGGTGTTGGAGCCACCCACGGGGCCGTTTGGGCGATGTTTTGGGTTTTTACCCTTTAACGCCATATTTTGATTAAGTCTAGAAATATGAAAATTACCATCGTATTCACAAACCGGGAGTGCCGCAGTTGCACGGTCATTTTCTACGAGTTACATTGGTCCCGTGGGAGGTGTTGGTGCCACCCACGGGGCTGTTCGGGGGCTGTTTTGGGTTTTCAACCTCTAACGCCATGTTTTTATGCCTAAGTCTAGAAATATTCAAATTATCATTGTATTCTCAAACTGGGAGTTACGCGGCTGCACGATCAGTTCCTACGAGTTACATTGGTGTCGTGGGAGGTGTTGGTGCCACCCACGGGGATGTTTGGTGGATGTTTCGGGCTTTCACCCTCCAACGCCATGTTTTAAGCCTATGTCTAGAAATATGGAAATGATCGTCGTATCCTCAAATCAGAAGACCCGCGACTGCGGGGTCAGTTCCTACGAGTTACATTGGTCCCGTGGGAGGTGTTGGTGCGGGGCCGTTTGGGGGTTGTTTCGAATTTTCACCCTTTAACGCCATGTTTTCCTTAATTCTAGAAATATACAAATTATCGTCGTATTCTCAAATCGGGTGTGTCACAACTGCACGGTCAGTTCCTATGAGTTACACCGGTCCCGTGGGAGGTCTTGGTGCCACCCACTGGGCCGCTCGGTGGTTAATTCGAGTTTTTAACCTCTAATGCCATGTTTTTTATGCCTATGTCTTGAAATATGAAAATTACCGTCGTATTCACAAACCGGGAGGACCGCAGCTGCACGATCAGTTCCTACGAGTTACATTGGTCCCGTGGGAGATGTTGGTGCCACCCAAGGGGCCTCGGGGGTTGTTTTGGGATTTCACCCTCTAACAATGTTTTTATTCCTAAGTTTAGAAATATGCAAATTACCATCATATTCTCAAGCCGGGAGTCCCGCAGCTGCGAGGTCAGTTCCAACGAGTTATGTTTCTCCCGTGGGAGGTGTTGGTGCCACCCACGGGGCCGTTCGGGGGTTGTTTCGACTTTTCACCCTCTAACACCATGTTTTTATTCATATGTCTAGAAATATGAAAATTACCATCGTATTCTCTAACCGTGAATGCCACGACTGCGTGGTCAGTTCCTACGAGTTACATTGGTCCCGTGGGAGGTGTTGGTGCCACCCATGGGGCCGTTCGTGGGGCTATTTTGGGGTTTCACCTTCTAACGTCACGTTTTTATGCCTAAGTCTAAAAATATACAAATTACCATCGTATTCTCAAATCGGGAGTACTTTGGCTGAATGGTGAGTTCCTACGATTTACATTGGTGCCGTTGGATGTGTTGGTGCCACCCACGGGGCCATTCGGGGGTTGTTTCGAGTTTTCACCCTCTAATGCCATGTTTTTATGCCTAAGTCTAGAAATATGCAAATTACCGCCGTATTCTCAAACCGGGAGTGACGCGGTGGCGCGGTCCGTTCCTATGAATTACATTGGTCCCGTGGAAGGTGTTAATACCACCCACGGGGTCGTTCGGGCGCTATTTTGGGTTTTCACCCTCTAACGCCATGTTTTTATGCCTAAGCCTATAAATATGAAAATTACAGTCGTATTCTCAAACCAGGAGTAACGTGGCTGCGTGGTGAGTTCCTACGAGTTACATTGGTACCGTGGGAGGTGTTGGTGCCACCCACGGGGCCGTTCGGGGGGTATTTAGAGTTTTTAACCTCTAACGACATGTTTTTATGGCTATGTCTAGATATATGTAAATTACCGTTGTATTCTCAAACTGGGATTCCCGTACCTGCGTGGGCAGTTCCTACGAGTTACATTGGTCCTGTGGGAGGTGTTGGTTCCACCCATGGGGATGTTCGGGGGCTATTTCTAGTTTTCACCCTCTAATGCCATGTTTTTAAGCCTAATTTTAGAAACGGTAAATGATCATCGTATTCTAAAATCGGTAGACCCGCGAATACGAGGTCAGTTCCTACGAGTTACATTGGTCCCGTGGGAGGTGTTGGTTCTACCCACGGGGCCGTTCGGGGGTTGTTTCGAGTTTTCACCCTCTAACGCCTTATTTTGCTTAAGTCTATAAATATGAAAATTTCCATCGTATTCTCAAATCGGGAGTGTGGCGACTGCGCGATCAGGTCCTATGAGTTAGATTGGAGTCGTGGGAGGTGTTATTGCCACCCACGGGGCCGTTCGGGGGTTGTTTCGAGTTTTCACCCTCTATTGCCATGTCTTTATGCCCTAGTCTAGAAATATGAAAATTACCATCGTATTCTCAAATCGGGAGTACCGCGGTTGCGCGGTCAGTTCCTACAAGTTACATTGGTCCCGTCGGAGGTGTTGGTTCCACCCATGGGGCCGTTCGGGGGCTGTTTTGGGTTTTCACCCTCTAACGCCATGTGTTTACGCCTAAGTCTAGAAATATACAAATTATCATCTTATTCTCAAACCGATAGTACCGCAGATGCGTGGTGAGTTCCTACGAGTCACATTGGTGTCGTGAGAGCTTTTGGTGCCACCCACGGGGCCGTTCGGGGGTTGTATCGAGTTTTCACCCTCTAACGCCATGTTTTTATGCGTAAGCCTAGAAACATGAAAATTACCATCATATTCTCAAACCGGAAGTGCCGCGACTGCGCGGTCAGTTCCTACGAATTACATTGGTCCCGTGGGTGGTGTTGGTGCCACCCACGGGGTCGTTCGGGGGTTGTTTCGAGTTTGCACCCTCTAACGCCATGTTTTGCTTAAGTCTAGAAATATGCAAATTACGATCGTATTCTCAAATCGGGAGTGTCGCGACTGTGCGGTCAGTTCCTAAGAGTTATATTGGCCCCGTCGAAGATGTTCGTGCCACCCACGGGGTCGTTCGAGTTTTCAGCCTCTAACGCCATGGTTTTAAGCCTAAGTATAGAAATATGCAAATTACCATCGTATTCTCAAATCAGGAGTCCCGCGGCTGCGCGGTCAGTTCCTACGAGTTACATTGGTCCCGTTGGAGGTGTTGGTGCCACCCACGGTGCCGTTCGGGGGCTGTTTCGAGTTTTCTCCCTCTAACGCCATGTTTTTAAGCCTAAGTCTAGAAATATTCAAATTATCATTGTATTCTTAGACCGGGAGTCCCGCGGCTGCGCAGTCATTTTCGACGAATTACATTGGTCCCGTGGGAGGCCACCACGGGGAAGTTTGGGGGCAGTTTCGAGTTTTCACCCTCTAACGCAATGTTTTTATGTCTAAGTCTAGAAATATGCAAATGATCGTCGTATTCTCGAATTGGGAGACCCGCGACTGCGAATTCAGTTCCTACGAGTTACATTGGTCCCGTGGGAGATGTTGGTGTGGGGCCATTCGGGGGTTGTTTCGAGTTTTCTCCCTCTGACGCCATGTTTTGCTTAGTTCTAAAAATATACAAATTACCATCGTATTCTCAAATCAGGAGTGTCGCGACTGCGCGGTCAGCTTGTATGAGTTACATTGGTCCCGTGGGAGGTCTTTGTGCCACCCTCAGTGCCATTTGGGGGTTATTTCGAGTTTTCAACCTCTAACGCCATGTTTTTATGCCTATGTCTTGAAATATGCAAATTACCGTCGTATTCTGGGACCGGGAGGGCCGCAGCTGTGTGGTCAGTTCCTACGAGTTACATTGGTCCCGTGGGAGGTGTTGGTGCCACCCACGAGGCCGTTCTGGGGCTGTTTTTGGTTTTCACAATCGAACGATGTTTTTATGCCTATGTTTAGAAATATGCAAATTACCATCGTATTTTCAAACCGGGAGTCTTGCGACTACACGGTCAGTTTCTACGAGTTATACTGCTCCCGTGGGAGGTGTTGGTGCCACCCACGGGGCCGTTCGGGGGCTGTTTTGAGGTTTCACCCTCTAATGCCATGTTTTTAAGCCTAAGTCTAGAAATATGCAAATTACCATCATATTCTCAAATCGGTAGTGTCGTGGCTATGCAGTTAGTTCCTACGAGTTACATTGGTCCCGTGGGAGGCATTGGTGCCACCCACGGGGCCGTTCGGGGGGCTATTTTGGGTTATCACCCTATAACGCCATATTTTTACGCCTAAGTCTAGAAATATACAAATTACCGTCGTATTCTTAAATCGGGAGTACCGTGACTAAGTGGTGAGTTCCTATGAGTTACATTGGTCCCGTGGGATGTGTTGGTGCCACCCACGGGACCGTTCGGGGATTGTTTTGAGTTTTCACCCTCTAACGCCATGTTTTTATGCCTATGTCTAGAAATATGTAAATTACCATTGTATTCTCAAACCGTGAATGCTGCGGTTACGCGGTCAGTTCCTACGAGTTACATTGGTCCCGTGGGAGGTGTTGGTGCCACCCATGGGGCCGTTCGGGGGACTATTTTGGGTTTTCACCCTCTAGCGCCATCCTTTTCTGTCTAAGTATAGAAATAAACTAATTACCATCGTATTCTCAAATCGGGAGTACTGTGGCTGAGTGGTGAGTTCCTACGAGTTACATTGGTACCGTTGGAGTTGTTGGTGCCACCCATGGGACCGTTCGGGGGTCGTTTCGAGTTTTCACCCTCTAATGCCATGTTTTTATGCCTAAGTCTATATATATGCCAATTATCATCATGTTTTTAAATCGGGAGTGCCACGGCTGCGCGGTCAGTTCCGACGAGTAACATTGGTCCCGTGGGAGGTGTTAATGCCACCCACGGGGCCGTTCGGGATCTGTTTTGGGTTTTCACCCTCTAACGCCATGTTTTTATGCCTAAGCCTAGAATTATGCAAATTACCATCGTATTCTTAAATTGGAAGTATTGCGGCTGCGTGGTGAGTTCCTACGAGTTACATTGGTCCCGTGGGAGGTGTTCGTGCCACCCACGGGGATGTTGGGGGGGTGTTTCGAGTTTTCACCCTTTAACGCCGTGTTTTTAAGCCTAATTTTAGAAATTACAAATGATCATCGTATTCTCAAATCGGGAGACCCACGATTGCGGGGTCATATTTGGGAGTTACATTGGTTTCGTGGGAGATTTTGGTGCCACCCACGGGGCCGTTCGGGGGTTGTTTCGAGTTTTCACCCTCTAACGCCATGTTTTGCTTAAGTCTAGAAATATGCAAATTATCATCGTATTCTCAAACCGGGAGTGTCACGACTGCGCGGTCAATTTCAACGAGTTACATTGGTGCCATGGGAGGTGTTGTTGCCACCCACGGGGCCGTTCGGGGGTTGTTTCGAGTTTCACCCTGTAATGCCATGTTTTTATGCTTTAGTCTAGAAATATGAAAATTACCATCGTATTTTCAAATCGGGAGTGCCGCGGTTGCGCGGTCAGTTCCTATGATTTACATTGGTCCGATCGAAAGTGTTGGTGCCACTCACGGGGCCGTTTGGGGGCTGTTTTGGGTTTTCACCCTCTAACGCCTTGTTTTCATGCCTAAGTCTAGAAATATGCAAAATTACCATCGTATTCTCAAATCAGGAGTACCGCGGCTGCGTGGTGAGTTCCTACGAGTTACATCGGTGCCGTGGGAGGTGACGGTGCCACCCACGGGGCCGTTCGGTGATTGTTTCGAGTTTTCACCCTCTAATGCCATGTTTTTAAGCCTAAGTCTAGAAACATGAAAATAACCATCGTATTCTCAAACCGGGAGTACCGCGACTGCGTGGTGAGTTCTTACGAGTTACATTGGTACCATGGGAGGTGTTGGTGCCACCCACGGGGCTGTTCGAGTGTTGTTTTGAATTTTCATCGTCTAACGCCATGCTTTTATGCCTAAGTCTGGAAATATGCAAATTATCGTCGTATTCAAAAACCCGGAGTTTCGAGTTTACACCCTATAACGCCATGTTTTTAAGCCTACGTCTAGAAATATGCAAATTACCGTTGTATTTTCAAATCGAGAGTCCCTCTGCGGCGCGGTCAGTTCTTATGAGTTACATTGGTCCCGTGGGAGTTGTTGGTGCCACCCACGGGGCCGTTCGAGTGCTGTTTCGAGTTTTCACCCTCTAACGCCATGTTTTTATGCCTTAGGCTAGAAATATTCAAATTATTGTTGTATTCTCAAACTGAGAGTTTCGCGGCTGTACGATCAGTTCTTACGAGTTACATTGGTCCCGTGGGAGGTGTTGGTGCCACCCACGGGGATGTTTGGGGGCTGTTTTGACTTTTCACCCTCTAACGCCATGTTTTTAAGTATTCTCAAGTTGGGAGACCCGCGACTGCAGTGTCAGTACCAACGAGTTACATTGGGCCCGTGGGAGGTGTTGGTGCGGGGCCGTTCGGGTGTTATTTCGAGTTTTCACCCTTTGACGCATTGTTTTCCTTAATTCTAGAAATATACAAATATCGTCGTATTCTCAAACCGGGCTTCTCGCGGCTTCGCGGTTAGTTCCTATGAGTTACATTGGTGCCGGGGGAGGTCTTAGTGCCACACACGGAGCCGTTTGGTGGTTATTTCGAGTTCTCAACCTCTAACGCCATGTTTTTACGCATAAGTCTAGAAATAAGCAAATTATGGTCGTATTCTTAAACAGGGAGGGCCGTAGCTACACGGTCAGTTCCTACTAGTTACATTGATCCCGTGGGAGGTGTTGGTGCCACCCACGGGGCCGTTCAGGAGATATTTTGGGTTTTTACCCTCTAACGCCATGTTTTTATGCCTAAGTCTAGAAATATACAAATTACCATCATATTCTCAAATCAGGAGTACCGTGGCGGCATGGTGAGTTTCTACGAGTTACATTGGTGCCGTGGGAGGTGATGGTGCCACCCACGGGGCCGTTCGGGATGTTTTTTCGATTTTTCACCCTCTAATGCCATGTTTTTATGCGTAAGTCTAGAAATATGCAAATTACCATCATATTCTCAAATCGGGTGTATCACGGCTGTGTGGTGAGTTCCTACGAGTTACATTGGTGCCATGGGAGGTGATGGTGCCACCCACGGGGCTGTTCGGGGGTTGTTTGTAGTTTTCACCCTCTAACGCCATGTTTTTATGCCTAAGTCTAGAAATATTTAAATTACCATTGTATTCTCAAACTGGGAGTTACGCGACTGCACGATCAGTTCTTACAAGTTACATTGGTGTCGTGGGAGCTGTTGGTGCCACCCACGGCGATGTTTGGGGGCTGTTTTGAGTTTTCACCCTCTAACGCCATGTTTTTAAGCCTATGTCTAGAAATATGCAAATGATCATCGTATTCTCAAATCAGGAGACCCGCGAGTGCGGGGTCAGTTCCTAAGAGTTACATTGGTCTTGTGGGAGGTGTTGGTGCGGGGCCGTTCGGGGGTTGTTTCAAATTTTAACCCTTTAACGCCATGTTTTCCTTGATTCTAGAAATAAATAAATTATCGTCCTAATCTCAAATCGAGAGTGTCGCGGCTGCGCGGTCAGTTCCTACGAGTTACGTTGGTCCCATGGGAGGTGTAGGTTCCACCCACGGGGCCGTTCGGGGCTTGTTTCGACTTTTCACCCTCTAACGCCATGTTTTTATGCCTATGTCTAGAAATATGTAAATTACCATCGTATTCTCAATCCGTGAATGCCGCGACCGCGCGGTCAGTTCCTACGAGTTACATTAGTCCCGTGGGAGGTGTTGGTGCCACCTACGGGGACGTTTTGGGGTTGTTTTGGATTTTCACCCTCTAACATCTTGTTTTTATGCCTATGTCTAGAAATATACAAATTACCATCATATTTGGGAGTACCGTGGCGGCGTGGTGAGTTCCTACAAGTTACATTGGTGCCTGGGAGGTGATGGTGCCACCCACGGGGCCGTTCGGGGATTTTTTTTGAGTTTTAATCCTCTAAGACCATGTTTTTATGCCTAAGTCTAGAAATATTCAAATTACAGTGGTATTCTCAAACCGGGAGTGCGGCGGCTACGCGGTCTGTTCCTATGAGTTACATTGTTCCCATGGGAAGTGTTTGTGCCACCCACGGGGCCGTTCGGGGGCTATTTTGGGTTTTCACCCTCTAACGCCATGTTTTTATACACAAGTCTAGAAAGATGAAAATTACCATCGTATTCTCAAATCGGGAGTACAGCGGCTGCGTGGTGAGTTCCTACGAGTTACGTTGGTGCCGTGGGAGGTGTTGGTGCCACCCACGGGGCTGTTCGAGTGCTGTTTCAAGCTTTCACCCTCGAACGCCATGTTTTTATGCCTAAGTCTAGAAATATGCAAAGTACCATCGTATTCTCAAATCGGGAGTCCTGCGGCTGCGCGGTCAGTTTCTACGAGTTACATTGGTCCCGTGGGAGGTGTTGGTGCCACCCACGGAGCCATTCGGGGGTTGTTTGGAGTTTTCACCCTCTAACGGCATGTTTTTATGCCTAAGTCTAAACATATTCAAATTATTATTGTATCCTAAATCGGGAGTCCCGCGGCTGCGCGGTCATTTCCTACGGGTTACATTGGTCCTGTGGGAGGTGTTGGTGCCACCCATGGGGATGTTCGTGGGTTGTTTCGAGTTTTCACCCTCTAACGCCATATTTTTATGCCTAAGTCTAGAAATATGAAAATTACCATCGTATCCTAAAACTGGAAGTGCCGCGACTCTGCGGTCAGTTCCTACGAATTACATTGGTCCTGTTGGAGGTGTTGGAGCCACCCACGGGGCCGTTTGGGGGATGTTTTGGGTTTTCACCCTCTAACTCCATATTTTTCTTAAGTCTAGAAATATAAAAATTACCATCGTATTCACAAACCGGGAGTGTCGCGGCTACACGATCAGTTTCTACGAGTTACATTAGTCCCGTGGGAGGTATTGGTGCCAGCCACGGGGCGATTCGGGGGCTGTTTTGGGTTTTCAACCTCTAACGCCATGTTATTATGCCTAAGTCTAGAAATATTCATATTACCATCCTATTCTCAGATCGGGAGTACCAGGGCTGCGTGGTGAGTTCCTACGAGTTACATTAGTGTCGTGGGAGGTGATGGTGCCACCCACGGGGCTGTTCGCGGGTTGTTTCGAGTTTTCACCCTCTAACGCCATGTTTTTATGTCTAAGTCTAGAAATATTCAAATTATCATTGTATTCTCAGACTGGGAGTTGCGAGGCTGCACGATCAGTTCCTACGAGTTACATTGGTGTCGTGGGAGGCGTTGGTGCCACCCACGGGCCGTTCGGGGATTGTTTCGAGTTTTCACCCTCTAATGCCATGTTTTTATGCCTATGTCTACAAATATGCAAATTACAGTGCTATTCTCAAACCGGGAGTGCCTCGGTAGCGCGGTCTATTGCTACGAGTTACATTTTTCCAGTGGGAGGTGGGAGGTGTTAATGTCACCCACGGGGCCGTTCGGGGGATGTTTTGGGTTTTCACCCTCTAACGCCATGTTTTTAGGCCCAATTCTAAAAACATGAAAATAACCATCCTATTCTGAAATCGGGAGTGTCGCGGCTGCGCGGTCAGTTCTTAGGAGTTACATTGGTCCCGTGGGAAGTGTTGGTGCCACCCACGGGGCCGTTCGGGGGCTATTTTG
Source organism: Sambucus nigra (assembly GCA_949130495.1). NCBI lineage: Eukaryota > Viridiplantae > Streptophyta > Magnoliopsida > Dipsacales > Adoxaceae > Sambucus > Sambucus nigra. The sequence goes on from OX422219.1 coordinate 427,186,958, forward strand.
GGTTATCACCCTCTAACGCCTTTTTTTATACCGAAGTCTGGAAATATGCAGATTAACATCGTATTCATAAACCGAGAGTACCGCGGCTACGTGGTGAGTTGCTACGAGTTATATTGGTGCCGTGGGAGGTGTTGGCGCCACCCATGGGACTGTTCAGGTGTTGTTTCGAGTTGTCACCCTCTAACGCCATATTTTTATGCCTAAGTCTATAAATATGCAAATTAATGTCGTATTCACAAACCGGGAGTGTCGCGACTGTGCGGTCAGTTCCTACGAGTTACATTGGCCCCGTGGAAGATGTTGGTGCCACCGACGGAGCTGTTTCGTGTTTTCACCCTCAAACGCCATGTTTTTAAGCCTAAGTCTAGAAATATACAAATTACCATCGTATTCTCAAATTGTGAGTCCCGCGACTGCGCGGTCAGCTCCTACGAGTTACATTGGTCCCATAGGAGGTGTTGGTGCCACACACAGGGTCGTTCGAGGACTTTTTTGAGTTTTCACACTCTAATGCCATGTTTTTATGCCTAAGTCTATAAATATGTAAATTACCATTGTATTCACAAATCGGTAGTCCCGCTGCTATGCGGTCAGTTCCTAAGAGTTATATTGCTCCCGTGGGAGGTGTTGGTGCCGCCAACAGGGGCCGTTTGTGGGGCGTTTTGAGTTCTCTCCCTCTAACGCCTTATTTTTAAGCCTCAGTCTAGAACTATGAAAATGACCATCGTATTTTTAACCCGGGAGACCCGCGACTGCGGGGTGAGTTCCTACGAGTTACATTGGTCCTATGGGAGGTGTTGGTGCGGGGCCGTTCGGGGGTTGTTTCGAGTTTTCACCCTCTAATGCCATGTTTTACTTAAGTCTAAAAATATGAAAATTACCATCGTATTCTCAAACTGGTAGTGTCGCCACTGCGCGGTCAGTTCCTACGAGTTACATTGGCCTCGTGGAAGATGTTGGTGCCACCCACAGGGCCGTTTTGAGTTTTCACCCTCTAACGCCAAGTTTTTATTCCTAAGTCTAGAAATATGCAAATTACCATCGTATTCTCAAACCGAGAGTACCGCGGCTACATGGTGAGTTCCTGGGAGTTATAATGGTGCCGTGGTAGGTGTTGGTGTCACGAACAGGGCCGTTCGGAGGTTGTTTCAAGTGTTCATCCTCTAATGGCATGTTTTTATGATTAAGTCTAGAGATATTCAAATTACCGTCATATTCTCAAACTAGGAGTGTCGCGACTATGCGGTTAGTTCCTAAGAGTTACATTGGTCCCGTGGGAGGTCTTGGTGCCACCCTCAGGGCCTTTCAGGGGTTATTTTGAGTTTTCAACCTCTAATACCATGTTTTTATGCCTAAGTCTTAAAATATGCAAATTACCGTCGTATTCTCAAACCGGTAGGGCCGCAGCTGTGTGGTCAGTCCCTACGAGTAACATTGGTCCCCTAGGAGGTGTTGGTGCCACCCACGGGGCCGTTCGGGGGCTGTTTTGGGTTTTCACAATCTAACGATGTTTTTATGCCTAAGTTTAGAAATATGAAAATTATCGTCGTATTCTCAAAATGGGAGTCCCGCGACTACGCGGTCAGTTCCTACGAGATATATTGCTCCCTTGAGAGGTGTTGGTGCCACCCACGGGGCCGTTCGGGAGTTGTTTCGAGTTTTCACCCTCTAACACCATGTTTTTATGCGTAAGCCTAGAAATATGCAAATTATCGTCGTATTCTCAAACCGGAAGTGCCGCGACTGCGCGGTCAGTTCCTACGAATTACATTGGTCCCGTGGGAGGTGTTGGTTCCACCCACGGGGCCGTTCGGGGGTTGTTTCGAGTTTGCACCCTCTAATGCCATGTTTTGCTTAAGTCTAGAAATATGCAAATTACGATCGTATTCTCAAATCGGGAGTGTCGCGACTGTGCGGTCAGTTCCTAAGAGTTACATTGGCCCCGTGGAAGATGTTCGTGCCACCCACGGGGTCGTTCGAGTTTTCACCCTCTAACGCCATGTTTTTAAGTCTAAGTCTAGAAATATGCAAATTACCATCGTATTCTCAAATCAGGAGTCCCGCGGCTGCGCGGTCAGTTCCTACGAGTTACATTGGTCCCGTTGGAGGTGTTGGTGCCACCCACGGTGCCGTTCGGGGGCTGTTTCGAGTTTTCTCCCTCTAACGTCATGTTTTTATGCCTAAGTCTAGAAATATTCAAATTATCGTTGTATTCTTAGACCGGAAGTCCCGCGGCTGCGCAGTCATTTTTGACGAATTACATTGGTCCCGTGGGAGGCCACCACGGGGAAGTTTGGGGGCAGTTTCGAGTTTTCACCCTCTAACGCCATGTTTTTATGTCTAAGTCTAGAAATATACAAATGATCGTCGTATTCTCGAATTGGGAGACCCGCGACTGCGAATTCAGTTCCTACGAGTTACATTGGTCCCGTGGGAGATGTTGGTGTGGGGCCATTCGGGGGTTGTTTCGAGTTTTCTCCCTCTGACGCCATGTTTTTCTTAATTCTAGAAATATACAAATTACCATCGTATTCTCAAATCAGGGGTGTCGCGACTGCGCGGTCAGTTTGTATGAGTTACATTGGTCCCGTGGGAGGTTTTGGTGCCACCCTCAGTGCCGTTGGGGGGTTATTTCGAGTTTTCAACCTCTAACGCCATATTTTTATGCCTATGTCTTGAAATATGCAAATTACTATCGTATTCTGGGACCAGGAGGGCCGCGGCTGTGTGGTCAGTTCCTACGAGTTACATTGGTCCCGTGGGAGGTGTTGGTGCCATCCACGAGGCCGTTCTGGGGCTGTTTTTGGTTTTCACAATCAAATGATGTTTTTATGCCTATGTTTAGAAATATGCAAATTACCATCATATTTTCAAACCGGGAGTCTTGTGACTACACGGTCAGTTTCTACGAGTTATACTGCTCCCGTGGGAGGTGTTGGTGCCACCCACGGGGCCGTTCGGGGGCTGTTTCGAGTTTTCACCCTCTAATGCCATGTTTTTAAGCCTAAGTCTAGAAATATGCAAATTACCATCATATTCTCAAATCGGTAGTGTCGTGGCTATGCGGTTAGTTCCTACGAGTTACATTGGTCCCGTGGGAGGCATTGGTGCCACCCACGGGGCCGTTCGAGGGGCTATTTTGGGTTATCACCCTATAACGCCATGTTTTTATGCCTAAGTCTAGAAATATACAAATTACCGTCGTATTCTTAAACCGGGAGTACCGTGACTAAGTGGTGAGTTCCTATGAGTTACATTGGTCCCGTGGGATGTGTTGGTGCCACCCACGGGGCCGTTCGGGGATTGTTTTGAGTTTTCACCCTCTAACGCCATGTTTTTATGCCTAAGTCTAGAAATATGTAAATTACCATTCTATTCTCAAACCGTGAATGCTGCGGTTACGCGGTCAGTTCCTACGAGTTACAATGGTCCCGTGGGAGGTATTGGTGCCATCCATGGAGCCGTTTGGGGGACTATTTTGGGTTTTCACCCTCTAACGCCATCCTTTTCTGTCTAAGTATAGAAATAGACTAATTACCATCGTATTCTCAAATCGGGAGTACTGTGGCTGAGTGGTGAGTTCCTACGAGTTACATTGGTGCCGTGGGAGGTGTTGGTGCCACCCACGGGACCGTTCGGGGGTCGTTTCGAGTTTTCACACTCTAATGCCATTTTTTTATGCCTAAGTCTAGATATATGCCAATTATCATCGTGTTTTTAAACCGGGAGTGCCACGGCTGCGCGATCAGTTCCGACGAGTAACATTGGTCCCGTGGGAGGTGTTAATGCCACCCATGGGGCCGTTCGGGCGCTATTTTGGATTTTCACCCTCTAACGCCATGTTTTTACGCCTAAGCCTAGAATTATGCAAATTACCATCGTATTCTCAAACTGGAAGTACTGCGGCTGCGTGGTTGGTTCCTACGAGTTACATTGGTCCCGTGGGAGGTGTTCGTGCCACCCACGGGGATGTTCGGGGGGTGTTTCGAGTTTTCACCCTCTAACGCTGTGTTTTTAAGCCTAATTTTAGAAATTACAAATGATCATCGTATTCTCAAATCGGGAGACCCGCGATTGTGGGGTCGGTTTCCACGAGTTACATTGGTTTCGTGGGAGATTTTCGTGCCACCCACGGGGCCGTTCGGGGGTTGTTTCGAGTTTTCACCCTCTAACGCCATGTTTTTCTTAAGTCTAGAAATATGAAAATTATCATCGTATTCTCAAACCGGGAGTGTCACGGCTGCGCGATCAATTCCAACGAGTTACATTGGTGCCATGGGAGGTGTTGTTGCCACCCACGGTGCCGTTCGGGGGTTGTTTCGAGTTTCACCCTGTAATGCCATGTTTTTATGCTTTAGTCTAGAAATATTAAAATTACCATCGTATTCTCAAATCGGTAGTGCCGCGGTTGCGCGGTCAGTTCCTATGATTTACATTGGTCCGATCGAAAGTGTTGGTGCCACTCACGGGGCCGTTCAGGGGCCTGTTTTGGGGTTTCACCCTCTAACGCCTTGTTTTTATGCCTAAGTCTAGAAATATGCAAAATTACCATCGTATTCTCAAATCGGGAGTACCGCGGCTGCGTGGTGAGTTCCTACGAGTTACATCGGTGCCGTGGGAGGTGACGGTGCCACCCACGGGGCCGTTCGGTGATTGTTTCGAGTTTTCACCCTCTAATGCCATGTTTTTAAGCCTAAGCCTAGAAACATGAAAATAACCATCGTATTCTCAAACCGGGAGTACCGCGACTGCGTGGTGTGTTCCTATGAGTTACATTGGTGCCGTGGGAGGTGTTGAGGCCACCCACGGAGCTGTTCGAGTGTTGTTTTGAATTTTCATCGTCTAACGCCATGTTTTTATGCCTAAGTCTAGAAATATGCAAATTATCGTCGTATTCAAAAACCCGGAGTTTCGAGTTTACACCCTATAACGCCATGTTTTTAAACCTATGTCTAGAAATATGCAAATTACCGTTGTATTTTCAAATCGAGAGTCCCTTTGCTGCGCGGTCAGCTCTTATGAGTTACATTGGTCCCGTGGGAGTTGTTGGTGCCACCCACGGGGCCGTTCGAGTGCTGTTTCGAGTTTTCACCCTCTAACGCCATGTTTTTATGCCTTAGGCTAGAAATATTCAAATTATCGTTGTATTCTCAAACTGAGAGTTTCGCGGCTGCACGATCAGTTCTTACGAGTTACATTGGTCCCGTGGGAGGTGTTGGTGCCATCCACGGGGATGTTTGGGGGCTGTTTTGACTTTTCACCCTCTAACGCCATGTTTTTAAGTATTCTCAAGTCGGGAGACCCGCGACTGCGGTGTCAGTACCAACGAGTTACATTGGGCCCGTGGGAGGTGTTGGTGCGGGGCCGTTAGGGTGTTATTTCGAGTTTTTACCCTTTGACGCATTGTTTTCCTTAATTCTAGAAATATACAAATATCGTCGTATTCTCAAACCGGGCTTCTCGCGGCTGCGCGGTTAGTTCCTTTGAGTTACATTGGTGCCGGGGGAGGTCTTAGTGCCACACACGGAGCCGTTCGGTGGTTATTTCGAGTTCTCAACCTCTAACGCCAGGTTTTTATGCATAAATCTAGAAATAAGCAAATTATGGTCGTATTCTCAAACAGGGAGGGCCGTAGCTGCGCGGTCAGTTCCTACGAGTTACATTGATCCCGTGGGAGGTGTTGGTGCCACCCACGGGGCCGTTCAGGAGATATTTTGGGTTTTCACCCTCTAACGCCATGTTTTTATGCCTAACTCTAGAAATATACAAATTACCATCATATTCTCAAATCAGGAGTACTGTGGCGGCATGGTGAGTTTCTACGAGTTACATTGGTGCCGTGGGAGGTGATGGTGCCACCCACGGGGCCGTTCGGGATTTTTTTTTGAGTTTTCACGCTCTAATGCCATGTTTTTATGCGTAAGTCTAGAAATATGCAAATTACCATCATATTCTCAAATCGGGTGTATCACGGCTGTGTGGTGAGTTCCTACGAGTTACATTGGTGCCATGGGAGGTGATGGTGCCACCCACGGGGCTGTTCGGGGGTTGTTTGTAGTTTTCACCCTCTAACGCCATGTTTTTATGCCTAAGTCTAGAAATATTTAAATTACCATTGTATTCTCAAACTGGGAGTTACGCGACTGCACGATCAATTCCTACAAGTTACATTGGTGTCGTGGGAGCTGTTGGTGCCACCCACGGCAATGTTTGGGGGCTGTTTTGAGTTTTCACCCTCTAACGCCATGTTTTTAAGCCTATGTCTAGAAATATGCAAATGATCGTCGTATTCTCAAATCGGGAGACCCGCGAGTGCGAGGTCAGTTCCTAAGAGTTACATTGGTCTTGTGGGAGGTGTTGGTGCGGGGCCGTTCGGGGGTTGTTTCGAATTTTAACCCTTTAACGCCATGTTTTCCTTGATTCTAGAAATAAATAAATTATCGTCGTATTCTCAAATCGAGAGTGTCGCGGCTGCGCGGTCAGTTCCTACGAGTTACGTTGGTCCCGTGGGAGGTGTAGGTTCCACCCACGGGGCCGTTCGGGGCTTGTTTCGACTTTTCACCCTCTAACGCCATGTTTTTATGCCTATGTCTAGAAATATGTAAATTACCATCGTATTCTCAATCCGTGAATGCCGCGACCGCGCGGTCAGTTCCTACGAGTTACATTAGTCCCGTGGGAGGTGTTGGTGCCACCCACGGGGACGTTTTGTGGTTGTTTTGGATTTTCACCCTCTAACATCATGTTTTTATGCCTATGTCTAGAAATATACAAATTACCATCATATTTGGGAGTACCGTGGCGGCGTGGTGAGTTCCTACAAGTTACATTGGTGCCGTGGGAGGTGATGGTGCCACCCACGGGGCCGTTCGGGGATTTTTTTGAGTTTTAATCCTCTAATGCCATGTTTTAATGCCTAAGTCTAGAAATATTCAAATTACAGTGGTATTCTCAAACCGGGAGTGCTGCGGCTACGCGGTCTGTTCCTACGAGTTACATTGTTCCCATGGAAAGTGTTTGTGCCACCCACGGGGCCGTTCGGGGGCTATTTTGGGTTTTCACCCTCTAACGCCATGTTTTTATACACAAGTCTAGAAAGATGAAAATTACCATCGTATTCTCAAATCGGGAGTACAGCGTCTGCGTGGTGAGTTACTACGAGTTACATTGGTGCCGTGGGAGGTGTTGGTGCCACCCACGGGGCTGTTCGAGTGCTGTTCCAAGCTTTCACCCTCTAACGCCATGTTTTTATGCCTAAGTCTAGAAATATGCAAATTACAATCGTAATCTCAAACCGGGAGTGTCGCGACTGCGTGGTCAGTTCCTACGAGTTACATTGGCCCCGTGGAAGATGTTGGTGCCACCCACGGGGCTGTTTCGAGTTTTCACCCTCTAACGCCATGTTTTTAAGCCTAAGTCTAGAAATATGAAAAAGTACCATCGTATTCTCAAATCGGGAGTCCTGCGGCTGCGCGGTCATTTTCTACGAGTTACATTGGTCCCGTGGGAGGTGTTGGTGCCACCCACGGAGCCATTCGGGGGTTGTTTTTCACCCTCTAACGCCATGCTTTTATGCCTAAGTCTAAACATATTCAAATTATCATTATATTCCTAAACCGGGAGTCCCGCGGCTGCGCGGTCATTTCCTACGGGTTACATTGGTCCTGTGGGAGGTGTTGGTGCCACCCATGGGGATGTTCGTGGGTTGTTTCGAGTTTTCACCCTCTAACGCCATATTTTTATGCCTAAGTCTAGAAATATACAAATTACCATCATATTCTCAAATCAGGAGTACTGTGGCGGCATGGTGAGTTTCTACGAGTTACATTGGTGCCGTGGGAGGTGATGGTGCCACCCACGGGGCCGTTCGGGATTTTTTTTCTAGTTTTCACCCTCTAATGCCATGTTTTTATGCGTAAGTCTAGAAATATGAAAATTACCATCATATTCTCAAATCGGGTGTATCACGGCTGTGTGGTGAGTTCCTACGAGTTACATTGGTGCCATGGGAGGTGATGGTGCCACCCACGGGGCTGTTCGGGGGTTGTTTGTAGTTTTCACCCTCTAACGCCATGTTTTTATACCTAAGTCTAGAAATATTTAAATTACCATTGTATTCTCAAACTGGGAGTTACGCGACTGCACGATCAGTTCCTACAAGTTACATTGTTGTCGTGGGAGCTGTTGGTGCCACCCACTGCGATGTTTGGGGGCTGTTTTGAGTTTTCACCCTCTAACGCCATGTTTTTAAGCCTATGTCTAGAAATATGCAAATGATCGTCGTATTCTCAAATCGGGAGACCCGCGAGTGCGGGGTCAGTTCCTAAGAGTTACATTGGTCTTGTGGGAGGTGTTGGTGCTGGGCCGTTCGGGGGTTGTTTCGAATTTTAACCCTTTAACGCCATGTTTTCCTTGATTCTAGAAATAAATAAATTATCATCGTATTCTCAAATCGAGAGTGTCGCGGCTGCGCGGTCAGTTCCTACGAGTTACGTTGGTCCCGTGGAAGGTGTAGGTTCCACCCACGGGGCCGTTCGGGGCTTGTTTCGACTTTTCACCCTCTAACGCCATGTTTTTATGCCTATGTCTAGAAATATGTAAATTACCATCGTATTCTCAATCCGTGAATGCCGCGACCGCGCGGTCAGTTCCTACGAGTTACATTAGTCCCGTGGGAGGTGTTGGTGCCACCCACGGGGACGTTTTGTGGTTGTTTTGGATTTTCACCCTCTAACATCATGTTTTTATGCCTATGTCTAGAAATATAAAAATTACCATCATATTTGGGAGTACCGTGGCGGCGTGGTGAGTTCCTACAAGTTACATTGGTGCCGTGGGAGGTGATGGTGCCACCCACGGGGCCGTTCGGGGATTTTTTTGAGTTTTAATCCTCTAATGCCATGTTTTTATGCCTAAGTCTAGAAATATTCAAATTACAGTGGTATTCTCAAACCGGGAGTGCCGCGGCTACGCGGTCTGTTTCTACGAGTTACATTGTTCCCATGGGAAGTGTTTGTGCCACCCACGGGGCCGTTCGGGGGCTATTTTGGGTTTTCATCCTCTAACGCCATGTTTTTATACACAAGTCTAGAAAGATGAAAATTACCATCATATTCTCAAATCGGGAGTACAACGGTTGCGTGGTGAGTTACTACGAGTTACATTGGTGCCGTGGGAGGTGTTGGTGCCACCCACGGGGCTGTTCGAGTGCTATTCCAAGCTTTCACCCTCTAACGCCATGTTTTTATGCCTAAGTCTAGAAATATGCAAATTACCATCGTAATCTCAAATCGGGAGTGTCGCGACTGCGTGGTCAGTTCCTACGAGTTACATTGGCCCCGTGGAAGATGTTGGTGCCACCCACGGGGCTGTTTCGAGTTTTCACCCTCTAACGCCATGTTTTTAAGCCTAAGTCTAGAAATATGCAAAGTACCATCGTATTCTCAAATCGGGAGTCCTGCGGCTGCGCGGTCAGTTTCTACGAGTTACATTGGTCCCGTGGGAGGTGTTGGTTCCACCCACGGAGCCATTCGGGGGTTGTTTGGAGTTTTCACCCTCTAACGCCATATTTTTATGCCTAAGTCTAAACATATTCTAATTATCGTTGTATTCCTAAACCGGGAGTCCCGCGGCTGCGCGGTCATTTCCTACGGGTTACATTGGTCCTGTGGGAGGTGTTGGTGCCACCCATGGGGATGTTCGTGGGTTGTTTCGAGTTTTCACCCTCTAACACCATATTTTAATGCCTAAGTCTAGAAATATGCAAATTGCCATCGTATCCTAAAACTGGAAGTACCGCGACTCTGCGGTCAGTTCCTACGAATTACATTGGTCTTGTTGGAGGTGTTGGAGCCACCCACGGGGCCGTTTGGGGGATGTTTTGGGTTTTCACCCTCTAACGCCATATTTTGCTTAAGTCTAGAAATATGCAAATTACCATCGTATTCACAAACCGGGAGTGTCGCGGCTGCACGGTCAGTTTCTACGAGTTACATTAGTCCCGTGGGAGGTATTGGTGCCAGCCACGGGGCGGTTCGGGGGATGTTTTGGGTTTTAAACCTCTAACGCCATGTTTTTATACCTAAGTCTAGAAATATGCATATTACCATCCCATTCTCAGATCGGGAGTACCAGGGGTGCGTGGTGAGTTCCTACGAGTTACATTAGTGTCGTGGGAGGTGATGGTGCCACCCACGGGGCTGTTCGGGGGTTGTTTCGAGTTTTCACCCTCTAACGCCATGTTTTTATGCCTAAGTCTAGAAATATTCAAATTATCATTGTATTCTCAGACTGGGAGTTGCGAGGGTGCATGATCAGTTCCTACGAGTTACATTGGTGTCGTGGGAGGTGTTGGTGCCACCCACGGGGCCGTTCGGGGATTATTTCGAGTTTTCACCCTCTAATGCCATGTTTTTATGCCTATGTTTACAAATATGCAAATTACAGTGGTATTCTGAAACCGGGAGTGCCTCGGTAGCGCGGTCTATTGCTACGAGTTACATTTTTCTAGTGGGAGGTATTAATGTCACACACGGGGCCGTTCGGGGGATGTTTTGGGTTTTCACCCTCTAACGCCATGTTTTTAGGCCCAATTCTAAAAACATGAAAATAACCATCGTATTCTGAAATCGGGAGTGTCGCGGCTGCGCGATCAGTTCTTAGGAGTTACATTGGTCCCGTGGGAAGTGTTGGTGCCACCCACGGGGCCGTTCGGGGGCTATTTTGGGTTATCACCCTCTAACGCCTTTTTTTTATACCGAAGTCTGGAAATATGCAAATTACCATCGTATTCATGAACCGAGAGTACCGCAGCAACGTGGTGAGTTGCTACGAGTTATATTGGTGCCGTGGGAGGTGTTGGCGCCACCCATGGGACTGTTCGGGTGTTGTTTCGAGTTGTCACCCTCTATCGCCATATTTTTATGCCTAAGTCTATAAATATGCAAATTAATGTCATATTCACAAACCGGGAGTGTCGCGACTGTGCGGTCAGTTCCTACGAGTTACATTGGCCCCGTGGAAGATGTTGGTGCCACCGACGGGGCTGTTTCGTGTTTTCACCCTCAAACGCCATGTTTTTAAGCCTAAGTCTAGAAATATACAAATTACCATCGTATTCTCAAATCGGGAGTCCCGCGACTGCGCGGTCAACTCCTACGAGTTACATTGGTCCCGTAGGAGGTTTTGGTGCCACACACAGGGTCGTTCGAGGACTTTTTTGAGTTTTCACACTCTAATGCCATGTTTTTATGCCTAAGTCTATAAATATGTAAATTACCATTGTATTCACAAATCGGTAGTCCCGCTGCTACGCGGTCAGTTCCTAAGAGTTATATTGCTCCCGTGGGAGGTGTTGGTGCCGCCAACAGGGGCCGTTTGTGGGGCGTTTTGAGTTCTCTCCCTCTAACGCCTTATTTTTAAGCCTCAGTCTAGAACTATGCAAATGACCATCGTATTCTCAACCCGGGAGACCCGCGACTGCGGGGTGAGTTCCTACGAGTTACATTGGTCCTATGGGAGGTGTTGGTGCGGGGCCGTTCGGGGGTTGTTTCGAGTTTTCACCCTCTAATGCCATGTTTTACTTAAGTCTAAAAATATGAAAATTACAGTCGTATTCTCAAACTGGTAGTGTCGCGACTGCGCGGTCAGTTCCTACGAGTTATATTGGCCTCGTGGAAGATGTTGGTGCCACCCACGGGGCCGTTTTGAGTTTTCACCCTCTAACGCCAAGTTTTTATTCCTAAGTCTAGAAATACGCAAATTACCATCGTATTCTCAAACCGAGAGTACCGCGGCTACATGGTGAGTTCCTGGGAGTTATAATGGTGCCGTGGTAGGTGTTGGTGTCACGCACAGGGCCGTTCGGGGGTTGTTTCAAGTGTTCACCCTCTAATGGCATGTTTTTATGATTAAGTCAAGAGATATTCAAATTACCGTCATATTCTCAAATTGGGAGTGTCGCGGCTGCGCGGTCAGTTCCTATGAGTTACATTGGTCCCGTGGGAGGTCTTGGTACCACCCTCAGGGCCTTTCAGGGGTTATTTTGAGTTTTCAACCTCTAACACCATGTTTTTATGCCTAAGTCTTAAAATATGCAATTACCGTCGTATTCTCAAACCGGTGGGGCCGCAGCTGTGTGGTCAGTCCCTACGAGTAACATTGGTCCCCTGGGAGGTGTTGGTGCCACCCACGGGGCCATTCGGGGGCTGTTTTGGGTTTTCACCATCTAACGATGTTTTTATGCCTAAGTTTAGAAATATGAAAATTATTGTCGTATTCTCAAAATGGGAGTCCCGCGACTGCGCGGTCAGTTCCTACGAGATATATTGCTCCCTTGAGAGATGTTGGTGCCACCCACGGGGCCGTTCGGGAGTTGTTTCGAGTTTTCACCCTCTAACGCCATGTTTTTATGCGTAAGCCTAGAAATATGCAAATTACCGTTGTATTCTCAAACCGGAAATGCCGCGACTGCGCGGTCAGTTCCTACGAATTACATTGGTCCCGTGGGAGGTGTTGGTGCCACCCACGGGGCTGTTCGGGGATTTTTTTCGAGTTTTCACCCTCTAATGCCATGCTTTGCTTAAGTTTAGAAATATGCAAATTACTGTTGTATTCTCAAACCGGGAGTGCCGCGACCGTGCGGTCAGTTCCTCAGAGTTACATTGGCCCGTGGAAGATGTTAGTGCCACCCACGGGGCCGTTCGAGTTTTCATCCCCTAACACCATGTTTTTAAGCCTAAGTCGAGAAATATGTAAATTACCTTCGTATCCTCAAATTGGGAGTCCCGCGGTTTGCGTGGTCAGTTCCTACGAGTTACATTGGACCCGTGGGAGGTGTTGGTGCCACCCACGGGGCCGTTCGGGGGCTATTTCGAGTTTTCACCCTCTAATGCCATGTTTTTATGCCTAAGTGTAGAAATATACAAATTACCGTCGTATTCTCAAATCGGGAGTCCCGCACCTGCGGGGTCATTTCCTATGAGTTATTTTGGTCCCGTGGGAGGTGTTGGTGCCACCCACGGGGAAGTTCGGGGGTTAATTCTAGTTTTCAACCTCTAACTCTATGTTTTTATGCCTAAGTCTTGAAATATGCAAATTACCATCGTATTCTCAAACCGGGAGGGCCGCGACCGTGTGATCAGTTCCTACGAGTTGCATTGGTCCCGTGGGAGGTGTTGGGGCCACCCACGGGGCCGTTCTGGGGTTGTTTTGGGTTTTCACAATCGAAGGATGTTTTTATGCCTAAGTTTAGAAATAGGCAAATTACCGTCGTATTCTCAAACCGGGAGTCCTGCGACTGCACGGTCAGTTCCTACGAGTTATATTGCTCCCGTGGGAGGTGTTGGTGCCACCCACGGGGCCGTTCGGGGGCTGTTTCGAGTTTTCACCCTCTAATGCCATGTTTTTAAGCCTAAGACTAGAAATATGCAAATTACCATCATATTCTTAAATCATTAGTGTCTCGGTTATGCGGTTAGTTCCTACGAGTTACATTGGTCCCGTGGGCGGCATTGGTGCCACCCACGGGGCCGTTTGGGGGGCTATTTTGGGTTATCACCCTCTAACGCCATGTTTTTATGCCTAAGTCTAGAAATAAACAAATTATCATCGTATTCTCAAACGGGGAGTACCGTGGCTAAGTGGTGAGTTCCTACGAGTTACATTGGTCCCATGGGATGTGTTGGTGCCACCCACGGGGCCGTTCGGGGATTGTTTTGAGTTTTCACCCTCTAACGCCTTGTTTTTAAGCCTAAGTCTAGAAAATATGCAAATTATCATCGTATTCTCAAACTAGGAGTCTCGCGACTGCGCGATCAATTCCTACTAGTTACATTGGTCCCGTGGGAGGTGTTGATGCCACCCATGGAGCCGTTCGGAGGGCTATTTTTTATTTTTACCCTCTAACGCAATATTTTTATGCCTAAGTCTAGAAATAAACTAATTACCATCGTATTCTCAAACCGGGAGTACTGTGGCTGAGTGATGAATTCCTACGAGTTACATTGGTGCCGTGGGAGGTGTTGGTGCCACTCACGGGGCCGTTCGGGGGTTGTTTCGAGTTTTCACCTTCTAATGCCATGTTTTTATGCCTAAGTCTAGATATATGCCAATTATCATTGTATTCTCAAACCAGGAGTGTCGCGACTACGCGGTCAGTTCCGACGAGTAACATTGGTCCCGTGGGAGGTGTTAATGCCACCCACGAGGCCGTTCGGGCGCTGTTTTGGGTTTTCACCCTCTAACGCCATGTTTTTACGCCTAAGTCTAGAAATATGCAAATTATCATCGCATTCTCAAACTGACAGTATCGCGGCTGCGTGGTGAGTTCCTAAGAGTTACATTGGTCCCGTGGGAGGTGTTCGTGCCACCCATCGGGATGTTCGGGGGCTGTTTCGAGTTTTCACCCTCTAACGCCATGTTTTTAAGCCTAATTTTAGAAATTAAAAATGATCATCATATTCTAAAATCGGGAGACACGCGATTGCGGGGTCAGTTTCTACGATTTACATTGGTCCCGTGGGAGGTTTTGGTGCCACCCACGAGGCCATTCAGGGTTATTTCGAGTTTTCACCCTCTAACGCCATGTTTTGCTTATGTCTGGAAATATGTAAATTACCGTCGTATTCTCAAACCGGGAGTGTCGCGGCTGCGCGGTCAATTCCTATGAGTTACATTGGTGCCGTGGGAGGTGTTGTTTCCACCCACAGGGCCGTTCGCGGGTTGTTTCGAGTTTTTGCCCTCTAATGCCATGTTTTTATGCTTTAGTCTAGAAATATGAAAATTACCATCGTATTCTCAAATCGGGAGAGCCGCGGTTGCGTGGTCAGTTCCTATGAGTTACATTGGTCCCGTCGGAGATTTTGATGCCACTCACGAGGACGTTCGGGGGTTGTTTTGGGTTTTCACCCTCTAACTCCTTGTTTTTACGCCTAAGTCTAGAAATATGCAAATTACCATCATATTCTCAAATTGGGAGTACCACGGCTGCGTGGTGAGTTCCTACGAGTTACATTGGTGCCGTGGGAGGTGATGGTGCCACCCACGAGGCCGTTTGGGGATTGTTTCGAGGTTTCACCCTCTAACGTCATGTTTTTATGCCTAAATCTAGAAATATACAAATTACCATCATATTCTCAAACCGGGAGTACTGTGGTTGAATGGTGAGTTCCCACGATTTACATTGGTGCCGTTGGAGGTGTTAGTGCCACCCACGGAGCCGTTCGGGGATTGTTTAAAGTTTTCACCCTCTAAGCCTAAGTCTAGAAATATGCAAATTACTGTCGTATTCTCAAATCGGGAGTGACGCGGTGGCGCGGTCAGTTCCTATGAGTAATATTGGTCCTGTGGGAGGTGTTAATGCCACCCACGGGGTCGTTCGGGCGCTATTTTGGGTTTTCACCCTTTAACGCCATGTTTTTATGCCTAAGCCTAGAAATATGCAAATTACAGTCGTATTCTCAAACCGGGAGTACCGCCACTGCGTGGTGAGTACCTACGAGTTATATTGGTGCCGGGGGAGGTGTTGGTGCCACCCACGGGGTTGTTCGGGGGTTATTTTGAGTTTTTAACCTCTAACGACATGTTTTTATGCCTATGTCTAGAAATATGCAAATTACCATCGTATTCTCAAACTGGGATTCCCGCAGCTGCATGGGCGATTCCTACGAGTTACATTGGTCCCGTGGGAGGTGTTGGTGCCACCCACGGGGATGTTCGTGGCCTATTTCGAGTTTTCACCCTCTAACGCCATGTTTTTAAGCCTAATTTTAGAAACTGTAAATGATCATCGTATTCTAAAATCGAGAGACCCGCGACTGCGAGGTAAGTTCCTACGAGTTACATTGGTCCCGTGGGAGGTGTCGGTGCCACCCACGGGGCCGTTCGGGGGTTGTTTCGAGTTTTCACCCTCTAACGCCTTGTTTTGCTTAAGTCTATAAGTATGCAAATTACCATCGTATTCTCAAATCGGGAGTGTGGCGACTGCGCGGTCAGTTTCTATGAGTTCGATTGGTGCCGAGGGAGGTGTTGTTACCACCCACGGGGCAGTTCGGGGGTTGTTTTGAGTTTTCACCCTCTATTGCCATGTTTTTATGCCTTAGTCTAGAAATATGAAAATTACCATCGTATTCTCAAACCGGGTGCCACGGCACCATGGTAACTCCTAGTAACTAACCACGTAGCCGCGGTACTCCCGATTTGAGAATATGATTATAATTTGCATATTTCTTGACATAGGCATAAAAACATGGCGTTAGAGGGTGAAAATCCAAAATAGCCCCCAAACGGCCCCGTGGGTGGCACCAACACCGCCAACGGGACCAATGTAACTCAGAGGAACTGACCGCGCAGCCGCGACACTCAAGGTTTAGGAATACGACGGTAATTTATATATTTCTAGAGTTAGGCATAAAAACATGGCGTTAGAGGGTGAAAACTCGAAACATCCCCCGAACAGCCCCGTGGGTGGCACCAACTCCTCCCACGGGACCAATGTAATAGGTAGGAACTCACCACACAGCCGCAGTACTCTCGGTTTGAGAATACGATGGTAATTTTCATAAAACCCAAAACATCCCCCTAACGGCCCCGTGGGTTGCACCAACAATTCCCACGGGACCAATGTAACTCGTGGGAACTGATCGCGCAGCCGCGACACTCCCGGTTTGTGAATACGACGGTAATTTACATATTTCTAAACTGATGTATTCAAACATGGCATTAGAGGATGAAAACTCAAAACAACCCCCGAACGGCCCCGTGGGTTGCAACAACACCTCTCCCGGGACCAATGTAACTCATAGGAACTGACTGTACAGCCGCGGCACTCCCAGTTTGAGAATACGATGATAATTTGCATATTTCTAGACTTAAGAAAAACATGACTTTAGAGGGTGAAAACTCAAAACATCCCGCAAAAGGCCCCCGTGGGCGGCACCAACACCTCCCACAGGACCAATATACCTCGAGGAACTGACCCCGCAGTCGCGGGTCTCCCGGTTTGAAAATATGAAGATCATTTTCAATTTCTAAACTTTGGCTTAAAAGCATGGCGTTAGAGGGTGAAAACTCGAAGAAGCCCTCGAACATCCTTGTGGGTGGCACCAACACCTCCCGCGGGACCAATGTAACTCGTAGGAACTGACCACGCATCCGCGGGACTCCCAGCTTGAGAATACGACTGTAATTTGCATATTTCAAGACTTAAGAATAAAAACATGGCGTTAGAGTGTGAAAACCAAAAAAAGCCCCCGAATGGACCTGTGGGTGGCACCAACAGCTACCACGGGACCAATGTAACTCGTAGGAATTGACCGTGCGGCCGTAGCACTCCCGGTTTGAGAATACGACGGTAATTCACATATTTCTTGACTTAGGCATAAAAATATGTCGTTATAGGGTAAAAACTTGAAACAATCCTCGAACAGCCCCGTGGGTAGCACCAACAACTACCACGGCACCAATGTAACTCGTAGGAACTCCCCACGCTGCCGCGGAACTCCTGGTTTTAGAATACGACTGTAATTTGCATATTTCTAGACTTAGGCATAAAAGCATGGCGTTAGATGGTGAAAACCCAAAACAGCCCCCGAACAGCCCCGTGGGTGGCACCAACACCTCCCACGGGACCAATGTAACTCGTAAGAACTGACTGCGGAGTCGCGGTACTCCCGGTTTGATATTACGACGGTAATTTGCATATTTTTTGACTTAGGCATAAAAACATGGCGTTAGGGGGTGAAAACTCGAAACAACTCCCGAACGGCCCCGTGGGTGGCACCAACACCTCCCACGGCACCAATGTAACTCATAGGAACTTACCATGCAGTCGCGGTACACCCCGTTTGAGAATACAATGGTAATTTCTATATTTCTAGACTTCAGCATAAAAACATTGGTTAGAGGATGAAAACTCAAAACAGCCCCGAATGGCCCCGTGGGTGGAACCAACACCTCCCACGGGACCAATGTAACTCGTAGGAACTGTTCGCACAATCGCGGCATTCACGGTTTGAGAATACGATGGTAATTTGTATATTTCTAGACTTAGGCATAAAAATATGGCGCTAGAGGGTGAAAACTCGAAACAACCCTCGAACGTCCCCATGGGTGGCACCAGTTCCTCCGACGGGACCAATATAACTGGTAGGAACTGATCGCACAGCCGCGACACTCCCGGTTTGAGAATACGACGATAATTTTCATATTTCTAGACATCGGCATAAAAACATGGTGTTAGAGGGTAAAAACTCAAAACAACCCCGAACGGACCCTTGGGTGACACCAAAATCTTCCACGGCACCAATGTAACTCGTAGGAAGTCACCACGTAGCCGCGGTACTCCCGGTTTAAGAATACGATGGTAACTTGCATATTTCTAGACTTAGGCATAAAAACATGGCGTTAGAGGGTGAAAACCCAAAATAGCCCCCGAACGGCCCCGTGGGTGGCACCAACACCTCCCACGGGACCAATGTAACTCGTAGTAACTGATCGCGCAGCCGCGACACTCTCGATTTGAGAATACAATGGTAATTTGTATATTTTTAGACTAAGCCATAAATACATGTCATTAGAGGGTGAAAAATCGAAACAACCC
Source organism: Sambucus nigra (assembly GCA_949130495.1). Taxonomy (NCBI): domain Eukaryota; kingdom Viridiplantae; phylum Streptophyta; class Magnoliopsida; order Dipsacales; family Adoxaceae; genus Sambucus; species Sambucus nigra. The sequence goes on from OX422219.1 coordinate 427,205,556, forward strand.
CCGAAAGACCACGTGGGTGGCAACAAGACCTCCCACGGGACCAATGTAACTCATAGAAACTGATCGCGTAGCCGTAACACTCCTGATTTGAGAATATGACGATATTTTGCATCTTTCTAGACTTAAGAAAAACATGGCGTTAGAGGGTGAAAACTCGAAACAACCCCTGAACGTCCCCGTGGGTGGTACCCACACCTCCCACGGGACCAATGTAAATCGTAGGAACTGACCCCGAAATCGCGGGTCTCCCGATTTGAGAATTCGACGATCATTTGATATTTCTAAAATTAGGCTTATAAACATGGCGTTAGAGGGTGAAAACTCGAAACAGCCCTCGAACATCCTCGTGGGTGGCACCAACACCTCCCACGGGAACAATGTAACTAGTAGGAACTTCCCACGCAGCCGCGGGACTCCCAGTTTAGAATACGACGGTAATTTGCATATTTCTAGACTTAGGCATAAAAAGATGGCCTTAGAGGGTGAAAACCCAAAACATCCCCCGAACGGCCCCGTGGGTAGCACCAACTCCTCCCACGGGACCATTATAACTCGTAGGAACAGGCCGCATAGCCGCGGCACTCTCGATTTGAGAATATGACGGTAATTTGCAAATTCAAGACTTAGGCATAAAAATATGTCGTTAGAGGGTAAAAACTCAAAACAACCCCCGAACAACCCCGTGGGTGGCACCAACACGTCCTACGGCACCAATATAACTCGTTGGTACTGACCGCGCAGCCGCGGCACTATAGGTTTGAGAACACGACGGTAATTTGTATATTTTTGGACTTAGGCATAAAAACATGGCATTAGAGGGTGAAAACTCTAAATAATCTCCAAACGGCCCCGTGGGTGGCACCAACACTTCTCACGTCACCAGTGTAACTGGTAGGAACTCACCACTCATCCACAGTACTCCCTGTTTGAGAATACAAAGGTAATTTGCATATTTCTAGACTTAGGCATAAAAAGATGGCGCTAGAGCGTGAAAACTCAAAATAGCCCCCGAACGGCCCCGTGGGAAGCACCAACACCTCCCACGGAACCAATGTAACTGGTAGGAACTGACCGCACTGCTGCGACCCGATTTGAGAATACGACGGTAATTTTCAAACTTTTAGAATTAGGTAAAACATGGCATTAGAGGGTCAAAACTCGAAACAACACCCGAACGGTCCCGGACCAACACCTCCCACGGGACCAATGTAACTCGTAGGAACTGACCCCGCAAACGTGGGTCTCCCGGGTTGAGAATACGATGATCATTTGCATATTTCTAGACTAAGGCTTAAAAACATAGCGTTAGAGGGTGAGAACACGAAACATCCCGCAAATGTCCCCCGTGGGAGGCACCAACACCTCCCACAGGATCAATATAACTCGTAGGAACTGACCGCGTAGCCGCGAGACTACCGGTTTGATAATACAACGGTAATTTACATATTTCTAGACTTAGTAATAAAAACATGGCATTAGAGTGCGAAAACTCGAAAAAGTCCTCGAACGGCCTTGTGGGTGGCACCAACACCTCCTACGGGACCAATGTAACTCGTAGGAACTGACCGCGCAGTCGCGGGACTCCCAGTTTGATAATACGATGGTAATTTGCATATTTCTAGACGTAGGCTTAAAAACATGGCGTTAGAGGGTGAAAACTTGAAACAACCCCCGAACGGCCCCTTGGGTGGCACCAACATCTCCCACGGGACCAATGTAACTCGTAGGAACTAACCGCATAGCCGCGATAGTACCGATTTGAGAATATGATGGTAATTTGCATAGTTCTAGACTTAGGCATAAAAACATGGTGTTAGAGGGTGAAAACGTAAAACAATCCTCGAACAGCCCCGTGGGTGGCACTAACACCTCCCACAGCACCAATGTAACTCGTAGGAATTCACCACGCAGCTGTGGTACTCCCGATTTGAGAATATAATGGTAATTTGTATATTTCTTGACTTAGGCATAAAAACATGATATTAGAGGGTGAAAACCCAAAACAACCATCGAATTGCCTCGTGGGTGGCACCAACACCTCCCACGGGACCAATGTAACTCGTAGGAACAGATCGCGTAGCCGCGACACTTCTGGTTTGAGAATACGATGGTAATTTTCATATTTCTAGACATAAGCAAAATATGGCGTTATAGGGTGAAAACCCAAAATAGCCCCCGAACGGCCCCGTGGGTGGCACCAACACCTCCCACGGGACCAATGTAATTCGTAGGAACTGACCGCGCAGCCGCTGCACTTTCGGTTTGAGAATACGGTGGTAATTTGCATATTTATATGCTTAGGCATAAAAACATGGCGTTAGAGGGTGAAAACCCAAAATAGCCCCCGAACGGCCCCCGTGGGTGGCACCAACACTTCCCACGGGACCAATGTAACTCGTAGTAACTGATCGCGCAGCCGCGACACTCCCGATTTGATAATATGATGGTAATTTGCATATTTCTAGACTAAGGCATAAATACATGTCATTAGAGGGTGAAAAATCGAAACAACCCCCGAACGACCCCGTGGATGGCAACAACACCTCCCACGGGACCAATGTAACTCATAGGAACTGACCACGCAGCCGTAACACTCCTGGTTTGAGAATATGACGATATTTTGCATCTTTCAAGACTAAAGAAAAACATGACGTTAGAGGGTGAAAACTCGAAACAACCACCGAACGACCATGTGGGTGGCACCAACACCTCCCACGGGACCAATGTAACTCTTAGGAACTGACCCCGCAATTGCGGGTCTCCCGATTTGAGAATACGACGATCATTTAATAATTCTAAAATTAGGCTTATAAACATGGCGTCAGAGGGTGAAAACTCGAAATAACCCTCGAACATCGCCGTGGGTGGCACTAACACCTCCCACGAGACCAATATAACTCGTAGGAACTGCGCACGCAGCCGCGGGACTCCCAGTTAAGAATACGACGGTAATTTGCATATTTCTAGACTTAAGCATAAAAACATGGCGTTAGAGGGTGAAAACCCAAAACATCCCCCGAACGGCCCCGTGGGTGGCACCAACTCCTCCCACGGGACCATTGTAACTCGTAGGAACTGAGCACGCAGCCGCGGCACTATAGGTTTGAGAACACGACGGTAATTTGTATATTTCTAGACTTAGGCATAAAAACATGGCATTAGAGGGTGAAAACTCGAAATAACCCCCGAACGGCCCCGTGGGTGGCACCAACACCTCTCACGGCACCAATGTAACTGGTTGGAACTCACCACGTAGCAACAATACTCCCGATTTGAGAATACGATGGTAATTTGCATATTTCTAGACTTAGGCATAAAAAGATGGCGCTAGAGGGTGAAAACTCAAAATAGCCCCCGAACGGCCCCGTGGGTGGCACCAACACCTCCCACGGGACCAATCTAACAGGTAGGAACTGACCGCATAGCCGCTTACTGGTTTGGGAAAATGACGGTAATTTTCATATTTTTAGAATTAGGTAAAACATGGCATTAGAAGGTCAAAACTCGAAACAAACCCTGAACGGCCCCGCACCAACACCTCCCACGGGACCAATGTAACCCGTAGGAACTGACCCCGCAGCCGCGGGTCTCTCGGGTTGAGAATACGATGATCATTTGCATATTTCTAGACTAAGTCTTAAAAACATGGCGTTAGAGGGTGAGAACTCGAAACATCCCGCAAACGGCCCCCGTGGGTGGCACCAACACCTCCCACGGGAGCAATATATCTCGTAGGAACTGACCGCATAGCCGCGGGACTACCGGTTTGAGAATACAACGGTAATTTACATATTTCTAGACATACGCATAAAAACATGGCATTAGAGTGTGAAAACTCAAAAAAGTCCTCGAATTTCCTTATGGGTGGCACCAACACCTCCTACGGGACCAATGTAACTCGTAGGAACTGACCGCGTAGTCGCGGGACTCCCGGTTTGAGAATACGATGGTAATTTGCATATTTCTAGACGTAAGCTTAAAAATATGTCGTTAGAGGGTAAAAACTCGAAATAACCCCCGAACGGCCCCGTGGGTGGCACCAACACCTCCCACGGGACTAATGTAACTCGTAGGAACTGTCCGCGCTGCCGTGACACTCCCGGTTTGTGAATACGATGATAATTTTCATTTTTTCTAGACATAGGCATAAAAACATGGTGTTAGAGGGTGAAAACTCGAAACAACCCCCGAACGGCCTCTTGGGTGGCACCAAAACCTCCCACGGCACCAATGTAACTCGTTGGAACTCACCATGCAGTCGCGGTACTCCCGGTTTGAGAATACGATGATCATTTGCATATTTCTAGACTTAGGCTTAAAAACATGGCGTTAGAGGGTCAAAACTCGAAACAGCCCCCGAACGGCCTCGTGGGTGGCACCAACTCCACCCATGGGAGCAATATAACTTGTAGGAACTGACTGCGTAGCCGCGGAACTCCCGATTTGAGAATACAATGGTTATTTGCATATTTCTAAACTTAGGCATAAAAATACCGTTAGAGGGTGAAAACTCAAAACAGCCCCCGAATGGCCCCGTGGGTGGCACCAACTCCTCCCACGGGACCAATGAAATCGTAGGTACTGACCGTGCATCCGCGGCCCTCTCGGTTCGAGAATACGACGATAATTTTCATATTTCAAGACTTAGGCATAAAACATGACGTTAGAGGTTGAAAATTCAAAAAAAAACCCGAACGGCCCTGAGGGTGGCACCAAGACCTCCAACGGGACTAATGTAACTCATAGGAACTGAACGCACAGCCGCGACACTCCCGGTTAGAGAATAGGACAGTAATGTGTATATTTCTAGAGTTAAGCAAAACCTGGCATTAGAGTGTGAAAACTCGAAACAACCCCCGAACGGCCCCGCACCAACACCTCCCACGGGACCAATGTAACTCGTCGGAACTGACCCCGCAGTCGCGGGTCTTTCGATTTGAGAATACGATGATCATTTGAATATTTCTAGACTTAGGCTTAAAAACATGGCGTTAGAGGATGAAAACTCGAAACGGCCCCTGAACAGCCCCGTGGGAGGCACCGACATCTTCCACGGGACCATTGTAACTCGTAGGAACAGATCCAGCAGCCGCGACACTCTCAGTTTGAGAATACGATGGAAATTTTCATATTTCTAGACTTAGGCATAAAAACATGGCGTTAGAGGGTGAAAACCCAAAACAGCCCCCGAACGGCCCCCTGGGTGGAACCAACACCTCCCACGGGACCAATGTAACTCGTAGGAACAGACCGTGCTGTCGCGGCACTTCCGGTTTGAGAATATGACGATAATTTGCATATTTCTTAACTTAGGCATAAAAACATGGCATTAGAGGGTGAAAACTCGAAACAATCCCCGAATGGCCCCGTGGGTGGCACCATCACCTCCCGCGGCACCAATGTAAGTCGTAGGAACTCACCACGCAGTCGCGGTACTCCCGATTTGAGAATACGATGGTAATTTGCATATTTCTAGACGTAGGCATAAAAACAAGGCGTTAAAGGGTGAAAACCCAAAACAGCCCCCGAACGTCCCCGTGAGTGGAACCAACTCCTCCAATGGGACCAACGTAACTCATAGGAACTGACCGCGCAACCGCGACACTCCCGATTTGCGAATAAGATTGTAATTTCATATTTCTTGACTAAAGAATAAAAACATGGCATTAGAGGGTGAAAACTCGAAACAACCCCCGAATGGCCCCGTGGGTGGCAACAACACCTCCGACGGCACCAATGTAACTCATAGGAATTGACTGCGCAGTCGCGACACTCCCGGTTTGAGAATACGATGGTAATTTACATATTTCTAGCCTTAAGAAAAACATGGCGTTAGAGGGTGAAAACTCGAAACAATCCCCGAACGGCCGCGTGGGTGGCACCAAAACCTCCCACGAGACCAATGTAACTCATAGAAACTGACCCTGCAATCGCGGGTCTCTCGATTTGAGAATACGATGATCATTTGTAATTTTTAAAATTAAGCTTAAAAACATGGCGTTAGAGGGTGAAAACTCGAAACAGCCCCCGAACATCCCCGTGGGTGGCATGAACACCTCTCACGGGACCAATGTAACTTGTAGGAACTCACCACGCAGCCGCGGTACTTCCAGTTTGAGAATACGATGGTAATTGGCATATTTCTACGCTTAGGCGTAAAAACATGGCATTAGAGGGTGAAAACTCAAAACAGCACCCGAACGGCCCCGTGGGTGGCATTAACACCTCCCACGGGACCAATGTTACTTGTCGGAACTGACCGCGCAGTCGCGGCACTCCCGGTTTGAGAATATGATGATAGTTGGCATATATCTAGACTTAGGCATAAAAACAAGGCATAAGAGGGTGAAAACACGAAACAACCCCCGAACGGCCCCGTAGGTGGCACCAACACTTCCCACGGCACCAATGTAACTCATAGGAATTGACCGCGCAGCCGCGACACTCCCGATTTGAGAATACGAAGGTAATTTTCATATTTTTAGACTTAAGCAAAACATGACGTTAGAGGGTGAAAACTCGAAACAACCCCGAACGGCCCCGTGGGTTGCACCAAAACCTCCCACGGGACCAATGTTACTCGTAGAAACTGACCCCGCAATCGCGGGTCTCCCGATTTGAGAATACGATGATCATTTGTAATTTCTAAAATTAGGCTTAAAAACATGGCGTTAGAGGGTGAAAACTCAAAATAGCCCCCCAACATCCCCGTGGGTGGCACAAACACCTTCCACGAGACCTATGTAACTCGTAGGAACTCACCACGCAGCCGCGGTACTTACAGTTTGAGAATACGATGGTAATTGGCATATTACTAGGCTTAGGCATAAAAACATGGCGTTAGAGGGTGAAAACCGAAAACAGCTCTCGAACGGCCCCGTGGGTGGCATTAACACCTCCCACGGGACCAATGTTACTCGTCGGAACTGACCGCGGAACCGCGGTACTCCCAATTTGGGAATATGACGATAATTGGCATATATCTAGACTTAGGCATAAAAACAAGGCATTATAGGGTGAAAACTCAAAACAACCCCCGAACGGCCCCGTGGGTGGCACCAACACCTCCCATGACACCAATGTAACTCGTAGGAACTCACCACTCAGCCACAGTACTCCCGGTTTGAGAATACATGGTAATTAGTTTATTTCTAGACTTAGTCATAAAAACATGGCGTTAGAGGGTGAAAACCCAAATAGCCACCCGAACGGCCCCGTGGGTGGCACCAACACCTGCCACGGGACAAATTTAACTCGTAGGAACTGACCGCGCAACCGCGGCATTCACGGTTTGAGAATATGATGGTAATTTACATATTTCTAGACTTAAGCATAAAAACATGGCGTTAGAGGGTGAAAATTAAAAACAATCCCCGAACGGCCCCGTGGGTGGCACCAATTCATCCCACGGGACCAATGTAACTCTTACGAACTCACCACTTAGTCACGGTACTCCCGATTTAAGAATACGACGGTAATTTGAATATTTCTAGACTTAGGCATAAAAACATGGCGTTAGAGGGTGATAACCCAAAATAGCCCCCCAAACGGCTCTGTGGGTGGCACCAATGCCTCCCACGGGACCAATGTAACTCGTAGGAACTAACCGCATAGCCGAGACACTACCGATTTGAGAATATGATGGTAATTTTCATGTTTCTAGACTTAGGCTTAAAAACATGGCATTAGAGGGTGGAAACTCGAAACAGCCCATGAACGGCCCCGTGGGTGGCACCAACACCTTCCACGGGAGCAGTATAACTCGTAGGAACTGACCGCCCAGTCGCAAGACTCCCGGTTTGAGAATTCGATGGTAATTTGCATATTTCTAAACTTAGGCATAAAAACATCGTTCGATTGTGAAAACCAAAAACAGCCCCAGAACGGCCCCGTGGTGGCACCAACACCTCCCACGGGACCAATGTAACTCGTAGGAACTGACCACACAGCCGCGGCCCTCCCGGTTTGAGAACACGACGGTAATTTGCATATTTTAAGACTTAGGCATAAAAACATGGCGTTAGAGGTTGAAAACTCGAAATAACCCCCGAACGGCCCTGAGGGTGGCACCAAAACCTCCCACGGGACCAATGTAACTCATAGGAGCTGACCGCGCAGCCGCGACACTCCCAATTTGAGAATACGATGGTAATTTGTATATGTATTGAATTAAGCAAAACATGGCGTCAGAGGGCGAAAACTCGAAACAACCCCCGAACGGCCCCGCAACAACATCTCCCACGGGACCAATGTAACTCGTAGGAAATGACCCCACAGTCGCGGGTCTCCCGATTTGAGAATACGACGATCATTTGCATCTTTCTAGACTTATGCTTAAAAACATGGCGTTAGAGGGTGAAAACTCGAAACAACCCCCAAACTTCCCCGTGGGTGGCACCAACACCTCCCATGCGACCAATGTAATTCGTCGAAAATGACCGCGCAGCCGCGGGACTCCCTATCTAAGAATACAATGATAATTATAATATTTCTAGACTTAGGCATAAAAACAAGGCGTTAGAGGGTGAAAACTCGAAACAGCCCCCGAACGGCCCCGTGGGTGGCACCAACACCTCCCACGGGACCGATGTAACTCGTAGGAACTGACCGCGTAGCCGCAGGACTCCTGATTTGAGAATACGATGGTAATTTACATATTTCTAGACTTAGGCTTAAAAACATGGCATTAGGGGGTGAAAACTCGAACGACCCCGTGGGTGGAACCTAAACCTCCCGTGGGACCAATATAACTCGTAGGAACAGACCCCGTAGTCGCAGGTCTTTTGGTTTGAGAATACGACGGTAATTTGCATATATCTAGACTAAAGCAAAACATGGCGTTAGAGGGTGAAAACTCGAAAGAACCCCCGAACGGTCCCGTGGGTGGCACTAACACCTCCCACGGGACCAATGTAATTCGTAGGAACTAACCGCGCAGTCGTGACACTTTCGGTTTGAGAATATGACGATAATTTTCATATTTCTAGGCTTACGCATAAAAACATGGCGTTGGAGGCTGAAAACACGAAACAACCCCCGAATGGCCCCGTGGGTGGCACCAAAAGCTCCCACGGCACCAATGTGACTCGTAGGAGCTCACCACGCAGCCGCGATACTATCGGTTTGAGAATACTATGATAATTTGGATATTTCTGGACTTAGGCGTAAAAACATGGCGTTAGAGGGTGAAAACACAAAACAGCCCCCGAATGGGCCCCTGGGTGGAACCAACTCCTCCGACGGGACCAATGTAACTCGTAGGAACTCACCGCGCAACCGCGGCACTCCCGATTTGAGAATACGATGGTAATTTTTATATTTCTAGACTAAGGCATAAAAACATGGCAATAGAGGGTGAAAACTCAAAACAACCCCCGAACGACTCCCACGGCACCAATCTAACTCATAGGAATTGACCGGGCAGTCGCCACACTCCCGCTTTGAGAATACGATGGTAATTTGCATACTTATTGACTTAAGCAAAACAAGGCGTTAGCGGGTGAAAACTCGAAACAACCCCCGAACGACCCCGTGGGTGGCACCAACACCTCCCACCGGACCAATGTAACTCGTAGGAGCTGACCTCGCAGTCGCGGGTCTCCCTATTTTAAAATACGATGATCATTTACAGTTTCTAAAATTAGGGTTAAAAACATGGCGTTAGAGGGTGAAAACTCGAAATAGGCCCCAAACAGCCCCGTGGGTGGCACCAACACCTCCCACGGGACCAATTTAACTCGTAGGAATCGCCCACGTAGTTGCTGGAATCCCGATTTGAGAATACGACCGTAATTTGCATATTTCTAGACATAGGCATAAAAACATGTCGTTAGAGGTTAAAAACTCAAAATAACCCCCGAACAACCCCGTGGGTGGCACCAACACCTCCCCCGGCACCAATATAACTCGTAGGAACTCACCACACAGCCGCGGTACTCCCGGTTTGAGAATACGAATGTAATTTGCATATTTCTAGGCTTAGGCATAAAAACATGGCATTAGAGGGTGAAAACCCAAAATAGCGCCCGAACGACCCCGTGGGTGGCATTAACACCTCCCACGGGACCAATATTACTCATAGGAACTGACCTCGCCACCGCGTCACTCCAGGTTTGAGAATACGACGATAATTTGCATATTTCTAGACTTAGGAATAAAAACATGGAATTAGAGGGTGAAAACTCAAAACAACCCCCGAACGGCTCCGTGGGTGGCACCAACACCTCTAACGGCACAAATGTAAATCGTAGGAAGTCACCATTCAACCACAGTACTCCCGGTTTGAGAATACGCTGGTAATTTGTATATTTCTAGACTTAGGCATAAAAACATGACTTTAGAGGGTGAAATCTCGAAACAATTCCCGAACGGCCCCGTGGGTGGCACCATCACCTCCCACGGCACCAATGTAACTCGTAGGAACTCACCACGCAGCCGCGGTACTCCCGATTTGAGAATATGATAGTAATTTGCATATTTCTAGACTTAGGCGTAAAAATAAGGCGTTAGAGGATGAAAACCCAAAACAACCCCCGAACGTCCTCGTGAGTGGCACCAACACCTCCGACGGGACCAATGCAACTCATAGGAACTGACCGCGCAACCGCGACTCTCCCAATTTGAGAATACGATGTTAATTTTCATTTTTTTAGACTAAAGCATAAAAACGTGGCATTAGAGGGTGAAAACTTGAAACAACCCACGAACGGCCCCGTGGGTGGAAACAACACCTCCCACGGCACCAATGTAACTCATAGGAATTGACCGCGCAGCCGCGACACTCCCGGTTTGAGAATACAATGGTAATTTGCATATCTCTAGACTTAAGCAAAACATGGCGTTGGAGGGTAAAAACTCGAAATAACCCCGAATGGCCTCGTGGGTGGCACCAAAACCTCCCACGGGACCAATGTAACTCGTTGAAACTGACCCCGCAATCGCGGGTCTCCCGATTTGAGAATATGATGATCATTTGTAATTTCTAAAATTAGGCTTAAAAACATGGCGTTAGAGGGTCAAAACTCGAAACAGCTCCCGAACATCCCTGTGGGTGGCACGAACACCTCCCACGGGACCAATGTAACTCGTAGGAACTCACCACATAGCCGCAGTACTTCCAGTTTGAGAATACGATGGTAATTTTCATATTTCTAGGTTTAGGCGTAAAAACATGGCGTTAGAGGGTGAAAACCCAAAACAGTGCCCGAGAGGCCCCGTGGGTGGCATTAACACCTCCCACGGGACCAATGTTACTCGTCGGAACAGACCGCGCAGTCGCGGCACTCCTGGTTTGAGAATACGATGATAATTGGAATATATCTAGACTTAGGCATAAAAACATGGCATTAGAGGGTGAAAACTCAAAACAACCCCCGAACGGCCCCGTGGGTGGCACCAACACCTCCCACGGCACCAATGTAACTCGTAGGAATTCACCACTCAGCCACAGTACTCCCGATTTGAGAATACGACGGTAATTAGTTTATTTCTAGACTTAGGCATAAAAACATGACGTTAGAGGGTAAAAACCAAAAATAGCCCCCCGAACGGCCCCGTGGGTGGCACCAACACCTCCCACGGGACCAATGTAACTCGTAGGAACTGATCGCGCAGCCGCGAGACTCCTAGTTTGAGAATACGATGATAATTTGCATATTTTATAGACTTAGGCATAAAAACATGGCGTTAGTGGATGAAAACTCAAAACAATCCCCGAACGGCCCCGTGGGTGGCACCAACTCCTCCCACAGGAGCAATGAAATCGTAGGTACTGACCGTGCAGCCGCGGCCCTCTCGGTTTGAGAATACGATGGTAATTTGCATATTTCAAGACTTAGGCATAACACATGGCATTAGAGGTTGAAAATTTGAAAAAAAACCCGAACGGCCCTGAGGGTGGCACCAAGACCTCCAACGTGACTAATGTAACTCATAGGAACTGAACGCACAGCCGCGACACTCCCGGTTTGAGAACAGGACGGTAATGTGTATATTTCTAGATTTAAGAAAAGCATGGCGTTAGAGTGTGAAAACTCGAAATAACCCCCGAACGGCCCCGTACCAACACCTCCCACGGGACGAATGTAACTCGTCGGAACTGACCCCGCAGTCGCGGGTCTGCCGATTTGAGAATACGATGATCATTTGAATAATTCTAGACTTATGCTTAAAAACATGGTGTTAGAGGTTAAAAACTATAAACAACACCCAAACATCCCCGTGGGTGGCACTAACACCTGCCACGGAACCCTTGTAACTCCAAGGAACTGACCGCGCAGTCGCGGGACTCCTGGTTTAAGAATACAATGATAATTGACTTAGGCTGAAAAACATGGCGTTAGAGGATGAAAACTCGAAACGGCCCCTAAACAGCCCCGTGGGAGGCACCGACATCTTCCACGGGACCATTGTAACTCGTAGGAACAGGTCCAGCAGCCGCGACACTCTCAGTTTGAGAATACGATGGAAATTTTCATATTTCTAGACTTAGGCATAAAAACATGGCGTTAGAGGGTGAAAACCCAAAACAGCCCCCGAACGGCCCCTGGGTGGGACCAACACCTTCCACGGGACAAATGTAACTCGTAGGAACAGACCGTGCTGTCGCGGTACTTTCGGTTTGAGAATACGACGGTAATTTGCATATTTCTTAACTTAGGCATAAAAACATGGCATTAGAGGGTGAAAACTCGAAACAATCCCCGAATGGCCCCGTGGGTGGCAACATCACCTCCCGCGGCACCAATGTAAGTCGTAGGAACTCACCACGTAGCCGCGGTACTCCCGATTTGAGAATATAACGGTAATTTGCATATTTCTAGACGTAGGCGTAAAAACAAGGCGTTAAAGGGTGAAAACCCAAAACAGCCCCCGAAAGTCCCCGTGAGTGGAACCAACACCTCCAACGGGACCAATGTAACTCGTAGGAACTCACCGCGCAACCGCGGCACTCCCGGTTTGAGAATACGATGGTAATTTGCATATTTCTAAATTTAGTCATAAAAACATCGTTCGATTGTGAAAACCAAAAACAGCCCCAGAACGGCCCCGTGGGTGGCACCAACACCTCCCACGGGACCAATGTAACTCGTAGGAACTGACCACACAGCCGCGGCCCTCCCGGTTTGAGAACACGACGGTAATTTGCATATTTTAAGACTTAGGCATAAAAACATGGCGTTAGAGGTTGAAAACTCGAAATAACCCCCGAACGGCCCTGAGGGTGGCACCAAGACCTCCCACGGGACCAATGTAACTCATAGGAGCTGACCGCGCAGCCGCGACACTCCCAATTTGAGAATACGATGGTAATTTGTATATGTCTAGAATTAAGCAAAACATGGAGTCAGAGGGCGAAAACTCGAAACAACCCCCGAACGGCCCCGCAGCAACATCTGCCACGGGACCAATGTAACTCGTAGGAACTGACCCCACAGTCGCGGGTCTCCCGATTTGAGAATACGATGATCATTTGCATCTTTCTAGACTTAGGCTTAAAAACATGGCGTTAGAGGGTGAAAACTCGAAACAGCCGCCAAACTTCCCCGTGAGTGGCACCAACACCTCCCATGCGACCAATGTAATTCGTCAAAAATGACCGCGCAGCCGCGGGACTCCCAATCTAAGAATATAATGATAATTTGAATATTTCTAGACTTAGGCATAAAAACATGGCGTTAGAGGGTGAAAACTCAAAACAGCCCCCGAACGGCCCCGTGGGTGGCACCAACATCTCCCACGGGACCGATGTAACTCGTAGGAACAGACCGCGTAGCCGCGGGACTCCTGATTTGAGAATACAATGGTAATTTTCATATTTCTAGACTTAGGCTTAAAAACATGGCATTAGGGGGTGAAAATTCGAACGACCCCGTGGGTGGAACCTAAACCTCCCGCAGGACCAATATAACTCGTAGGAACTGACCCCGTAGTCGCAGGTCTTTCGGTTTGAGAATACGACGGTAATTTGCATATATCTAGACTAAAGCAAAACATGGCGTTAGAGGGTGAAAACTCGAAACAACCCCCGAACGGTCCCATGGGTGGCACCAACACCTCCCACGGGACCAATGTAATTCTTAGGAACTAACCGCGCAGTCGTGACACTTTCGGTTTGAGAATATGACGATAATTTTCATATTTCTAGGCTTACGCATAAAAACATGGCGTTGGAGGCTGAAAACACGAAACAACCCCCGAACGGCCCCGTGGGTGCCACCAAAAGCTCCCACGGCACCAATGTGACTCGTAGGAACTCACCACGCAGTCGCGATACTATCGGTTTGAGAATACGATGATAATTTACATATTTCTAGACTTAGGCGTAAAAACATGGCGTTAGAGGGTGAAAACCCAAAATAGCCCCCGAATGGCCACCTGGGTGGAACCAACAACTCCAACAGGACCAATGTAACTAGTAGGAACTCACCGCGCAACCGTGGCACTCCCGGTTTGAGAATACGATGGTAATTTGCATATTTCTAAACTTAGGCATAAAAACATCGTTCGATTGTGAAAACCAAAAACAGCCCCAGAACGGTCCCGTGGGTGGCACCAACGCCTCCCACGGGACCAATGTAACTCGTAGGAACTGACCACACAGCCGCGGCCCTCCCGATTTGAGAACACGACGGTAATTTGCATATTTTAAGACTTAGGCATAAAAACATGGCGTTAGAGTTTGAAAACTCGAAATAACCCCCGAACGGCCCTGAGGGTGGCACCAAGACCTCCCACGGGACCAATGTAACTCATAGGAGCTGACCGCGCAGCTGAGACACTCCCAATTTGAGAATACGATGGTAATTTGTATATGTCTAGAATTAAGCAAAACATGGCGTCAGAGGGCGAAAACTCGAAACAACCCCCGAACGGCCCCGCAGCAACATCTCCCACGGGACCAATGTAACTCGTAGGAACTGACCCCACAGTCGCGGTTCTCCCGATTTGAGAATACGATGATCATTTGCATCTTTCTAGACTTAGGCTTAAAAACATGGCGTTAGAGGGTGAAAACTCGAAACAGCCCCCAAACTTCCCCGTGGGTGGCACCAACACCTCCCATGCGACCAATGTAATTCGTCGAAAATGACCGCGCAGCCGCGGGACTCCCGATCTAAGAATACAATGATAATTTGAATATTTCTAGACTTAGGCATAAAAACATGGAGTTAGAGGGTGAAAACTCGAAACATCCCCCGAACGGCCCTGTGGGTGGCACCAACACCTCCCACGGGACCGATGTAACTCGTAGGAACTGACCGCGTAGCCGCGGGACTCCTGATTTGAGAATACAATGGTAATTTTCATATTTCTAGACTTAGGCTTAAAAACATGGCGTTAGGGGGTGAAAACTCGAATGACCCCTTGGGTGGAACCTACACCTCCGGCGGGACCAATATAACTCGTAGGAATTGACCCCGTAGTCGCAGGTCTTTCGGTTTGAGAATACGACGGTAATTTGCATATATCTAGACTAAAGCAAAACATGGCGTTAGAGGGTGAAAACTCAAAACAACCCCCGAACGGTCCCATGGGTGGCACCAACACCTCCCACGGGACCAATGTAATTCGTAGGAACTAACCGCGCAGTCGTGACACTTTCGGTTTGAGAATATGACGATAATTTTCATATTTCTAGGCTTACGCATAAAAACATGACGTTGGAGGCTGAAAACACGAAACAACCCCCGAACGGCCCCGTGGGTGCCACCAAAAGCTCCCACGGCACCATTGTGACTCGTAGGAACTCACCACGCAGCCGCGATACTATCGGTTTGAGAATACGATGATAATTTGCATATTTCTAGACTTAGGCGTAAAAACATGGCGTTAGAGGGTGAAAACCCAAAACAGCCCCCGAATGGCCACCTGGGTGGAACTAACAACTCCAACAGGACCAATGTAACTCGTAGGAACTCACCGCGCAACCGTGGCACTCCCGGTTTGAGAATACGATGGTAATTTGCATATTTCTAGACTAAGGCATAAAAACATGGCAATAGAGGGTGAAAACTCAAAACTACCCCCGAACGACTCCCACGGCACCAATCTAACTCATAGGAACTGACCGGGCAGTCGCCACACTCCCGATTTGAGAATACGATGGTAATTTGCATACGTATAGACTTAAGGAAAACAAGGCGTTAGCGGGTGAAAACTCGAAACAACCCCCGAACGGCCCCGTGGGTGGCACCAACACCTCCCACGGGACCAATGTAACTCATAGGAACTGACGTCGCAGTCGCGGGTCTCCCGATTTTAGAATACGATGATCATTTACAGTTTCTAAAATTAGGCTTAAAAACATGGCGTTAGAGGGTGAAAACTCGAAATAGGCCCCGAACAGCCCCGTGGGTGGCACCAACACCTCCCACGGGACAAATTTAACTCGTAGGAATCGCCCACGTAGCTGCGGGATTCCCAGTTTGAGAATACGACGGTAATTTGCATATTTCTAGACATAGGCATAAAAACATGTCGTTAGAGGTTAAAAACTCAAAATAACCCCTGAACAACCCCGTGGGTGGCACCAACACCTCCCCCGGCACCAATATAACTCGTAGGAACTCACCACACAGCCGCGGTACTCCCAGTTTGAGAATACGACTGTAATTTGCATATTTCTAGGCTTCGCCATAAAAACATGGCGTTAGAGGGTGAAAACCCAAAATAGCGCCCGAACGACCCCGTGGGTGGCATTAACACCTCCCACGGGACCAATGTTACTCATAGGAACTGACCTCGCCACCGCGTCACTCCAGGTTTGAGAATACGACGGTAATTTGCATATTTCTAGACTTAGGCATAAAAACATGGAATTATAGGGTGAAAACTCAAAACAACCCCCGAACGGCTCCGTGGGTGGCACCAACACCTCTAACGACACAAATGTAAATCGTAGGAACTCACCATTCAACCACAGTACTCCCGGTTTGAGAATACGATGGTAATTTGTATATTTCTAGACTTAGGCATAAAAACATGACTTTAGTGGGTGAAATCTCGAAACAATCCCCGAACGGCCCCGTGGGTGGCCCCATCACCTCCCACGGCACCAATGTAACTCGTAGGAACTCACCACTCTGCCGCGGTACTCCCGGTTTGAGAATATGATGGTAATTTGCATATTTCTAGACTTAGGCGTAAAAATAAGGCGTTAGAGGATGAAAACCTAAAACAACCCCCGAACGTCCTCGTGAGTGGCACCAACACCTCCAACGGGACCAATGCAACTCATAGGAACTGACCGCGCAACCGCGGCTCTCTCGATTTGAGAATACGATTGTAATTTTCATTTTTTAGACTAAAGCATAAAAACGTGGCATTAGAGGGTGAAAACTCGAAACAACCCGCGAACGGCCCCGTGGGTGGAAACAACACCTCCCACGGCACCAATGTAACTCATAGGAATTGACCACGCAGCCGCGACACTCCCGGTTTGAGAATACAATGGTAATTTTCATATTTCTAGACTTAAGAAAAACATGGCGTGAGAGGGTGAAAACTCGAAATAACCCCGAATGGCCTCGTGGGTGGCACCAAAACCTCCCACGGGACCAATGTAACTCGTAGAAACTGACCCCGCAATCGCGGGTCTCCCGATTTGAGAATATGATGATAATTTGTAATTTCTAAAGTTAGGCTTAAAAACATGGCGTTAGAGGGTGAAAACTCGAAACATCTCCCGAACATCCCTGTGGGTGGCACGAACACCTCCCACGGGACCAATGTAACTCGTAGGAACTCACCACACAGCCGCAGTACTTCCAGTTTGAGAATACGATGGTAATTTGCATATTTCTAGGTTTAGGCGTAAAAACATGGCGTTAGAGGGTGAAAACCCAAAACAGTGCCCGAACGGCCCCGTGGATGGCATTAAGACCTCCCACGGGACCAATGTTACTCGTCGGAACTGACCGCGCAGTCGCGGCACTCCTGGATTGAGAATACGATGATAATTGGAATATATCTAGACTTAGGCTTAAAAACATGGCATTAGAGGGTGAAAACTCAAAACAACCTTCGAACGGCCCCGTGGGTGGCACCAACACCTCCCACGGCACCAATGTAACTCGTAGGAATTCACCACTCATCCACAGTACTCCCGGTTTCAGAATACGATGGTAATTAGTTTATTTCTAGACTTAGGCATAAAAACATGGCTTTAGAGGGTAAAAACCAAAAATAGCCCCCCGAACGGCCCCGTGGGTGGCACCAACACCTCCCACGGGACCAATGTAACTCGTAGGAACTGATCGCGCAGCCGCGAGACTCCTAGTTTGAGAATACGATGATAATTTGCATATTTTATAGACTTAGGCATAAAAACATGGCGTTAGAGAATGAAAACTCAAAACAATCCCCGAACTGCCCCGTGGGTGGCACTAACACATCCCACGGGACCAATGTAACTCGTAGGAACTCACCACTTAGCCACGGTACTCCCCGTTTGAGAATACGACGATAATTTGTATATTTCTAGACTTACGCATAAAAACATGGCGTTAGAGGGTGATAACCCAAAATAGCCCCCCAAACGGCCCCGTGGGTGGCACCAATGCCTCCCACGGGACCAATGTAACTCGTAGGAACTAACCGCATAGCCGAGACACTACCGATTTGAGAATATGATGGTAATTTTCATGTTTCTAGACTTAGGCTTAAAAACATGGCATTAGAGGGTGGAAACTCGAAACAGCCCATGAACGGCCCCGTGGGTGGCACCAACACCTTCCACGGGAGCAGTATAACTCGTAGGAACTGACCGCGCAGTCGCAAGACTCCCGGTTTGAGAATTCGATGGTAATTTGCATATTTCTAAACTTAGGCATAAAAACATCGTTCGATTGTGAAAACCCAAAACAGCCCCAGAACGGCCCCGTGGGTGTCACCAACACCTCCCAAGGGACCAATGTAACTCGTAGGAACTGACCACACAGCCGCGGCCCTCCCGGTTTGAGAATACGATGGTAATTTGCATATTTGAAGACTTAGGCATAAAAACATGGCGTTAGAGGTTGAAAACTCAAAATAACTTCCGAACTTCCCCGTGGGTGGCACCAACACCTCCCACGGGACCAAAATAACTCATAGGAAATGACCGTGCAGCCGCGGGACTCCCGATTAGAGAATACGATGGTAATTTGTATATTTCTGGACTTAGGCATAAAAACATGGCGTTAGAGGGTGAAAACTCGAAATAGCCCCCGAACGGCCCCGTGGGTGACACCAACACCTCCCACGGGACCAATGTAACTCGTAGGAACTGACCGCACAGCCGCGGGACTCCCGATTTGAGAATACGACGGTAATTTACATATTTCTCTACTTAGGCTTAAAAACATGGCGTTAGGGGATGAAAAATCGAACGGCCCCGTGGGTGGCACCAACATCTTCCACGGGGCCAATGTAACTCGTAGGAACTGACTGCACAGTCGCGACACTCCCGGTTTGATAATACGACGGTAATTTGCATATTTCTATACTTAAGCAAAACGTGGCATTAGAGGGTGAAAACTCGAAATAATCCCTGAACAGCCCCGGGGGTGGCACCAACACCTCCCACGGGACCAATGTAATTCGTAGGAACTGACCGCGCAGTCGCGGCACTTCCGGTTTGAGAATATGACGGTAATTTGCATATTTCTAGGCTTACGCATAAAAACATGGCGTTAGAGGGTGAAAACTCGAAAGAACCCCCGAACGGCCCCGTGGGTGGCACCAAAAGCTCCCACGACACCAATGTGACTCGTAGGAACTCACCGCGCAGTCGCGGTACTATCGGTTTGAGAATACGATGATAATTTACATACTTCTAGACTTAGGCATAAAAATATTGCGTTAGAGGGTGTAAACCCAAAACAGCCCCCGAACGGCCCCGTGGGTGGAACCAACACCTCCGACGGGACCAATGTAACTCGTAGGA
The DNA here is from genome assembly GCA_949130495.1 of Sambucus nigra. Taxonomy (NCBI): domain Eukaryota; kingdom Viridiplantae; phylum Streptophyta; class Magnoliopsida; order Dipsacales; family Adoxaceae; genus Sambucus; species Sambucus nigra. The sequence continues at coordinate 427,225,483 of OX422219.1, forward strand.
ATGGACCGCGCAACCGCAGCACTCCCGGTTTGAGAATACGATGGTAATTTTCATATTTCTAGACTAAGGATTAAAAACATGGCAATAGAGGGTGAAAACTCGAAACAACCCCCGAACGGCCCCGTGGGTGGCAACAACACCTCCCACGGCACCAATCTAACTCATAGGAACTGACCGCGCAGTCGTCACACTCCCGATTTAAGAATACGATGGTAATTTTCATATTTATAGACTTAAGCAAAACAAGTCGTTAGCGTGTGAAAACTCGAAACAACCCCCGAACGGCCCTGTGGGTGGCACCAACACCTCCCACGGGACCAATGTAACTCGTAGGAACTGACCTCGTAGTCGCGGGTCTCCCGATTTTAGAATACGATGATCATTTATAGTTTCTAAAATTAGGCCTAAAAACATGGCGTTAAAGGGTGAAAACTCGAAATAGGCCCCAAACATCCCCGTGGGTGGCACCAACACCTCCCACGGGACCAATGTAACTCGTAGGAAATGCCCACGCAACTGCGGGAATCCTAGTTTGAGAATACGACGGTAATTTGAATATTTCTAGACATAGGCATAAAAACATGTTGTTAGAGGTTAAAAGCTCAAAATAACCCCCGAACGGCACCGTGGGTGGCACCAAGACCTCCAACGGCACCAATGTAACTCGTAGGAACTCACCACGCAGCCACGGTACTCCCGGTTTGAGAATACGACTGTAATTTGCATATTTCTAGGCTTAGGCATAAAAACATGGCGTTAGAGGGTGAAAACCTAAAATAGCGCCCAAACGACCCCGTGGGTGGCATTAACATCTCCCACGGGACCAATGTTAGTCATAGTAACTGACCGCGCCACCGTATCACTCCCGGTTTGAGAGTACTACGGTAATTTGCATATTTTTAGACTGAGGCATAAAAACATGGCATTAGAGGGTGAAAACTCGAAACTACCCCCGAAAGGCCCCGTGGGTGGCACCAACACCTCCAACGGCACCAATGTAAATCGTAGGAACTCACCATTCATCCACAGTACTCCCAGTTTGAGAATACGATGGTAATTTATATATTTCTAGACTTAGGCATAAAAACATGACGTTAGAAGGTGAAACCCCAAAATAGCCCCACGAACGGCCCCGTGGGTGGCACCCACACCTCCCACGGGACCAATGTAACTCGTAGGAACTGACCACGCAGCCGCGGCATTCACGGCTTGAGAATACGATGGTAATTTGCATATTTCTAGACATAGGCATAAAAATATGACGTTAGAGGGTGAAAACTCGAAACAATCCCCGAACGGCCCCGAGGGTGGCACCAACACCTCCCCCGGGAGCAATGTAACTCGTAGGAACTCACCACGCAGTCGCGACACTTCTGGTTTGAGAATATGATGATAATTTGAATATTTCTAGGCTTACGCATAAAAACATGGCGTTAGAGGGTGAAAACACGAAACAACCCCCGAATGGCCCCGTGGGTGGCACCAAAAGCTCCCACGGCACCAATGTGACTCTTAGGAACTCACCACGCAGCCGCGATACTGTCAATTTGAGAATACAATGATAATTTGCATATTTCTAGACTTAGGAGTAAAAACATGGCGTTACAGGGTTAAAACCCAAAACAGCCCCCGAATGGCCCCGTGGGTGGAACCAACACCTCCGACGGGACCAATGTAACTCGTAGGAACTCACCGCGCAAAGGTGTTGGTGTCACGCACAGGGCCGTTTGGGGTTGTTTCGAGTTTTCTCCCTCTAATGCCATGTCTATATGCCTAAGTCTAGATATATGCAAATTACCATCGTATTCTCAATTCGAGAGTGCCGCGACAGAGCGGTCAGTTCCTACGAGTCACATTGGTCCCGTGGGAGGTGTTGGTGCCACCCACGGGACCGTTCGGTGGCTGTTTTGGGTTTTCACCCTCTAATGCCATGTTTTTATTCCTAAGTCTAGAAATATGCAAATTACCATCATATTTTCAAACCGGGAGTACCGCGACTACGTGATGAGAAACGAGTTATAATGGTGTCGTGGTAGGTGTTGGTGTCACGCACAGGGCCATTGGTTTTTTTTTCAAGTTTTCACCCTTTAATGCCATGTTTTTATGCTTACGTCTAGAAATATTCAAATTACCGTCATATTCTCAAACCGGGAGTGCCGCGGCTGCGCGTTTAGTTCCTATAAGTTACATTGGTCCCGTGGGAGCTGTTGGTGCCAACCACGGGGCCGTTTGGGGGTTGTTTTGGGTTTTTACCCTCTAACGCCATGTTATAATGCCTAAGTCTAGAAATATGCAAATTACCATCATATTCCCAAATCCGGAGTACCGCGGCTACGTGGTGAGTTCCTACGAGTTACATTGGTCCCGTGGGAGTTGCTGGTGCCACCCACGGGGCCATTCGGGGGCTGTTTTGGGTTTTCACCCTCTAACGCCATGTTCTTATGCCTAAGTCTAGAAATATGCAAAATACCATCGTATTCTCAAACCAGGAGTACCGCGACTGCGGGGTGAGTTCCTATGTGTTGCAATGGTGACGTGGGTGGTTTTCGTGCCACCCACGGGGCTGTTTGGGGGTTCTTTTCAGTTTTCACCCTTTAACTCCATGTTTTTATTCCTATGTCTTAAAATATACAAATTACCATCGTATTCTCGAACCAGGAGTGTTGCGGCTGCGCCGTCAGTTCCTACGAGTTACATTGGTCCTGTGGGAGATATTGGTGCCACCCACGGGGCTGTTCGGGAGCTGTTTCGAGTTATCACCCTCTAACGCCATGTTTTTCAGCCTAAGTCTAGAAATATGCAAATTACCATCGTATTCTCAAACCGGGAGTCCCGCGGTTGCTCGATCAGATCCAACGAGTTACATTGTTCCCATGGGAGGTATTCGTGCCACCCACAGGGCCGTTCAGGGGATGTTTCGAGCTTTCACACTCTAACTCCATCTTTTATGCCTAAGTCTAGAAATATGCAAATTACCATAGTATTCTCAAAATGGGAGTGCCGCGGCTGTGCGGTAAGTTCCTACGAGTTACATTAGACCCGTGGGAGTGTTGGTGCCACCGACGGGGCCGTTTGGGGACTGTTTTGGGTTTTCACCCTCTAACGCCATGTTTTTATGCCTAAGTCTAGAAATCTGCAAATTACCATCGTATTCTCAAACTGGTAGTCCCGCGGCTGCGCGGTCAATTTTGACGAGTTATATTGCCACCGTGGGAGGTGGTTTTGCCACCCACGGGGCCGTTCGAGGGCTGTTTCGAGTTTTCCCCCGCTAACGCCATGTTTTTAAGTCGAAGTCTAGAAATATGCAAATGATACTCGTATTCTCAAATCAGGAGACCCGCGACTGCGTGGTCAGTTCCTACGAGTTACATTGGTCCCGTGGGAGGTGTTGGTGCGGGGACGTTCGGGGGTTGTTTCGCATTTTCTCCCTCTAACGCCATGTTTTGCTTAAGTCTAGAAATATGCAAATTATTGTCAATTCTCAAATCGAGAGTGTCACGGTTGTGCGGTCAGTTCCTACCAGTTACACGAGTCCCGTGGGAGGTGGGTGTGCCACCCATGGGGCCGTTCGGGGGTTGTTTCGAGTTTTCACCATCTAACGCCATGTTTTTATGCCTAACTCTTGAAATATGCAAATTACTATTGTATTCTTAAACTGGGAGTGCCGCAGATGCGCGATCAGTTCCTACGAGTTACATTGGTCCCGTGGGAGGTGTTGGTGCCTCCCACGTCGCCGTTCGGGAGATGTTTTGGGTTTTCACCATCTAACGCCATGTTTTTATGCCTAAGTCTAGAAATATTCAAATTACCATCGTATTCTCAAATCAGGAATACCGCGGCTATGCGGTGAGTTCCTACGAGTTACAATGATGCCGTGGGAGGTGTTGGTGCCACGCATGGGGCTGTTCAGGGGTTGTTTCAAGTTTTCACCCTCTAATGCCATATTTTTATTCCTAAGTCTAAAAATATGAAAATTACCGTCGTATTCTCACATCGGGAGTGTTATAGCTGCGCGGTTTGTTCCTATGAGTTACATTGGACCCGTGGGAGGTGTTGGTGCCACCCACGGGGCTGTTCGGGGGATTTTTTGGGTTTTCACCCTCGAACGCCATGTTTTTATTCTTATGTCTAGAAATATGAAAATTACCATCGTATTCTCAAATCGGGAGTACCGCGACTGCATGGAGAGTTCCTACGAGTTACATTGGTGCTATGGGAGGTGTTGGTGCCACTCATGGGGCCGTTCGGGGGTTATTTTGAGTTTTCACCCTCTAACGCCACGTTTTTATGCCTAAGTCTAGAAATATGCAAATTACCGTCGTATTATGAAACCGGGAGTGCCGCGGCTGTGCGGTCAGTTCCTTTGAGTTACATTGGTCCCGTGGGAGGTGTTGATGCCACCAACGGGGCCGTTCAGGGGCTATTTTGGGTTTTCACCCTCTCACGTCATGTTTTTATGCCTATGTCTAGAAATATGCAAATTACCATCATATTCTCATACTGGTAGTACCGCGGTTGCGTAGTGAGTTCCTACGAGTTACATTGGTGCCGTGGGAGGTTTTGGTGCCACCCACGGGGCTGTTCAGGGGTTGTTTCGAGTTTTCACCCTCTAACGCCATGTTTTTATGCCTAATTCTAGAAATATGCAAATTACCATCATATTCTCAAATTGGGAGTGTCGCGACTGTGCGGTTAGTTCCTACGAGTTACATTGGTCCCATGGGAGATGTTGGTGCCACCCACCGAGCCGTTTGGGGGTTGTTTTGTGTGTTCAACCTCTAACGCCATGTCTTTAAGCCTAAGTCTTAAAATATGAAAATTACCATTGTATTCTCAAATCGGGAGTGTCGCGGCTACGCGGTCAGTTCCTACGAGTTACATTGGTCCCGTGGGAGGTGTTGGTGCCACCCACGGGGCCGTTCGGGGGCTGTTTTGGGTTTTCACACTCTAACGCCATGTTTTTATGCCTAAGTCTTGAAATATGAAAATTTATGTCTTATTCTCAAATCGGGAGTACCGCGGCTATGTGGTGAGTTCCTACGACTAACAATGGTGCCTTGGGATGTGTTGGCGCCATGCACGGGCCCGTTCGGGGGTTGTTTCGTATTTTTTCCCTCTAACGCCATGTTTTTATGCCTAGGTCTTGAAATGTGCAAATTACCATCTTATTCTCAAATCGGGAGTCCCACGGCTATGCGGTCAGTTCCTACGAGTTACATTGGTCTCGTGGGAGGTGTTGGTACCACCCACGGGGCCGTTCGAGTTTTCACCCTCTAACGCCATGTTTTTATGCCTAAATCTAGAAATATGCAAATTATCATCGTATTCTCAAACCGGGAGTGCCGCAGCTACGTGGTCAGTTCCTATAAGTTACAATGGTCCCGTGGGAGGTGTTAATGCCACCCACGTGGCCGTTCGAGGGCTGTTTTTGGTTTTCACCCTCTAACGCCATGTTTTTATGCCTAAGTCTAGAAATATGCAAATTATCGTCGCATTCTCAAATCGGGGGTCCCGTGATCATGCAGTCAGTTCTTACGAGTTAGATTGGTCCCGTGCGAGGTATTGGTGCCACTCACGGGGTTATTTGGGGGCTGTTTCAACTTTTCATCCACTAACGCCATGGGTTTAAGCCTAAGTCTAGAAATATACAAATTATCGTCGTGTTCTCAAATCGAGAGTCCCGTGGCTGTGTTATATATATATACTAGCGGAATGCCCGTGCCGGAAGGCACGGCGAAAATTTTCAAAGTACATAATTGCAAAACGAAAAAAAATTCATTCCCCAAAGTATTGAATCGTGTATAATTTGAGTCAGCTTTTTTACCACACAAACGTGTAAACAATTTAGAAAAATTGAGAAAAGTTTACTTCATTTATACAACTCCACCTTGTTTAAGAAATAAAAAAAAAATATTCCAACAAAAATAATACTCATAGCAGATTGTCATGCTCCTACAGTAAGCACCACCCAAAAGTGAAAATTTTCCCAAGTATTTACTCGACGATAATTTAAGTCAAAAAGTGTTTTTAAACCCAACTAAGTGTAAATAAGTTAGATAAATTGGACAGGGCTTCCTTTATTTGTAAATCTTTTCACTTTTTTGAGAAATAAAAATACTACAACAACACTTCATTAAACCATTGCAAAACCTCAAAAGCCAAAATTTAATAGCTATAATTGCACATCATAAGTTTAAAACAATCATACGGTTCCATTTACGTGGTATACATACGTTAGGCAGACACGTCTTAGCACCAATGGATCTCCTCTAATTTTATTCTTTGTACACCATCTTTTATTCTTAATACACCTTATATAATAAAACTAAAAAAATAAAACTGTTCGAATGGATATCCTCTAATGCTTCGCCCGAAGTGATAGCTTGTAGCTAGTTCAGTGGATAAGATAGCTGCGCTCCAGCTCACTCAAAAATGGGACGGCAGTGGTCTGCCGACAAAACATTGGAATCCTGAAGCACCACCACGAACGCTATCGCACGTCCGCCTGCAGTGCGGTAAGGCAACACCCTGTTCTGCCAGCATCCAACTCCGGTGTGTTCTCTTAGTCATCCTCATCAAGTCACTTGTTTACTGCATTGACCATAATGTATACTGAAATATGTTATCCTTTTCAAGCCATTTACTGCATTGACCATAATCCTACATAATGTATCCTGAAATATGTTAGCAAAGCTGATATCAAATAGAGTAAAAAAGTTGTTTGATGTATTGAGAAACCAAAGTTGCAATAAAATCATGTAGTGATCAAATGAAGACACAAATAATTGATGAAATAAATTAAGAAAAAGCATACTCAAATAGTCAAAGTTTTCCCAATTTTTTCCTTCTAGTCATTTAGAATTTTTTCGTTCTAGTCATGGAGAGAATAATTGAGTAATGAGGTTACAAATGGGGTTTAAAAGTTGTGATTCTCAACCTTAAAGCAGTTATTAAACCTAGTAAACCAATCCATTATAAACCCACTGAAATGCCCCAAAGGCTAAAACCAGTTACTTCAATCAGCAAATCCTCACCCAAACAGTCCTTAAACAGTCTTTATCTTTTTTCCATCCATTGAGATACATATCCAAATCATATATGAAGCATGTAATTATCAGGAAAGATATGGAGCAATAAGGGGAAAGAAATTTACCACCGCATCAGGTTGCCTTTAGCTTATTCGTTCCACATCAACATGGCAAACATTTGATAAGTCATGTACTTGAGCATCCGAAAGTAGTAAAATCTCAAATCCATGTCATGCCTCTGATGGAAAAGCATAATTTTAAAAAAAACATAAAGAAGTCAGAATAATGTATTTGTATTTAAAGACAAAGTTCGTTGGGCCCACGTTCATCAATGTTATCGATACTATCATGCACTTATTTAATCCGAGAATGGATGTGGAAGGAAGATTGAAGTTGGATAATACGTGATTTGTTTTATGACAACATCATGGGCCTAGTTTTCTACTCATCCATATGATAGCACTGTCATTGTAGCCCATAAAACAAAGTAACCTCGCATCTGATAGCACCTGTCATTGTAGCACTGTCAACGGTTAAGAAAATATGATGTATCAAAATAAACTGTTAAGAAACAGAGTATGCAAAACAACTGAAAATTTTAGACACAACACTACCTTAGATCTCTACTTCAATTGCATGAGCAAGAGAATGTGATGACCAAATAAGAATGAGATGGAGCATCACCAAGGGGCTTGGTGGCCAACATCATGCATAGCCTTGTTCTGCGACAGTGTGGGGAGTTATAAAAGAGTTACTTATGATTTGAGATTAAAGTTTGAAATAAAAATTACTCCTACCCTGTCCAATACACATATAGCATCGCCTCATCCCCTTCGCCTCACGATCATAACCACTCACTCACGATCTAAGATTCATCGACTTACGACCGTAGATTCATGCAAAGTTAGTATAATCCTCAATTTATGTCTGCATTGTTCCACCTCAATTTATTCTTACTCACCATCCCTCCTTTTCATTTCTTATTCATTTCCACTATCTAAATTCAAGTTCAATACTATGGCAAAAAATTAAGAGCAATACACTAGTTGAAATGGCTAAAATGACAATGATTATTTTACAATCTATATGAGTTGTTCACCTGGTAAACTAACAGGTATGAAAAATTATATAAACTAATAAATAAATTTATTTTATGTGTTTTCTCACCTGTTTTAAAAGTTATATAAACTAACAGGTATCAAAAGTTATATAACTGATGTCAAAATTTACTTTGTCTTTGCTCACCTGGTTTAAAAGTTATATAAGCTAACATATAAAGTTATATAAACTAATAGAGAAATCCATTGTTTGAAATTAAAAACCCCTTATCTTTAGCATTTCCTGGACTGTATTGAACATGATGATGGCTCATAGTTGCAGATTCAAGAATCTTACCATAAGCATGTACTACCTCTTGAACTTGATCAATGTATGGCATATGAATTCCTGTACTTTTATAGGGAGTTACAACACTTTTAGAAATGTCCTGCATACCTTCTCCTATAGTAACTTGATGAAAATCGGATGGAAGTGGCCTGAAGGATTATCGGCAGCTGTTGGTTTAATAAAATACAATGCCATTGTGACCACAGTTCCAGAAGCTCTGATTTGTCTAACTTGGGTGATCCACTTAGAGCTTTGACAGTATATGGACAGCAAAGGAGTTACAATATAATTTTTGGTAGCCTTCGTACAGGTGAAATTAATCATTGAGTCCCTACATAGTAAGAAGTAGAGGAATGATCACCAAAATTAGAATACTTTCAATAGCTGCATTGGCACTTCATAAAGCAAGGCACGTGCAATTAAAGACAATAAATGACATCCAAAAAACACAATGACAGATAAAAAGATGACAAAACACAAATCAAAAAGGGATTTACATCCAAGAAGATATATTAACCTTGAAAAACTACGGTTTACTGTGCTTATTACTTATTAACTATATCGCTCTCATTTTTGTATTCAGACCAGTTTAAACATAAGTATATCATAAGAAATATAATTGATCCAAAAAATATACTTAAATCAATGCAATTTTTACCTCTGATTCCATTTGCAACAAAAGATAGATGAATTTTTCTTGAGTTGATTCTTAAGGTATGGTAGCTGAATTTTTCTCATTCTTGGATCACCACTAATGTGACCAAGCTTATAAGTGATTATATGTCTTCCCTTCATACAATGGTACAACTTGAACTCCCTCGTGTTAACATCCTCTACAAATGGCCCTTCTCAAAAACAAAAGAGACATTGAAGATTAGTTGAACCCGGAACCTCGAACATTACTTACAGGGCTGAATCGATGCATGGCTGCTCAATTTGAAAAGTTAAATATGTCTTTGATCGAATTGGTGGATCAGTATAGCATGGTCAGGTCTACTATGCAAATATTGAGAAAGTATGACACCAATATGTGGATACAACATCACGTATTTGAGAAATATAGCATTATTAAATATACATGGCTATTACAATTCTTAGAAACTCAGTTCTAAAACAGGTCCCATGGTCATAAAACCCTTATTTTATTCTAAATAAGTCGAGCTAGTAGAAAACAAAAACAAAAAAAATAATCAACTTATGTTTTGGATATGGGACAACTAATTATAGAATCTCCAAGTATCTGAAGTGGTGCATTGTAATTCTACTACTTTAACTCCTGTAAAGCGCAATCTGTAAATACAATCAATATACCCTAATTTAATTCTACTACTTTAAAATCATGAACAATGTAACCTTATAATTACGACATTTGCAAAAAGTTTCATGTTCGATATTTTATTTAAGGTATGTCCAGAGGCAGAGGTTGATTGCTGCTCGTGCTCTAATGCCTCCTCCTCGGCCATCAAACAAATCAAATTCAGTTCATGTCAAATCAAGTTTTAAAGCCTCGTCTAGCAAGAAACCTTACTTATGACGATCTAACAAATCAAATGTTGAAGGCCTGTCAGTATGAAACCATATTTACGCAGGCCTGAAATGTCAGTTGATGCGAAATTAAATTTCGAAGGCTCCTCCGGGAAGAAAGCACACTTGCACAGTCCTGAAATGCCCACATCTAGTAACACATCAAATTGCACCAACGGATCTTCCTTCAGAAATAGTAACAGTAACCTAAGTTCTAACTCCGATGCTCGAAAACCTCGGAGAAAGAAGCAGCCTAAGAAGAAAATGCAGTAGGTATGATGCTTGTGGTAGTGATACCTAATATGTTCTGAATATTAGATACTACAGCTTCTAAATTGAATTTGATTCCCTGATTGGAGAAGCTTATCCTGATTATAGCCACATATCATAATGTCAGATAAAAACATGAAAAAAATAAGAAACATAGATAAATTTGCAATATAATGTCTAACCACAATTGATTCTGGGATGGCCGGGTGTGGAACGATAAGAAGACAAGAACATGAACCTTCTCAATGAGATTCATTGATGAGAACACATTTTTAATATCGTAGCGACGTCTGACTTTTGCTGCATAAATATTTCTCATAGCTGTTGGATCACGTATATCACCCAATAATGCTGTTGCAGCACTATCTAGGGAGATCAAATCCGCATCAGAATAAAGAAAAAGCTTGATAAAGTTGTGTGTAGTAAGCTCAAGAGAATTCTCCTTTCGATTGCAATCTTTAGAAGATGAAGAAAATTTCTCTTCACTGGTATTATTTGAATTGGAAAGCCCTCCTTGATCATTGCAATTTAAAATCTTAATTTCATGTTGACGATATCATAAATTCGCCGCCTCTCAACCCCTAATAGAGTAGCAGCGTTATCCAATCCGATCAATTCAACACCTTCTCGGTTATACAGCTTAAAGAATTTGGAGCATAAGACGCCTAGAGATTTATCTTTGCGATTGTAAGAAGATTAGCTCGAAGACGACATCAAGTATCGCAAATCCTACCAAGGCTTCTACACTGCACAAAAACAAAAATCAAATAATCTATAACATAATTTGTATGTCCTAACGACATTTGTATGCTTAAAAAACATGCGTGAAATGTCATTTAAATATTAACACAAAGGGATACGAATGAGTAGCGTACCTGTCAATACGACAAATTTCGAGGCATCGCCCAAAAAAATAATAAAAATGAATAAGTTGAAACACTTGTGAGATAAAGGACATGATTGACCCATTTTAGAATTATGCTATAGTTCTTTACAATGCATTAAACCAAAAGTCACAAACCAACTTTTGTCAATTTGCACTTACAAAAATACCTACGGATTATACAAAAGTAGGCCACAAAAAAGGTAAAAGAAAGGCCTAGCGGGCTATAAAAAAGTAGGCCTCAAAAAAGGAATATCTCATTGATAGGAAATCACATTGCATTCCTAGGATACATTCTCTGAATCACTCTACAAAATGTCCTTGTATCGTGCTCGACGTATTTCCAATGGAGATTATGGTTGTGCACGACAATCTGGAAGAACCATTAATAGTTAGTATTGATTAAAGAAAACACAAGAAATGGACAAGCGATATATATACGACATATAGACGATGTACCTTGTTGTGGTAACCCCATTTAAATAATCTACGGGAATTTATCCACTTTTGATGCCTAGTCATCGGCTCCCAATCCTAATAATAAAGGATAAAAATGGTTAGAAGTTGATATAGAATTGTCATATGTATAAAGATATTGTCCATAAAAAACTAATGACATACATCTCATTGGCGTTTATAAGAGCACTTCCGGGTACACAATGTTTGTCGTGAAAAGCATACCATCATCGGGAAGGAGGATGTTTATTCGATTAGCACTTGTGCATCAAGATAACGCTACATACAACTGCCCATGACTGAAAACCGGTGTGCGCAAGTCAATTTCCATAAACTTTACAGATTGACCTTACGATTTATTAATTGTCATGGCATATGCGAGTCGAATTGGAAATTGACGTCTTGTCATTTTGATAGGCATTTCAGCAGACGACGGAGTTAAAGATACTCTTGGAATAAAGACTAAATTTCCACACTTATCCCCAGTTAGTATTTGGGACTCAATGACATGCTCTCCGAGCTTCGTAATGATCAAACGTGTGCCGTTGCAAAGACCATCTTTCTCGCAATATTTCGCAACAACATAATTGGACACCCTACTTTCAGGTCCAACTTAAATAAGGGTAAACCAGAAGGATTAAGAGAGTTCAAAAACTCATTCGGGCATTGATTATGTACGTCTGTACCCGATTCATCATCGCATAATTTGTCGGCACCGAAATACATTTTTGTATCACCTGGGAAAATATTTAATGCCAAATTATTTATAGCACTCACATCATCATTCCGCGCAGAAAGAGTTGCCCGTTTAGTGAGGAAGCTTGGAGTAACTGTACCATCCACATTCAACAATGGATACACCTTGGCAATTAAATCTTCAAAATCATTACACTTTTGTATGGTCGAAGGTAACGTTACATTTTCAAGTGGGTTGGACCCAATCTAATAAAAGGGGGTAAAGTCAAACTAACATAGTCGGTATAATCAAGAATATTGAACATATCTATAAAATAAAAGGTGATACCTCATTCAAGAATGTTGAAAATTGCAAAGTTTCAGCCTCCAAATGACTGAGTCGCATGTTTAGATGTAAGGTCAAAACATGGATGTGTTTCCAAAGGGCATACCGCCTCAGTGGTGCAGCTACAATTTCCTCATGAACTCCTTTCGGGATAACAGGTAAGATTTGTCTGAAATCACCACCTAAAACAACAGTTATTCCCCCGAAAGGCTTTTTAACATTACAGATATCTTGAAGAGTCCGATCAACAGCCTCAACACAATGCCTATGTTGCATTGAGACTTCATCCCATATGATAAGTTTGGCCGATTTAAATAACTCAGCATGGATTGACTGCTTTGTAAATCCACAATTGGAGTTTTCAAGAATGTCTAATGGAATGCAGAAGGTTGAATGTGAAGTTCGACCACCAACTAATAATAAAGAAGCAATCCTTGATGATGTGATCGTAATAATCGCATGACCCAAACTACGACAAAAGGTTGCAATTGTATTGTATAAAAACGTTTTGCCAGTGCCAGCACCCCCATTCAAGAAAAAAGTAGTTCCTTTATTTTCAAAAACGGATGAAATTATCGTTGTGTAAGCTAAATGTTGCCCCTCATTAAGGCGGGTAACATCAAGTTGTGCGTCTCCTTGCTCTGCTAATGATTGTAATTGTTGATGTTCCCACAGTAACCTATTCCCACCCATAGTACTCCAATTTGAAGTTGGTAGAGGCATTGGAGGAAAGTCAGATAAAGTATTACCAGACTCTTGAAGCACCTCATTTAGAAGGAACAAACCATAATCTTGAACTTGGATGTATGTTGGGTTTGGAATAGCAAAGAGGGTACGCAACTTATGCATTAGATCGTCACAAATATGAATGGAAAATTGATTCCATAATAAATCTGGATGCAAAGGGAAACATTGTTTAAGTATAACACAAAAAAGACGTCTAAGTTGATATCCAGTTAGGATGATTGATGCCTCTTGTAAACATTGAACCCATTCATTATCATCCTCAAGCAATCCCCTTGCAATACACGCAGACTTAAAAGTATCGCGCACGACATTGTTGACCGTGCGTAAGCACTCAAAGGATGTAGGTCCTTTGATAATGGTTAAAAGCAATCGTAAATAAAATCTTTCACCTGAATTAGGGCTAGCATAGTACATTCTACAAATAGCAAACTCTCGTGTTTTCCTTTGAGTCCAGACTTTTGTTATATTACTCCAAACATAATGTTGCGGAAACTCTTGGTAGGTGCAAGCTCGTGCAGAAACGTTCGATGCGCAGAAAGAAAAAAATCCAGTTAACGAACTCATTTGAACCCTGGCCCTATCAGCAATCGTACTTGTAGATTCTGCAGGATTGAATACAACATGATGCATCCCAGGTAAATGTAAATCTAAACGCGTAACAGGTGGTTTTTCCTGATGCATGTGATTACCAAAAATTCGCCAGGCTGCTTCTGGAGGTCCTATGTACCTTGCATCTAAATATTGTTGGATTTCATCAACAGCTCCCAAGACCATAGTCGTGCGATCATGGCCTTTATATATGTACTTGTTAATATATTTAACGCATCTTAAACCGGCACAAACCTCAACATTGATGTGACAATTGAATAGCCGAGACAAATACGGATTATAAGGCACAACATTGGTGTTTCGTACCTTTTTCCCACTGGAAGTAGTATATTCCCTACCATCGTCACGACAACGATAAATTGGATATCCGTTACTGTCCATTGAAGTGGCATCTGCAAATGCTCGTGGATATTTCTTCGTGCATCTACCATTTTTCATGCAAGCAGAATTAGGATTCAAGGGGCCGCAAGGACCATGAACCATACAACCAAGAATGGTTTGGAAAAGCATTGGATCGTTGATGGGGTCTGGAAACTCTGCACAAACAATATTATCTACCTGGGCGCATGTTTTAATCTTGATGTGGCTATCAAGGAAAAGAATAGTGTGCATGTGGGGTAAACCCCGCTTTTGGAATTTGATCGTAAAAACGTGAGCAACTTTCTTACCAAAAACATTTTTATCCTTGATCTCCTTCATTAATGCTTTTCTCTTTAGTTCAAATACACGTGCGACCAAGTCTAGACGATCGACCGCATTCTGGCCCGGTAATAGTTCCTTTGTGATTTCAGGCCATTTAGGATTGGCAGTCATTGTGAGAAAAATATCTGGGTGTTGATGGAATCGTGTTATGGCCATTGAATCTTAGTAGATCTCAAACATATTTCGTGCACTACCAGTGAGGGAAGAGGGCAAAATCATTCGTCTACCAATTTGCAATGGTTCAACACCCTCAGATATACAATCCGTAAGATCTTTGTATAATTCAGCCCGAAGGGTGTACTGATTAAGTCTGAAATAAGTTAAGAGATTTTGTTCGGTAAAAGCCCAAGCATCCACAATGAACTCCTGTGAAAGTTTACCTCCTCTCAATATTGTAGAGTACTCAGTACCGTGTTGAAACAAACGATAACTGTAATAATGCAACTGAGTAAGCCGATTATCTTGATCAACATTATTTACTACATCCCATAGCTTCATTTCAGGCTCCCATCCAAGCTGACCGTGAGGGTATAGAAGTACATAATGCAAAGGAAGGTATGCCGGGTGACATTCACTAATTTGCATCAATTGATTTCCCCCATGTAAGCGAACAACAATTTCTCTCATTGTAGAGGAATTGTGGCCATAGCCAGGAAAAATAACAACAATCTCATCGGTCGACGACAAATTATACCTTCTACGATCTGCTGTAGTATTGTAATGAAGGTATGCTGGCAAGTTTTGGCCCTCTCGAGAGGATTCTTCTAATATTGAAAATGCCTAATGATATTTATATATAAATAGATTATTTTCCTCCATGGAACCTTGAATTATTTGGAAGACATCAGTACGTAAACGTGGATTTCTATGCTCCCTAATTTGTAATGCCACATCCGGATCGTATATGTATAACTGTGCATATGCATCTTCATCTTCAAGTCCTGGTTCTGGTAATAAGGCCCCAGTACGATGACGTAGCTCACCATGAATGGTGAAAGATGTGGGACCCCTACCTATGAAGACTCTATCATCCATCTGGACACCTAGACTCGTAAATGCATTAGCAGCATTATACTCCCTAATATGATTCTGAAAAGACTTGCATTGAACATCGTTGCCATCAAATAAATGTTTAATTTCCGATGGGGGTTCAATGAGGTTTGGAAAACAAACTTGACCCTGTTTACAACACTTTCCAAATAAGGGGCGTACTTTCGATGTGCCAGATAACCTTTCATCCGTCCAATGTAAAGCGTGACAATAAGGGCACGGAACAGGCATAGGGCCAAGAAAATGTCTACTAAAGTCGACATATGATTCTCGAGATGTACTCGTACTTGCAACATTGCCTGATAGAGTGGATCTAAATATAAAATGAAAAAAATGTGTTAAGGAATATAAAAAATGGCATTAGATAAATTTCCAAATAATAAAAGATATATAAAAGATTTACCTAGGGTGGTTATCTTCAGTTTGGGGGAGACGTTCAATACTATCTATATCAGTGGCAGGTAGATTTTGAAAAGTTTCAGATGGTTCACAGGGAACGCCATGATTAACAAATGTGTCGAGTTCAATTTGGTCAAAATCTTGACCGAGGTTTCGGGGCAAAACTATTGGGGGCATATTAATTTGATCAACTGGGATTGATAAATTATCAGTCAAAGGACTAAGTCTTTGTAGAGGAAGGCCCAATTGATCAGGGGTTCTCAGTTGTATAAAATTCTCAGTTATTGTTGAAGAGAGTTCAACCCTTGCATCAATACAGGACGATTGTGAAACCCTTGCTCGCTTAGGAAAACGTTCTGTGCTAGAAAGGGTAGCTGGTGTTATTGACTTGCGAGTCTGAGTAGATGATCGATTATCTAGTGTTGTTTTTAACTGAAGTGCTCTTTATCGATCACGTCGTTGTCGTTGGGCAAGCGCACGTTTTGAGGTTAAGTTATTACATGGTGCCATATATTCAACACTTGTGGTGGACTGTGGTATAGAGTGATGGGGATTGACAGATGTAGGTTCTGGAGGCATAACATCACACAAAGATTAAAAGCGAGAAAGTCTTTCACGTTCTCGGCGTTGTCGTTGAGCCAGAACACGACTTGAGATTAAGTTCTCAGATAGTGTTAAATGTTCAGTAGACGGGAGAGATTGTGATGGCAAGCAGACTTCCCGTTCTTGTTCCTGTTGCATTCGTTGTGCCAGGGCACGTTTAGAGATTAAGGGTACATAGGGTGCCTAAAGAAGAAAAAAGATTATCATGACATAATGTGACAATAATGAACGGGTTTCAAATAATGGTCTTATATAGCAATATTAGTAATGGAGAGTGGTAGTAGTTTGGTATTTAAAATGAGGTAAATATTTTAAATCGTACGGTGTATAGCATGATGGTAAATTAAAGATGTAAATTATTTAAAATGGTGTACTTAACATTTACGGTCACCCTACATGGTAAATGCAAAATGTGACCCTATAAGGAGAGGGAGCATTATAAAAAAAAAAATAAGATAATGTTCGAAACATACCGCTCCAGAAGAGACATTCCCCTTACCCATACAAGATGCCTATAGATATAATTAAAGAATATAAAAAGGGATAAAAGAATTATAAGGAACGATTTTATGAAGTGGAAAAAGAAAACTGTGGAAAGTTGATGATAAATATTTACCCTAATAGGCGCCACATTTGCTTTCTCTTTCCCTTTGCCTTTGTCGTTTCCATTGTTATGGTGAGTATGCGGCTATGTAAATGAAATAACATCGACAGCATTAATAAAATGTGAATAAGAACTTGATTAGAAGAATTGTGAAGGGAAAAAACAAAGAGAGAGGATTAGTTACCACAGCACAAATAGCATCAAGTTGAACATCATCACGTATAACAATACCTCCGGTATATTTGCGCGATCTTTGTATCTATATAATACGAAGGTAAAATTGATAGTCAGAATTAAAACAAAGCGGGTAGATTAAAGAGAAAAGAAAAAAAATGAAGAACGCGATAATAAAATAATGAGAACAAATAGAGCCATAACCATTGAAATGTTAAACATACCACTTGTGAAGATTCCTTCTCCTTCCCTTTCCCTTTATCCACATTAGGTGCCACGTTTTCTTTTCCATTCCCTTGCAAATAGGGGAACAGGAATAAAATAAAATAAAATAACAATGAAGGAAATTTTTAATAAGCATGAAGACACTAAATAGTTGCATTATGTTACCATGGAACGAATAGCATTGAGGCGGGATTCATCATGGATAACGACACCAATATTATTTATGCGCAACCTTTGAATCTGAGTAAAAAGGCAATGTTTAAAGTCAAAAGCAAAACATGTAGTTGCAAAACAGAAGAATAGAGTAGAGGGGGTAGTTGTTATAGCATTTTGTGCATCTTCATCAACCTTTAAGAAAAAAAAACGTAAAGAACAGAGTTAGTAGGTTGAAAATGATATGATTTAAGGCCCGGGACAGAAGAACTACATGTAACTTACTATGCCAAATACAGTAATGTCCTCCATGTCGAGAAAGAAGTCGACTATCAACTACAAAATGAAAAGATGGATTAGTTATTCATAGAAATTAAAATGTTTACTAATCCAAACATGTGCAAAATGACATTATGGTAAGCAAGGATCGTAGGTAACCGACAATCTCCTTTGGTTTAATTATTGGTGATATATTCCATAAAAAAAATTAAAAAATTATTTTTTATAACATATGTTACATTCTGTTTAGGGGTACGATAAATTAAAACTCATAATTAAGGCATTGAATAAACTGTACGTTGGCTGCGCACCAATCCTAGAAACCCCCCATATTCAATACCAATATTTAACGGTTCCGTCCTTCCCTTGAAAGCATTAATTAAAACATGAACATTCCTACAATTAGGGTGTTTTTTTTTTCCACTGAAATCTGATATGAACACTTTTTGTTCTATTCAAATTCAGATTATTCAAATTCAGAGGTTTGTTTTAATTCAGTTTTTTCACTCAGACAATAAGTTCATATCCATGTTTTTAAAATAGCACCCATAGTTTACAAAAGACGACCTAATTATATTTTAAAATATAAGAATGCAGCGTAAAGCTCGAGAATAGGGGATACTTTTATATTTGAAGCAGTATTCAGTAAGAACCTACAAATCATTGGATAAAAATAAACACTGGATAAAAATACGCATAAGCATACGTTGATAAGCATACTTGATAAGCATAAACATACATTGGAAAAAAATTAGCATACTTGATAAAAATAAACTGTTAAGAATACTTTATACCTGCTGCGGCTCAACACAATCAAAGTCCTCTGTCTTGTTTAAATACACGCCAAATAGGGAATAAAAAGGGAGTTGTTGCAATAAAATCTACTGTACAAAGTAATCCGACCTGAATAAGAAAAATAATCCAACCTGAATAAACCACTAAATAAATCAAATGAAACAAAAAATATAAAGATTCAAACCTTAGCAGGAGCTTCATATATCTTTTATACACCTTCGAAGTAATCAATCCCAACCAAAAACCAAGAAATAAATTCTGCAAAAACACCACAAACAACCATCAGTTCCACACAAACAAACACAAAACTCAAAATAAAAAAATTGAAAAAACAGAAAAGCGTTGGGAATTAGGGGTCGGATGGTAATCAGACGTTGCCCCAGTAAAAAAATGTTGCGTCTTCCTCAACCTCTTCACGCAAGAAAAAAACTCAAAAAACTCAAAAATCGATTTGAGATTTGTGTAAAGTCACTCTAGGTCTCAAATCTCGCTCGTAATTAGGGGTCGGACGGTAATCAGAAGTATTGGAGTGTTGGGAATCTAGCGATTGTGTATGGAAGCTTTGGTAGAGATGGTGATTTTCATGTAGTTTGCTCAGAGAGAGTGCGAGATAAAAGAGAAGTCATCGGGATAAGAGAAGTCATCAGGGTAAAGTGACATGAAAATGGGTATAATACCGTTTAACCCTTGTTTTTGAATTTTTAACAAAGGGGGAAATAAAGTTGTGTGTGCTAAAAGAGGGGGAAACCAAAAATTTTAAGGGCAAAAATGGTAAGAGGGGTATTTTAATTTCAACCATTGGATTAATGCATTGTTGGTTTAATCCTAGCCCCTAATTAGCTTATCAACTTAAGGAATAGTAACCAATATTCTACTCCTTATTATATATATATATATATATATATATATATATATATATATATATATATATATATATATATAATATATGCAACAGTTATATATATACATATAACAGTATATACATAACTTATATATATATATATAGTATATCATATATATATATATATATATATAACAGTTTTATATAACAATTATGTATAAAATATATACATATAACTTGTATATATAACAGTTATATACAACAATTATATACTGTTATATATAACCGTTATATATATACTGTTATATATAACAACATATATATAACTTATATATATATATATATATATATATATATATATATATATATTTGTCTTTCCATCTTTACATTATGTTGAATCACTTTATGTCTAAATCTGGAGTAACTTGGAATTCTTGGTATCACTTTCTCAAGCATCATATAAGTAAGAGAGCAGGTGTTTAAATCTTAGAATCAAGTGTTTAGGTAGTATAAGAAGCATAAGTAAGAGGAGCAGGGGGCTTAGGGCAGGGTTAGTAGCACTAGTAGTGGGGATTGGGGCAGTAGCAGGTGCTGCTGTCGTGGCAGCGAGGCAGAAGCCGATGTTGTCCTACATCTAGTGTATTATATGTATTTAGTAGTGTAGACACCTCATTCTGTTACACCCTAACTCTCCTTAGGTCCCTAGTACCTCCACTCATCACCACAAACCTAGGTCATGTCCCGAGCACTGACCTGAAAGCCATCGGGCACTCCCCGGCTCAGTTTAACCCAAAAACCAAACTCTTCCTTTCAACCGAGACTCAATAAATCTTTGATGGGAACTAAATACCCTATCCAACGGTCCATCTCGTGCATGATTTAGACTCACCATGCGAATGAACGATCCATTTGCGTCCGAAACCTGACCTAGAGGCCACCGGGTGCTCCCGGGCTCTGTTTGACCTAAGTCAACCCTTCAGCTCGACTGAGGCTGAATGAATCTTTGAAGGGAACTGAATACCCTTTCCAACGGTCGTCCCGTGCATATTTTTGACTTTCCATGCGGACGAACGATCCATTTGACTCTGAGAGGTCACCGAATGCATTCGGGCCAGGTTGGCCAAATTCAACTTCCCTAACTGGGCCAAACCCTTTGGAATGTCGAATTACATCTCCTAACCTTTCTAAGAGTATGCCCCGTGCGTGATTCAGACTTACCATGTGGACGAACGATCCATTTGTGTCTGAACGATTCCCCGTCCAACGGACCGACAAACGCTTCCAAGCCACATTTGACCCAAAGTCAACTCCCAAACTTGGGAGCGGTCCAAAGGACTTACGAAGGTCTCTGAAATACCTTTCCAATGGTATGCCCAGTGCACGATTCTGGACAACGGTTTGCCCTCGGCGGCCAATTTTCCAAAAATTCCTGAAGCGCACTGCCAAATGGCAGGTCCCAGACCCTGCCTATCGGCACCTGCCTATACGTACTGCCATGGAAATTCCGATAGGCAGACCCCTGGGCCTATAAAAAGAGGCCTTGGCCTTATTTGCAAAGGGGGCTCATATCAGAAGCATATCACTCTCAGCAAACTCCCAGAAACCTCTCTCGAAGGTAGCGTGATTTCAACTTCCAAATCCCTTTTTCACTTCCACTTTTCATCCTCTCTTTCATAAAACTTGATGAATTAACCACTCTCCATCATCATCCAAGTGCAAGGGGTGCTTTCCAACATTCAAGATCAGGCTCAAAGTCTCCAAGAAGGTCCATCTTTCTCACCTTTCTCTTGAAATCTTCTTGAATTTGCAATAACTTATTTTATTACTTAAAGCACTTTTATTATCTTCTTTCACATATCCTAACATACTTTTTATCTAGTACTATTGCACATCTCCTATTTTCATATAAATAAAACAAAAAAAACAAGAAAAAGAGGGTTTGCTCATAAATTCCAAATAAGGATTCTCACACTTTTTCTCACACTTTTTTCACAACCAAAAACACTTTTTCTACACACACACACACGCTTACAAGTAAGAGATTTCTCCATTTGGATTTATGGGATGAACCCCACCCCTCGTTTTGTATGCGAACTACGTGGACTTTGATGCCTTTAAAGGCTACGTAGGCATCTCGGGGTAAAACCCGAGACTCGAGTCCTTTTCTCACTTTTTCTCTTATTTTCTATCTTCTCATTATCCCATTTTCTATTATATTCTATAAATTCGTTCTTAGTGACGTATTACTCCATATGCGTTATCTTTCCCTTATAACAATCAACGTAGGGGTAATCGAGTAAATCCTATTTTCTAAATTAATCTCACATTCCTATGGATGACTCGCTTTATCTTTTCCATGATACAAGTCAAGGATTCCTACCTCCATTCTATATATACACATGCACACATATCACTGGGTGAAACATAAAGGGAAATATCAAATATCCATGAGAGATCGAAAGGGCGGAATGGATGCCTAACACCTTCCCATTTCATAAATAAGCCTCCGAACCCTTCTCGAATCATTTTGGTTTCGCACGCACCGGTATGTCTTTGGATGCCATCCTTCGGGGTGGATCCCCCTTTTTCTTTTGTCTATTTTGGGTAAAATAGATTGGCAACTCTAAATCTCTTTACATTTTTTTACACCTCACAAAATCGACGCCGATCAAAGCGCTCTCCAGAGAGAGGGGATGTGTGGGACCCGAAGGATCATTTCTCCCTTCGCGACGGGGATCGAGGATGGCCACAAGTAGCGTGGAAGTAGCAGGTGCAGTAGTGTGGCAGCGAGTAGGACATGTACCAGTATGTATGTCCAATAGAAAAACACTATCTTAACTAATATCATAATTTGATCTTGACTTAATGATTCACAACCGCGTGTAGGACCTGTACCAGTATGTATGATTTCTAGAACGTATGATACTCTATGAAATCAAATATATGTCTCTCTATTTACTATACACGTGTATCCATTTTCCAAATGAATGAGTGAAGGTTGCACATTTATTTTCTAAACATTGAATTCATCCAATATAAATAAACATACAGAATTTGAAAAAAAAAACATGATAACAATGCTCCTGAGGATATTTTAAAGCCACTTTGAAATATGTTTTTCAATTTGTTCCAGTGAACAGTCTAAGTAATCCCTTTCATTAGTACATCTTACCCATTTTGCGAGCTTCTTCATGGGAGAATTTCTTGAGTCTTTCAAATTAACAGTTCGTATTTATTGTCGAGCAGTTGAACTTATTGACATTATATACTGTCAAGAATATCACTATGTACTTGTTCTTGTACAAGACCACCATATTGTGTTAAATTTAATGCCACACTAAAAGTTTGCCACGTACACTTGATCACTGACTTATTATCACCTTATGATTGATTTTGGTTACTCTAATGAACTCACAGTTCATGACGAGGACTGATGGTGTAGACCCCATGAGTAAACCTATTATCGCAGTAGCTTTTCTTGGTGCCATTACATCTCACCGTCCATTTTTGTTACTCGAATGACCTCACAGTCCATTTTTGTAGTGGAGATGCCTCTTTTATCTTTGTATCCTATCTAGGTCCCACAATATCATATCCCGGCAACACTATGAACTCATTAACTATTATAATATGAACGGTTAACTGTTTTTAGTTACGGTAGTTTTTAGGGTGTTGGTCTCAAGGAAGCTAATCCTGTATGTTGAATTCAATAATGGATATGCTCTCAAGTGGAATTGACTAACCTGCGAGAAAGTCTTAAATATCTATTTGAAATTCATAAGATCAGGATGAAATTATGAGGTAGGGATTTCATAATCTTATTTTTGCAAATTTACGTTGTACACTCAGATCGGGAGCCTTGTAACAATGCGGTCGGCTCTTACGAGTCACATTGGTCCCATGCGAGATGTTCGTGACTCTTATGGGACCGTTTTGTGGCGGTTTTACGTTTTCACCCTTCGATGGCATGTTTTTAAGCTTAAGTCTATTTTTTACAAATTTACGTCGTAAACTCAAACCGGGAGCTCCGTGACTACGCAGTCGGTTTATACAAGTCACATTGGTCCCGTGCGACGTGTTCGTGACTCTTACCGGACCGTTTTATCGTTTTTTATGTTTTCACCCATCGATGGCATGTTTTTATGCTTAAGTCTAATTTTTTTCCAATTTTAAGTCGTACACTCAAATCGGTAGCCCCGTGACTACGCGATCGGTTCCTACGAGTCACATTGATCCCGTACGAGGTGTTATTGACTCTTACGGGACCGTTTTGTGGATGTTTTACGTGTTTACCCTTCGATGGCATGTTTTTATGCTTAAGTCTAATTTTTGCAAATTTACATCGTACACTCACTCGGGAGCCCCGTGGCGACGTGGTCGGTTCCTACGAGTCACATTGCTCCCGTGCGAGGTGTTCATGACTCTTACAGGACCATTTTGTGGTTGTTTTATGTTTTCACCCTTCGATATCATGTTTTTATATGTAAGTGTAATTTTTCACAAATTTACATCGTACACTCAAACCGGGAGCGCCGTGACTATGCGGCCGGTTCCTAAGAGTTACATCAATCTCGTGCGAGGTATTCGTGACTCTTACGGGACCGTTTTATGGTTGTTTTAACATTTTCACCCTATAAAAGTATGTTTGTTCTCTTAAGTCTAACTTTTGACAAATTTACGTTGTATGCTCAAAGAGGGAGTGCCTTGACTACGCGGTCGGTTCCTACGAGTCACATTGGTCCCGTGTGAGGTGTTCGTGACTCTTACGGGATCGTTTTGTGTTTGTTTTACGTTTTCACCCCTCGATGGCATGTTTTTATGCTTAAGTCAAATTTTTTTGCAAATTTACGTCATACAGTCAAACCGGGAGTCCCGTGACTACGCGGTCGATTCTTACGAGTCACATTGGTCCCGTGTGAGGTGCTCGTGACTCTTACCAAACCATTTTATGGTTGTTTTACATTTTGACCATTCGATGTCATGTTTTTATGCTTAAGTCGAATTATTTGTAAATTTACATCGTACACTCAAATCGGGAGCCTCGTGAATACGCGATCGGTTCCTACGAGCTACATTGGTCTCGTGCGAGGTGCTCGTGACTCTTACGAGACCGTTTTGTGTCTGTTTTACATTTTCACCCATCGATGGCATGTTTTTATGCTTAAGTATTATTTTTCTCAAATTTGCATCGTACAACTAAATCGGGAGCGCCGTGACTACGCGACCGCATCCTATGAGTTACATCGATCCCGTGCGAGGTGTTCGCGACTCTTACGATACCGTTTTATCACTATTTTACGTCTTTACCCTTCAATGGCAATTTTTTATGCTTAAGTCAATTTTTTGCAAATTTACGTCGTACACTCTAATCGGGAGCCCCGTGACTACGCGGTCGATTCGTACGAGTCACATTGATGCCATGAGAGGTGTTCGTGACTCTTACAGGACCGTTTTGTGGATGTTTTACATTTTCCCACTTAGATGGAAAGTTTTTATGCTTAAGTCTATTTTTTTGCAAATTTACATCGTACACTCAAACCGAGAGCCCCGTGACTACGCGGTCGGTTTCTACAAGTCACATTGGTCCCGTGCGAGGTGTTCGTGACTCTTATCGGATCGTTTTGGCGCTATTTTACGTTTTCACCCTTCGATGGTATGTTTTATTATTAAGTCTACTTTTTTTCAAATTTAATTCGTACACTCAAATCGGTAGCCCCGTGACTACGCGATCGGTTCCTACGAGTCACATTGGTCTCGTGCGGGGTGTTCGTGACTCTTACGGGACCGTTTTGTGGTTGTTTTACATTTTCACCATTCGATGGCATGTTTTTATGCTTAAGTCTAATTTCTTACAAATTTACGTCATACACTCAAATCGGGAGCCATGTGACTACGCGGTCGGTTCCTACGAGTCGCATTGGTTCTGTTAGAGGTGCTCGTGACTCTTACGTGACTCAAACATGACCGTTTTGTGTTTATTTTATGTTTTTACCCTTTGATGGCATGTTTTTTTTCTTAAGTCTATTTTTTTGCAAATTTACGTCGTACACTCAAACCAGAAGGCCCGTGACTACGCAGTCGGTTCCTACGAGTCACATTGGTCCCATGTGAGGTGCTGCTGACTCTTACGGGACTGTTTAATGGATGTTTTACGTTTTCACCATTCGATGGCATGATTTTATGCTTAAGTCAATTTTTTTGTAAATTTACATCGTACACTCGAACGGGGAGCCCCATGACTACGTGGTCGGTTCCTACAATCTACATTGGTCCCCTGTGAGGTGCTCGTGACTCTTATGAGACTGTTTTGTTTTTGTTTACGTTTTCACCCTTCGATGGCATGTTTTTATGCTTAATTATAACATTTTATAAATTTACATCGTACACTCAAACTGGGAGCCCCGTGACTACGCGGTCGGTTCCTACGAGTCACATTGATCCCGTGCGAGGTGCTCGTGACTCTTACGAGACCGTTTTGTGTCTATTTTACGTTTTCACCCTTTGATGGAATTTTTTCATGCCCAAGTCTATTTTTTTGCAAATTTACGTCGTACACTCAAATTGGGATCCCCATGACTACACGATCGGTTCCCACGAGTCACATTGGTCCCATGTGAGGTGTTCGTGACTCTTACAGGACCGTTTTGTCACTATTTTATATTTTCACCCTTCAATGTCAAGTTTTTATGCTTAAGTCTATTTTATTTTCAAATTTACATTGTACACTCAAACTGGGAGGCCCGTGACTACGCAGACGGTTTCTACAAGTCAAATTGGTCCCGTGCGAGGTGTTCATGACTCTTACGGGACCGTTTTGTGGTTGTTTGACATTTTCACCCTTCGATGGCATGTTTTTATGCTTAAGACTAATTCTTGCAATTTTACGTCGTACACTCAAATCGGGAGTCTTGTGACAAATTGATCGGTACCTACGAGACACATTGGTCCCGTGTGAGGCGTTCGTGACTCTTACGGGACCGTTTTGTGGTTGTTTTACATTTTCACCCTTCGATGGCATGTTTTTATGCTTAAGTCTTATTTTTCACAAATTTATGTCGTACAGTCAAACCGGGAGCGGCGTGACTAGGCGACCGGATCTTATGAGTTACATCGATCCCGTGCGAGGTGTTCATGACTCTTACGAGACCTTTTTATCATTATTTTATGTTTTCACCCTTCAATGACAATTTTTTATGCTTAAGTCTATTTTTTTGCAAATTTACATCGTACAGTCTAATTCGGACCCCCGTGACTACGCGGTCGATTCCTACGAGTCACATTGGTGTCGTGAGAGGTGTTCATGATTCTTACGGGACCGTTTTGTGGATGTTTTACATTTTCACACTTCGATGGAACGTTTTTATGCTTAAGTCTAATTTTTTGCAAATTTACATCGTACACTCAAACCGGGAGCCCCGTGACTACGTGGTCAGTTTCTACAAGTCACATTGGTCCCGTGCGAGGTGTTCGTGACTCTTACCAGACCGTTTTGGCACTATTTTATGTTTTCACCCTTCGATGTTATGTTTTATTCTTAAGTCTAATTTGTTTCAAATTTAATTCATACACTCAAATTCGTAGCCCCGTGACTACGCGATCGGTTCCTACGAGTCACATTGGTCCCGTGCGAGGTGTTCATGACTCCTACGTGACCGTTTTATGGCTGTTTTACAAGTTCACCCTTCAATAGCATGTTTTTATGCTTAAGTCTAATTTCTTATAAATTTACGTCGTACACTAAAACCGGGAGCCATGTGACTATGCGGTTGGTTCCTACAGTCACATTGGTCCTGTTTGAGGTGCTCGTGACTCTTAAGAGACCGTTTTGTGTCTGTTTTATGTTTTCACCCTTCGATGGCATGTTTTCATTCTTAAGTCTAACTTTTTACAAATTTACGTCGTACACTCAAACGGGGAGCCCCTTGACTACGCGGTCGGTTCCTACGAGTCACATTGGTCCCCTGCGAGGTGTTCATGACTCTTACAGGACCGTTTTGTGTTTATTTACATTTTCACCCTTCGATGGCATTTTTTTTTCCTTAAGTCTATTTTTTGCAAATTTACATTGTACACTCAAACCGGAAGGCCTGTGACTACGCTGTCGGTTCCTACGAGTCACATTGGTCCCATGTGAGGTGCTCGTGACTCTTACGGGACCGTTTAATGGTTGTTTTACATTTTCACCATTCGATGGCATGATTTTATGCTTAAGTCGATTTTTTTGTAAATTTACGTCGTTCACTTGAACTGGGAGCCCCGTGACTACGAGGTCGATTCCTATAATCTACATTGGTCCCATACGAGGTGCTCGTGACTCTTGCGAGACTGTTTTATGTTTGTTTACGTTTTCACCCTTCGATCGCATGTTTTTATGCTTAATTCTAATTCATAAATTTACATCGTACACTCAAACTGGGAGCCCCGTGACTACGCGGTCGGTTCCTACGAGTCACATTGGTCCTGTGCGAGGTGCTCGTGACTCTTACGAGACCGTTTTGTGTATGTTTTACGTTTTTACCCTTCGATGGCATGTTTTCATGCTTAAGTCTATCTTTTTACAAATTTACATCGTACACTCAAATCGGGAGCCCCATGACTACATGGTCGATTCCTACGAGTCACATTGGTCCCGTGAGAGGTGTTCGCGACACTTACGGGACCGTTTTGTGGCTATTTTATGTTTTCACCCATCCGTTTCAATTTTTTATGCCCAAGTCTATTTTTTTTAAATTTACGTCGTACACTCAAATCGGGATCCCCGTGACTACGTGATCGGTTCCTACGAGTCACATTGGTCCCATGTGAGATGTTCGTGACTCTTACGGGACCATTTTGTCACATCTTTACGTTTTCACCCTTCAATGTCAAGTTTTTATGCTTAAGTCTATTTTTTCAAATTTACGTCGTACACTCTAATCGGGAGCCTTGTGAGTACTCGGTCGATTCCTACGAGTCACATTGGTCTCTTGAGTGGTGTTCATGACTCTTACGGGACCGTTTTATGGATGTTTTATATTTTCGCACTTCGATGGCAAGTTTTTATGCTTAAGTCTAATTTTTTGCAAATTTACATCGTACACTAAAACTGGGAGGCCCGTGACTACGCGGTAGTTTTCTACAAGTCACATTGGTCCCGTGCGAGGTGTTCGTGACTCTTACCGGACCGTTTTGTCGTTGTTTTATGTTTTTATCCTTCGATGTCATGTTTTTATGGTTAAGTCTAATTTTTTTCAAATTTAAGTCGTACACTCAAATCGGGAGCCTTGTGACTACGCGGTCGGTTCCTACGAGTCACATTGGTCTCGTGCGAGGTCCTCGTGACTATTACGAGACTGTTTTGTGGTTGTTTTACATTTTCACCCTTCGATGGTATGTTTTTATGCTTAAGACTAATTCTTGCAAATTTACGTCGTACACTCAAACCGAGAGTCCTGTGACTAATCGGTCGGTACCTACGAGTCACTTTGGTCCCGTGCGAGGCGTTCATGGCTCTTACGGGACCGTTTTGTGGCTGTTTTATATTTTCACCCTTCGATGGCATGTTTTTATGCTTAAGTCTTATTTTTCACAAATTTACGTCATACACTCAAATCGGGAGCGTCGTGACTATGCGACCAGATCCTATGAGTTACATCGATCCCCTGCGAGGTGTTCGTGACTCTTACGAGACCGTTTTATCACTGTTTTATGTTTTCACCCTTCAATGGTAATTTTTTATGCTTAAGTCTATTTTTTTGCAAATTTACGTGGTACACTCTAATCGGGAGCCCCGTGACTACGCGATCGATACCTACGAGTCACATTGGTGCCGTGAGAGGTGTTCGTGACTCTCATGGGACTGTTTTGTGGATGTTTTACATTTTTACACTTCGATGGAACGTTTTTATGCTTAAGTCTAATTTTTTGTAAATTTACATCGTCCACTCAAACCGGGAGCCCCGTGACTACGCGGTCGGTTTCTACAAGTCACATTGGTCCCGTGCGAGGTGTTCGTGACTCTTACCAGACCGTTTTGGCACTATTTTATGTTTTCACCCTTCGATGGTATGTTTTATTCTTAAGTCGAATTTGTTTCAAATTTAATTCGTACACTCAAATCGGTAGCCCCGTGAATACACGATCGGTTCCTACGAGTCACATTGGTCTCGTGCGAGGTGTTCATGACTCCTACATGACCGTTTTATGGCTGTTTTACATTTTCACCCTTCAATGGCATTTTTTTATGCTTAAGTCTAATTTCTTACAAATTTAGGTCGTACACTCAAACTGGGAGCCATGTGACTACGCGGTTGGTTCCTACAGTCACATTGGTCCTGTTAAAGGTGCTCGTGACTCTTACGAGACCGTTTTGTGTTTGTTTTATGTTTTCACCCTTCGATGGCATGTTTTCATTCTTAAGTCTAACTTTTTACAAATTTACGTCGTACACTCAAACGGGGAGCCCCGTGACTACGCGGTCGGTTCCTACGAGTCACATTGGTCCCCTGCGAGGTGTTCGTGACTCTTACATGACCGTTTTCTGTTTATTTTATGTTTTCACTCTTCGATGGCATGTTTTTTTCTCAAGTCTATTTCTTTTGAAAATTTACGTTGTACACTCAAACCAGAAGGCCCGTGACTACGCAGTCGGTTCCTACGAGTCACATTGGTCCCATGTGAGGTGCTGCTGACTCTTATGGGACGGTTTAATGGATGTTTTACGTTTTCACTATTCGATGGCATGATTTTATGCTTAAGTCAATTTTTTTGTAAATTTACATCGTACACTCGAACGGGGAGCCCCATGACTACGCGGTCGGTTCCTACAATCTACATTGGTCCCCTGCGAGGTGCTCGTGACTCTTCCGAGACCGTTTTGTGTTTGTTTTACGTTTTCACCCTTCGATGACATGTTTTTATGCTTAATTCTAACATTTTATAAATTTACATCGTACACTCAAACTAGGAACCCCGTGACTACGCGGTTGGTTCCTACGAGTCACATTGATCCCGTGCGAGGTTCTCGAGACTCTTACGAGACCGTTTTTTGTCTATTTTACGTTTTCACCCTTTGATGGCATTTTTTCATATTTAAGTCTAACTTTTTACAAATTTACGTCGTACACTCAAATCGGGAGCCCCGTGACTACGCGGTTGATTCCTACGAGTCACATTGGTCCCGTGAGAGTTGTTCGGGACACTTACTGGACCGTTTTGTGGCTGTTTTATGTTTTCACCCATCGATTTCAATTTTTTATGCCCAAGTCTATTTTTTTGCAAATTTACGACGTACACTCAAATCGGGATCCCCGTGACTACACGATCGGTTCCTACGAGTCACATTGGTCCCATGTGAGATGTTCGTGACTCTTACGGGACCATTTTGTCACTGCTTTATGTTTTCACCCTTCAATGTTAAGTTTTTATGCTTAAGTCTATTTTTTTCAAATTTACGTCGTACACTCTGATCGGGAGCCTTATGAGTACGCGGTCGATTCCTACGAGTCACATTGGTCCCTTGAGTGGTGTTCATGACTCTTACGGGACCGTTATGTGGATGTTTTACATTTTCACACTTTGATGGCAAGTTTTTATGCTTAAGTCTAATTTTTTGCAAATTTACATCGTACACTAAAACTGGGAGGCCCGTGACTACGCGATCGATTTCTACGAGTCACATTGGTCCTGTACGAGGTGTTCTTGACTCTTACTAGACTGTTTTGTCGCTGTTTTATGTTTTTACCCTTCGATGTCATGTTTTTATGGTTAAGTCTAATTTTTATCAAATTTAAGTCTTACACTCAAATCGGGAGCCTCGTGACTACGCGGTCGGTTCTTACGAGTCACATTGGTCTCGTGCGAGGTCCTCGTGACTATTACGAGACCGTTTTGTGGTTGTTTTATGTTTTCACCCTTCGATGGCATGTTTTTATGCTTAAGACTAATTCTTGCAAATTTACGTCATACACTCAAACCGGGAGTCCTGTGACTAATCGATCGGTACCTACGAGTCACATTGGTCCCGTGCGAGGCGTCCGTGACTCTTACGGGACCGTTTTGTGGATATTTTATGTTTTCACCCTTCGATGGCATGTTTTTATGCTTAAGTCTTATTTTTCACAAATTTACGTCATACACTCAAATCGGGAGCGTCGTGACTACGCGACCGGATCCTATGAGTTACATCGATCCCCTGCGAGGTGTTCGTGACTCTTACTAGACCGTTTTATCACTGTTTTATGTTTTCACCCTTCAATGGTAATTTTTTATGCTTAAGTCTATTTTTTTGCAAATTTACGTGGTACACTGTAATCGGGAGCTCCGTGACTACGCGATCGATTCCTTCGAGTCACATTGGTGCCGTGAGAGGTGTTCGTGACTCTTACGGGACCGTTTTGTGGATGTTTTACATTTTCGTAATTCGATGGAAAGTTTTTATGCTTAAGTCTAATTTTTTAAAAATTTACATCGTACACTCAAACCGGGAGCCCCGTGACTACGTGGTTGATTTCTACACGTCACATTGGTCCCGTGCGAGGTGTTCGTGACTCTTACCGGACCGTTTTGTCGTTGTTTTATGTTTTTACCCTTCGATGTCATGTTTTTATGGTTAAGTCTAATTTTTTTCAAATTTAAGTCGTACACTCAAATCGGGATCCTTGTGACTACGCGGTCGGTTCCTACGAGTCACATTGGTCTCGTGCGAGGTCCTCGTGACTATTACGAGACTGTTTTGTGGTTGTTTTACGTTTTCACCCTTCGATGGCATGTTTTTATGCTTAAGACTAATTCTTGCAAATTTACGTCGTACACTCAAACCGAGAGTCCTGTGACTAATCGGTCGGTACCTACGAGTCACATTGGTCCCGTGCGAGGCGTTCATGGCTCTTACGGGACCGTTTTGTGGCTGTTTTATATTTTCACCCTTCGATGGCATGTTTTTATGCTTAAGTCTTATTTTTCACAATTTTACGTCATACACTCAAATCGGGAGCGTCGTGACTACGCGACCAGATCCTATGAGTTACATCGATCCCCTGCGAGGTGTTCGTGACTCTTACGAGACCGTTTTATCACTGTTTTATGTTTTCACCCTTCAATGGTAATTTTTTATGCTTAAGTCTATTTTTTTGCAAATTTACGTGGTACACTCTAATCGGGAGCCCCGTGACTACGCGATCGATACCTACGAGTCACATTGGTGCCGTGAGAGGTGTTCGTGACTCTCATGGGACTGTTTTGTGGATGTTTTACATTTTTACACTTCGATGGAACGTTTTTATGCTTAAGTCTAATTTTTTGTAAATTTACATCGTACACTCAAACCGGGAGCCCCGTGACTACGCAGTCGGTTTCTACAAGTCACATTGGTCCCGTGCGAGGTGTTCGTGACTCTTACCAGACCGTTTTGGCACTATTTTATGTTTTCACCCTTCGATGGTATGTTTTATTCTTAAGTCGAATTTGTTTCAAATTTAATTCGTACACTCAAATCGGTAGCCCCGTGAATACACGATCGGTTCCTACGAGTCACATTGGTCTCGTGCGAGGTGTTCATGACTCCTACATGACCGTTTTATGGCTGTTTTACATTCTCACCCTTCAATGGCATGTTTTTATGCTTAAGTCTAATTTCTTACAAATTTAGGTCGTACACTCAAACCGGGAGCCATGTGACTACGCGGTTGGTTCCTACAGTCACATTGGTCCTGTTAAAGGTGCTCGTGACTCTTACGAGACCGTTTTGTGTTTGTTTTATGTTTTCACCCTTCGATGGCATGTTTTCATTCTTAAGTCTAACTTTTTACAAATTTACGTCGTACACTCAAACGGGGAGCCCCGTGACTACGCGGTCGGTTCCTACGAGTCACATTGGTCCCCTGCGAGGTGTTCGTGACTCTTACATGACCGTTTTCTGTTTATTTTATGTTTTCACTCTTCGATGGCATGTTTTTTTCTCAAGTCTATTTCTTTTGAAAATTTACGTTGTACACTCAAACCAGAAGGCCTGTGACTACGCAGTCGGTTCCTACGAGTCACATTGGTCCCATGTGAGGTGCTGCTGACTCTTATGGGACGGTTTAATGGATGTTTTACGTTTTCACTATTCGATGGCATGATTTTATGCTTAAGTCAATTTTTTTGTAAATTTACATCGTACACTCGAACGGGGAGCCCCATGACTACGCGGTCGGTTCCTACAATCTACATTGGTCCCCTGCGAGGTGCTCGTGACTCTTCCGAGACCGTTTTGTGTTTGTTTTACGTTTTCACCCTTCGATGACATGTTTTTATGCTTAATTCTAACATTTTATAAATTTACATCGTACACTCAAACTAGGAACCCCGTGACTACGCGGTTGGTTCCTACGAGTCACATTGATCCCGTGCGAGGTGCTCGAGAATCTTACTAGACCGTTTTGTGTCTATTTTACGTTTTCACCCTTTGATGGCATTTTTTCATATTTAAGTCTAACTTTTTACAAATTTACGTCGTACACTCAAATCGGGAGCCCCGTGACTACGCGGTTGATTCCTACGAGTCACATTGGTCCCGTGAGAGTTGTTCGGGACACTTACTGGACCGTTTTGTGGCTGTTTTATGTTTTCACCCATCGATTTCAATTTTTTATGCCCAAGTCTATTTTTTTGCAAATTTACGACGTACACTCAAATCGGGATCCCCGTGACTACACGATCGGTTCCTACGAGTCACATTGGTCCCATGTGAGATGTTCGTGACTCTTACGGGACCATTTTGTCACTGCTTTATGTTTTCACCCTTCAATGTTAAGTTTTTATGCTTAAGTCTATTTTTTTCAAATTTACGTCGTACACTCTGATCTGGAGCCTTATGAGTACGCGGTCGATTCCTACGAGTCACATTGGTCCCTTGAGTGGTGTTCATGACTCTTACGGGACCGTTATGTGGATGTTTTACATTTTCACACTTTGATGGCAAGTTTTTATGCTTAAGTCTAATTTTTTGCAAATTTACATCGTACACTAAAACTGGGAGGCCCGTGACTACGCGATCGATTTCTACGAGTCACATTGGTCCTGTACGAGGTGTTCTTGACTCTTACTAGACTGTTTTGTCGCTGTTTTATGTTTTTACCCTTCGATGTCATGTTTTTATGGTTAAGTCTAATTTTTATCAAATTTAAGTCTTACACTCAAATCGGGAGCCTCGTGACTACGCGGTCGGTTCTTACGAGTCACATTGGTCTCGTGCGAGGTCCTCGTGACTATTACGAGACCGTTTTGTGGTTGTTTTATGTTTTCACCCTTCGATGGCATGTTTTTATGCTTAAGACTAATTCTTGCAAATTTACGTCATACACTCAAACCGGGAGTCCTGTGACTAATCGATCGGTACCTACGAGTCACATTGGTCCCGTGCGAGGCGTCCGTGACTCTTACGGGACCGTTTTGTGGATATTTTATGTTTTCACCCTTCGATGGCATGTTTTTATGCTTAAGTCTTATTTTTCACAAATTTACGTCATACACTCAAATCGGGAGCGTCGTGACTACGCGACCGGATCCTATGAGTTACATCGATCCCCTGCGAGGTGTTCGTGACTCTTACTAGACCGTTTTATCACTGTTTTATGTTTTCACCCTTCAATGGTAATTTTTTATGCTTAAGTCTATTTTTTTGCAAATTTACGTGGTACACTGTAATCGGGAGCTCCGTGACTACGCGATCGATTCCTTCGAGTCACATTGGTGCCGTGAGAGGTGTTCGTGACTCTTACGGGACCGTTTTGTGGATGTTTTACATTTTCGTAATTCGATGGAAAGTTTTTATGCTTAAGTCAAATTTTTTAAAAATTTACATCGTACACTCAAACCGGGAGCCCCGTGACTACGCGGTTGATTTCTACACGTCACATTGGTCCCGTGCGAGGTGTTCGTGACTCTTACCGGACCGTTTTGGCGCTATTTTATGTTTTCACCCTTCGATGGTATGTTTTATTCTTAAGTCTAATTTGTTTCAAATTTAATTCGTACACTCAAATTGGTAGCCCCGTGACTAGGCGATCGGTCCCTACGAGTCACATTGGTCTCGTGCGAGGTGTTCGTGACTCTTACGGGACCATTTTGTGGCTATTTTATGTTTTCACCCATCCATTTCAATTTTTTATGCCCAAGTCTATTTTGTTTCAAATTTACGTCGTACACTCAAATCGGGATCCCCGTGACTACGCGATCGGTTCCTACGAGTCACATTGGTCCCATGTGAGATCTTCGTGACTCTTTCGGGACCATTTTATCACTGCTTTACGTTTTCACCCTTCAATGTCAAGTTTTTATGCTTAAGTCTATTTTATTTTCAAATTTTCATCGTACACTCAAATCGGGAACCCCGTTACTACGCGGTCGGTTTCTACACGTCACATTGGTCCCGTGCGAGGTGTTCGTGACTCTTACCTGACCGTTTTGGCGCTATTTTATGTTTTCACCCTTCGATGGTATGTTTTATTCTTAAGTCTAATTTTTTTTAATTTAATTCGTACACTCAAATAGGTAGCCCCGTGACTACGCGATCGGTTCCTACGAGTCACATTGATCTCGTGCGAGGTGTTCATGACTCCTACGTGACCGGTTTATGGCTGTTTTACATTTTCACCCTTCGATGGCATGTTTTTATGCTTAAGTCTAATTTCTTACAAATTTACGTCGTACACTCAAACCGGGAGCCATGTGACTACGCAGTCGGTTCCTACGAGTCACACTGGTCCTATTTGAGGTGCTCGTGACTCTTACGAGACCGTTTTGTGTCTGTTTTACGTTTTCACCCTTCGATGGCATGTTTTCATGCTTCAATCTAACTTTTTACAAATTTACGTCGTAGACTCAAACGGGGAGCCCCGTGACTGCGCGGTCGGTTCCTACGAGTCACATTGGTCTCCTGCGAGGTGTTTGTGACTCTTACGGGACCGTTTTGTGTTTGCTTTATGTTTTCACCCTTCGATGGCATGTTTTTTTGCTTGAGTCTATTCTTTTGCAAATTTACATCGTACACTCAAAACGGAAGGCCCGTGACTACGCAGTCGATTCCTACGAGTCACATTGGTCCCGTGTGAGATGCTCGTGACTCTTACGGGACCGTTTTATGACTGTTTTACGTTTTCACCATTCGATGGCATGATTTTATGCTTAAGTCGATTTTTTTGTAAATTTACGCCGTACTCTCGAATGGGGAGCCCCGTGACTATCGAATGGGGAGCCCCGTGACTACGCGGTCGGTTCCTATAATCTACATTGGTCCCTGTGAGGTGCTCGTGACTTTTACGAGACCGTTTTGTTTTTGTTTTACGTTTTCACCCTTCGATGGCATGTTTTTATACTTAATTTTAACATTTCACAAATTTTCGTCGTACACTCAAACTGGGAGCCCCGTGACTATGCGGTCAGTTCCTATGAGTCACATTGGTCCCGTGAGAGGTGTTCGTGACACTTACGGATCCATTTTGTGGTTGTTTTACGTTTTCACCCATCAATTGCAATTTTTTATGCTTAAGTCTTTTTTTTTTTGCAAATTTACGTTTTACACTCAAATCGTGATTCCCGTGACTACGCAATCGTACACTGAAATCGGGATCCCGGTCATACACTCAAACCGGGATCCCCATCGTACACTCAAATTTACGTCGTACACTCAAATCGGGATCCCCTACGTACACCCTTCGATGACATGTTTTTTATTCCTAAGTCTAACTTTTTGAAAATAAAATAACAAACCAGCGAACAGTTGAAAGACAAAGAGAGTAAATATATATGTAATATATAATTGAAGAATTAAGCCAATAAATCAAACCTTGAGCATCCACCAAAAGAATTGAGTTGACAGTGCACCTCACACTTTAACCATGGCATTCTCTCCAGAAGTTTTTGGAAGCAAAGAAAACAAACACCTGAAACAATAATTGTTTTCTCTCATCAGCTAAACTAAACATAACAATGTAATGTTGTGAATGTTACTTAAATTTTTTATCATTTCATATTATATTAAACAATTGAATTCGTGTTACTTAGGAGACAACATTTACGACTTAATCGTAAATAATCAATTTCATCACTAATAATTTGAGGAGAAACATTTCTAAATAACATGAACTAGTAAACATTGCAAATTTAGATGTCAAAATCATAAAAGCGCATAAAACAACATAAAAGTTAATAAGGACCATAAGAGTTATGGGACACCCCTTAAAAAAAATACCCGACAAATTCACCCCCTTAAATATTAATTCGTTGTAATTAAGCCTAGAAACAGGATTCCCTCCAATTTTTACCTAAAACAGAAAAAAAATATCCCAACCCAAAAATAAAATTAAAAAAATAAAAAAGTAAAAATAAATTAAAAATCTCCCATAATCACAATCCATTCAATTCCTCCTCCGTCGTTTCAACTACCACCTCACCTTTAGCGTCTGCCCCCCGCACTCCCTTCAACCAACCAACACCATACCAAAACCCTACCACCAGTAACCCCCGACCAACCAAACCCTTATCCAGCTTCAATCGACACAGGCCCAACGCAGATCTGGTGCCGACCGCCCACCTTGATGTCTGGATCTAACCCCGACATACAAAAATTGATGTAGGTGTGCGTGCATGTGTTCCGTTGTGCGTTTGTGCATGTGGGAGAGGTAGATATAAGAACCTTCTATGGTGGTTGGGGGAGTGGAGATTCAACCGGCGGTAGAGCAGAGATCAGTCGACGGTGGTGTATTTGTTCCATGTCAAGTTATAGCCTCATAATATCTTGACGTAAACGTAAAAAAATGCACATTAGTCGCAAGATATGTGATATACTTTTTCATAGGCAAATCAAGAAAACACCCAACAAATTTAATAACATGTACATTTATCGACACTAGTATAAATTCAATAAATACAACATAGTATCCAACAACCAAGCCAACAATATCTCACTATAGTAATGTGCACACGTGTTTGCGACTACTATGTAAAAAAAATCATTTAATTATATTTTGTCAAAAAAAACAAGACAAGCATATTTTGTCAAAAAAATACAAACACATGCAATCTAGGGTTTATTGACATAATCTACACATACACATACATACAATCTAGGGTTTACTTAAACCCTAATATTTTTTTGACATAAATCTATGCGTAAATATAACCAACAACAAGGAGGTTGTAATTTTTTTTACTTATTATAAATACATTTAATTATATTTTGTCAAAAAAATATAATATCTAGAGTTTTGAATAATATTTTGTCAAAAAGAAATACACACACATACAATCTAGGGTTTATTGACATAATCTATACATACACACATGCACACACATACACATACACATACACATACACATACACATACACATACACATACACATACACATACACATACATATACATAATGTCTAGAGTCTTAAATACTATTTTGTAAAAAGAATACACACACATACAATCTAGGGTTTATTGTCATAATCTATATACACACACCCATATACACACAAATAGCTACCACAAATCAAAACAAATTGAAATGCACACACACACATACACACACATATACATACACACGCAGACACATACACTCACATACACCCATAACTGCCATAAATAAAACAAATTGAAATTCACACACATATAGACACATACCTTTCACGAATCTTAATGAAATCAATAAAACCCCCAAATAGCTGAAATCCCAAATCGCCCAAATCGTCCAAGCTAAACCGCGAATGGCATAAATTTGAGTGCGTTGTTAGTAAATCTTCTATTAATATGTTGACCTCGTCATGGCCTAGAGCCGTGACCTAACCTTCGCAAACAATTAGTTATCCCCATGACTACTGGTCACGTCTCTAGGCCGTGACCCACCATGTTCAACCAACAACAATCCACCATGAGCGACCAACATCCCTTCGAATGAGATATGGTCACGGTCCCAAGCCGTGACCCACTTCAAAATTTGGTTTTGGCCCCCAGCCTTGACCCCATTTGTGAGACCAATTTTTTTCCCTAGAAGTGGTCACAGCTCTAGGCCGTGACCCACTATGCGTGACCAACACGAGTCCCACCTGCGCGACCAACAACCCTTCGAATGAGGTATGGTCACGGCCCCAAGTTGTCCCCCCCTTCAAAATTTGGTTTCGGCCCCTAGCCGTGACCCCAATTGCGCAACCAATTCTTTTTCTTTCGGAAGTGGTCATACTCCAAGTCCGTGACCCATCCGCGACCACGCTTGGAGGGACTTTTGGCGCGAATTTGGTGCCAATATGGTCACTCCCTGGTCACGGATTTGGGTCGTGACCCACAGTGGTCAGGGTTTTGGGTCGTGACCACTTTCGGAGCATCCATAACTCAGTGTGTCAATGAATATGGCCACGCCAAAAATTGATATGGTCACGGACCAAGTTCGCGACCAGTTGGTCGCGGACTTGGGCCGTGACCCACTAGGCGTGACCATTCGCAGGATTTGGTGTAGTGGTGAATGGAGCTAACACCTCTCATGGGACGAACGTAATTTATAGGAACTGACCACATGGTCATGAGACAATTAATTCGATATCACAACCCAATTTTTATAATATCTAAACTCATGCTTGAAAATATGTTGTTAGAGGGCGAAACATCGAAACACCCCCAGGAAGCCTCGTGAGCAGCGCCAACACTCATGGGACAACTATAACTCTTAAGAACTGACTGCATGGTCACAAGACCCCCGGTTTGAGATCATGGACAAAATTTTAGAATATCTACAATTAGGCTTGAAATCATGTTGTTAGAGGGACAAACACTGAAACACCCCACAAACGGCCTCGTGAGCGGTGCCAACACCTCGCACGGGACTAATGTAACTCATAGGAACCGACCGAGTGGTCATGGGATCCCCGGCTTGAGATCAGGACCCATGTTTTAGAATATATACACTTAGGCTTGAAAACATGTCGTTAGAGGGAGAAACCCCCAAACAGCCATCGAACGGCCCTATCAGCGGCGCTAGCACCTCGTACGGGACCAATATAACTCAAATGGACTGATCGCATGGTCAGTGGACACCCGATTCGAGAGCACCAACTAATTTTAGAATATATACACTTAGGCTTAAAAACATTCCATTAGAGGGAGAGGCCCCGAAACACCCCAGAAATGGCCTCGTAAGCGGTGCCAACACCTCCCACTAGACCAATTTAACTCATAGGAATTCATCGTATGGTCACGGGACCCTCGGTTCGAGATCTCAGCCAAATATTTAGAGTATCTACACTTAGGATTAAAAATATGTCGTTTAAGAGAGGTTGCCAACACCTCTCATGGGACCAATGTAACACGTATGAACCAACTTCATGGTCACGGGACACCCACTTCGAGAGCACGAACAAATTTTTAGAATATCTACACTTAGGATTAAAAACATGTCATTAGAGGGAAAAAACCTGACCCCCCCAAACGGTCCCGTGAGAGGTGCCAACATCTCGCATGGGACCTATGTAACTCATATAAACTGGCCGCGTTGTCACGAGACCACCAGTTCGAGAGCATGGGTTAATTTTTAAAATATCTACACTTAAGCTTGAAAACATACCATTAGAGGGAGAAATCTTACAAAAACACCCCCAAATGGCCTCGTGAGCGATGCCAACACCTCTTATGGGACTAATATAAGTCATACGAACCAACTGCGCGGTCACAGGACCCCCGGTTCGAGAGCATGGACCAATTTTTAGAATATCTACATTGAGGCTGGAAAACATGTCGTTAGAGGGCGAAACTCGAAACACCCCCTAAACGACCTAGTGAGCGGGACCAACACCTCGCACGATACCAGTGTTACTTATAGGAACCGACCACATGGTCGCGAGATCACCGATTTGAGAGCACGAACCAATTTTTAAAATATCTACACATAGGCTAGAAAGATGCCGTTAGAGGGAGAAACCCCGAAGCACCCTCAAAATGGCCCCGT
Source organism: Sambucus nigra (assembly GCA_949130495.1). NCBI lineage: Eukaryota > Viridiplantae > Streptophyta > Magnoliopsida > Dipsacales > Adoxaceae > Sambucus > Sambucus nigra. The sequence continues at coordinate 427,267,173 of OX422219.1, forward strand.
GAGGGGTGCCAACACCTCGCATGGGAGGAATGTAACTCTTAGGAACCGAACGCATGGTCACGGGACCCCCCATTTGAGATAACAACCCATTTTTTAGAATATATATGGTTACGCTTGAAAACATGACGTTGGAGGGCGAAACACCTCCCAAAGGCCACGTGAGTGGCGCCAACACCTCGCACGGGACCAGTAAAATTCATGGGAATTAACCGTGTGGTCACGGGACCCCCGATTCGAGAGCACAGACCAATTTTTGGAATCTCTACACTTAGGCTTGAAAACATGTCGTTAGAGGGAAAAACCCCAAAACACCCCACAAATGGCCTAGTGAGTGGTGCCAACACCTAGCACAAGACCAATGTAACTCATAGGAACTTACATCATGGTCACAGAATCCCTGGTTCGAGAGCACAACCCAATTTTTTGAATCTCTACGCTTAGTCTTGAAAACATGCCATTAGAGGGAGAAAACCAGAAATAACCTCCAAAAGGAGCCGTGAGCGGTGCTAACACCTCACACGGGATCAATCTAACTCGTAGGAGCCGACCACATGGCCAGGGGTCCCCCGGTTCAAGAGGAAGAACCAATTTTTATAATAACTACACTTATGCTTAAAAACAAGTCGTTCGAGGGCGAAGCACTGAAACACCCCAGAAATGGCCCTATGAGCGGTGACAACACCTCGCATGGGACCAGTGTAGCTCGTAGGAACCGACTGCATGATTGTAGGACCCCAGATTTGAGAGAACAATCCAATTTCAATAATATCTACTCTTAGACCTGAAAACATATCGTTGGAGGGCGAAGCCCCGAAACACCCCGCAAATGGCCTCGTGAGTGGCGCCAACACCTCGCACAGGACTAATATAACTCGTATGAACTAATCTCGTGGTCACGGGACCCCCGATTTGAGAGAACAGACCAATTTTATGAATATCTACACTTGGGCTTAAAAACATGTCGTTAGATGTAGAAACCCCAAAACACCCCCCTAATGACCTCATAAGTGGCGGTAACACCTTGCGCGGGACAAATATAACTTGTAGGAACCGATCGCGTGGTCATAGGACCCCCAGTTCGAAAGCACGGACCAATTTTTAGAATATGTACACTTAGGCTTGAAAACATGTCGTTAGAGGGTGAAGTCCCGCTACACCTCCCAAACAGCCTCGTGAGTAGTGCGAACACCTTGAACGGGACCAATGTAGCTCATAGGAACCGATCTTGTCATCATGAGACCCCCGATTCAAGAGCACAACCCAATTTTTATAATAGCTACGCTTAGGCTTGAAAACATGACATTAGAGGGAGAAACCCCAAAACATCCCCTAAACGGCCCCGTGAGCAATGCCAAAACCTCGTTCGAAAGCAATGTTACTCGTAGTAAGCGACTGCGAGGTCACGAGACTCCTGGATGAAGAGCCCGGTCCAATTTTTAGGATACATACACTTAGGCTTGGAAATTTGTCGTTAAAGGGTAAAACCTCAAAACACCCCCAAACAGCCCCGTTTGCGGCGCCAACACCTCGCACGGGACCAATATAACTCAAAGGAGTCGATCGCGTGGTCATGGGACTCTTGGTTGGAGAGCAGGGACCAATTTTTAGAATATCTACACTTAGGCTTGGAAACTTGTTGTTAGAGGGAGAAACCCTGAATTACCCTCCATAAGGCCCTGTGAGCTTACTAACATCTCACACATGATATGTAACTCATAGGAACTGACCGAGCTTTCACGAGACCACATGTTCGAGAGCACTAACCAATTTGTAGAATATCTACACTTAGGCTTGAAAGCATGTCGTTAAAGGGAGAAATCATGAAACACCCCCCAAATGACCTCGAGAACGGTGCCAACACCTCGCACGGGACAAATATAACTGGTAGGAACCGACCGTGTGGTCACAAGACCCCAGTTCGAGAGTACAGACCAATTTTTAAAATATCTACACTTAGGATGGAAAACATGTCATTAGAGGGAGAAACCCCGAAACAACCCCTAAACGGCCCTGTGAGCGAGGCCAACACCTCGTACGGGACCCGTGTTACTCGTAAGAATCGACCATGTGGTCACGACATCACCAATTTGAGAGGATAGACCAAATTTTAGAATATCTACACTCATCTTGAAAACATGTCGTTAGAGGGAGAAACCCTAAAACACCCCCCAAACGGACCTCTAAGCGGAGCCAACACCTCACACGGGACAAATGTAACTCTCAAGAACCAATCGCGTAGTCATGGGACCCCCGGTTCGAGTTCACGACCATAATTTTCAAAACTATAGCACTTAGGCTTGAAAATATTCCATTAGACGGATAAACCCCAAAACTCCCCCTAACGGTCCCATGAGTGCCGCCAACACCTAGCCAATGACCAATGTAACTTATAGGAACCGACCGCGTGGTCACAGGACCACCAGTTAGAAATCACAAGCCAATATTCATAATATCTACACCTAGGTTTAAAATCATGCCATTTGTGGGTGAAACATCGAAACACCCCCCAAACGGCCCCGTGAGCGGAGCCAACATATCGAACGGGACCAATCTAACTCGTAAGAACCGATCGCGTGGTTATGGTATCCTCGATTCAAGAGCATGGACTAATTTCTATAATATCTGCACTTAGGCTTGAAAACATTTGGTTAGAGGGAAATCCCCCAAACGGCCCCGTAAGCGGCTCCAACTCCTCGTATATGGGACTAATGTAACATGTATGAACTGATCACGTGGTCACAGGACCCCCGATCGAGAGCACGGACAAAAGTTTCAAAATATCTACCCTTAGGATAGGAAACATGTTGTAAGAGGGCGAAACCCCAAAACACCACCCAAACGGCCTCGTGAGGGGTGCCAACACCATGCACGAGACCTATATAATTCCTTGGAACTAATCGCATGGTCACGAGACCTCCAATTCGAAAGCACGACCGAATTTTTAAAATATCTACTCTTAGGCTTCGAAACATATCGTTAGAGGGAAAAACCACTAAATACCCCCAAACGGCCTCGTTAATGGTGCAAACACCTCACACGGGACCAATGTAACTCATAAGAACTGACCATCTTATCATGGGACCCACGGTTTGATAGTAAGGACCAATTTTTAGAATATCTACACTTAGGCTTGGAAACATGTCCTTAGAGGGCGAAACCACAAAAGACTACACAAACAGCCCTGGGAGCGTTGCCAACACCTCGCACGGGACCAATGTAACTCGTTGGAACGTGGTGATGGGCCCCCTGGTTCGAGAGACCGATTATAATTTTAAGAATATCTACACTTAGGCTTAAAATCATGCTAATAGAGTGAGAAACCCAGAAATACCTCCAAACGACCTCGTGAGTGGTACCAACACCTTGCACAGGACCAACGTAAATCATTGGGACTGATTTCATGGTTATGGGACCCCCGATTCGAAAGCACATACATATTTTTTAGAATATATACACTTAGGCTTGAAAACATTCCTTTAGAGGGAGAAACCCCGAAACACACCCCCAAACGGCCCCTTGAGCGGCACCAACACCTCGCAAGGACCAATGTAACTCGTAGGAACTGACCGCATGGTCGCAGAACCCCCGGTTTGATAGCATGAAAAAAAATTCAAAATATCTAGACTTAGTTTTGAAAATATGTCTTTAGAGGGAAAAACTCCAAAACTACCCCTGTATGGCCCCGTGAGAGGCGTAAACACCTCGTGTGGGATCGATATAACTTGTAGGAACCAACCATGTTGTCACGGGTCCCTCAACTCGGGAGTATAGATTAATTTTCAGAATATCTGAAGTGAGGCGGAAACACCTCGCACCAGACCAATGTAACTTGTAGGAATGGACCGTATCGTCACAGGACTCCCAATTGGGGATAACGACCCAATTATTATAATTTATACTTAAACAAGAAAACATGTCATTTGAGTGCTAAACCCCAAAACATCCCCTATACCCGTGAGAGGCCCCATCACCTCGTACGCGACTAGTGTAACTCGTAGGAATCAACTACGTGGTCACGGGACCCCCAATTTAAGAGCATAAACCAATTTTTAGAACATCTACACTTAGGTTTGAAAATATGTCGTTAGAGGGAGAAACCCCAAAATAACCCCCAAACGACCTCGTGAGCGGCGCCAACACCTTACATGGGACCAATGTTACTCGTAGGAACTGACCGTATGATCAAGGGACCCACAGTTTGAGAGTAGGACCATAATTTTTAGGATATCTAGACTTAGGATTGAAAGCATGCTGTTAGAGGGCGAAACCCTGAACCCCGCCCCAAAAAAAATGGCACCACGAGCAGTGTCAACATCTCGCATGAGACCAATGTAACTTGTAGGAACCGGACGCGAGGACATGGTACCACCTATTCGAGAGAACAAAAAAATATTCAAAATATCTACACTTAGTCATGAAAATAGCCCGTTAGAGGGGGAAACCCTAAACCACCCCCGAAATGGCCCCATGTGCGGGGCCAACACCTCGCACGGGACTAATGTAACTCATAGTAACCGATCGCGTGATCAATGAACCCTCGATTCAAGAGCACAAGCCAATTTTTAGAATATCTACACTTAGGCTTGAAAACATGTCATTAGAGGGCAAAACCCATAAAAACCACACAAAAAGCCCCGTGAGCGATGTTAAAATCTCTCATGGTACCAATGAAAGTCATCGGAACCAATTGCGTGGTTAAGGGTCCCCAGATTCAAGAGCATAGACCAATTTTGAGAATAACTACCCTTGGTCTTGAGAACATACCATTAGAAGGGGGCATCCCAAAACACCCCCCAAACGGCGTCGTGAGCGATGCCAATAACTCGCACCGGACGAATGTAACTCGTAGGAACCGATCGTGTGGTCACGGGACCCCTAGTTTGAGAGTAAGGAACAATATTTAGAATATCTACATTTAGGGTTGAAAACATGTTGATAAAGGGTGAAACCCCGAAACATCCCACAAACGGCCCCGTTAGAGGAGCCACCCCTTGTACGGGTTCAATGTAAATCGTAGGAACAAACCACGTGGTCAAAGGACCCCCGATTCGAGAGAACGAACATAATTTTCAGAATATCTATGCTTGGTATTGAAAAGATGTCGTTAGATGGAGAAACCATGAAGCACCCCCCAAACAGCCCTTTAACGATCCCAACACCTCGCACTGGATCAATATATCTTATAAGCACCGATTGCGTGACCAAGGGCCGCCCAGTTCGAGAGCATGAATTAATATTCAGAATATCTACATTTAGTCTTGAAAACATGTTGTTAGAGGGGGAAACTCGATAACACCCCCCAAACGACCTCATGAGTGGCGCTAACACCTTGAACGGAACCAATGTAACTCATAGGAACCGATCGCGTGGTCAAGGGACCCCCGGTTTGAGAGCACAGACCAATTTTTAGAATATCTACACTTAGGCATGAAAACATGCCCTTAGAGGGTGAAACCCCGAAACACCCCCACAAGGCCCCTTGATAGGCCCCAACACCTCGCACGGGGTCAATCTAAGTCATAGGAACCAACTGCGTGGTTACGAAACCCTCCATTCGAGAGCACGGACTAGGTTTCACAATATCCACACTTAGTCTTATAAACATGTCACTAGAGGTAGAAACCCCGAAACACCATCGAAACGGCCTCGTGAGTGGTGCAAATACTTCAAATGGGACCAATGTTACTGGTAGGAACTGAACGCGTGGTCGCGGGACCCCTGGTTCGAGAGGATTGACCAATTTTCAGAATATCTACACTTAGGCTTGAAAACATATCGATAGAAGGAAAAATCCTAAAACGTCCCCAAACGGCCCCGTGAGCGGTGCCAATAACTCACACGGAACTAATGTAACTCCTAGGAACAGACCGCATGGTCACGGGACCCCCGATTTGAGAGTACGGACCAATTTTTAAATATCTACACTTAGGCTCCAAAACATGCCGCTACAGGGTAAAACACCCTCCAAATGGCCCCGTGAAAGGCGATAACACCTCGCACAGGACCAATGTACTCATAGGAACCGACCGTGTGATCACGGGACCCACGGTTTGATATAAGGACCATAATTTTTATAATATCTACACTTAGGATTGAAAGCATGTTGTTAGAGGGAGAAATCTCGAACCACGCCTAAACAAAAATGTCCCGTGAGCTGCGTCAACACCTCGCATGGGACCAATGTAACTTGCAGGAACCAGCCACATGGTCATAGAACCACCTGTTCGAGAGCACAAAAAAATATTCAGAATATCTAAACTTAGGCTTGAAAACAGTCCGTTAGAGGGAGAAGCCCTAAAATACCCCTGAAATGGCCTCATGTGCGTTGCCAACACCTCACACGTACCAATTTTTCTAATATCTACACTTAGGCTTGTAAACATGCCGTTGGAGAGAGAAGCCCCAAAAAACCATCCAAACGGCCACGTGAGTGGTGCAAACACCTCGCACGAGACCAATGTTACTCATAGGAAATGACCGCGCCAACACGGGATCCCTAGTTCGAGATCATGGCCCAATTTTTAGAATATTCACATTTTAGCTTAAAAATGTACCGGTAGATGGAGAAACCTCGAAACACCCCCAAATGGCCCCATGAGCGGTGCCAACAACTCTCACGAGACCAATGTAACTCGTAGGAAACAACCGCGTGGTCACGGGACCCTCGGTTCGATAGCACAGACCAATTTTTAGATTATCTACACTTAGGCATGAAAATATGCCACTAGAGTGAGAAACCCCCAAAAAACCAAATGAACCTATGAGGGGCGCCAACACCTCTCACGAGACCAATGTAGCTCGTAAGAACCGACCACTTGGTCATAGGAACCCCGGTTCGAGAGCACGACCATAATTTTTAGAATATCTATACTTACATTTGAAAACATGATGTTAGAGGGAGAAACCACGAAACACCCCCAAATAGCCCCGTGGGGAGAGCCAACACCTCGCACCAGATCAATATATCTAGTAGGAACCTAATGCATTGTCGCGAGACCCCCGGTTCGAGAGCATGGATTAAATTTCTGAATATCTACACTTAGGCTTGAAAAAATGTCATTAGAGGGAGAAGCCCGGAAACACACCCCAAACGACCTCCCCAGTGGCACCAACACCTTGCGCGGGAATAATGTAACTCGTGGGAACTGACCGCACAGTCACGTGATAATAGGACCGGTTCCTACGAGTTACGTTTGTCCCGTGTGAGGTGTTGGCGCCAAGCATGAGGCCGTTTGGAAAGTGTTTTGCGATTTCACCATATAGCGACTTATTTTCAAGCCCAAGTATAGATTTCCTAAAAATTGGTTCGTGCTCTCAAATCGGGGGTCTTGTGATCATGCGATCAGTTCCTATAAGTTACATTGGTCCCGTGCGAGGTGTTGGCTCACGGGGCCCTTTTTTTTTAGTTTCCCCCTCAAATGACATGTTTTCATGCCTAAGTGTAGATATTGTAAAAATTGGTTCGTGCTCTCGAACCTAGGGTCCCATGACCATGAGATTGGTTCTTAGGAGTTACACTCATCACATGCAAGTTTTTCTTACTACTCACGGGGCCGTTTCGGGGGTATTTTCGAGTTTCAACCTCTAAGGGAATGCTTTCAAGCCTTAGTGTAGATACACAAAAAATTGGTTCATGCTCTCCAACCGGGGGACCCGTGACCACGTGGTCAGTTCCTATGAGTAACATTGGTCCCGTGCGAGGTGTTGGCATCGCTCACGGGTCCGTTTAGGTTGTTTTAGGGTTTTTGTTTCTAACGACATGTTTTCAAGCCTAAGTTTAAATATTCTAAAAATTGGGTCATTCTTTCGAATCGTGGGTCCCGTGATGATGCGTCAATCCCTACGAGTTACATTGGTCTCGTGAGAGGTGTTGGCACCACTCATGAGTCCATTTGTGGGCTGTTTCGGGGTTTTAACCTCTAATGGAATTCTTTCAATCCTAAGTGGAGATATTCTAAAAATTAGTTCATGCTCTCGAACCGAGGGTCCCGTGACTATAGGGTCAGTTTCAATGAATTCCATTGGTCCCGTACGAGGTTTTGGCGCCTCTCACGGGACCATTTGGGGGGTGCTTTCCCCGCTAATGACATGTTTTCAAACCTAACTGTATATATTCTAAAAATTGGAGGGGTCATGTGACCAAGTGATTAGTTCATACGGGTTACATTTGTCCCATGCGAGGTGTTGGAACCGCTCATGAGGCCATTTCGATTGTGTTTTGGAATTTTTCCCTCTAACGTCTTGTTTTTAAGAGTAAGCGTAGTTATTCTAAAAATTGGTTCATGCTCTCGAACTGGGGAATCCGTGATCATATGGTCGGTTCTTATGAGTTACATTAATCTCGTGCAAGGTGTTGGCATGACTCATGAGGACGTTTGGGGGTTGTTTCGAGGTTTCAACGTCTAACGATATATTTTGAAGCCTAAGTGTAGATATTCTAAAAATTGGGTCATGCTCTCGAATCGAGGGACCCTTGACCATGCGATCAGTTTCAATGAAGTACATTGTTCTCGTACGAGGTGTTGGCACTACTCATAAGGCCGTTTGTGGGGTGTTTTGGGGTTTTGCCTTCTAATTGCAGGTTTTCAAGACTAATTGTAGATATTTTAAAAATTGGACCTTGCTTTGAAAATGGGGATTTCATGACCATGCGGTCGGCTCCTATGAGTAGCATTGGTCCCGTTCGAGTTATTGGCACCGCTCAAGGGGCCGTTTGGGGGTGTTTTGAGGTTTCACCCTCTAACGATATGTTTTCAAACCTAAGTGTAGATATTCTAAAAATAAGGTTGTGCTCTCGAACCGGGGGCCATGTGATCACGCGATCTGTTCCAATAAGTTACATTGGCCCCATGCGAGATGTCGACGGCACTCATTACGCTGTTTGGGTGGTGTACGTAGTTTCTCCCTCTAACGATATGTTTTCAAGATCAAGTGTAGATTTACTAAAATTTGGTCCGTGCTCTCGAACCGAGGGTCTTGTGACCACGCGGCCGATTGCTACTAGTTATATTAGTCCTGTACGAGGTTTTGGCGCCGCTTACAAGGCTGTTTGGGGAGTGTTTCATAGTTTCACCATCTAGCGAAATATTTTTAAGACCAAATGTAGATATCCTAAAAATTGGTACATGCTCTCAAATTGGGGAACCCGTGATCACGCGATATGTTTCTATGAGTTACATTGGTCCTGTGTGAGGTGTTGGCGCAGCTCACGGGGCTATTTTTTTTTTTGGAGTTTCGCCCTCTAATGGCATGTTTTTAAGGCTATTTGTAGATATTCTGAAAATTGGTTCGTGCTCTTGAACCGGGGGTCCCATAACCATGCGCGCCATTCTGATGAGTTCCATTGGTCCCATGCAAGTTTTTATCACTACTCACAGGGCTGTTTTGGGGGTATTTCCGAGTTTCACCGTCTAAGGAAAGATTTTCAAGCCTTAGTGTAGATAACCTAAAACTTGGTCCGTGCTCTCGAATCAGGGAACCCCTAACCACGTGGTCGGTTACTATGAGTAACATTGGTCCCATACAAGGTGTGGGGGCGGCTCATGGGTCCGTTTGTGTTATTTCAGGTTTTTTCCCTCTAACGGCATATTTTCAAGCCTAAATATAGATATTCTAAAAATTGGGTCGTCCTCTCTAACCGTGGGTACCGTGACCATGTGATCAGTTCCTACGAGTTATATTTGTCCCGTGCGAGGTGTTGGCTCGGCTCACGAGGCCGTTATGGGAGTGTTTTGTGGTTTCACCATCTAACGACATATTTTCAAAGCCAAGTGTAGATTTCCTGAAAATTGGTACGTGCTCTAAAATTGAGGGACCCGTGATCACGCGATCAGTTCCTACGAGTTACATTAGTCTCGTGTGAGGTGTTGTCACAACTCACGAGGCCATTTGTGGGGTGTTTTGGGGTTCTGCCCTCTAATGGCCTGATTTCAAGCCTAAATGTAGATATGCTAAAAATTGGTCCGTGATCTCGAACCGGGGTTCCGTGGCCATACGATCAGTTCGTACGAGTTTCATTAGTCCCGTGTGAGGTGAGGCGCCTCTCACGGGGCCGTTTGGAGGTGTTTCGAGTTTTCACCCTCTAACGGTATGTTTTAAAGCCTAAGTGTATATATTCTAAAAATAAGGTTTTGCTCTCGAATCGAGGACCTTGTGACCACGTGGTCGGTTCCAACGAGTTACATTGGCCCCGAGCGAGTTATTGACACCACTCATTGCGCCGTTTGGGTGGTGTACATAGTTTCTCCCTCTAACGACATGTTTTCAAGCCTAAGTATAAATATTCTAAAGATTAGTTTGTGCTCTCTAACTGGGGGCACCGTGACCCCGTTGTTGGTTCCTACAAGTTACATTGGTCCAATGTGAGGTGTTGGCGCTGCTCAAGGGGCCGTTTGAGGGTTGTTTAAAGGTTTCTCCTTCCAACGGTATGTTTTTAAGCCTAAATGTAGATATTATGAAAATGGGTATGTGCTCTCGAACTAGGGGTCCTGTGACCATGCAACCGGTTCCTACGAATTACATTGCACCCGTACGAGGTGTTGGCGCCAAGCACGAGGTCGTTTGGGAGGTTTTTCCTGACGTCTTCCTCTACGACTTATTTTGCAATCCCAAGTGTAGATATTCTGAAATTTGGTTCGTGCTCTTGAACTAGGGGTCCTGTGACCACGCCTTCCATTCCTACTAGTTATTTTAGTCCCGTACGAGGTGTTTGTCCCACTCACGAGGTCGTTTGGGAAGTGTTTTATGGTTTCACCATCTAACGGCATATTTCCAAGTTCAAGTGTAAATTTATTGAAAATTGGTCCTTGCTCTCAAATTGGGGATCCCGTGATCACGCGATCCTTTCCTACGAGTTACATTGGTCCCTTGAAAGGTGTTGGCATCGCTGACGAGGCCCTTTTTTTTAGTTTTTCCTATAACGATATGTGTTCTAGCCTAAGTGTAGATATTCTAAAAATATGTTCAAGCTCTCGAACCGGGGTTGCCATGACCTTGCGATCGGATCTTATGAGTTACATTGGTCCCATGCGAGTTTTTGGCACTACTCACGATGCCATTTCAGGGGTGTTTCCTGGTTTCACCCTCTAAGGGCATGTTTTCAAGTCATAGTGTAGATACCCTAAAAATTGGTTTGTGCTCTCGAATCATGGGACTCCCGACCATGTGGTCAGTTCCTTTGAGTAACATTGGTACCATGTGAGGTGTTGGCGCCGTTCACGGGTCCGTTTGGGTTGTTTTAGGGTTTTATCCTCTAACGACATGTTTTCAAGCCTAAGTGTAGATATTATAAAAATTGGTTCGTGCTCTCAAATCGTAGGTCCCGTGACCATGCGGTCAGTTCGTACGAGTTACATTGGTCCCGTGCGAGGTGTTTGCACCAATCACGAGGCCATTTGTAGGGTGTTTTAGGGTTTTTCCTTCTAATGGCATGCTTTCAAGCCTAAGTGTAGATATTCTAAAAATTGCTCCGTGCTTTCAAACTTGGGGTTCCATGACTATATGGTCATTTTCTACGAGTTTCATTAGTCCTGAGCGAGGTGTTGGAGCCTCTCACAGGGCTGTTTGGGGGCCTGTTTTGCCCTCTAACGGTATGTTTTCAAGACCAAGTGTATATATTATAAAAATTGGATGGTTATCTCGAACTGGGGGTCCTATGACCACTCGATTAGTTCCTATGAGTTACATTTATCCCATGCTAGGTGTTGGCACCACTCTTGGGGCCGTTTCGGTGGTGTTTTGGAGTTTTTCCCTCTTAATACATGTTTTCAAGCGTAAGTGTCGTTATTCTAAAAATTGGCTGGTGCCCTCGAACCGGGGAACTTGTGACCACGCGGTTGGTTCCTACGAGTTACACTGATCTCATGCCAGGTCTTGGCATGGGGCTATTTGGGGGTTGTTTTGGGGTTTCACCCTCTAACGGCATGTTTTCAAGCCTAAGTGTAGATATTCTAAAAATTAGGTCATGCTCTGGAACCGGGGGTTCCGTGACAACATGGTCAGTTCTGACGAGGTACATTACTCTCGTAAGAGGTGTTGACCCCGCTCATAAGGTCGTTTGTGGGATGTTTCAGGATTTCTCCCTCTAATGATAAGTTTTCAAGCCTAAGTGTAGATATTCTAAAAATTGGACCTTTCTCTCAAACCGAGGGTCCCGTGACAATGCGGGCGGGTCCTAGAGTAGCATTGGTCCCGTTGGAGTTGTTGGCACCGCTCAGGGGGCCGTTTGGGGCGTGTTTTGAGGTTTCACCCTCTAACGGTTTGTTTTCATGCCTAAGTGTAGATATTCTAAAAATAAAGTCGTGCTCTAGAGCTAGGGGCCATGTGACCACGCGGTCGGTTCCAACAAGTTACATTAGACCTAAGCGAGGTGTTGGTGCTACTCATTACATCGTTTGGGTGGTGTATGTGGTTTCTCACTCTAACGACATGTTTTCAAGCCTAAGTGTAAATATTCTAAAAGTTGGTCCATGCCCTTAAACCTAGGGTCCTGTAACCCTGTCATCGGTTCCTACGACTTACATTGGTACCATGTGAGGTGATGGCAGTGCTAAAGGGGCCGTTTGGGGGGTGTTTCGAGGTTTCGCCCTCCAACGGTGTGTTTTTAAGCCTAAATGTAGATATTATGAAAATGGGTTTGTGGTCTCGAACTAGGGGTCCCGTGACCATGCGATCAGTTCCTATGAGTTACGTTTGTCCCATGCGAGGTGTTGACGCCAAACATGAGGTAGTTTGGGAGGTTTTTCCTGACTTCTCCCTCTACGACATGTTTTTAATCCTTAGTGTAGAAATTCTAAAATTTGGTCCATGCTCTCGAACAGGGGGTCCTCTGACTATGCGGTCCATTCCTACTAGTTATATTAGTCCCGTGCGAGGTGTTGGCGTCGCTCACGAGGCCGTTTCGGGAGTGTTTCGTGGTTTCACCATCTAAGGACATATTTTCAAGCCCAAATGCCTATTTCTTAAAAATTGGTCTGTGCTCTAAAATCAGGGGTTTCGTGATCACGCAATCAGTTCTACGAGTTACATTGGTCTCGTACGAGTTGTTGGCATCACTCACGAGGCCATTTGGTTTTTTTTAGAGTTCCGCCTTCGTACAGCATGTTTTCAAGCCTAAGTGAAGATATTCTAAAAATTGGGTCGTGCTCTAGAATCGGGGGTCCCATGACCATGCGATCAGTTCTTATGAGTTACATTGGTCCCATGCGAGTTTTTGGCACTTCTCACGGGGCCGTTTTGGGGTTATTTCCGAGTTTCACCCTCTAAGGACATATTTTTAAACCTTTGTGTAGAAACCCTAAAAATTAGTTCGTGCTCTCAAATCGGGGGACCTGTATCTACGTGGTCAATTTTGACGAGTAACAATGGTCCCGTGCGAGGAGTTGGCGATGCTCATGATTCTGTTTGGCTTGTCTAAGGTTTTTATCCTCTAACGACACGTTTTCAAGCCTAAGTGTAGATATTTTAAAAACTGGGTCATGCTCTCTAACCGTGGGTCTCGTGATCATGCGATCAGTTCATACGTGTTACATTGGTCCCGTGCGAGGTGTTGGCACCACTCAAAAGACCATTCATGGGGTGTTTTAGGGTTTTTCCATCTAATGGAATGTTTTCAAGCCTTTATGTAGATATTCAAAAAATTGGTTCGTGCTTTCGAACCAGGGGTCACGTGACCACATGATCAGTTCCTAAGAGTTCCAATGGTCTTGTGTGAGGTGTTTGTGCCACTCACGGGACTGTTTGGGGGGGGGGGTGTTTCGGTGTTTCTCCCTCTAACGATAAGTTTTCAAGCCTAAGTGTATATATTCTTAAAATTTCATGGTTCTCTCGAGCTGGCTGTGACCACGCGATTGGTTCCTACGAGTTTCATTTGTCCTATGCGAGGTGTTGGCACCGCTCACGGGGCTGTTTCGGTGGTGTTTTGGAGTTGTTCCCTCTAACGACAGGTTTTCAAGCGTAAGTGTAGTTATTCTTAAAATTGGTTCTTGCTCTCGAATTGGGGAACCCGTGACCACGTGGTCGGTTCCTACGAGTTACATTGATCTCGTACGATGTGTTAGCATCACTCACGGGGTCGTTTGGGGGTTATTTCGGGGTTTCACACTCTAACGACATGTTTTCAAGCCTAAGTGTTGATAATCTAAAAATTGGTTCATGTTCTCAAATCGAGGGTCCCGTGACCACGCGGTCAGTTCCTACGAGTTACATTATTCTCGTAGGAGGTATTGGCACTGATCATGAGCCCGTTTGTAGGGTGTTTTGGGATTTCGCCCTCTAACGGCATATTTTCAAACCTAAGTGTAGATATTAACAAAATTGGACCTTGCTCTCAAATCGGGGGTACCGTGACCATGCGGTCGGTTCATACGAGTAAGATTGGTGTCATTCGAGTTGTTGGCACTGCTCAGGGGGCCGTTTGGTGATGTTTCCAGGATTCACCCTCTAGCGGTATGTTCCCAAGCCTAAGTGTAGATATTCAGAAAAGAAGGTCGTGCTCTCAAACCGGGGGCCATGTGATCACGTGGTTGGTTCCAATAAGTTATATTAGCCCCAAGCAAGGTGTCGGCGCCACTCATTACGCCGTTTGGGTGGTGTACGTGGTTTTTCCCTCAAATAACATATTTTCAAGTCAAAGTGTAAATATTATAAAAATTGTTTCGTGCTCTCAAACCGGGTGTCCTGTGACCCCATTGTCGGGTCCTATGAGTTACATTGGTCTCATGTGAGGTGTTGACGTTGCTCAAGGGACCGTTTGGGGGTTGTTTAGAGGTTTCTCCCTCCAAATGTATGTTTTCAAGCCTAAATGTAGATATTATGAAAATGGGTAGGTGGTCTCAAACCAGGGATCTCGTGACCATGCTACTGGTTCCTACAAGTTACATTGGTCCCGTGTGACATGTTGGCACCAAGCACGAGGCCATTTGATTTTTTTTCTTGACTTTGCCCTCTACAGCATATTTTCAATCCTATGTATAGATATTCTAAAATTTGGTTTGTGCTCTCGAACCGAGGGTCTTCTTACCATGCAGTCCATTCCTACAAGTTATATTAGTCATGTGGGAGGTGTCGACGCCACTCACGAGGCCGTTTTTGGAGTGTTTCACTGTTTGACAATCTAATGGCATATTTTCAAGCCCAAGTGTAGATTTCCTAAAAAATGGTTCGTGCTCTGAAATCGGGAGTCCTGTGATCATGCGATCAGTTCCTAAGAGTTACATTGGTCCCGTGCGAGGTCTTAACTCCGCTCACGAGGCCTTTTTTTGGGTTTTCGCCCTCTAACGACATGTTTTTAGGCCTAAGTGTAGATATTATAAAAATTGGTTCATACTCTCGAACTGGGTGTCCCATGACCATGTGGTCGGTTCTTATGAGTTATATTGGTCCCATGCAAGTTTTTGGCAATACTGTCAAGGCTGTTTGGGGAGTGTTTCTGGGTTTCACCCTCTAACGGCATGTTTTCAAGCCTAAGTGTAGATATTATAAAAATTGGGTTGTGCTCTAGAATCGTGGGTTCTGTGACCATGAAGTCAGTTCATACGAGTTACATTCGTATCGTATGAGTATTGGCACCAATCACGAGGCCATTTGTGGGGTGTTTGAGGGTTTTTCCCTCTAATGGCATGATTTCAAGCCTAAGTGTAGATATTCAAAAAATTAGTCCGTGCTCTCGAACTAGAGGTCCCCAGACCACACTATCAGTTCCTAGGAGTTGCATTGGTTACGTGTGAGTTGTTGTAGCCACTCACATGACCGTTTGTGGGGGGGGGGGGGTGTTTAGGTGTTTCTCCTTCTAACGACATGCTTTCAAGCCTAAGTGTACATATTCTAAAAATTGGATAGTTCTATCAAACCGGGGGTCATGTGACCATGAGATTGGTTCCTACGAGTTACATTTGTCCCATACGAGGTGTTGGCACCGCTCACCGGACCATTTCGGTGGTGTTTTGAAGTTTATCCCTCGAACAGCATGTTTTCAAGCGTAAGTGTATTTATTCTAAAAATTTGTCCGTGCTCTAGAATCGGGGAACCCGTGACCACGTGGTCAGTTCCTACGAATTACACTGATCTCGTGCGAGGTGTTGGCATCATGCACGGGGACGTTTGGCGGTTGTTTTGGAGTTTCTTCCTCTAACGAAATGTTTTCAAGACTAAGTGTAGATATTCTAAAACATCGATCGTTCTCTCAAGTCGGGGGTCCCATGACCAAGAGATTAGTTCCTACGAGTTAAATTGTTCTCATACGTGGTGTTGGCACCACTCATGAGGAACTTTGTGGGGTGTTTTGGGTTTCTATCTTAAACGGTATGTTTTCAAGCCTACGTGTAAATATTCTAAAAATTTGTCAATGATTTCTAATCAGGGGTCTTGTGACCCCGTCTTGGGTTCCTACGAGTTACATTGGTCCAATATGAGGTGTTGGCACTGCTCAAGGGTCCGTTTGGGGGTGGTTTCAAGGTTTCTCCCTCCAACGGTATGTTTTCAAGCCTTAATGTAGATATGGTGAAAATGGGTTTGTTGTCTCTAACTAGTGGTCCCGTGACCATGCGACCGGTTCCCACGAGTAACGTTGGCGTCAAGCATGAAGCCGTTTGGGAGGTTTTTCTCGACTTCTCCCTCTGCGTAATGTTTTCAATCTTAAGTGTAGATATTCTAAAATTTGGTCCATGCTCTCTAAGTGAGGGTCCTTTGACTAGGAGGTCCATTCCTACTAGTTATATTAGTCCAGTGCGAGGTGTTGGCATCGCTCATGAGGCCGTTTGGGGAGTGTTTCACAGTTTCACCATCTAACGGCATATTTTCAAGCCCAAGTGTAGATTTCTTAAAAATTGGTCCGTGCTCTCAAATCGAAGGGCCCTGTGATCATGCCATCAGTTCCTATGAGTTACATTGGTCCCGTGCGAGGTGTTGGCGTCGCCCACGGGGCCGTTTGGTTTTTTTATGGAGTTTCATCCTCTAACGACATGTTTTCTGGCCTAAGTGTAGATATTATAAAAATTGGTTCGTGCTCTCGAACTGAAAGTCGCATGACCTTACGGTCAGTTCTTACGAGTTATATTGGTCCCAGATAAGTTTTTGGCACTCCTCACGGGGCCGTTTTGGGGGTGTTTTTGGGTTTCACCCTCTAAGGGCATGTTTTCAAGCATTAGTGTAGATACTCTAAAAATTGGTTCGCGCTCTCGAAATGGGGACCCATGACCACGTGGTCGATTCCTATGAGTAACATTGGTCCCGTGTGAGGTGTTCGCACCGCTCACGGGTCCATTTGGGTTGTTTAAGGGTTTTACCGTATATCGACATGTTTTCAAGACTAAGTGTGGATATTCTAAAAATTGGTACATGTTATCGAACAGGGGGTCACATGACCACACGGTCAGTTCCTACGAGTTCAATAGGTCCCGGGCGAGGTGTTGGCGCCACTCACGGGGCCATCTAGTGGTGTTTCGGTGTTTCTCCCTCTAACGACATGTTTTCAAGCCTAAGTGTATATATTCAAAAAATTGGATGGTTCTCTCGAATCGAGGGTCTTGTGACCCTGCGATTGGTTCCTACGAGTTAGATTTGTTCCATGCGAGGTGTTGGCACGCCTCACGGGGTCATTTCGGTGGTGTTTTGTAGTTTTTCCCTCTAACGACATGTTTTCAAGCATAAGTTTAGTTATTCTAAAAATTGGTTCGTGCTCTCGAACTGGGGAATCGCTGACCCCATGGCTGATTCCTACGAGTTACATTGATATCATGAGAGGTGTTGGCATCACTCACGGGGCTATTTGGGTGTTGTTTTGGGGAATCTCCCTCTAATGGCATGTTTTCATGCCTAAGTGTAGATATTCTAAAAATTTGGTTGTGATCTCTAACTGGGGGTCCCGTGACCACGTAGTCAGTTTCTACGAGTTACATTGTTCTCGTACGAGGTGTTGGCACTGATCATGAGGCCTTTTGTTGGGTGTTTCGGGGTTTCTCCCTCAAATGACATGTTTTCAAGTCTAATTGTAGATATTCTAAAAATTGGACCTTGCTCTCAAACCGAGACTCCCGTGACCATGTGGTCAGTTCCTACGTGTAATATTGGTGTCGTTCGAGTCGTTGGCACTGCTCAGGGGGCCATTTGGGGGTGTTTCGAAGTTTCACCCCCTAATGGTACATTTTCAAGCCTAAGTGTAGATATTCTGAAAATAAGGTCGTGATCTCAAACTGAGGTCCCTGTGACCACATGGTCGGTTATAACAAGTTATATTGGCCCCGAGCGAGGTGTTGGTGCCATTCATTATGCTGTTTGTGTGGTGTATGTGGTTCCCCCCTCTAGCGACATGTTTTCAAGCCTAAGTATAAATATTCTAAAAATTGGTCCGTGGTCTCGAACTGTGGGTCCCGGAACCCTGTCGTCCGTTCCCACGAGTTACATTGGCCCCACGTGAGGTGTTGTTGTTGCTCAAGGGGTCATTTAGGGGTTTTTCGGGTTTCTCCCTCCAACGGTATGTTTTCAATCCAAAATGTAGATATTCTGAAAATGGGTCCGTGGTCTCGAACCAGGGGTCTCATAATAATTCGACCGATTTCTACGAGTTACGTTGCTCCCGTGTGAGGTGTTGACGCCAAGCACAAGGCTGTTTGGGAGGTTTTTCTCGACTTCGCCCTCTATTGCATGTTTTCAATCCTAAGTGTAGATATTCTAAAATTTGGTTCGTGGTCTCCAACCAGGGTCGTGTGACTATACAGTCGGTTCCTAGTAGTTATATTAGTTCTGTGCGAGGTGTTGGAGCCGCTCATGAGCCCTTTTGGGGAGTGTTTGGCGATTTCACCATCTAACGGAATATTTTCAAGCCCAAGTGTAAATTTCTTAAAAATTGATCCGTGCTCTCAAAATGGGGGTCCCGTGATCACGTGATCTGTTCCTACAAGTTACATTGGACCCGTGTGAGGTGTTGGAGCCACTCACGGAGCCTTTTTAATGGAGTTTTGCGCTCTAACGACATGTTTTCAGGCCTAAATGTAGATATTATAAAAATTGGTTCATGCTCTCGAACCAGGGGTCCCATGGCCATGCAATCGATTCTTGCTAGTTACATTGTTCCCATGCGAGTTTATGCCACTCCTGATGGGGCCATTTCGGAAGTGTTTTCGGGTTTCACCATCTAAGGGCATGTTTTCAAGCCTTAGTGTAGATACCCTAAAAATTGGTCCATGGTGTTGTACTAGGGGTCCCGTGACCACGTGGTCAGTTCCTATGAGTTGCGTTGGTCTCATGCAAGGTATTGTAACCACTCACGTGACAGTTTGTGGGGTGTTTCAGGGTTTTGCACTCTAACAACATGTTTTCAAGCCTAAGTGTAGTTATTCTAAAAATTGGTTTGTATTCACAAATCGTGGGTCCCGTAACCATGCGATTAGTTCCTAAGAGTTACATTGGTCTCGTGCGAGGTGTTGGCACCACTCACGAGGTCATTTGTGGGGTGTTTCGAGGTTTTTCCCTCTAAGGGTATGTTTTCAAGTCTAAGTGTAGATATTCTAAAACTTGGTCCGTGCTCTCAAATCGGTGGTCCCATGACCATGTGGTAGGTTCTAACGATTTACATTGGTCCTATGCGAGTTTATGGCACTACTCACGGCGCCGTTTCGGGAGTGTTTTTGGGTTTCACCCTCTAGGGTCTTGTTTTTGAACCTTAGTGTAGATACCCTAAAAATTGGTTCATGGTCGCGTACCGGGGGTCCCCTGGCCACACGGTCAGTTACTACGAGTTCTATTAGTCCCATGCAAGGTTGGCGCCACTCACGGGGCCGTTTGGGGGTGAGTTTAGGTGTTTCTCCCTTTAACGACATGTTTTAAATCCTAAGTGTACATATTCTAAAAATTGGATGGTTCTCTTGAACCGGGGGTCCTATGACCACGCGATTGGTACCTATGAGTTACATTTTTCCCATGAGAGGTGTTGGCAACGCTCATGGGGCCGTTTCAGAGGTGTTTTGCAGTTTTTCCCTCTAACGGCATGTTTTCAAGCATAAGTGTAGTTATTGTAAAAATTGGTTCGTGCTCTCGAACTGGGGCACCCGTGACCATGTGGTCAGTTCATACGAGTTACATGGATCTCGTGTGAGGTGTTGGCATCACTCATAGGGCCGTTTGGGGGTTGTTTTGGGGTTTCACCCTCTAACGGCATGTTTTCAATCCTAACTGTAGATTTTCTAAAAATTGGGTCTTGCTATTGAACCGGGGGTCCCTTTACCACGCGGTCAGTTCCTACAAGTTACATTGTTCTCTTACGAGGTGTTTGCACCGCTCATGAGACCGTTTGTGGGGTGTTTAATGGTGTTGCCCTAACCACACATTTTCAAGCCTAAGTGAAGATATTCTAAAAATTGGGTCGTGCTCTCGAACTGGGGGTCCCGTGACCACATGATCAGTTCCTGCAAGTTCCATTTGTCCCGTGAGAGGTTTTGGCACCACTAACGGGCTGTTTTGGGGGGTGTTTCGGTGTTTCTCCCTCTAAGGACATGTTTTCAAGCCAAAGTGTATATATTATAAAAATTGGATGGTTCTCTCGAACCAGGAGTCCCTTGACCACGCGATTGGTTCCTACGAGTTATATTTGTCCCATGCGAGGTGTTGGCACCGTTCACGGGACCATTTTGGAGTTTTACCCTCTAACGGCATGTTTTTAAGCGTAAGTGTAGTTATTCTAAAAATTGGTCCGTGCTCTCGAACAGGGGAACCCGTAATCACGTGGTCAGTTTTTATGAGTTACATTGATCTCGTGTGAGGTGTTGGCATCACTCACGAGGCCGTTTGGGGGTTGTTTGGATGTTTTGACCTCTAACGCATGTTTTTAATCCTATGTGTAGATATTCTAAAAATTGGGTCGTGCTCTCGAACCGAGGGTCCCGTGACCATGCAGTTAGTTCTTACGAGTTACATTATTCTCGTAGGAGGTGTTAGCACCTCTCATGAGGACGTTTGTTTGGTGTTTCGGGGTTTCTCCCTCTAACGACACATTTTCAAGCCTAAGTGTAGATATTCTAAAAATTGGACCTTGAACTCAAACTGGGGGTCCCGTGAACATGCGACCGGTTCCTACGAGTAACATTGGTCCCGTTCGAGTTGTTGGCACTGCTCAGGGGACCATTTACGTTTGTTTCGAGGTTTCACCCTCTAGCGGTATGTTTTCAAGCCTAAGTGTAGATATTCTAAAAATAAGGTCGTGATATCAAATCGGGGGCCATGTGACCACGCTATTAGTTCCAACAAGTTACATTGGCCCCGACCGAGGTGTTGGCGCCAGTTATTATGCCATTTGGGTGGTGTACGTGGTTTCTCCCTCTAACGACATGTTTTCAAGCCTAAGTGTGAATATTCTAAAAATTGGTTCGTGCTCTCGAACCGGGGGTCCCATGACCCCGTCGTCGATTCTTAGGAGTTACATTAGTCCCATGTGAGGTGTTGGCACTGCTCAAGGGGACGTTTGGGGGTTATTTCAAGGGTTTTCCCTCCAATGGTATGTTTTCAAGACTAAATGTAAACATTCTAAAAATGGGTCTATGGTCTTGAACCAGGGGTCCCATGACCATGTGATCAGTTCCTATGAGTTACATTGGTCATGTGCGAGGTGTTGTCACCAAGCACGAGGCCATTTGGGAGGTTTTTCTCGACTTCGCCCTCTACGGCATATTTTCAATCCTAAGTGTAGATATTCTAAAATTTGGTCCATGCTCTCGAATTGGGGGTCCTATGACCACACAGTCGGTTCGTACTAGTTACATTAGTCTTGTGCGAGGTATTAGAGCTGCTCACGAGGCCATTTGGGGAATGTTTTACGGTTCCACCATCTAACGACATATTTTCAAGCACAATTATAGATTTCCTGAAAATTGGTTCGTGCTCTCAAATCGGGGGTCCCATGATCACGCGATCAATTCCTATGAGTTATACTTGTCTCGTGCATGGTGTTGGTGCCGGTCACGGGGCTGTTTGGATTTTTTGAGTTTCGCCCTCTAATGGCATGTTTTCAAACCTAAGTGTTGATATTCTAAAAATTGGGTCGTGCTCTCGAACTGGGGGTCCCATGACCATGCGGTCGGTTCTTACAAGTTACATTGGTCCCATGCAACTTTTTGGCAATACTCACTGGGCCGTTTCGGGAGTGTTTCCGAGTTTCACCCTTTAAGGGAATATTTTCAAGCCTTAATGTAGACACCCTAAAAATTGGTCCATGTTATCGTACCGTGGGTCCCCTGATTACGCGTTCAGTTCGTACGAGTTACATTGGTCTCGTGCAAGGTGTTGGTACCGTTTACGAGGCCATTTGTGGGGTGTTTCGGGGTTTTCCCCTCTAACGGCATGTTTTCAAGCCTAGGTGTAAATATTCTTAAAATTGGTCCATGCTCTCGTACTGGGGATAGAGTGACCACATGATCAGTTCCTACGAGTTCCATTTGTCCTGTACGAGGTGTTGGTGCCACTTACGGGGCCATTTGGGGGGGTGTTTAGATGTTTCGCCCTCTAATTGCATGTTTTTAAGCCTAACTGTATATATATTCTAACGACATGTTTTGAAGCCTAAGTGTAGATATTCTAAAAATTCGTTCATTCTCTTGAATCGGGGGTCCCGTGACCACACCATTGGTTTTTACGAGTTACGTTGGTCCTGTGCGAGGTGTCGGTGCCGCTCACAGAGCCGTTTGGGAGGCATTACGTGGTCTCAACCTCTAACGATATTTTTCAAGCCTAAGTGTAGATATTATAAAAATTAGGTCACGCTCTCGAACCAGGGTCCCATGATCACGCGATCAGTTCATATGTGTTATATTGGTCCCGTGCAAGGTGTTGGAAATGCTAACGCTGTCGTTTGGTGGGTGGTTCGTGGTTTCGCCCTCTCACGGCATGCTTTCAAGCTTAAGTGTAAATACTCTAAAAATTGTGTTGTGCTCTCGAACTAGGGATCCTGTGACCATGCGATCAATTCCTACGAGTTACATTGGGCCCGTACTAGGTGTTGTCACCGCTCACGGGTCTGTTTGGGGGTGTTTTTCAGTGTTTTACCCTCTAACGGCATGTTTTCAAGCCTAAGTATATATATTATGAATATTGGGTCATGATCTAAAATCGAGGGTTGCGTGACCACGTGGTCGATTCCTATAAGTTTTATTGGTCCTGTGCGAGGTGTTACTGCCACTCACGGAGCCATTTTCTAGGTGTTTCAGAGTTTTCCCCTCTAACGGTATGTTTTCAAGCCTATGTTTTGATATTCTGAAACATGATTCATGATCTTGAATCGGGGGTCCCGTGACCACGCAGTCGGTTCAAACAATGGTCCCCTGCGAGGTGTTGGGGCCGTTCATGAGGCCATTTGGGTGGTGTTTCGAGGTTTCAACCTCTAACGGTATGTTTTTAAGCTTAACGGTAGATATTAAAAAATTTTGGTTGTGCTCTTGCACAGGGGGTCCCGTGAGCATGCAGTCAGTTCCAACGACTTACATTGGTTCCGTGCAAGGTATTGGCTCTACTCGTAAGGCCGTTTGGGTGATGTTTCGGGGTTTGGCCCCCTAACAACATGTTTTTAAGCCTAAGTTTAGATATTTTAAAAATTGGTCCGTGCTCTCGAAGGGGAGGTCTCGTGACCAAGCGGTCAGTTCTTATGAGTTACATTTGTCTCGTGCGAGGTGTTGGCGCTGCTCATGAGAACGTTTGGATGGTGTTTCGGGGTTTTGCCGTCTAACGATATGTGTTTAAGCCTGAGTGTAGATATTAAAAAAATTAGTTCGTGCTCTCTAACCGGGGACCAGTGACCACGCGGTCGGTTCCTATGAGGTATATTGGTCAAGTGAGAGGTGTTGGTGTTGCTCAAGGGGACGTTTAGGGGTGTTTCTAGGTTTCTCCCTCTAATGACATGTTTTTAAGCCTAAGTGTATATATTCTGAATATTGGTATGTGCTCTCAAACTCGTGGTCCGATGACCACATGGTCGGTTACATTGGTCCCGTGGGAGGTGTGGGCACAACTCAAGGGAACGTTTGGGGGTGTTTCGGGGTTATTCCCTCTAATGGCATGTTTTCATGTCTAAGTGTATATATTTTTAAAATTATGGTCGTAATCACGAACCGAGGGTCCCGTGACCAAGTGGTTGGTTCGTACAAGCTACATTGGTCTTGTGCGAGGTGTTGGTACCGCTCACGGGGTCGTTCGAGCTGTGTTTTCGAGTTTCGACCTCTAATCGCATGTTTTCAAGCCTAAGTGTAAATATTCTGAAATTAGTTCATGCTCTCAAATCGGGGGGTCCTGTGACCATGCGGTCGTTTCTTATGAGTTTGATTAGTCTCGGGTGAGGTGTTGGCGTCGCTCACTAGGCCATTTGGAGGGTGTTTGGGGGTTTCGGCCTCAAACGGCATGTTTTTAAGCCTAAGTGTAGATATTATAAAAATTGGCTTGTTCTCTCGAACCGAGGGTCTCGTAGCCACGCGATTAGTTCCTACGAGTTACATTGGTCCCTTGCAAGTTGTTCGCACCGCTCATAGGGCTATTTGGGGGTGTTTCGGGGTTTCTCCCTCTAATGACATATTTTCAAACCTAAGTGTTTATATTCTAAAAATTGATTTATGTTCTCGAATTTGGGGTTTCGTGATAACACGATCGGTTCCTACGAGTTACATTGGTCCCGTGCGAGGTGTTGGCGCTTCTCAAGTTGCCGTATGGGGGTGTTTTGGGGTTTCACCCTCTAACGACATGTTTTTAGGCCTAAGTGTAGATATTCTGAATATTGGTATGTGCTCTAAAATCGGGGGTACCATGACCACGCGGTCGGTTCCTATGAGTTACATTGGTCACGTGCAAGTTGTTGAGGCCGCTCACGGGGCCATTTGGGGGGTGTTTCTGGGTTTCTGCCTCTAATGGCATGTTTTCAGGTCTAAATGCAGATATTTTGAAAATAACGGTCGTGCTCGCAAATCGGGTGTCTTGTGACCACGTGGTTGGTTCCTTTGAGTTACATTTGTCACGTGCGAGGTGTTGGCATAGCTCACGGGTCTGTTTGATGGGTGTTTTGGGGTTTCAGCCTCTAACGGCACGTTTTCAAGACTAAGTGTAGATATTTTACAAAATGGTCCAGGCTCTCGAATCGGGGGTCCCGTGACCACGCGGTTAGTTCCTACGAGTTATATTGGTCTCGTAGGAGGTGTTGGCACCGCTCACGAGGCTATTTATAGGGTGTTTTGTGGTTTCTCCCTCTAACCACAAATTTTGAAGATTATGTGTAGATATTCTAAAAATTGTTATGTGCTATCGAATCGGGGGTCCCGTGACCATTAGATCAGTTCCAACGAGTTACATTGCTCCCGTGTGAGGTGCAAGCTCTGCGCACGAGGTCATTTGGGGGGTGTTTGTTTCGACCTCTAACTCTATGTTTTCAAGCCTAAGTATACATATTCTACAAATTTTTCCGTGCTCTCAAACTGGGTGTCCCGTGACCATGTGGTCAGTTCCAATGAGTTAAATTGATCCTGTGCGAGGTGATGGCGCTGCTCACGAGGTCTTTTGAGTGGTGTTTGGGGGTTTTACCCTCTAACAATATGTTTTCAAGCCTAAGTGTAGGTATTATAAAAATTGGTTAGTGCTCTATAATCGGGGGTCCCATGACCACACGATCGGTTGCTACAAGTTACATTGGTATTGTGCGAGTTGTTGGCACAACTCATAGGACGTTTAGGGTGTGGTTTGGGGTTTCGCCCTCTATCGATATATTTTCAAGCGTAAGTTTTAATATTGTGAAAATTGGTCCGTGCTCTCAAACCGAGGGTCACGTGACCACGTGTTCAGTTCCTATGAGTTACACTACTCTCGTACGAGGTGTTGGCGCCGCTCAGGAGGCCGTTTGGGTGGTGTTTCGAAGTTTTGAACTTTAACGGTATGTTTTCATGCCTAAGAATACATATTCTAAAAATTGCTTCGTGCTTTGTAACTGGGGGTCATGTGACCACGCGGTCGGTTCCTATGGGTTACATTGGTCCAGTGAGAGGTGTTGGCGCTGCTCAAGGGGCCGTTTGGGAGTGTTTTGAGGTTCTACCCTCTAACTTTATGTTTTTAAGCCTAAGGGTAGATATTCTGAATATTGGTATGTGCTCTCAAATTGGTGATCCCATGACCATGCGGTCAGTTCTTACGTGTTACATTGATCTCGTGCTAGGTGTTGGCATCACTCACGAGGCCGTTTGGGGGTTGTTTCGATGTTTCGACCTCTAACATCATGTTTTTAATCTGAAGCATAGATATTCTCAAATTTGGGTTGTGCTCTCGAACCGGGGGTCCCGTGACCACATAGTCAGTTTGTACGAGTTACATTGTTCTCGTACGAGGTGTTGGCACTGCTTATGAGGCTGTTTGTTGGGTGTTTCGAGGTTTATCCGTCTAATGGCACGTTTTCAAGCCTAAGTGTTTATATTCTAAAAATTGTTCCATACTCTCAAATCGGGGTGTCTCGTAATTTTGCGGTCGGTTCCTATGAGTTACATTGGTCTCATGCGAGGTGTTGGCACTGCTCAAGGGTCCGTTTTGGGGGTGTTTTGGGGTTTCTCCCTATAATGGACTATTTTCAAGTGTAAGTGTAGATACTCTAAAAATTGTGAAGTGCACTTGAACCGGGGGTCCCATGACCTCTTGATCAGCTCCTACGAGTTACATTGATCTCGTGCGAGGTGTTGGCACCTTCACGAGGCTATTTGTGGGATGTTTCGAGCTTTCGCCCTCTATCAACATGTTTTTAAGCCTAAGTTTTGATATTATATTCTATGCTCTTGAACCGGGGGGTCAAGTCAGCATGCATTCGGTTCCAATGAGTTACATTGGTCTTGTGGGAGGTGTTGGCACCGCTCAAGAGGCCGTTTGGGTGGTGTTTTAGGGTTTTGCCGTCTAACGGTAGATTTTCAAGCCTAAGTGTAGATATTCAAAAAATTGGCCCGTGTTCTCTAACCGGGGGTCCTGTGACCATGCGGTCAGTTCCTATGAGTTACATTGGTCCCGTGCGAGGTGTTGTCAGTGCTCAAGGGGCCGTTTGGGTTATGTTTCTGAGTTTTTCCCTCTAACGGTATGTTTTTAAGCCTAAGTGTACATATTCTAAAAATTAGTTCGTGCTCTCTAATCGAGGGTCCCATGACCACGCGCTCAGTTCCTACAAGTTACATTGGTCCCGTGCGAGTTATTGGCACCACTCAAGGGGGCATTTGGGGGTGTTTCGGGGTTTCTCCCTCTATCGGCATACTTTCAAGCCTAAGTTTTGATATTATGAAAATTGGTTCGTGCTCTTGAACCAGGGGTCACATGATAACGCCCTCGGTTCCTATGAGTTACACTGGTCTCGTGCGAGGTGTTGGCTTCGCTCACGAGGCCTTTTGGGTGGTGTTTCGCGATTTTGCCCTCTGACGATATGTTTTCGAGCCTAAGTGTAGATATTCTAAAAATTGGTTCGTGCTCTCTAACCGGGGTCGCGTGACTTCACGGTCGGTTCCTACGAGTTACATTGTTCCAGGATGTGGTGTTAGTACTGCTCAAGCGGCCATTTGGGGGTGTTTTGGGGTTTCGCCCTCTAACGACATATTTTTAAGCCTAAGTGTAGATATTCTCAATATTGGTCTGTGCTCTCAAGCTGGTGGTCCCATGACCATGCGGTCAGTTCTTATGAGTTACATTGGTCCCATACGAGGTGTTGGCACATGTCACGGGCCATTTCGTATTTTTAGGGGGTTCTCCCTCTAACGTCATATTTTTAAGCCCAAGTGTAGATATTTTGAAAATTATGGTCATGCTCGTGAACCGGTTTTCTCGTGACCACATGGTTTGTTCCTACGAGTTACATTTGTCCCGTGTGAGGTCTTAACACCACTCAGCGAGCCGTTTGGGGGGTGTTTCGTGGTTTTTCCCTCTAACGACATATTTTCAAGCCTAAGTGTATATATTCTACAAATTGGTTTATGATTTCGAATCGGGGGTTCCGTGACAACGCGGTTGGTTCCTGCAAGTTACACTGGTCCAGTGCGAGTTGTTGGAACCTCTCACGGGGACATTTGGGGGGTGTTTCGGGATTTCGCTCTGTAACGACATATTTTTAAGCCTAAGTGTAGATATTCTAAAAATTGATAGGTTCTCTTGAATCGGGGGTTTCGTGATAACGCGATCGGTTCCTACGAGTTACATTGGCCCCATGCAAGGTGTTGTCTCTGTTCAAGGGGTCGTATGGGGGTGTTTTGGGGTTTCGCCCTCTAGCAACATGTTTTTAGGCCTAAGTGTTGATATTCTGAATATTGATATGTGCTCTCAAACTGGGGGTACCATGACCACGCGGTCAGTTCCTATGAGTTACATTTGTCCAATGCAAGTTATTAGGGCCGCTCACAGGGCCGTCTGGGGGGTGTTCCTGGGTTTCTGCCTCTAATGGCATGTTATCAAGTCTAATTGTATATATTTTGAAAATTACGATCGTGCTCGCTAACCAGGTTTCTCGTGACCACGTGGTTGGTTACTTTAAATACATTTGTCCCATGCGAGTTCTTGGCACAACTCATGGGTCTGTTTGGGGGTGTTTTGGGGTTTCATCCTCTAACGACATGTTTCTAAGCCTAAGTGTAGATATTTAAAAAATTGGTCCATGCTCTCCAATAGAGGGTCCCGTGAACATATGGTCAGTTCCTATGAGTTACATTGGTCTCGTAGGAGGTGTTAGCACGGCTCACGAGGCTATTTGTGGGGTGTTTTATGGTTTCAACCTATAACGACTTGTTTTCAAGCCTATGTGTAGATATTCTAAAAATTGGTTTGTGCTATCAAAACGGGGGTCCCATGACCATACGATCTGTTGCAACGAATTATATTAGTCTCGTATGAGGTGTGGGCTCTACTCACGAGGTTGTTTGGGGGTGTTTCGGGGTTTCGCCCTCTAACTACATGTTTTTAAGACCAAGGGTAGATATTATGAATATTGGTATGTTTTCTCTAACTGGTGGTCCCATGACCACGCGGTCGGTTCCTATGAGTTACATTTGTCCCGTGCAAGGTGTTGGCACAGCCCATGGGGACGTTTAGCGGATGTTTTGGGGTTTCTCCCTCTATTGGCATGTTTTCAAGCCTAAGTGTAGATATAATGAAAATTATGGTCATGCTCATGAACCGGGTGTCTCGTGACCATGTGGTTTGTTCCTATGAGTTACATGTGTCCCGTGAGAGGTGTTAGCATTGCTCCCCGAGCCGTTTGGGGGTTGTTTCGAGGTTTTCCCTCTAACAGTATGTTTTCAAGCCTGAGTGTAGATATTATACCAATTAGTTCATGCTCTCGAACTGGGGGTCTCGTGACCTCGCGGTCGGTTCTTACGAGTTTTGTTGGTCCCATGTGAGGTGTTGGCACTGCTTACGGGGCCATTTCGGGGCTGTTTTGGGGTTTCTCCCTATAATGGACTATTTTCAAGCGTAAGTGTAGATACTCTAAAAATTGTGTCGTGCACTCGAATCGAGGGTCCCATGACCATGCAATCAATTCCTACGAGTTGCATTATCTCGTGCGAGGTATTGGCAACCTTTGTGAGGGTGTTTGTGGGCTATTTTGGGGTTTCTCCCTCTATCGGCATGTTTTCAAGCCGAAGTTTTGATATTCTAAAAATTGTTATGTGATCTTAAAATGGGGGGTCAAGTGACCAAGCGCTCGGTTCCTATGAGTTACATTGGTCTGGTGGGAGGTGTTGGAACCGGTCAAGAGGTCGTTTGGGTGGTGTTTCAGGGTTTTGCCCTCTAACGGTATGTTTTTAAGCGTGAGTGTAAATATTCTAAAAATTGGTTCGTGATATCTAACCGGGTGTCCCATGACCACACGATCGGTTCCTATGAGTTACATTGCTCCAGTCCGAGGTGTTGCAATGCTCAAGGGGCCATTTGGGGGTGTTTTGGGGTTTCTCCCTCTAAAGCCATGTTTTTAAACCGAAGTGTAGATATTCTGAAAATTGGTCTGTGCTCTCAAACTTGTGGTTCCATAACCACACGATTGAATCATATGTGTTACATTTGTCCTTGCGAGGTGTGGTCATTGCTTACGAGGCCGTTTGGGTGGTGTTTCAGAGTTTTGCCCTCTAACGGTATGTTTTTAAGCCTAAGTGTAAATATTCTAAAAATTGGTTCGTGCTCTCTAACCGGGGATCCCATGACCATGTGCTCAGTTCCTATGAGTTACATTGGTCCCGTGTGAGTTATTTGCACCGCTCAAGGGGCATTTGGGGGATGTTTTGGGGTTTTGCCCTCTATCGGTATGTTTTCAAGCCTAAGTTTTGATATTATGAAAATTAGTTCGTGCTCTCGAACTGGGGGTCACGTGACCACGCACTCCGTTCCTATGAGTTACATTGGTCTCGTGCAAGGTGTTGGCATCGCTCATGAAGCCATTTGGGTGGTGTTTTGAGGTTTTTCCCTCTGACGGTATGTTTTGGAGCCTAAATGTAGATATTCTAAAATTGGTTCGTGCTCTCTTATCGGGGATCGCGTGACCTAACGATCGGTTCCTGTGAGTTACATTGTTTTAGTACGAGGTGTTGGTAAGGCTCAAGCAGGCATTTGGGGGTGTTTTGGGTTTTCACGTTCTAAGGACATGTTTTTAAGCCTAAGTGTAGATATTCTTAATATTGGTCCGTGACCTCAAACCGGTGGTCCCATGACCACACGGTCTATTCTTATGAGTTACACTAGTCCTATGCGAGGAGTTGGCGCAGCTCACGTGGCTGTTTGGGTGTTTTTAGGGGTTTCTCCCTCTAACAACATGTTTTGAAACCTAAGTGTAGATATTTTGAAAGTTATGGTCGTGATCATGAATCAGGTGTCTCGTTACCACGTGGTTTGTTCCTACGAGTTACATTTGTCCCGTGTGAGGTGTTAGCACTGCTCACCAGGTTATTTGCAGGGTATTTCGTGATTTCGCCACCTAACATCATGTTTTCAAACCTAAGTGTAGATATTCTACAAATTGGTCCATACTCTTAAACTGAGGGTCTCGTGCTCACGTGGTTGGTTCCTACGAGTTACTTTGGTCCTATGCGAGGTGTTAATACCGCTCACGAGGCCATTTGAGGTTGTTTTGGGGTTTCGCCCCCTGACGGCATGTTTTCGAGCCTAAGTGTATATACTCTAGAAATTGGTCCCGTGCTCTTGAACCGAGGGTCCTGTGACCATACGTATGGTTCCAACATGTTACATTGGTCCTGTACGACGTGTTGGTGCCTCTCACGGGGCCGTTTGGGGGGTGTTTCAGGGTTGCTCCCTGTAATGGCATGTTTTCAATCCTATGTTTTGATATTCTAAAAACTGTTCCTCGCTCTCTAAGTGGTTGTCCCATGACCACGCGGTCCCTTCCAACGAGTTACATTAGTCCCGTGCGAGGTGTTGAGGCCAGTCACGAGGTCATTTTGGTAGTGTTTCGATGTTTTTCCCTCTAACGGTATCTTGTCGGTGGATTTGTACTCCACCTCATATTTGGGATTATCCATCTTAGGTATTGCGTTGTAAACTTGGAAAAATGTCAAGCTACTATTGTGTTTCTCTATAGTAGCTTGGTGTGGGTATGAAATACAACAAAATTAGAAAATATACACCCTTAGGCTCGAAACGTATCATGGGGGTTTGTGCACCTTTAGAGACACCCAAACGGCACTACAAGTGGAACGGACACCTCGTGTGCAACTGTTTCAAGATGAAGAATTTTGCAACTTTTTAGAGCTTAAGAGTTTTGCGAACATGACATTAATTGGAGTGATAATGTTACAGACCTTTAGAATCCTACACTCTACGACAACTAATAACTATCCAACCTAAGATCCAATGATCGGACATTAGTCCCGTGTGAGCTATTGGCCTCTCTCACAGGGCCGTTTTGTTCGCATTTTGGTTTTTCTCCCTCTAACGGCATTTTTTGAAGCTTAAGTCTATATATTTTTAAATAATTCTCATATTCTCATACCGTGGGTTCAATGACCACACGATCAGTTTCTACGAGTTACATTGGTCCTGTGCATGGTGTTTACGCCTCTCACAAGGCTGTTTGGGGGGTGTTTTAGTTTTTTGACCTCTAACGGTATGTTTTTAATCTTGAGTCTAGATATTTTCAAATTATCTTCATATTCCTGAATCGGGTGTCCCATGAGTAGGCGGTTAGTTCCTGTGAGTTACTTTGGTCCGGTGCGAGGTATTCGCGCCTGTCACGGGGCCGTTTGGGGGTGTTTTGTTTTTTCGCCCTCTAACTACATGTTTTTAGGCCTAAGTCTATATATTTTCAAATTATCGTCATATTCTCAAAGAGGCGGTCCCGTTACCACGTGATTAGTTCCTACGAGTTACATTGGTCCCGTGCGATGTGTTTGCGCCTCTCATGGGGCCGTTTGTGGGTGATTGGGTTTTCTCCCTCTGAAGGTAGGTTTGGAAAGAAAATTTGTCTTTCTTGGACTTACCAAATGCATCGTGTTGTAGAGCTCATTGAAATTGTTTTTGAAAGGAGTCCTGGATAGTATGATGAATTTTCACATTTGGAGTTTGATAGAGTATTCCAAGTACGACTCCTATCATTAAGGGGAGTGTGTACTTCATAGAGATCCACTAATCTAGGACACTCTAATAGTATTATCCCATATTCTTGACGTTTCTCATTTACAACACTCCTTTTCGCTTTATTTGAGTGTGCCCTTACCATGATTTTCTCATGGGAGAGCTTCTCATAAAAATTATAGCTTACTCTAAGGACGCTTTGGTCTTTCTGTTGTGAATACAACTTCGTCAAGAGTACAATTTATTTACTCGCACACCTTTTCTCTTAGAGAATCGTAAAATCTATATTTTCATTTCCAAATTTCTCAGGATTTTTGAGGTTATGAATCGGGTATTTCCAAATTTCAAAAAATGCGAAGCCAAATTCCATTTTCATAACCTCCACATTCCTCACAAATATGTAAATGAAAATATAGATCTTATGCTTCTGCAAGAGAAAAAGTGTGCGAGTAAATAAGTTCTACGCGTGACGAAGGTGCATTCGTGGCAGAAAGACCAAAGCGTACTGGGAGTAAGCTATAATTTGTATGAGAATCTTTCCGGTGAGAAAATCACGATGAAGGAACACTCAAAGAAAGGGACAATGAGTTTTGTAAATGGGAAACATGAAGAATGGGGGAAAATACTATTGGAGTATCCTAGATTGGTGGATCTTGATGAAGGTCACACTCCCCATAATGAGAGGAGTTGTATTTTGAATACTGTATCAAACTCCAAACGAGAAAATGTATCATATTATACATGACTCCTTTCCAGAACAATTTCAATGAACTCTACAACATGTTGCATTTGGTAAGGCCAAGAAGATAATTTTTCTTGCTAAACCTCCCTTTAGAGGGCGAAAACCCAAAGTACCCCCCCAAACGGCCCCATGAGAGGTGCAAACACCTTGCACGGGACCAATATAACTTGCAGGAACTGACCGTGTTGTGGTCATAGGTCTCCCGATTTTAGAATATGACAATAATTTGAAAATATATACTTAGGCTAAAACACATGCCGTTAGAGGGAGAAAAACCAAAATACCCCCAAATAGCCCCATGAGAGGTGCAAACACCTTGCACGAGACCAAAGTAACTCCCACGAACTAACCGACCCCCGATTTGCGGATATGACGATAATTTGAAAATATCTAAACTTAAGCTTAAAAACATGCATTTAGAGGGCGAAAAACCAAAACACTCCGCAAACGGCCTCGTGAGAGGCGCGAACACCTCGCACGGGACCAATGTAACTCGCAGGAACTGATCGCATCATGGTACCCCCATTTTGAGAATATGACAATAATTTGAAAATATCTACACCTAAGCTTAAAAAATGTCGTTAAAGGGAGAAAAAAAAACACCCCCAAACACCTCCGTGAGATGTGCCAACACCTCACACGAGACCAATGTCTGATTATTGGATAATATATAGGATAGTTAGTGGTTGTCATGTCATGCAG
The DNA here is from genome assembly GCA_949130495.1 of Sambucus nigra. Lineage (NCBI taxonomy): Eukaryota > Viridiplantae > Streptophyta > Magnoliopsida > Dipsacales > Adoxaceae > Sambucus > Sambucus nigra. Next base: position 427,301,158 of record OX422219.1, read on the forward strand.
GAATCCCAAGGTCTCTAACCATATATCGCCAATTAATGTCTTGTTCGCAAAACTCTTGTGCTATAAAAAGTTGCAAAACTCTTGAGCTCGAAATAGTTGCACACGAGGTGTTTGTGCCACTTGCGGTGCTGTTTAGGTACCGTTGGGGGTGCCCACACTCCCGCGGTATGTTTTCAAGCTTACATGTGCCTATTTTTGAATTTTGTTGTAATTCACACACACACACACACACACACACACACTATGCTACTCTAAACAAATACTACACTAGCTTTGACACTTTCCCAAGTCTCTAACGCTATATATATGATGGCGAATCTCGACTATGAGGTGGAGTACAAATCCACCACCAACGGCCCTTGGTGCACCTCTGGAATAATTGTCGATGATCAATATCTAGTCATGAAGATATACAACTTCCCCGACTCTTGCATATGATTATCCACATTTGGAGAGTGCTTCTGTTCTTCACCCTCTATCGTCATGTTTTAAAGCCTAAGTCTATATATTTTGAAATTAACATCGTATTCTCAAATGGGGGTCCCGTGATTATCCAACAACAAAAAACCAACAACAAGACAACAACCAATAATTATCCCGTACTCCTTCCAGCATACTATCCAACAACAAGCCAACAACTAATAATTATCCAAGAGCCAAACCAATAAAACCAATAATTATCCCGTACTCCTTCTAACATACTATCCAACAACAAGCCAACAATCAATAATTATCCAATAGACAAACCAAACAAAACCAATAATTGTCCCATACTCCTTCTATCATCTAAAAGATTTAAAAGATAATGCATATTAATTATATAACAACTTGAGTTAGAGTCAAGATTACCTGATTCCTACGATCCAAGAAGACCATTAAGTAGAGTCTTTTGAATGTGTGATTAGAACAAATTGATCCTAGAGCCCCCAACGTATTCTTTTACATGCACATTTTTTATTAGTTTCTTTAATACAATCTTCATAAAATCAAGCTAAATTAACTTCATTTTATGAACACTGCATCAATGAAAGTAATCACCAAATGTATATGTCCAGGAACATGTGGAAATTGCGTTGGGTCAATTTGATCCAATCACAAACTCAAATGACTATATTCTCAAACGAAACGTCTTGTGAAAGTAACTAAACATTCGATGAATTTACCTTAGAAGCGGCATTTATTAATGAATTTGTATTATGGCATGTTTTTATCACACGCGAATAAATAACTGCACACATAATATGTGAATTTTACCTCTTTTGATAGCCATGCCCTAAAATCAGTTGTCGTGGTAGGTGCCAAGGTTTCCTAGGTGTACTCGCTCATATCTATAGTTACGTATGTGATATCATTTTTTTATATTTATTTTTTCTTTCCCTATCATGTCAATTATCAGCAATTTAGAATTCCACTTTATAATATTATCCTGTCAGATATTAAAAAAATTATTTATTATTTTTCTTATCATTAGGATGATCTTTCTCACTTAGTTTCATTTCAACCCGATACTATCCTAAGTGAGATGCTTCGAAAAATGAATCTAGGAGTGGAGTAAGACCACAACATAGAGGAATGGAGTTACGCAATAGAGCGCAATAGAACATTCGTCTATACTGGGCAATAGAGATGAATGTTTTATTGTGCTCTATTCGTGAAACTTGCGCTCTATATTGTGACCCTACCCCCACTGCAAGATTTATTTTTCGAAACATCTCACTCAAAATAGTATCAGGCCCGAAATGCAGCTAAGTGAGCAAGGTCATCTAAAGGACAAGTAAAATTAATAAATAAATTTCTTAATATTTGACAGATTAGTATTATAAAGGGAATTTTAGATAACTAAAAATTGACATGCTAGTGTATAATTTTTTTAAACAAATGGGATTACAGATGAACATATAGATAATGAGTGAGTATACCTATGAAAATACATTACCTAGAACCTAATCATCGATATAGTCATAGATGCAGTCACATGTAGTCTATCAGCTCTCCCCATTTAAAGGATCTACAATAACATATGGGAATAATAATTTAAAATGAGAATAATCGCCTGAACTTAACAAATTAAACTGGGAAGGAAAACACGGCCACCCCAAGCTGTGAGTTATTGCAATCAATGACCTACTTAGGCTGTGAGTTTTTAAAATTTACGGAAAATCCAAGCCGTGATTTGTTGAATTATCATGGATAACTTAGGCTGTTGATATGAAAACTAGTTGGTCTATTGAAATCGGGAATATGAGTGCCACCACTAAACTTGGCCGTGGAAACCGATCACCTATGGTTACGGGAGACCGTGAGGAATCCAATTTCAATAGAAATGTATAAAAACTAGGATTTGTTTTTGTACATTAACTTAAGGTTCATTTCTGACAAAAACTAAGTTTTGGTTATGGAGTTATGGATTAGACATATACAAAAACACAGACGTGTAGATTAGACATGTATAAATACCAAAGTACATAATTTAGACATCTATAAATACATAAGTATATATATTAAACATGTAAAAAAACACAAGTATGTAGATTTGAAATACATAACTGCGTATTTTGTGGGTTATGGAGTGAGGGTCTAGTTGGTTGTGAAGTTATGGAGTTAGTGTTTGGTTTTAGAGTTAGGGTTTGTAGTGTTAGTAGTAGAAAGAAAAGAGTAGAGAGAGGTGGATGAAAAAATATAGTATTTTTTAATTTTGAGTTTATATAATGGAGTTTTAAATTATGGTCCTGAGAAAAATATACAAATTTGATTGAGTTAACAAGTTAGGTATTTATTTAGAGTATGAAAAGGGTATATTAGTTTGATTCAGGTTTTGAGAATGGAACGGATTTTGAGTCAGTGGGTGAGGAACCTAAAATACTCAATGATTTGAAACTCTAAATAAATACCAATCCCTAAATGACAATAACCTTAAATAATGAAATTTATTTTAATCCCTAAGTAACCACATTCAGTCAATACTAATAATACTTAATTAATTTCAACCTCTAAATAAATTTCAAGCCCTAAATGACAATACCGTTAACTAATACAATTTATTTTAATCCCCAAGTAACCACATTCAATCAATACTAACAATGATAATACCCTTAAATAATGCAATTAGATTCAAACTATAAATAACTATTCCCAATAGATGTTAGCAATACCCAATAAATTTCAATCCTTAAATATAACATACCCAATAAAAATATAAAATTATAAAACATCCTATTTTCTTGAAAAAAATTATAACAAACACATATACACACGTACACACACATACAGACACCTATACACAAGTACAATGAAATTCACACACATTCACACACATATATACACACGTACACACACATACATAGAAATACACACACATTTGCACACATATACATAAATATACATTAGGGTTTAAATCAAAATTAGAAAAAATAGGGTTTACTTTTGAGAATGAGAGAGAGATTTGGGCCGAAATTACGGCTTGAGAGGGAGAGAATGCAAATCGCCAAAATATCACAAAGAAAGCGTGAAATAGATTGATGCAGGAAGAAATGAAATAGAGGAAGCATATATTTAGTATAGGGACACTGGTCACGACCTAGAGTCGTGACCCATTATTATGACCCTTAAATGTTTTCCACATCAGCGTATAGGAAACCTTGTGGTCAAAACCCTCAGCTGTGATCCACATGCATGGACAAATTGAGATGGTCACGGCCCAAAGCCATGACGCAGTAGGTGTGTATTCCGTCCTTAGTCATGGACCTTGTCCATGACCCTATTGTGGTTAAATTTTGAGGGAACTTTGGTGCAAATTTGGCGCCATAATGGTCATGACCTAGTCACAGCCTAAGTCCGTGACCTATACTGGTCAGGGATTTGGTCCGTGATGACTTTTAAGAGAATCCATGGCTACACTTTGTGATGGATATGGTCACGCCAAATTTTATGCAGTCAGCTTTGGGCCATGACCAACTAGTCAGGCCTTTGGGCTGTGACCCCCGGGGGTGACCATTTGCAGGATTTGGTGTAGTGATTAAAAGTCCCAAATATTTAAAACGAAGCACCCTAAAATCTCAAATAAAAACCCTATGTCCATTCCAAAATCATATTTAAAATTACGATCCGGATCGAGAAAGATGATATTCGTACCTACAAAACAAAATTAAACATGAAATCTAACATTTGAGAAACCCCAAAATTTCCAAACCCATCAACACATACCAGTTGAAATGTCAGCACCGAGCAAGAGAATGGTCGAAGGGTTTGTGACAAAATGGGTGGGTTTGTTTTGTGTGGTGAGTGAGAGAAAATTGAGGGGCTCGTGACAATTTGGGAGGGTTTGTTTTTGGGAGGTGAGTTGAGAGAAAATGGAAGGGTTTGTTGTTTTAGTTAAAGTTACAAAAAATTGTATTAAACAAAAAGTAGAAGTAATATGGGCGGAAATAAAAAGAAAGAGTAAAATTTGAAATTTGAAATATTAATGGAGGGAGTTTATCTCATCCTCACCGCTAAAATGTGCAAATAATTCAAAAACTTCCTTATCATATATATATATATATAATAAGGAGTAGAATTTTGGTTATTATTCCATAAGTTGATAACTTAATCGGGGGCTAGGATTGAGCCACCAAGGCAAAAAATGAAGGGTTGTAATTAAAGATTCCTCCTTTCCTCTTTTATCCCTTTATTATTTGGTTTCCCCCTCTTTTTTAACACATAATTTCCTTTAACCCTCTTACTCAAAATTCAAAAGAAGGGATAAAATAGTAAAATACACGCTTTGGACCTCTTTTACTCTGACCATAGTACACTCCCCCTCTCTCTCTATCGATCACGACGGAACACTTCTTTATTCATCCCTTCAACCCCCATTTTTACGAATCTTCAGCAGGTAATTTCTATTTGGCATTTTTTTATTTGAAATCCTTTTCATTTTCATTATTCATCAATGGGTTACTGAATATTCTAACAAAGTTTTATGGTCTTACATGTGAATGGATTTACTCTGTTTACATTTGCGTTGTTTCATGGGTTTACACTGTTTAAATTAGATTTGAATGGGTTTACATTTGAATGAGTTCATTTGGTTTAAATTTTGTTACTAAGAGGAATATAACATTGTTTGTATTGGTTTACATGTGCGTGGTCTTTTACTAATAAACAGACCATCTGTTATGTGCGATTGGTGTACAGATGTTAGGTTTTGTGTATAGATTTCGGGCTTTGCAAAATTGGCCTTTGTAATTTAGGGATTTACACTTTAGGGATTTGTAATATAGGGATTTTTAATTTAGGGGTTTGTAATTTATGTTTTTGGATCATGTTGTTTTTTGTGTTTGGTTGTCTATTTATAGATTTTATTGTTTTATATATTTTAGGTATACTCATTTTTATTGTGTGTCTATTTATAGATTTTATTGTGTTTTGATTTGATAGATTTTAAGGGATTTTTTTTCAATGAAATGAAATAATATTTTGTGTTTACAATTTTATATATTGATAGAATGCTGGCCAGGAAATTCTTTGATAAAGTAGGCTCATCGCTCTGCTACTGCATTGTCTCACATAATCTTCTTCTCCACGGAAAAACTATGACCAAAACAGAGTGCTTATAAAAGGTTATCCACTTTTACATGAATTGAATGAGAGACTAATCATGTTCTTTTTCATTAATTCCCACCTAAATTCCACCAAATGTAAAAACAGAGGCTGCAAACCTCACACATGAAACTCTCTTTCTTTGTTCTTTTCCTTCAATTGTTAACTTATGCCCAGTTTGACTCTGATGTTCATATTAGTTACAAACTCACTCTTACTGTCCCTATGGCATATAGCAGGGGATTTGTAGGAAGATCTTTTCTAATGGAAACAAGCCAAATGGCTCCTAACTTCAGAGCTGCATTGATTGTTTAAGCTATAGATGAAAAGTACTTATGTTCACTCGATGTTTTTCTTGGGGACGTAAAAGTGTGGAGCTTTGGCCATTTATCTCGATCTACATGAGGGATGGGTGTGTTCTTGAGCTAACGCGAGAGGGGGACTTGAAATTCAACGGTCGGGGAAAGCCAATCGGATGGTGAGCTGGAACTTCAGGATAAGGTGTGGAGGTAAATTTTAAGTATAATTTGATAAATAGAATTGGTTCATTATTTTCAACAGCTTAACACTAGGCCACTAATAATTTGACGACACAATTTCATATTGTCAGTTCAACATTGTCAAATGTGATACCATAATTTTATACAAAAGTAATGATAGTCAAATTGACTTGACAACATGTGTCTTCTCAGTAACTTTATTTGACTAATCGATTGAGTTAGGAAAATCATAATTGACTTTTATCAATTCTGGAAATTTTTTACTTTTTATAAGATCCAAATCTTTGATAAATTTAACTTAAATTTCTAATTTTTATGGCATTCTTAAATTTAGATGATTTGGTTCTTTATTTTCTCTTATAAATAAGAAGGAATTCTGATTTAGTAATGATCATTCAATATTAATTGTTAAAGATTTAGGGAGTTAATGTCCTAAAACTATTTTATTCTATAATAATTCTATTCTGATACTTAGAACTTATATTGTTGCGGAGACTTAATCTGTTAAAGAATGGGAATAATGTTGTCTTAATCGAGGGTGGTTACTAGCGTTGAGAATCCGTGGGTAAGGTATGATGTTGTCTTAATAGGTATCGAGGACAAGGATAGATTGTGTACTCCTTTCAGGATTTGATGCTTTTTTATTATGCTTTTCATGTCCTAATATCAAGATCTGATTTGAAGTTTGAGTTCTAAGATGTGGATACTTGAGTCATGTCTATGTTTCTTATTAATTATAGTTTTGGGGATATAAAAAAAGGCATATAAGATCTGATGAATGGATATTAGTCTACAAGACTAACTTCGATTCACGTTTTTTAGAGTTGATGTGAATATTTTCCATTCACTCTACTATTTTAATTATTTTCATAGCTCTAATTTAGTGTTATATAATTCTATTTATGTATAGCTTTTTGTTGACTTATGTTTTATATAGATATGGTTTCTGATTTACGGATTTCTATTTATTGTGTTGAAACACAATTTTTTATAATTTTTAAGATCCATCTTACTAGGGTATGTCTACTATAGCCCTGTTGTGTTTTTTATGATTCTTCAAAGGAGTTGTGATGGTTGTGATTTCAATGGATCTTCTCTTTTTTGGATTGTCTTCTTGACTTTGTTTGTTTTTTGTGTTAACATTAGAAATGAGCAGCTTGAAGCTTTGATGCCAGCAAAGCAGATTGAAGCTCTGATGTAAGCAAACAAGTTAAAAGCAGAACAACCAACTTGAATTGATGGGAATATTGGGAAAAATATTGTAGACATCAGACGAGAATGGACCAGAAAGGATTATGAACACAGTTGAGGATGAATCAGATGGTGATTAAGAGACAATGTTTTGGGACGGAGCAGTCACAGAGGACGAAATCATTCACGAAAGAACTTTTGACTATAAGTTGAGGTCAAAACACCAGTCGTAAACTAAAACCTCTTCCGTAGCTATTCCTCATAATAATTTAATTCCCCTAAATAGAATGCCAAGATCCAAGGTTACGTGAATTAGAGACAAATTAAAATATAGTCCCAACATAGTAATATGATTTTTAACATTCTATATTTTATGATTAATAGCTTTTTTTAAACAAAGATCGACACAAGAAGATTAGTACCAAATGAATGTGCATTTGGTACTAACCTTAGGTGTGCCATTGTTGTTTCTTTTCACTTTTTTTGGCAGAAAAGTAAGCTTTGTGAACGCTGTGCATTGTAGGATGAATGCTCATTGATGTAGCACTTTAAGACGAACGTTTTTACTCACAACAGATTTTACAGGTTGTTTCTCTTTCTGTTTCATTTTGTTGAAATCTAGATCTGTATAACTGGAATGACATGTTATGATTTACTGAAAAAAATTAAGGAATCATCATCTCCAAGAAACATACTCGTGGTCATTATGTTATGTGAGAATGTTCGTTCAACAATGAAATAGAGGACTTAGATAAGGTGTTGCATGTGCTTCAAATCACCCATCCTTGGGGATGAAGTGAGTACAAATGATGATGTAATAAAGGACTATATGCAGTTTGTTTATATTTTTTATTTGTATTTTTAGGTTTGGCAATGCTCTCACCTCATATCAAAGTATATATGTATCAAGTGAGTTTGTAAATTTCACTTTTGGCCTAGATCTGACTTTAATTTCTCCTAAGTATTTCTCTGTTCTGTGTTAGGTTGATATAGCTGTTCAACTTAATCTGTGAAGTGCTCCAAAAGTCACCTAGCTATATCTCTCATAAGTGAGTGTTTTGATATTGGTGGAGTTATAAAATGACTTTGACTTTTTTATACGTTTTTACCTGTTGTGGATTTCTTATGACCTATTCCTCTTCAATTCATATGTTTTCTTTAGGTTTATTTTGAATCTAAAGCAAGCTTATATGCTTCATGCATTGGCTATCGTGTTCATTTAATTCATATAGGTGATTAGATGGATGGAGTATGCACTGATTTTGTCAGAATTGTTACTTGAATAAAAATAAAGGTGACAAAGCGACTATTGTAAAACTCAAAATGTCTCCACAAAGTGGTATTGTTAATAGGTATGAAATGTAAAATATGGTGTACCCACTATATTACAACACTTAAATATCAGTGATTCTCGACCACATAAATGTATTTAGTTGAAGTAATTCATGATCACATTATGGTCTTACTTGAACCAACCATGACAAATATTACTACATGTACTAACTAATTCTTACACTTTGTTTCATTGCAGGCTATAGAAGAGCAAGGAACGATCCTTCCCACTATTGTGCAGTACGGGATGTGAATGGATGAAGATGCATTACTGAATTCGTCTTTTGTTACGATAAGCCTGTGGCGGAGGAGATTATGGAGGAGCCAATTGGTTTATCCTTGGTTGGAAAAAGATTTGGAGATAATCCCGGGTTCCCTAATTGCCGAAGAAGTGTTTTTAACTTCTTAAGTTCATGTTCTTAACTATCAGTAATAAAAGTTACAAATTGTCTGAAATTAATGATTTGCATTATCTAATTGTTAAAGAGTTTTTAGTTATTTAAGGAATATATAGTATTAATTTGATATTAAAATTTATGTATGGGTTTTATTTTGTCTTTTGGATTAGAAGCTACTTAATTCTCTATTTTTTTGGTGCCCAGGTATCTAACAAGATGGTCATTCCATTAGTATTCATGTTGACGAGGGAAACCCATCGCCAAAATTATCTTCAAGAATCGGGTAGGACTTGGGCAAGATGGGTGGACTTGGACTCGAACTGAACTGGATTACAACTGCTGGAGTTGGGTCTTAGGTCGATTAGTGTCAAAAACATATGTCACATCTAGTTTTGCGAGTGTGAAGTCCCTCAACAATCGGCCCTACTTTAGGTCCCATGCAAGCATACCTGATATTGTTCGAAAGACCAGAGGTCTTGGCTGGTTTTGCACCCAAAAAACCAATTTGAATTCTTCTGTGTTGCAGCATTGGCCATTTTCAGCAACCGCAATGCAAATTTTCATAGCAATACTAAACTCGGTGGCACGAAAATTTATGCCAAGGCTTACACTACATTCCAACAGTATATTCAAGCGCAATCAAGGTAGTAGGTGTTTTGCTTGCTCCAACATCAGTAATATGGAGACCGGTAAAAAATGGGGGAGTGAAACTAAATTTCGATCAAGTGTTTTTTGAGGACAACAGGAGCATTGATATTGGTGTAATAGTATGTGATAACAAAGCTAATACCACAAAATCAGTTAAGAATGGAGACTAGAGCTGCTGTGAAATTATAAAGAGTACAACCACTACTCTGAAATTGTTTGTACACAATGTTTCAAGGTTAAAAGATGCTCTTTGTCCTTTTTGAGTTTAACAACTCTCCTGGTAAGAGAATTTTTTATACTAATTTATGCAAGTGCAGAATTTTTCTAATTTTCTAATTAGTTGTGTAAATAACATGGGGTCATTTTACAATGAAAATGTTATTGTCAGATCAGCACTGGAAGTTATGAAATCAAAGCTCATATTGGATGTGGATGATCTTGGTTTTAGTGGCCTTGATAAGTTCCCGGCAATCTTCGATAATGTTTGCAAGAGGGTGGTTTTTGATATCTCCTGATTCCATAAGTTTCACGACCTCAAGATAGTCAGCCTTGAGACAAGTGTCCTTCAATTTTTCCCTCAAAGCTACATTCAATCCATGAAATATTCCTTCAAATTCGGCTCTTAGGGGACTCGTTGTTAGTAAGTTCTTAAATTGATGGTACTATACGACTCATGTCTACGCCAATGAGTGCTACCAATTCTGTTATTGAATACGAGTCAGCTAGGAGTGCTTCTAGATCTGCTATTGAATACGAGTCATTAACGAGTGCTGCTAGCTCTACTATTAGCAACTTTTTGTTCACAAAGACTTATTTATTATTTGACCAGGAACGTTAGTACGAGAATAAGTGAAAGCCGATCCATTTGAGTCCCTCTTGCGTGATGTAATTTAAGCCATTGTAGTTTCCACTCGAGAAGAGTGGTCATAACCACTCACACCAGATGAAATAAGTGAATTGTAATACTATAATTCAATTTTTTAATTGTTCTAATACTATTTTCTTTCAAGTTTTTAATTCTTCTAGATTAGCCATTAATGGAAACTTAGCTATTAGTGTTTTTATTTGTTGATTCCTCTCTTAAGTTCTTATTATTTTGATACTCATTTTGTGCCTTTACATCTTTTTAGGCTGACTGAAGGCGAACTTGAAAGATGGCAGCTATGCCAATAATAAGTGAGGCAATTGTTATCACAAAGAAAAAATGGACATGATATTAGATGATATTATGAAAATGTCCAAATTTAACCCAATAAAAATGAAGAAACAAAGAGTTCCAGACATATGCCAAGTTTTTATGAACAATGATACAAGGGTCGATGATGCACGGACTCGAGATCATCTCTCAAACGGGGGGCTCTTGCACAAAAAGGGTCTAATTTTCAGAGGAACTAATTTCCTTTGGCCACTGAGGCTATACGAAAAGGTGTAGTTCCTCCTATTCACCATAGAACATTTAATCAAAATATGATGATGAATGTGAATAAATCGAGGTTTGGGGCCCCACTGTTTCAGAGGATGGTTGCAAATGGAGTTCCACGAAGCAGCAGCATTAGACTTATACTTATACTTTAAACTCTCTACTTATATACGTTGTTACTCCATTATGATCTTTGTTTTGTTTGGTATGCCCTCTCATTTTGAATGCTTGGTTATCCATAAATCTATCAAATTACTCGACCTCTTTTCTTTTCTCACTCTACTCTGATTTTTTAGCATTTTATTTATATGTTTAACCATTTTTATGCTAACGTTTTTATCTATTTTTTATTTCACATTAAACTACTCGTGTTGATTCTCGGGGTGAAATAAATTCTCTTCGATCATTCATACCTTTGATGAACCTACTCACCCTACAAATACTAAAAGTAATTGATTTTGGGTGTTGGATTCAGGTATTTTCCTTGTTGGTAATGACTTAAGACTAAAGAATTATACCACGGTTGCAAAAGGATGGTCAATGTTGCCTTCAATTGGTATGTTGAATGGTTGTTTGTAATTATTCTATTCGTTATTAAATTTTAATTATTTGATTGATATGCTGACTTGATAATTTTATTTTGACTTTTCTACCTTTTTGTTCCTCATGATGTCCAGTTTATCCATATCAATATTTTGGAATTAGCAGATGTTAATTTGATCATCTATATCATCAATCGATCAAGTCAGTTGATGCATCTTCATTTTATGGTTCATTCCTTTATTTTTCAAAAACTGTTGTTACTAAAAAAATGCTGCAACGAGAGGTACTTCACCTTACATTACCTTATTTTTCAAAATAAGATATTGAGTCCGCAAGCTATTTTTTTTCTCAGAGAGAAATGAGTTTAGGTGGGATTGTAAATGGAAAATACGCTAATTATGCCACCTTGAAATGATTGGAAATCCTATATCAATTACACCACCTTGAACAGATTGGAAATCATATTCCAAATAATGACTTGCAGGACATTTCGGATGGTTGTCGTCACTTAGAATGACTTGATATGCGATGATTTGATTAATTCTATTGGGTTTCAACAGTTTAATTGTGAGATGATTTGATTTGATACATGTCCATTATTTAACATACCCCCGGGCATTTAATGCACACAGACCATATTGTAGACTTACCTAACACCTGCTTGCGGTCGTACGATGCTACTGGAAGTCACCAGGACTTGCTATTGTGAGCTGAAATCATTGACAGATGTGCCGCAACCTCACGTATCTGCCTTAGGTCAGTCCCCCCTCCTCCCCCCCCCCCCCCCCCCTAAAAAAAATGGTTAACCCCCAAAAATATTAGTGTTTATTGTAACACAATTTTAAAACTCATCATGAGAAGAGACTTTGTATAATGTTGGCCTAACATTAAATATGAAAACAAAATTTTCGAAAAAATGACTATACAACTGCTTCAATCAAAGAGACTGAGAAGAAGGATGTTGAATATGGATATGATTAATTGGTCTTCATATGGTTTTAATAAAAGAGCAATTCAGTGTTAAGTTTGGATGGATACCGTTTCAATCTCTTAAGTTTGGTGTTTAATTGTTTTAAGGTATAATTTAATATATTTTCTATTCGAATAATTACAATGCACCATTTCAAATATTTGTAGATTCTGTAATTAGTTAGGTCCCCCTTCCATAACATAAGTTGATTATTTTTTTGTTTTTGTTTTCTACTAGCTCGAGTTATATAGAATAAAATATGTGTTTTATGACCATGGGACCTATTTTAGAATTGAGTTTCTAAGAGTTTTTATTCATAATTTTAATGTGTATTGTTCAAATCAGTTTTCAAAGTGTTTGTATTATGATGTCATATATATTTGTTTACCTCTCCCCTACCTCTTGCAGTTTTATAGTCATTTTTTTGCATTCTGTATCACTAAGTTTTCTAGCCATATATATCTATTGAAATTCCCAAGCATATTTTTCCAAATGGTACCAAAATGTAGATGATCTGAGTTCATAACAAAGTACTTCCTCTCCATCTCATGTCAGAATTGTTACCTCTGCCATGCCTCTTATGGACTTTTTAATTTAACCTCGGAGCGTACAATGTAATGGATGACTGCATATCATTATCACAGTTCTATAAAATTTGATTTTCAATATCAAAGTTAGTAGAATTAAAAGTGTAGTTTATATTTACAAATAAAATTATAGTATTAGCGAATGCACGAGATGGTGGTGGCTCCATAGCTATTATAATAAACCATACATAAAAATAATATAATGTCGTCAGCATGGGCATTTTGCCTGTATAAAACTTCAGAATTGTGATGGGCTAACTAAAATTAGTTTTTCGGGTTCTCAAATTAGGGATTTTTATCTTTAAAGTATTCTACTACTGTTGTAACTATTTCCTATTTTCAGTCTTGAGCTCTATCACTCCCACACCACCAAATCCATCACTGAAGGCAACCAGCGATCTACTGACCCTTAACATTTAGAATCTCGATCAAAAGTGGGTAAATTCAACTATAAGATGCCATCTCTTAATATTGTGGTTCCAACTTGCATTTTTAAATTATATAAAGCACAGTTTTTGTTTATTTTCCCTGTTTTTCAAAATCTTTTAACTTATACATGACTACTGACTATTGATGGTGCTTATATACAACTATACATGGTTGATAATCTATGGCAGGTCATCTCCTTAATCATTGGAAAGGATGGCTCAGTCGTGTCCTGTACACCTGAATTGTCATCAACATGATTTTATATTTAGCTAAAATGCAGGTTGCTTGCTTTTAGGGATGATGTGAATGTTGCAGAAATGCACCCAAACTATGGTTTCATTGAGGTATCTTTTTGGTTTGGTATTTTCCATTAACGATTTATAAATTTACTTTGTTTATATAACTCATGTTATGTTGTTAGAATCAAATTTGAGGCACGTGGAGGGTTCAAATGAAAACACCATTTTATTTAGTATAGTACATCTTTTACTCATATGTCCTTCAGACCTATTTGTTGCAGATAATATGTTTGTGCTTTGATTTCAAGAGGAAATTATGCTTAAATTATACGTAAATATTTTTATTGTTGGATTGGTTGGTTTGATTATCCCTTAGTAGGGTGGATAGTCCAATAAATTAAGGAGTTCATGTCGATTTTTTTCAAAATTGACACTTCGTTTATTTGAGGCACAATGTGAATTCATTTGAAGAATATTGTAAATTTCATGATATATGTGAATTTGTTTGATGCATTTAGACTATTTGAAAGAATGTCGTTGGACTAATTATTATTCGTTAAGCAGGGTGGATAGTCTAATAAATAAAGGGTATTATGGTTAATTTTTAAAAAATTACACTTTATTTTGTTGGGGAATGAATTTTTTGCAGTATTGCAATTACATAATTTGGAAAATTTTGTCATTTTGCAATTACGTATTTTCAAACTTCTCGTCGTGCCTTCAAGCACGGGCATTCCGCTAGTATGTATATATATATATATATATATATATATATATATATATATATATATAGAGAGAGAGAGAGAGAGAGAGAGAGAGAGAGATAACACATGTTCAAACTAACACCGAATCCAAAAAAACAAAAATACAAGAAACTTCAAGTCATCCAATCTACTGGCCCGATAAAATCAAATTATATCCAGCGAAATCCAACATCAATCTGTGGCAAGAAACAAATAAACACGTGTTAACCATAACTGGGTTTCATAATATGAAAAAATGTCAATTTGTATCATTATCATAATTATGCCTCTTTCAGGTACTTTTGATAGTCATTTTACGTCTTCGATCTCCAACACCGAATTTTCAAATTCATGTATGCTTAATTTAATAAATTTAGAATAATTACTAATTTAAAAAAATTTTGATAGAGTTTACTTTGTTTATTCATAAAATACAACATGTTTCAACATTTAAAATAAACTAAATGACAATAATAAAAGACACTACTAAACCACCAAGAAATCTCTTCCAACAACTTAACATAAATAAGGTCATAAACTAAGTTCATCGACATAAAGTTTTACCAGATTCGTGTCCAAGTTATCAAAATAGTCTCAAATGTCCGACACGGGCTAATAATAGACTTACTATAGTACTATATATAGTGTTTTTGCATCTTTTCGGGCTGTTTTTGTCATTATTTTAAGTTTCCAGGATTCAAACCCCATTTCTCAAGCTTTATACTAGGAAATATGAATTGTAGAATTATGTATGAATCCATAAGTTTCACGAGTACACGGGTTGTTTGTATAAGTTAATATAACCATGCATGAGGTGTTTGTGCATCTTTCTGATATGTTAGATAGTTGTTTAACATTTTTCTCTCCAATGCCCAATTTTCAAATTTGTTTATATTTGAGTTAGTTAATTTAGAACATTTAATAATTTCAAAAAAAATCAACAGAGTTTCCTTTCTTTATTTATCAAATCTAACTTGTTTTAATATTTAAATAAACTCAACGACAACTACAAATTCCACAACTGAATCATCAACAAATCCCTTCCAACAATTTAACATAAATAAGCTCATAAACTAATTCGTTTTATGTTTGGCAATTTTTTGTTATTATTTTGGGTCCTTTTGCTTTTTTTTAATCCTGTAATTTTTTTAATATCTCAAAAAAACTTTTTGAGACTATTCAAATTTCATTTTCATCTTTATAGCCACCAAATGAACTTTCCCCACCTTGATTTCTCGAAAGTTTCCTATTTTGCTACAACAATGTCATCAAGTCCTCAAATCTTCTATCTCGAGCGGCCTTTAATTCTTCAAGTGATGATATCTTATCTCTCAAGTTTCCCAGCTCTTTATTATGAGATCTGGATTGTGCTCTGACAGTTGAAGTGTTAGAAGGCATTGCACCGACACTGAATCCTCTCAAATCCCAATCTACACAAAAAGAATACAATCACGTCAACCAATTAATTGAGTTATGATACATGAACCCAAATGCAGAGGAATATTAATAAACTGCACTAATACTAATACGTACAAAACTGTTGGACAATTTTGTACATTAACATATATGATATTCAGTAATAAAATTTCATTAAAATTGTTAAAAATTTGGGTGCACCCTGGAATAAAAGTATACAAAAGAATAGTAGTTAACGCTTGATCATAATAATGAACTGCTAAACTATTTCTATAATATCAGGATATTAATTTCAATGACAACTTAACTAGGAACTAGGTAAAAGAAAGGAAAGAAGAAACTACGACATAATTGTGCAAACTAAGACACTATAGTATCAGAATACTCAATTTATTGAATACATTTCTGAATTCCTTATATTCAGATGGTCATATTCCATAATGAATTATATCAATTGGGTCACAATTAGCTAGGATATGAAATTTTAACGTGGGGAGCAATTCTCAGATTTGCAGATGTAATTTTGTTGAACTAGTAGTAAGGTATATGATTTTTAATTTCATTGGGAATAATGTTTTTTGTTGTGAAGTTATTCTATTTTCATGCAGGATTTGAACAAGTATATGTAACACCCCGTATTTATGAATATTTAAAACTTAATTAATTCGATTATTTTAAATTACATGTATGATGCAATTTAATTAAATTAAATATTATGTGTTTCTTAAAATATTAATCCGTGGAGATAAAATTAATATTTATGGAATAAACTTACTAAGTGAATAATAAATCATTATTATACGTCACAGTGAGTGATATCCACGTCACCGTGTTATATCTAAATCGGGAGTCGCGTGTATACTAAATTCAGATCGAGATAGGAAATTTATGTAAAGTTAGTCATACAGAGATTTTGAGGTCAAGATAGATTCTTAATGGGTTGACATAGACAAAATAGTGTACCCGAGTGTGTTGATTGTGTCCCGAGGCGATTTTATACCAACCCGGCACCAAGTAAGGGTGTTTCGATCATTTACTAGCCTAGGGTAGAAGGAAATCTAAAAATTTGAGGGTTATATCAGACCCTTTGAGTTATTTTCTAGCATTACAAAACTTAGGATAGAGAGGAGGCCATAGGAGAGGAACAAGAGAAGAAACCTAGGTCATTCCATAGCTTTTCGCACCAGCAACGTTGCTGGATTTGTGATTGGAGCAAGGAAAGATCAACCTCATCATCTCAGAATGAAAATCAGACTTTCTTGATTAAGGCAAGTGTTTATGTTTCATCATTTAAAGCATGTTATAATACCCATACAATATAGGGTTTCAATTTCATGATTTAAGTTATTTTCTTGGGATTTGTTGGGAGAAATTCATGATTTGGGGGTAGGAATGCATGTAAAATAAATTCCTATGTGTAGTAATATGAAATTAGAGAACATGTGATGATTAACTTGAAATATAGATATGAAGGTGTATAAGCATGAATAACACCATAAACTAGGGTTTTATGAATTTTTAGATTTAATCGGTTCTTGGTTGGATTTCTTTTAGATTTGATTCATTATTTAAGTTAGAAGTTGTCTCTAGATAAATGTTTGAGGTTTGGTTATGCTGTATGGGAGTTTGGGAAACATTCATGGAGGTTTGAGGTTTCAAACATGGAGAAATATAAGTTTGGGATGAAGCTGTCAAAATGCAAGATCAATCGATTGACCAGCTTTTGTAGATCGATCGACTAAAGATCTTTTGGGGCTATTTTGTTCATTTTATTGGTTCTCCTTATCGAAGATTGTGGGGGGACTTTGGGAATGGTATTTTAACTATACAATGACTTAGGGAAGACCAATAGACATATAGTTAAGGCCCGATTAAATGTAAATGTGTGTAAGGTGGACATTAAGACCGACGAAAGTTAACCAATCGAGTGTGTATCGAGAACTTGCAAAATTGGGTTACAGGAAGAGTGAACTATAGACTAAGATCAATATCAGTTGGAGAGTGTTATTTCACTACTAAAATTTACTTAAGAGATAACTGGGACCCTTCGGGTAGTGAATGATACTCGAAAAATATGAAGATAATAATATGCGTGAATTATTAGTTTATCGAGTATTCGAGAGATATAAATACTACGTACGGGCTATATGATAGGTTGTGTGTATACCAATACTATATATATATTGTGTGAAAACCTATTATGTGATTTGTTATGTGTGTGATCATACCTACGTTGTCTATTATCACGGAAGGTTCCGCGCAGAGGGAGATCCCACCTTGGCGATTCTGCGAGGTCTGGACGTGTGCCCCAAAATATATAACTTAGGGTGGCTCACTATATGTTGTGTATTAGTGGGACTGGCAGGTCATTTATGTACGTTAGGTATGTGCATAGTCCAAATCTTAGAACTTTGTTTTCCCCCATTGTATGTTCTTTGATTTATGGTTTGAGGAGACATTTTGAACCAATAGTTCTTGATTTGGTATGAGAGGTACATGGATTTGATAAAAGAGTATTTATGCATCACGGTGATCATTCCCGGAGATGCTGTAGTTGTATATATCATAGTGTGATACATATACAAGTGTTATTATTCTACTTATGTCAGATGGAAGAAAAGATATACAGTGTATATCTAAAACTAATTTATGTATGAGAAACTTAAATAGATGGTTCCGTAATAATATTCAGTTATAAGAAATTATCGACGTGATTGTAGCGTATCATATGGGCGGTATGGGTAAAATAGTGTGGTTAGTTAGATACTTTTGCCTAGTTAGGCTGAATAGAATAGTTAGGAGGGTAAAGTAGGAGATGTTAGGTGGTCACTATAGATGTGAGGTGAGGAACTCAAGGAAGTGTACGTTGGGCTAACCTGTGTATCTAATAACTTCTTTTATAATTGTAATTTAAATTACTTGCTAAATATTTTTCAAAGGTATTAGGCTCTGACCTATGACAAATATACTTTCCAAAACATTTTAGGTGTCAATCCACAAGGATGATAATCTTGATGACTCATTCCAGGGATAAATAACTACATCATTTTTGGAGGCTTCCAGGATTTGCTTAGACGCTTTAGTTATTCATTCCTAGATTTGTATTTATGATTCAACATTCCATTTGTGCATGTTTCCCGTTATTTTAATACATTACGTATTGGAATTAAGTTTTATTTTTATAGGCTTATGGTTTGGATATTACTTGGAAACCGATGGTTTATTAGGTACTTATCATTTATCTATTTATCTCAATATGATTCATACTTTTATAAATTTTGTGAATGGTCGAGGTATATTATTTTAATTTCCGCATGTTGTTTTATATTAATGAAAGATAAAATTTGCCATCGGCTTAGTTTAAATTAGGTGGTTAATAACTTAAAATGTTTCGACAATGATGCTTAGAATGAACCAAATGAGACTCATATTTATTTTGATAAAGGATTGATCACCCATGGTTAAAATAGGCATAGTGTCACAGATGGTATCAGAGCATAGGTTCTAGTGTCCATATGATTTGTGTGGCTTACTAAGATTTCAATGAAGCATTATTTTACATAGAGCCCTATTATTAGGACTAATTCATTCATGGTCACGTATTTGAAATTACGTTCTTCTGATAGTATATTGGTATTGACGGTGAACTCATACAATTCGATTTGATTTTAGATACAACCCAAAAAAGGGCGATCAGCAAGGGCAGCGGTGAGGGATGATGACAGATAGGCTCAGTAGGATCCACATGCACCGTAGGGGACAATTATGATCGTAGAGGTGGCCATTATTGTGGTATAGACAGTTAACACCGCTATAAATTGCATGGCACTCCACTCTCCTTAGGCCCATCCACCACAGCAGCCAGTGGCACTAGTTGTCCTGGCCCACTCAGGGTTTCAAATTGGCAAAGTGCGGGAGACATTTCATAAAGGCCACCCACCCAAGTTTTAGGGTAGTTCAGACGTGATTTTGGCTTGCCAGTGGAAGAATGATATTTTGTGCCACATGTGCATGGTTGACATGTTGCATCAACAACATAAAAAGACTTATTTATGTCTATTATAATATCTGAGCTGAAACATTTCTCTATGATATTGTGGAATGGGTCATATTCTTGGCCAGATTTACCTAACCCACAAGCAATGAAAACCTGAATATGAACTTCCCCTTTCTTAATCAAATTATTAAAGTTACCAGTTTTTAGTCCACGTCGAGTTGCCTCTTATTCTTTCAGTGATCAATGTTAGATTCATTAGTAAAAATCACCAACTTATAGCCATCATCATATAAACATTTCAACCTCTCTGGTATTGATGGATACATAAGGGACCAAGCATCCTCACCCACCCACTTTACAATTTTTTTCTTAAGACATCCATCAAAATCAAATGCCACATTTTTTCTTTAATCATGAAGACTATCGTCTCTTTTAAGGAATATGATTTTATGGAAAGCCTTCCATTTGGGTAAATTTTTTCCATTTGGATAACATTATCGCATTCTTATAATTATCCTTTGCCATACCAAACGCTCTTAAGTCTTTGGTAACTAAAGCTAATCTCAGATCATTTTTTACTATAGTGTTTGAGCATTCTCTACATGAGTACCGACTTGACTTTTCACACTCCATAACAACCTTAGGGGGATCTGACATTGAAGTAATGGATATTTAGAAAATGGAATTTTTGGGGGTGAAGAATATGCATAAAATGGTAGGTTTATGGGGTAGTAGTACACATGCGAAGGAGATTGTTTGCATAAATAAATTGTGCTCCTTGGTATTGAGAGTGGAGTATTAAGGATTTTGGTTTTTACAAGGACACATAAGCTGAATCGAAGTACATGATGGATGAGAACACAATATATGGTGACTTACTTGAGTTTGTACCATATAGGAGTTCAAATAAGTTTGGATATGGTGACAAAAGAGGTTAGTTTATTCATGAGAAATCATCTCCATGGATTTCAAAGCTTTATCAACATTTATCTTGTTTAAGACTTCCTCTCTACCAAAAAGGGAAGTAATATATTTCACTAAACACACTATAGGACACAAATCATGCATAAACAAGTGTGAGCGTGTATACACGTGTTTAAATATTTTTAGGAATTTTTTAGACATTTTTAAAATATTTAAAATGATCTTTTCAAACATTTAAAATATTGGTTTAAAAATGTTGTGGGCTAAATTGAAAATATTTTTACTCTTGTAAAACTTCTCAGGGTAGAATCTCAAATCGATTAAGACATTTGGGGGTGAAAGATATATTTTTTTAAAATCTAAAATATGCGTTTTTCAACCGTCCTTATCTCTACACAATTTGCCCATTCTGGGTTTGTTTGCTCTCTCATTCTAGCGCATCATTTATAACTGTCAGATCAAACCTTATCAACGTTATTCACGTGTTTTAAAAAAATCCATGTGCATTCCCTTAGAACCAATCAGAATGTAAGATTGACTAGTCATTTTATAGCCCTTGGATTTGAATTCTAAACTTTGCATTGATCTCAGCCGTCCAAAGCCTTTGATCCTACAGACACTTCCATGCTTAGTATAAATAGATGTCTTAGGGTCAGCATTAAAGAACTTTGGCATTTCATTCATTTGAGAGAGAAAAAGAGAGAGTAAAGAGTGCAGAGAGAGAGAGGGAGAGAGAGAGAGAGAGAGAGAGAGAGAGAGAGAGAAAACAAGAGCCTGTGATTTCAAAATTATTCAATTTCCCCCAAAACATAAAACCAAACACTGTCCCTATTATATCTAAACCAGTAAACCTAAGTTTGAGAGTTAGTTCTCTAGGATTATTTTAAGATTTTGGTTATTTTGTAAAGTCTAAAGAAATTGTTCATAGTTAATCTCTCTTCAGAACCCTGTCTCATTGTAAATTTCAACTTTCTTCATAGAAATTTCGAGAGTTACTCAGAGTTACATTTCACGTTAGTTTTAGGGTTTCTGTTACCTTCTCTATTGGATCTTGTTCTTTAGTTGTATATTCTTTTAAGATCCACTCTCGTTTTCAAGTTTATTGAAAAAGAGGCTTCTAAAACATAGATCTAAAAAGTTTCTTTCAAAAAAATCAGTTTCACACTTTGTGAAATTGGTTGGTATCTAAATAAGTGTTTGGAAACATTTAATCTAATTTTTAGAAATATTACTTTCAGATCTAAAATATTTCTTTTGAATATAAGTATGATTTTCAAAGAAATCTGAGTATCTACATTTCATATAGATCTACGTAATTTGTTCGGATTTGTTTGTATAAATCTACTGAGAGACGTGAACAGCATAATTGCATGTTTTTTTGCACTTAACTATCACATACACTCTCACATGAACACTTAGTCAAAGTGTGGTTCATTAGAGAGATTTTGTGTTGACTTAGTCCATTGGATCAAGGAGAAAGATTAACGTAGGGAAACAGTCAGGGAGATCAAAGTCGGAACATAATTACTGTGGAGAGGGAAGCTTAGTATGTATATTCATATTCTTCGCTTAGGATCTTATGTGCTTATTTGTGTGCACGTAATCCTGTAAATCTTTTTACATTATAGTGGATTTTATTTGTGGCGTAGAGGTCACAATGGATGTTTTCCCTAATTTGGGATTCTACCATGTAAAAAATATCATATCAAACTTTCGTTGATTGTTCTTGTTACTTATATTGTGTGGTTTCTTATTAAATAATTAGTATAGGTTTTGTTTTAAAAATCTAAGGTAATCTATCTACCAATTTTAACATCCAAAGGTAATCTATTTTTACATATCTTGTGTAGTGATTTATAAAGTAGTTTCGTTCAACGAGTTTATTTTCAAAGTTTACTTAAAATTTAACGTTTAGATAAAGATCTAGTAAGCAATTTTTCAAGTGGTATCATATAGTTTTTATCAAAAAATTTAATCCTGAAACTCCAGATATTGCTTTTAACAATTTATTTTTGAGAATTGATGAGAGATTTGAAAAGTTAAGTGACCTGTCCCATCCACCCATCTTTGAGGGACACAAATTCTATTATTGTAAAGTAAGGATGGTTGAGTTCATCCAAGGTACACTGGGTGACCACGTATGGGACATGATTGAAAATGGTTACGAACACCCAAAAAAGCCTTTGTTTGAAACCAACCCTACAAGAGTTAAGAAAAAGCCTAAGTGAGTTTACCAAATAAGAGAGAAAGATGTCACTAGATAACAAAAAAGGGAAACAATTGCATTTTTATGTCCATAAATGGGCATGAGTTTAAATGCATACTGATCAGCTCTACTTCTAAGGAAGACCGAGACACGCTAGTCAATGCCCATCAAGGTGATGAACGTGTTAAGGATGGAAAAACTTAAATGCTTGTCTATCAATGTAATACCTTGATTATGGATGATAATGAGTCATTTGATGACTTTTATATAAAATTAACAAGCATTGCCACAAAATTGAATGAAAATGGAATAATCGATGATAAAAAGGAAATTGTATTGAAAATACTTATATATCTGTTGCTAAATTTGACAATAAAATATATGTTGTAGAAGAAATGGAGTAGCCAAAAATGACTCCTGAATTACTTAGTAGAAAATTAAGAACTATAGAAATGGAGTTGGAATATAAAAAGAAATTGAGTACCCAAAACAGAAGATCATTTTAATCTAATGTTGTCTTTTTATCCCCAGGTGGTTGTCCTAAAAATGAATCCCTTGTACTTTAATCTTAACCTAAGTGAAGACTGTGATTTCGATAACTTGGATAACCAAATAGCCCTTATGAGAAAACAATTTAAGAAAATAATTAAGCTTAGAAATGTTGTGGATTCTAAACAAGGCAGACTGGTTATCAAAGTTGTCAAAATCACAGCCTCATGAAAGAAATAATGACAAATAGACCAGTGACACTAATAGACCCAAGAGTGGCATTAAAGATGTCAATTTTCATCTTTGTGGTAAAATGGGACATTATTCCAATAATTGTAGAGTCAAACTTAAAAATAACAATGTTAGGGCTAATATGGGGTAGACTTGGGACGACACAAGTGATTCTGATGAAGATGAAATTGATGAGTCATGCATGTCCTTTTAAGAAAAAATTAATGCATGCCTACCCATTGATGAATGTGTTATGCCTGTTGATCTAGATGTTATACGTGCTAGTGATATTGTTTTACTTACTGTTGTTAAGAATGAAGTAGATGTTCGTACCTTACGGGTGAGTCAAAGTGAAAATATTATTGACGAACTGAACGTGTTTGTGAGTCCCACTGCACCAATTGAATCGATAGGTGACACTAAACACAATGCACTTAGCGAGTTTGATGATAACCTTCCAGGCATTCAGGAGTTGCACACCAAAACTCTTGAAAATAGTATTAAACTTGATAAAAACGGTAAAGATGTTGAATGAATGTGTCAAGATACTTAGTAACACTATTAGAAATAACGCGGAAGATTACAATGCACAGTGCGTTGCTCATGAGATAGAGACAAAAAGATGTTTCACTAAAATTAAAAGACTTATCTGAGAAAAATGATATTTTAGTGGAAAGATATAAGGCTGCCTTAGTTGAATTTGAAGAATCTAAACAAAAGGTTTCAAATGTTTTTAAAAAAATGCCTACATTTTGAAACGCAAGCTAAAACCTATGAAGATATAGTTGCAGGAAGTAAGATAGATTCTAAAGATAAAACTGACTTAGGTTTTAGAGAAAAAGTTATGACTAGAAAAATAACAATATATCATGAAAATGTCATTTTTGTAAAGGCCAAAATTTCCAAAACCCTCAGAAAGGAGTTTACAATGTCAATGTCTCTAAGGCAATGAAAAATTAGTGTAATCAAATGCCAAAACCTAATGGAAAGGCTATGTATATATGTCCTCCTACAAGAGACCAAGGACAAAAAACTAAAACTTGTGGTAATTGCACTACCGTGTTTACAAAAACAAACCCATTTTAAGGACTTTAGTGATACGATCAAGCCTACGTCACACCAGCATTGCTCTTATTGTGATATCTACGGGAACACCGTTACTGAGTGTTTTCAAAAGAGGTTGTATATGCCTACTTATCAAAGCTTTAACTATTCACAAAAGAGTAGGAATACATGTGTTCTCCCAAAATAGAACACACATAACTCCAACTATAAAAAGAAGAAATGGGGACCTTAGTGTAATATCCTGCCCCGATAAATTGATTTAAAATATATATTGATGATATTGAGGAGGAGTGAATTGTAATTATAGAAGAATTGTAGGTGGAATTGGAGGAAAATAAAAAGAAAAAGAATTAGGGTCATTAAAAAAACATGGGACTATCGTTTGAACGACAGTGTTAAGGTCGTGAGATGAACTAATGGCGTGCTTCTGGTTTACAGTAGCAGGTTGCGCAACGGATCTTGCATTCCATAGATCGAACGACATTATATGTCGTTCTAAAGACATAGGTGCGTTCAAACATAGGGGAACTAGTTCGAACAACTTCATTCGAGTTTTTAAATCTGATTACCATTGTGTGTTGTCATAATTAGGAGCATGGGATCATTGAGTTGTCGAGCCCAGATAATTCCAGGAAGGGTAAAATGGGAATTTAGGCTTTGGAGAGTGTTTTATAAGGGTGTGTTTGGGTATGTATGGGTTTATTATTGTTGGAAGAAGGAGAGAGGAAGTAAGAAAGAAAGGGTGAAGTGGGTGATCTTCCACCTCCACCCACCACCACTTCCACCACCATTCTCCCTCCATTTCCATGGTGTGTTCAACCCAAAAATACCCATTTCCACCATTGAAAAAGGAGAGATACAAATTTTGGGGCATTTTTTGGGAGTTTTTGGAGATGAAGTTGGAGTGTTCATAGAGAATGAAGAGGGGTTTGATGGAGCTTTCTTGGGGGAAAACTTGGTGGTGCTAGACACCCCCGCTTAAGTCCACCTTAGGAGGTGGGGGTGTAACAACTCGTGAATTTAAATCGGTATTTAAATTAAATGAATATGAAATTCGAAAAAATAAATTTTTGGATTTATTTATTTTGAGTAAATTAAAATGTTGGATTCTTATTTTGAAAAATATAATTTTAATTAGACTTAAGTTAAATTCTATGTATTACAACTTTTAAAATAAAATGGGGAATTTCGGATGTTAGGGAATCGGAACCGGTTCGGGGGTAGGTCAAACCGATTATCCTAAGTCGGCAGTAGTAGTGTTTTAATTTTTGTAGAATTCTAATGCCACTTAAACTCTAATCTTTCTCCACTTAAATTAACTCAGGATTAAGAATTTTAAAATATATTTTCACCAACTCAAAGAGAAGTAGTCCCCTATAATTTTCATCTTCTTTTACATACAAACCCTAGCCTCAAATTTATCAAGTTTCAACTCAAGATTTTAAGGCTCAATTGGTGTTTTTTCAAGTTGATCCAAGAACGAAACTTTGTCATCTTTTCGCAAGGAATGCATCTTCATAATCAGATTTATTCAAATAAATCTCAAGAATAGTTACCTCTATTGCTTTCCCTTAGTATTATGCGTAGTAATTATGGCTCACACACTAAATACATGTGTTTTCTTAAAACAAATTAGAGATATTAATTAGGGAAAGTGTAATCTAAATTGGGATTATTTTTAGGAAAATTTCTAATATGGATGAAGACTCAAAACCTTGCATGTTAGGGTAGAGATTTGGGTTTCGTAGCCTTTAAGATGTTCGCATGTAGATTCTTACATAAGGATGTCATTTAACAAATTTTATGATGTTTAATCATGGAAACTTTATGGATGTTGCATAGTACAAAATTCTTGTTGTAGAAAATTCGATAGCATGTACGTGATTAAAAATTTAATTATTTGATAAGAAGTATGGTTTAATTAATATTATGATTAAATGAACATTACTTGGTTAATTAGTGATCTGTGGATTAAATTGGTAGAATTAGTGTGATGAATAAAAATTTGACCTTATGCCACTTTTTTTTTAATATGTTCGACATCGCGGGGACGACGGGGTTATGTGATAGATAGCACTCTCACCTTTATGTGGGTTTCTTTCTAAGTATGGGACTAGTTAGTAAACCTTTGGGCAGTTATAACTTTCTAGGCATGGGACTAGATAGTGCTGACCGTTTACGGGTAGATATTTTGGGGTATGGCTGAATTTTACATTTTTCCTTGATTTAGTGAGCCTAGGGGTGAGGCTAAGTGGTGTTGGTTAGTTGGTTTTCTTCCTAGATAATAGGATAGAAAATACTTGTGTAGTGGAGACCTTTAGATATAGGACTAAGGGTGTTTCGAGTATTTTATCTCGATATGGGTATAATTTGAGTAAAATGAGAAATTGACAAGTTGAGTATTAATTATGCCTAAGATAATAAACAGGCATTAAAAGATATTGGTGGCGCGAGTATGTACAGGCTGATAGTTAAATGGGTCGACTCGATATAGTGACATTGTGTGTGTGGTGTCACAAGTATGTGCGGGCTGACAATTAAACGAGCTATAGTGACGTGTCATTCGTGGAACCTCACGAGTGTGTGCTGAGCTGACAGTAAATCAGGTTGACTGGCCATAGTGAGGGGAATGGGTGTGGTTTAAAACTTTAAGCGGGAGTCCCGTGACTAAAATGATGTAAAACTTAGTGGGAGTCCCATAACTAAAATGGTGTAAGACTTTATACGGGAGTCCCGTGACTGATATTAATAAAATGAGAAAAATAATAAATTTGAGTAAATTAATTTGTTTTAAAATTGGAAGTTGTTAGAAATTAAATAATGGGACTTGGATTTTAGGTGGACCTTCTTGGGGGCAGAAAGTGATTTATTTTTGGGTCCCATATTAATATATGGTGTTTAATTTAAAATATTCTATTGTCGTGTTTATTATCTGGGTTCAAGGACCCTATTTAAGAGGACTAGCTAGTATCCATGCGGTGGACTCCGACCCATTACATTGACTAACATTTCAAGTTGTGCTGAAAAAGTTGCGTAAGAGCTATTGAAGATCATTTTGGAGGTGCAGCTGGAGTTCTACTTTATTGACTCGCTTTACTAGTATAGGTTTATTTTATTTAGTATCTTTACATTATGAGACTTCATTATGGATTTGATTGGGCCTTTCGGTTTCAAAGTTGTGCACGGTTTCAGTTAGTTACTTTTTTGGATTATTTCATTTGGAGTTTTAAATAAACTATGGAGTTGAAATATTTTTAGGGATTAGCATGGTGATGGATTTTATTATTGCATGAATGATTGTTTGTTGGATTAATATGATTATTATTTTGTGGATGAAAGTTTAATGTGTCTCATAACTATTTACACTAAGAATGATAATTTATTTAGTGATGTATGACGTAGTGGTGGAGGCCGAAGCCAAGAATGCGCGGGGTGTATAGGGGGTTGTCATCTTCCTTGTTCTTCTATGCCATACATTGTTAGAGCTTCAATTGAGGTCGAGAAAATCTTACTCTTAGTGTAAATAGTTATTTTGCATTTGTAGTCATGTAGTTAGACTATTGAGTAGGGTGAATTTTGTTAAATGATAAAAATAGATGTGTAGAAATAATGTACATTTTTATGAAACAAAAATGTTGAAAAATGATATTTTGTTGAAAATGGTAAATGGATAATTATTTAAAGTATTTGAAATAATAAAATTTAATATTTTATGAAAATTTGATAATTATTTCAAGGTTTTGAAATAATCAAAGTTGATGTGTTTTTTATGAAAATGGTGTATTTTCCATAATTGCTTATGAAAATATTTTATGAAATGAAATGATTAGGATAATGACATGTTTTAATAAACATTGATGAAACAATACTTTTGCAAAAATGATGACTTGACGAAAATAGACATTTGTTGAGTTTGAAGAAATTAAATGTCTTTAGGTCCTAAAAATACAATTTTTTGCAAGTGTAATGAAGTTCTAGAATGAAAAATGTGTTTAAACCATGTAGTGGGGTTTTTGGATTAAAATCCTTCTTATCATGCATATAAACTTGTAGTATTTAGATATTAAGTCTATAAACTAGTTTAGAGATGGTTTGTTTGGGTTTAAACATAAAATAAGAATAATTAAAAATTTAGTCTTCAAAATGTGTGAAATTGAGCCTAAAAGGTACAATGAATATGAAATTATAAGACTACCCATGTTGATTAACGAAAGGATATTTTTTTATAAGCGTAGTCTTACGTGTAAATGGATTTCTTGAATAAAGAAAGTAAAGAAATGTATGGTTTCAAAAAATGTTGATAAAAGTATTCATTAATTGTTAATGGGTAAAAGGTTAATATATGTAACTTAGGGATGATGTGAAGGATTTACACTTAAGTAAATTAAAAGGGATTAAAGGTGTAAAAATATTTCCAATTAAGAAGAATATCGCTCCTAGAAAGGTGTTAAAAACATTAACATACTTAAGAAGTTGGTATGAAGAACTTAATATTGTTTTGGAAAAATTGACACTTATGAAGTGGAGTAAAAGGTGATTTTGTAAACAAGTGAGTAAAATGATAAGTTTCCTTCAAGTGGAACATTTTTAAGAAATAAAAATATTGGAGAAGGTTTTACACAAAATTGTTCCTAAATGAATATGATATTTGGAATAAAAATCAAGGCTAAAGTGTAAAGGACAAGAAATAGTAAGATTTCAAAGTGTAACACAAATTGGACGATAAAGTCCCGGGTTTTTGCTTTGGCGGGGTAAAAAGGATAAGTGGAATAATGTGAAAATTTGTAAAATATTAAAACATATAAAAAAGAACTCGGATGACACTGGGATAAAGCAATAAGGGTCCATATAACTTGGGTGAAAATCCCTAAACACTAGCCAGAGGATATAGTGCGCATAGCCGACGGTGTGGAGCCTGTGGAAGTATGCAGTATAAGAAGATTTCGAGAAAAGTAAAGATAATAGAGATATGGAACATGTTAAGAAAAAGGTTATGTGGTAAAATGCATTAATCCAACATAACTTGAATGTATATGATAAATGTTCCGATAACGGTGAAATGGACAAGTAAATGTGTAAATATATGAATGTCATTAAGATAAATAAATGGTAAAGTGAGTTGGTAAATGGGTGGTTAAGAAATCTAAATGGTCAAAACCATATTTAACACAAGAATATATGGTAAAAGGATTTTCAATATTAAATAAATATTTTTTACACGGTGCTTGCGTGTGTTGAAAGGGTAAGTTTCCACGAAAAATGATAAGGTATATCGAAATAAATAAAAAGAGTAATTTCGGTAAAGGAATGGGTAAAGGAAGTCTTAAAAAAGATTAATGTAAATTAATTGGGAAAAGTAAGGTTTTCGAAAGTAAAATGGTTAATAGAGTGGAACATGTATTTTTGAAGGTATACATATGTAGATATATACATATTTTCGCATCCATGTGGTTGTAGAGTGTGAGTATTCTTTTTTCCATTCATTTCTATATTGTCTTGTATATTCTCACTGGGCATAAGACAACATCCTCTCTTCGTAATGGTAGGCTAGGAGCGGTTCGTAATTTGAGGGCATTATATAGGTAGGTATATTTCATTTATGTTTACGTTAGTAGCTCTGTTTACTTGAACTTCGCGGAGTCCCCCATGGGTCCCTCACGTAGTTAATTTTGAAATTGGAATCACATGCTAACAAGTGAAATGTTAACTAAAATAAAATTGGACTAGAAACATTATGTAGGTTGTCCCATTGCATTTCACACCTAACGCTCGGGTCAGATCGAGAAGACTCATGGGTAACCCATAAATACGGGTCGGGGCATTACAAATGGTATTAGAGATCTAAGTTCAAGGTTTCTTTCGAGTGTGATGTGGTGAGGTCGGTATTAGATCTTTCGATGATGGTATTAGGTAGGTCAAGTCATGATAGTTTGATGACGGTTTAGTTTGTGTCCTCGACAGTAAAGTCAAAAAGTATAGCATGACAAGTGAGTTAGTGCCAAGTGGAATACAATTGGATAAATAGATAATAATCACTTTCGCATTTCCTATTGGAATTGTAGTAATGTATAAGTGTGCATGTTAGACAATAGTGGTGATATCATGGTTATTAGTGTGAGGTGCTTGTGTTGAAATTTTTGTGACATAGTAATCATGTGAGATGCCGATAGAATGTGATGATGTCAATTGGGCAAGTGGCACGAGTTCCATTTAGTAAACCATAGAGATTGGTGGTTAGGGTGTCTCTTTTAGGCATTAATAATTGGTGGTTGAAAGGCATATATAGCCCTTAGG
This sequence comes from Sambucus nigra, assembly GCA_949130495.1. Taxonomy (NCBI): domain Eukaryota; kingdom Viridiplantae; phylum Streptophyta; class Magnoliopsida; order Dipsacales; family Adoxaceae; genus Sambucus; species Sambucus nigra. The sequence goes on from OX422219.1 coordinate 427,332,360, forward strand.
TACAACAGTTATGGGTAGTTAACATCGGTGATGTAATTAGGCAGATTTGATTCTTGGACGATATCTTAATAGATAGTATTTCAATGAACACATGAAGTTGTGTAAGCTAATAGTGGAGTGCCGTAACCTTTCATGGGAGATGCATTGTGAAATGACTTTGGTGATGAGAGTAGCCTTATTAGTGACAATAATGAGTAGTGTCTACGGAGACCTAGTGGTAAAGGTTGTATATATCATGTGTGGAGATTAAGTGCTGAATAACATTCATAAATACTGATTTTCTGGTGAGAACATTTTAGTTCCTTAGGGTTGAGGACTTTGGTTCAATATATTTTGGTTATTATGCGGAATTAATTAAAAAGATCTCGTACGAAATCCGTGGTATAGGCCTTGGTATTTGTAGGCAATACTCGATGTCCATATCTTACCAAGATCTTTATAGCAGTGTTAACTTGTAGGTTAGCACACAGTATGGTGTTTTCTTGGTGAGGAAATTTAGTTTCCATAGTTGAAGATTAATAAAGGATTTATGTGAGGCAGAGACTGAGGTTTATAGGTTGCAGGCGACGTCTTGTATCCTGGAATAACCCGTAGTAACATTAATTATGGTTATACGTGACTTATAGTCACAACCATTTGGAATAAATCTAAGATAATTGTCTAAATGTTGAGACTTGTTTTAGTTACCGAGGTAATGGATAGGTGAGAGGTAATCCAAGTGTGTGATCTAGTTCATAGGCACATTGAGGTGCCTATAGGACATACTATTAGTGTCATCATTGAGGATAAATATCGAATATTATGATGCCTTTAGGTGTTTGATGATTAAGGTGAATAATAGATAGAAGCTCGTAGGTCAGTGCCTTTGTGAGCACAAAGTAATATAGATGTGGGTATCGAAAGTTTTGTAGAGTGCACCTAAGATGGTAAAAGTATAGACTATGAAACCTTGCCGATTTTTGAGACTTCACATTAAATGTGTTTGGTGTTCTTAGGAGACCAATTAATTCCGGTGAAAGGAGGTAGTAGCATTCTATTAATAATTGAGTTGAGGGACAGGTGATGATCCCAAACTGCTGGTTATGTAGTATGCATGCATGGTATGGCCTTCCGATTGGCACAAAGGGTGGTGTAATCCCTAAGGTAGGGTGATAGTAGTATCATTATAGGAGTGATACTCAGATGCCATGGAATGACAAGTATGGGTGTGGTGATACTCAGTCTAGGGATATGCTAAGGAATTTATTCGAGACTTAGAGTGAGGACGATATGTGGAAATTTAAAACAGGCAATTAAGGTAGAGTAGCATCGAGATATGATTATAATGTCAGGGTGTCGACAAAGCATGTTAGGGACACTTTAGCAATGTAAGGATTAGTTATTGACACGTCTTGCCAAGATGGTGCGGGTTAGAAGATGTATGATTTTATTTACCTTTTGGGTGCCACTGACAACGGGTGTGTCATCACAAAAATCATGCGTGGGTACAAAAGGTAAGGTGAATTAATGATACCATTATGGTCAAAAAGTACACAGTTGGGTAAGTGCCTTGCTGATATAAGTGATGTCCATGGAAGTTTGGGATTCGGATCACAATATGTTAAAGTAAACATTAACCTAGGTGTAATAAGTTGGTGAAGTCATCACTAGTATTGGATAAGGTCAGTGTAGATAGAGTATGATGTATATGCTAATTAGAATGATTTATTCATGCCAAGGGTGTGAAAGGTAGCGCCTTGCTCTCAAGGAGGGAATTCGGGCATTGACTTTCTAAAGGACTATCGATTTGCAAAATTGCACTCGTATTAAGAGAGTGAATGGTTGGGATTTTATTTATCGTGGCTAGTGACCTAGGCTAGGTTATATGGCTAGAGGTAGTTCTAGGCGAGAGTTTTGAGAATAACTAGCATGATTCTAAGTTCGCGGCGTCGGTTCTCTGCCATAAGTCAGAGTCGAATACTTATGGGAAAAATTCCTTAGGACGGTTGCTAGTCCCTCTGAATCAAGTGTATCCCTTTCGGTTTCGATAAATTGGAATCAGTAGTGTCACTTATGTTGTGACTCATATTAGTGCCATGTTATGGTACAGTGCAGTTGATTCGAGAAAGCGCAATGGACCGGGTTTGGTCAATGCATCTCGATAACTGGGTGCACCCATCAAATATGTTATTGCTAGTGCATAAAGTTTTGTGTATGGGTGGCTACATTTTGACCACTCGGCTTGCTCGTAGTATCATTCACCCTTTAAACTAGTGGATTTTCGACTAGATGGATCGTCATTCAATGGCTTGACTTATGAAGAGAGAGATGATGGTTGAGGTTATAGTATAGTGTTTAAAATGGATGAAAACTTAGTACACCGTGTTACTTTTCCACGGTGAGTGGGTTGGAGTTAGACTCTAGTGAGTACTAAAGGATGAGATGCCTAAGTTAGTGTTAGGCTCATTAAAGTGATGCAGTGGAAAGTGTAAGTCGGGCATACATAAATAATTTGATGGGATTATTCTTCCTTGGAGTAAGGAAATGGCTTAGCTTGATTTCGACAACCTCATGCGAGTTGTGTAGTCAGGATAAAATGAAAGGTTGGGGAACACGGGATGTACAGTCCCAATCTTGGATTGAGTTTTGATAATATGTACGTTGGTTAGTTGTATTATGATTTGCTTTGGGTAACGTTGATTTCTAGAAAGAGTTTACCCATGATGACACTAATATACCTTAGGTAATAGTATAACTATTCCTAGGAATGGTTTGGACTTGATCATAATACGAGTGCAGACTTGAAGTCAATTATGTAGTGTCATGGTTAAAGAATTGGTGAGCATTAAAGCATGTTTCATGCTAAGTGTTTGGTGACTTTAATGTCGTGAGCTTTAATGATATTGTCTTGGACGATTTCTTAGACTTTGAATAGAAGTTGGTGGACCCCATGAGTTTTAATATTGATGGACGAAGAATTTCGGGGATGAAATTCCCCAATGAGGGAAGTTTGTAATATACCACGACGATAAATTGATTTAAAATATATATTGATTATATTGAGGAGGAGTTAATTGTAATTATAGAAGAATTGTGGGTGGAATTGGAGGAAAATGAAAAGAAAAATAAACTGGGTCGTTCAACCAACATGGGACTGTCGTTCGAACGACAGTGTTAAGTTCACGGGATGTATAACTTATAATGATGTGCTACTGGTTTACAATAGCAGGTCATGCGAACATTCACGCAATCCACAAATCAAACGACATTAGATGTCATTCTAATGACATGGTGTTGTCGTTCGAACGACATAGGGAAATCGTTCAAATGACCTCAATTGTGTTTTTATATCTAATTACACTTGTGAGCTATCATAATTTGGAGTAATGGGCCATTGAGTTATCGAGCCCAGATCATCTCAGGAAGGGAAAAATGAGAATTTAGGCTTTAGAGAGGGTTTTATAAGGGTGTGTATGGGCTTATTGTTATTGGAAGAAGGGGAGAGAGAGTGAGAGAGAAAGGGGGGGGGGGGGGGTCTTCCACCTCCACCCACCACAATTAAACCACCAACCCACACCTATCCCACCATTTTCGTGGTGTGTTCAACCCAAAAATATCAATTTCCACAATTGAGAAAGGAGAGCTACGAATTTTGGGGTTGTTATTAGGAGTTTTTGAAGATGAAGTTGGAGTGTTCATGGACAATGAAGAGGGATTTGATGGAGATTTCTTGGAGGAAAACATGGTTGTTCTAGACAACTCCTATGAAGGCCACCTTAGGAGGTGGTTGTTGTCATCTTACTTGATCGTCCATGCCATCCATTGTTAGTGCCTCAATTGAGGTGGGGAAAACCTTACTCTTATTGTAAATTGTCATTATGCATTTGTAGTCCTGTAGTTTGACTATTGAGTAGGGTGTTGTGCATTTTGTTAAATGATAAAAATAGATGTGTAGAGATAATGAACATTTTTATGAAATAAAAATGTTAGCATATGCTATTTTGTTGATGATGATGCATGGATAATTATTTCAAGATTTCGAAATAATGAAAGTTGATATTTTATGAAAAGTGGATAATTATTTCATGTTTTTGAAATTATGAAAGTTGATATTTTATGAAAACTGAATAATTATTTCAAGGTTTAGAAATAATGAAAGTTGACATTTTATGAAATTAGATAATTATTTCAAGGTTTTGAAATAATGAAAGTTGATATTTTTTATCAAAATGGTGTATTTTCTAGAAATATTGATGAAAACATTTGATAAAATAAAATGTTTAGGATAATGACATGTTTTGGTTAACATTGATGGAACAATATTCTTGCAAAAATTACGATGTTAGGAAAATAGACATTTGTTGAGTTTGAAGAAATTAAATTTCTTTATGTCTTAAAAATGCAATTTTTGCAAGTGTAAAAAATTTCTAGAATGAAAAATGTGTTAAACCATGTAGTAAGGTTTTTGGGTTAAAATACTTCTTCTCATGCTTATAAACTTGTAATATTTTGATATTAAGTGTATAAACAAGTTTACAGAAGGTTTGGTTGGGTTTAAACATAAAATAACAATAATTAAAAATTTAGTCTTCAAAGTATGTGAAATTGAGACTAAACAGTATATTGAATATGAAATTATAAGACCACACGTGTTGATTAAAGAATGATTTTTTTTTATAAAAGTAGTCTTAAGTGTAAAAGTATTTCTTAAATGAATGAAGTAAAGAAATGTATGGTTTGGGAAATTTTTGATAAAAGTATTCATTAAGAGTTAATGGGTAAAAGGCTAATATATGTAACTTAGTGATGATGTAAAGGATTAGCACTTATGGAAATTAAAAGGGATTAAAGGTGTAAAAGTATTTCCAATTAAGAAGAATATTACTGTGACACCCCGCCTAATTAAACATCGGGTGATTAGGCCTTTATTAAATTAAAACAGGTTTCTCAAATGGTTCATTCTTAACATCACTATCGAAAACTTTTTAATTACTAATCCCCTAAGTAAAATTAGACCGGTGCCAAATTTTATCTTTCTTAAAACAGATAAATCAACCATGCGGAACGAAGTACAAATAATCATGTACTATAATTCAAACAACAAAGTAAAAGTACAAAAGAACAAAAGTATTACCGAATAAACCATCGACTAAAAATCCCAAACAACAATAGAATAACCACTAGTCTGAAACTAACATCTGAGACTAATACCGGACAACAAGTCCATACATAGAATAGTGTGAGATCCTATACTAGATCTGAATGAGAGATATCGTCTAGTCAAAATCCTGTAAGCATCCACTGTGCTACAGCTCCGAGGCCCTGGAATGGAATCATCATACATGGCGTCCCTGTGGCTGGATACCTAAAAGGTTTTGAAAATATTTTGTAGCAAGAGTTAGTACTCAAAACATTTTGAAAATATTTAACAAGCGTTTATCACAATATAAAATGCGGTTATTGATTACACATGTTAGGTTCTCGTACACTCTCTTGAGTTAACTCACCCCTCATCTTTTGTGCACACCTAACGATCTACACTTAGTTTATCTAGCCATACTTCCCAAGCTAACTAAAACCAAAGTAGTCAACTGAACTTATCTGTACCCAAGTTCCAGTACCGCCCATATAGTACAATCGTTTCACTAACATCTCGCGTATGTTAATTAATTCTCAAGTAACGTTTCATCTATGTTATTTTTCAAGACTTCCCATTTAGTTTCACTACTAAAATTACTACAATTCTCACAATTGTTGACTTCCCACTTATGTAAATAAGTTTCGTTACTTGAATTACTAAATAGATTTTCTCTATCTAAAGGTGCATTTCGAAATTAAGTTTCACTACTTAACTTACCAATCCAGTATGTATCTTTAAATACATAATATATATAAATTTACTAATACACGGAAGTAGAATATCATCAAGTATATATATTTCCCACACAATATATACTAAATATCAGTCATTACTACTTTGCCCTTTTTATACACGTAAAGGACTCTTGGTTCGGAATGATTCATCGACCCCAAGGTAAGAATTGGTTCGGAATGATACATCGACCCCAATTATTTATATACACAAATAAAGATCTCTTGGTTCGGAATGATTCATCGACCCCAAGTGAGAGTTGGTTCGGAATTATCCATCGACCCCAACTATTTTCAAAATATATATATATACACATATTCTAGTTCGGGACTCTTCCATCGCGACACCAGTTCAAGGTTTGGTTCGGCATTTCTCATCGACCCCAAACATATAATAACTTTATATTAGTTCGGAATGACTCATCGACCCTAAAATAATTAATTTAGGTATCAATCTCTTGACCTAAAAGATCACATAATTCAGTAGGTACACGCCCGACCTATTAATTATATACGTACGTAATATTTAAATCTCATATATTTACCATACAACATTCGCTTTATGATTTATCTCATTAATCGCATTTATTTGAGTATTCACATAAATCTAAGGGTCCTAGTTACCCCTTACATATAATTTCAGTATTTACCCTTATTAACCTACTGACTCAATAAATTTAAGCTCGCTCACACTTTTTCGAAATCATATTCTTATCATCTCGAATTAGAATACGTCACAATCAAGCCTATGAATCTCCACTTTAATTCTCTCACAAAATTAAGGTCCAACACTCAATCATAGACCTACTTCCATATCATTATTATAGAAATATATTTCATCAAGGTCCCAAACACTTCCCCGATAAAATTTTAGGCATTTGAGTCTTAAAAAGAAAGATCTCACATTTTGTCGCAGCCTAAACGAATCATAAATTCTTCTGGCAGATTAAACACCCTCTAGTAAAATTTCGATTTCTCCCTCTACAGAACTCCGATTGACCTGATTACAAGTTCATTGGATAGATAAGAGAAATACCTTTCCATTAATGTATGGTTAACACTCTAATTCGAAGTAAAATTCAAATCGCACACATTTAAAGTCACGTCAAAATTGTGGCAGATTACTATGTTGACAGATCAAACACCCTGTAGTAAAATATCGATTACTCCCTCTACAGAACTCCGATTGACCTGATTCCAAGTTTATTGGATATATAAGAGAAATAACTTTCCAGGAATGTATGGTTCGCACTCTAATTCTAAGTACAACTCAAATGGAATACGTTTAAAGTTGTGTGAAAAATTCTGGCAGATTGACATCTTGTGTTCCTCAATTAAACCCTAAGTCATTCAAGATTCATGTTCTTTAACCAATAACTCATAAAGATTATATGTTAATCATCAAACATATTCAAATTTTATTTCATCTTTACTTAGGAATTCATTCTACATGCAATCCTACCCAAATATATGATCAATTCATACATTTAGTTCAAAGTTTTTCAATAGAATCAACCAATTCTTAAAATTTCCTACACATGGGTATTATAACTTGAATTTGATTTGTAATAAACACTTGCCTTGACAGAGGCAAATCTGATTTCGTGGAGTTGATGATGGTTTTATGTTCTTCTCCCTCCATCCTTCTTCCATGGATGATTTGGGTGCAAGATTCAACTCCAATTCTTCAAGAATCCCTTCTTAAGCTTTGGAATTGGTTTTCTCCTTCTCTCTAATGGTATTGGTGTTTACATGGATTTTATAACCCTAACCCCTCTTTCATACGGCTGATAAAAAGGCTCTCAAATTCGTAGGTTTTCATACCCTCTTATTTTAAAAGACCAAAACGCCCCCGAATAGTCTCGGTTTAGTCCAAAATTATCCCGAGACTCAACTAGTACCCCTGGGTATACTATTTTGACTAATTTGACCCTTCCGGACTCATCTGTGACCTCTAAATTATCATTTGAGTCACTTAAAAATATTACTCGTTCTCACCCCAACACGGTCTACACGCTTTAAGTAACCATTTACCACTCGCACTAAGTAAATAGAATGAGAAATATAAATCAATATCTATCTCTCGATTAATATTCCAAAATTACAATTTTTAATAAATCTCATTAAATTACTCCTCTTACGTAATTTAAATTAAACCGTATTTTCTCATTTAATTCTCTAATTTAATTAAATAGAATATTCAGAAATACGGGGTATTACATACTTCCCTCCTTACAAAGGAATTTCGTCCTCGAAATTAGGATAAGGCTGGTATTAAAATTAACGGTCTCCCCAAGTACATGCCTTGCTTCATTATAAACTCTTATCGCATGTTACCCATGCTGCATATATCATAATTAAGTCTCACTACTTAATTTCTCCATAGGTCTTTCTCAATCTAACGTTAACTCTTGAAATTAAGTTCCTCCCTACTTAATTTACTCTTTTGATGTATATCTCTATATATAACATCTATGTGTCTACTATAACTCATAAGTAGGATATTATAAGGTATATATTTCATACACAATATATACTATAAGGGAAATTGGTCCGGCAAAATCATTGGCCCCAATAATCCTATCATTTACATTGGTCCGAAAATCCCTCGACCCCAAGGTAAATGTAATGTATATGTTGGTTTAGACCTTCCGTCGATACCAAATTAATCATCGATTTGGTTCGGAAAATCATCGACCCAAAATCTATCCATTATGTATTGGTCCGGAACATCATCGACCCCAATACAGAATTTAAGCACATATATCATCGCACATAAGTAGAAAAAAATCAATAGGTATATATCTTAGACATAACATATACTATAAACACTTATTTTATAATCACCCACCTTCTGTAACACTTTTGGGGTTATTGGCTCGGAACCCCACCTCGATCACCAATGGTGATTAATATATTGTCTCAGAATCACATCTCGTGCACCAATGTATGTATGTATATCTCATCGCACATGATTAGACAATTTGTGAGCCATATATTACACATTTCATATACCCTAAAATGTCATACTCCAATAGAATGTCCTCATATCACGCGTTAAGGACTAAAAGTTTGAAATGTCTCCTCGAACCACCACTCAAAGTACACATAGGTTCATAATAGTTACCCAAGAACCTAACCCTTATGTACAGTCTATATAGGCACTCATACTACCTATAAATATGCTCATAAAGTTATACATGCAACATATGATTTGATTAGTGGTTTCCTCCAAAATTCCACTATCGTAAGGGCGTATTATTCTGCCTCACAATCATTGATTCATAGGCGACACAACATACTCAAAATAAAACTTTATCTCTATTCCCCCCTGACCATCTCTCACAGGGTGGGATTTTAGGATTTCATCCAGATTCACAACCACGTAGAATGGCACCATGCACTGTGCACTCTTCCTTTTCAACTTACATACTAATCCATCCCGGTCAACCCATTCTGCTATCCCAACGAAATGTTGGTTTAGTTATGATGTTCCAGCCCATAAAAAAATATCTAAGTCTGTCTCCTCATTCCATCATTGGAAACGTAGGTTCACTACCAAATTTCCGATTGCTCATTTTGTGCCCATCTTTCTCTATCAACTAGTGGTGCATCTGGAGACAATCTCACTATGTCTCTTCCTCAATACTGCTTCCCACTTACGTCATCTTTCCTCAATTGGTACTCTATTCCCCTTTCACTCCGGGTATATTATACTTTACAATCCGTGCACTTTTCATAATTGGCGCACTTTAAGGGTTGATTACCTTATAAGAATCAACATTTTAGTAACGCGTAAGTCACTCTCAACACTCAGTTAAGTAGAACCTTGCGTCACTTCTTCACAACAGTTAGGCCTCCCATATCAAGAGATAACTTTTGAATGGCTTCCCACCGACTTTTATCCCATAGGGTGTGCTGGTTCTCTTAGCACAAAAATCTTGGATTACCGTCTATCTTCCATGACGTTCAATCCATTTCATCAACACGACTAGCCAAAACTTCCTCCATCGGCGTACTTAACAAATAATTTTTTCTGCATCCCTCTACCTCAGATGGCTAAGGAAGCCAGTTGGCTAGGGCGCCCATACACCCTTTTCTCCGTGCATATTTGCAAAAACATTGCAAATGTCGCACTTGTAACATGCTTTTCCTCAACTCTCGCCTTGTCTTCACGCGCGTGACTACAATCTTGTGGGTATTCACAATCCCCTATAGACCAATAATCAAATTCTTATCCACAAAGTCCCACTTATCCTTTCGTGGATAGATAAGATTTTCAATGTTTTCCCACAACACTTTCGGCTCTACCGATGCCCTAGCATCTAACGTCTCTTCTCCTGACGTGCATAAAAATTTAGTCGTATCCCCTTTTGCGATCGAACTTAAACAAGGGACTTATCCCAATGCATTTTTACTGAGTCTTATCGGTACAACACATAGTCGAGATATTCAAATTTCATCCCCTGACAATATGTACGACCGTAGCCCAACATCTCTAAAGGAGCCAATGGGAACTGTGCTTATAATATCACTAAGTCCTTAGCTCTTTATAATAGCGAGTTCGATCTCTCCGCTCATCAGTCATACGACATACATTGACTCACATCATTTAGGTTCCTACACACCAGAATCAATCACTATGAGACGTTCATAATCTCTGAAGTCTCTCACCTATTGATGAATAATGACAACTCGACCCTCTTTCAGGCGAGGTATCGTCACATACCCCATTCACTCGAAGCTAAAACCCATATACTCCCTTATCCATCGCTCTGGTGGTTCAAATGGTTTTCCGTACATAACACGCTTGTCCTCTCTGGAATGCAAAACTTATCAGAGTTATTATTTCCTCAAATAACTTCAAGCTAAAATAAAACGCGTGGCCCTACAAACCACACTAGACATCTTTACAACAATCCCCTTACTCCAGGCCACACTGGCCGGTTTGGGGTATCCCTCCTCTCGGAATTGGTAGCCTCGATTTTTTTGTTAATATTAATCATCATGGTTCCCTTAATTTCGCTGACCAAGGAACGCACTAATAGACTTAACAGTCCTGACTTAGGATTAAATTAAGGAATCCCTTAGTGGGTTTCCACTTATGTCTTGCACTAGCCCCATTATATTCAGTCTTACTCTTTGACTAAATCCTCAAACTCTTTTAGCTCCTCCTACCTAGGAGCATTTACCTCGACTTTGTAACAACTACCTTACTGCCTTCATACACATATGTCGTCCAAGCAGATTTTTCTCAAAATTACGGCCGACAACAACTCGTGAGTCCATTCTCTCAAGGGATCTTTTTCCCTTGTACCTGTCTCATCGGTTACAGGTTCACTTCAACCGATAAATTTCTTCCTCACAATTGGCATCTACCAGGCTTTCACGTGATGGGTTCAAGAATTTCCACTCGCTTCGCTTCTGAATCATCATTGGAGAAATTTATGGTTAAACTATACGTAAGGTTCCTATTTGTATACTGACCCTCAGTCCGGATGTGGTGACTGGTATCCCCACCACGTTGCCTCTATAAAATTTACCCAAGTTTTCACTTCTGAGCATTTCTACACTATCCTTAATGCCAAAACCCCTGTACATTCTACTTTCATTTCACACTAGGAGTGACCTCGACAACGGTCATCTTTCCTACGATTACCATCCTCGAACACCCCATACCTCATGACGAGCCCATTACTCCTGCAGTCCTTCCAACACCCTCGCTGGTCTTATCATCAGGTTCGACGTATCATACCCAATCGAACTCGTATATACTACACTTCATTAACTAAATAACAGGAGAACGTAAACTATGTACGTAGAGGAGTACAACAATCCTAATATAGGGCTCTATATCAATCAAACGATACGCTGAAAACGTAGTAAACCGTACAGATCCTGTGGACACTAGAACCTGATGCTCTGATACCATCTGTGACACCCCGCCTAATTAAACATCGGGTGATTAGGCCTTTATTAAATTAAAACAGGTTTCTCAAATGGTTCATTCTTAGCATCACTGTCGAAAACTTTTTAATTACTAATCCCCAAAGACAAAATTTGGCACCGGTCTAATTTTACTTAGGGGATTAGTAATTAAAAAGTTTTCGACAGTGATGCTAAGAATGAACCATTTGAGAAACCTGTTTTAATTTAATAAAGGCCTAATCACCCGATGTTTAATTAGGCGGGGTGTCACAATTACTCCAAGTTTATAAAGGTGTTAAAAGTGTTAAAACACTTAAGAAGTTGGTACGAATAACTTAATTGTGTTTTGGAGAAATTGACACTTATGAAATGGAGTAAAAGGTGATTTTAGAAATAAGTGCGTAAAATGGTAATTGTGCTTAAAATGGAACATTTTTAGGAAATAAAAATGTTGGAAAGGGTGTTATACAAAAATGGTCCTAAATGAATTGTGATTTTGGAATAAAAATTAAGGCCAAAGTATAAAGGACATGAAATAGTAAGATTTCAAAGTGTAAGACAAATGGGGCGGTAAAGTCCCAGGTTTTTCCTTCGGCAAGGTAAAAAGGATAAATGGAATAATGTGGAGATTTGTAAAATGTTAAAACACATTAGAAAGAACTGAAAATGACATTGGGATAAAGTGAGAAGGGCCTAGAGCCCTTGGTTGAAAAGCCCTAAACACTGACCCTATCATATAGTGCACATAGCCCGCGGTGTGGAGACTGTGGAAGTATGCGATATATGAAGATTCCGAGAAAAGAAAAGATAAAGAAGATATGGAACATGTTAAGAAATAGGTTGTATGGTAAAATGTATTAATACTACCTAACTTGAATGAATATAATATATGTTTCGGTAACTGTGAATTGGACAAGTAAATGCGTGAATCTATGAATGTCCATAAGATAAATAAAAAGGTAAAGTGAGTGTTTAAGAAACCTAATTGGTTAAACTCATACTTAAAACAAGAATTTATTGTAAAATAATTTTGAAAATTAAATAAGTATTTTCTACATGGTGCTTGCATGTGTTGAAAGGGTAAGTTTCAACGAAAATGCTAAGGTATATTAAAATAAATTAAAAGAGTAATTCCAATAAAGGAATGGGTTGGGATAAATCAAACAAAATGATTTCAAGTGTTGAACTGGTATGTTAAACAAAGTGAGCAATTCTAAGTTTGGGTAAAGGAAGTCTTAAACAAGATTAAGGTAAATTAATGTGGAAAAGTAAGGTTTTCGAAAATAAAATGGTTAATATAGTGGAACATGTATTTTCAAAGGTATACATTTGTAGATATATACATATTTTCTCATGCATGTGGTTGTGGCGCGTGAGTATTCTTTTTTTCGTTTGTTTCTATATTTTCTTTTATATTCCCACTGGGTATAGGCGCACATCCTCACTTTCTAACAGCAAGTTGAGAGCGATTTCATAATTTGAGGGCATTATACAAGTAAGTATATTTTATTTATGTTTACGTTAGTATCTCTATTTACTTGGACGACGGTGTGCTCCCCATGGGTCCCTTATGTAGTTAATTTGAAAAAGGAATCACATGCTAACAAGTGAAATGTTAACCTAAATAAAACTGAACTAGCAACATTAAGTAGGTTGTTCAATTTCACTTCACACCTAATGCTCGTGTCGGATCGGGTTGACTCACGGGTAACCCATAAATCTGGGTTGGGGAGTTACACTAAGACTAAGAAAAAAACATTTAGAAAGATACCTCGGTCCTTTTTTAAATCTAAGGGCAATAATTTTTTTAAAACCATACCCATTTAGATGAGAAAAGACGACTTATTACCCCACCTCAAGTGCAAATGGGTGATAACAGCTTTTAAGGCCCAATGCACCTTAGTTAGTTAGTACTTGGATTTCAGGTGTTCCAAACATATAACCGGAGATGAAACAAAATTAATGAACAAGATAAACTTCTATGGGTGTAGTGTCTTGTTTGGAGTTGGCGTTTCATCTCACATAGTAGGTAAGGGAACGATATGAAAAAGGGCTCCCAACTTTGGATGAATCTGACTAGTTAAAGGACTTAAGGCTAACCTATGAAGTGTATCCCATTTTTATGATTCCAATCATATCGTTACCTTATCAAAAACCAATTGTAAAATTTTAAATAAAGAGGGTAACTATATTCAATCAACAAACTGGACTGCAGATAACGGTTACATAGTGATTCCAAAGACTGAATACTGCAAGATTTCCAGATTAGAGGATTCTGATTTATGGTATAATAGATTGGGACATACAAATTTTGATAATCTTAGTAGGTTAAGCTCCCAAGAAATAGTTAGAGGATTACCCAAAATAAAAAAACAATTCCAAATCCGTTTGTAGTCCCTACCAAGTGGGGAAGATGAGTAAATCTGCATATAAGAAAGTTAAAGACATTTTAACCTCAAAGACTCTTGAACTTATCCACATGGACCTTATGGGGACCCTCTAGAACTATCGTCCTTTGTGATACCAGTTATATTTTTGTTATGGTAGATGACCACACACGATTTACCTGGTTCGCTTTTAAAAACATAAGTCTGACACATTCTGTGAGTTTTTACAAATACTTTTAAAATTTGAGAATGAGAAGGATACCCATGTATGTCGCATTTGAAGTGATAGAGGTGGTGAGTTAAAAGATTCAGGTGTTACAGGATATTGTGTAGGTAATGGGTATAAACATAAATTTACTGCACCTAAGACACCTCAGCAGAATGGTATTGATGAACGTAAAAATATGAACATAGAAGAGATGGCTAGGGTGATGTTACACGCAAAAAGTCTGACAAAATAATTTTGGGTTGAGCGTGTATAGACTATGTGTCACATCATTAATCATGTACACCTCAGTAAAAATACCAAAGAGACGTCATATGAACTATAGTACAATCGAAAGCCTAACTTAAAATATTTTTGAACCTTCGGGATTATCTGTTATGTCTACAAAGACAGAGACCATATTTCAAAATTTGATACCCGAGGTGATAAAGATATTTTTCTGGGTTATTCCTAAACAAGTCGGTCTCATCAAGTTTATAACCTTTGTACCAATGTCGTTGTGGAGTCTATTAACTTAATTGGAAATGATACGAGCGCAGAGAGCCATGATAGTCATTTAGTGGTAATTGATGAGTCTGAAAATACTTTTACTTCTAACTCTTCAGAGATTGGTGATTCATTTCCACCTGAGGTCCCCGCAGTACCGATCTGGGTTTCTAAAGACCACCCTCTAAAAAAGGTTGTCGATAACCTGTCTAAGCTGGTAAGAATGAGATCTCAACTTCAAAATGTGGCTACTTTTGCATATTTTATTTCTCTAGTAAAACCCAAAACTGTAAACGATACCTTATCTGACTCATTCTGGATTAATTTTATGCAAGAAGAGCTTGTCCGACTTCAAAGTCATGACGTTCGGTATCTCGTTTCGCGACCTCAAGGCAAAAGGGTTATAGGCACCTGTAGGATTTTTAAAAATAAAACTGATGAGAATGGGGAGGCCATTAGAAATAAATCTGGGTTAGTAGTGAAAGGATATTCTCAAATACATGTAATATACTTTGACAATAGTTTTTCCACCGTCACAAGACTCAAGTCTATTCATCTCCTCTTTGCCATATCGTCATTTACAATTCAAAAATTTTCAAATGGATGTTAAGTCCGCATTTTTAAATGGTATTTTGACAGAGGAAGTATACGTCGAACATCCGAAATTATTTGTAGATCCCTTATTCCCCAACCATGTCCTTAGGATTAAGAAAGCATTATATGGCTTAAGCAAGATTCTAGAGCCTAGTATGAGATCCTCTCAACCTTTTTAGTCAAGAAAGGATTTGAGCAAGGTGGGAATGACCAGACATTATTTGTTAGGAAGATATAACACCATGTCTTAATTGTACAAATCTATGTCGATGATATCATATTCGGTTTAACCTCAATTTGTCAAGTCAAGGATTTTTCTGATATTATGCATGTTGAATTCCAGTTGTCCCTAATGGAGGAATTATAGTATTTCATAGGAATAGAAATGAAACAGTTTAGTCATGGCATATTTATCACACAATCAAAATATCCTATTGAACTAATTAAAAGGTTTGGGCTCGAACATTCAAAAATCGCACGTACACTCGAGCACGTCCATGAATCTATCTAATGAAGAAAAGGGGAAAGACATTGACCCAGCTTTATATAAAAGTATGATAGGAAGTCTATTATACCTTATTACTTCTAGATATGATACATCCTTTTTCGTGTGTGTCTGTTCACGACACCAATGCGCACCTAAAGAAATTCATATTTTGTGTGTGAAACAAATAATTAAATACGTTAAAAGCACGTTAAATTTTGGTATTCGGTAGACAAAGGACGCCACTAATTCCATTATTCGCTACACAGATGCCAACTGGACAGGCTGTTCAGACGATAGTAATAGTACATTTGGAGGCTATTACTATGTAGGAAACAACTTAGTAGGTTGGAGTAGTAAAAAAAGAATTTCATATACCTTTCAACAACTAAAGCTGAATATATAGATGCAGTTAGTTGTTGTGCCCAACTTTTATGGATAGAGAAAATGCTTAATGACTATTGTATCACTGAAGAAAAATTGACCATGTATTGTGATAACCAGAGTGCGATAATTATATATAAAAATCCAGTACAACACTCACGAACTAAGAAAATTATTATTATACATCATTTTATTTGTGAGCTTGTAGATTCCAGAGAACTTAATATCATATATTTAAACACTGAAAAGCAATTAGCTAATCTATTCACCAAACCTTTGGAAAATATTAGTTTTGAATTTTTTAGATGAGCCATAGGAATTATAGTACTCACTTAATCAATTCTACACAATTGTCATAACCTCGGTAGTTTCATGCTAATGATTGGTTTATGAGGATTTAGGGCACAGATGTTTCAAAATGACCAAAGGTTCCTCCTTCATTTGTTTAATTTATGATACCCTTGAATCTGCCGTTGTTTATGTTTTAACATGTGTAGAATAAAATTCTTTATACATTCTTGTTTTATATATTATGTTACACCATTGTAGATTTCAGCAAAACTGTGGGAGAAGTGATTGAGTAACTGACTTTATCTTTATATTTCTTGACTCAACTAATATTCCCATTAACTATTTTTATTTCAGGCCTTTCAGATAAGATTTAACAACTTTCTATATTCAGGGTAATGGTCTGTATGATAGTTGAGCTATATATTTTTTTCTCTTATTTTCGGTTCTAGGATGGGAAAGGGTAGATACCTATTTTGTATAGGAAATATAGGATTTATATTTTTTACCCACGAGTACAGGTTACTCAAGGGAATTTTATCTCTAATATCAAAAGGGGGAGACTGAAACACACTATATGGTTGCCTTACTTGAGTCTATACCATATAGAAGTTTCAATTAATTTGGGTATGGTGACAAAATAGGTTAGTTTATCCCTGAGCAATCTTCTTTATGGCTTTCAAAGCAACATTCATCATGTCCAAGTCATCCTCTTTACCAAAAAGGGAAGTAATATATTGCACTGAACATTATAGAACACAAATGATGCATAAATGAGTCTGAGTGTGTATACATATGTTTGAATATTTTAGGTAAATTTTAAAACATGTTTAAAAAATTTTAAAAAATTTTAAATAATTTTTTAAAACATTTAAAATATTGGTTTAAAAATTTTGTGGGCTAAATTGAATATATTTTTACTCCTATAAAATTTCTCAGGGTAGAATATCAAAACGGTAGAGACATTTGGGGGTGAAAATTTATATGTTAAACATCTAAAACACGTGTTTTTCAACTGTCCTTATCTCTACACGTGTTTGCTTGTTATTTTCACATTCTGTGATTGTTTGCTTCATCATTCTATTGCATCGTTTATAACCGTTTCATCAAACCTTATCAATGTTCTACATATATTTTAAAATGATCCAACTGCGTTCCCTTAGAACTAATCAGAGTGTAATATCACCGATCATTTTATAATCCTTGGATTTCAATTCTAAACGTTGAATTGATATCAACCGTCCAAAGCCTTCGATCTTCCAGACCCTTCCATGATTAGTATAAATAGATGAATTAGGTCTAAAATTTGAGAACTTTGGCATTTCGTTCATTTGAGAGAAAAAAAAATAAAAGATTAGAGAGTGTAGGGAGAGAAGAAAGAAAGGTTGGAGAGGGAGAGACATAGAAACAAAGACTGAGATTTTAAAATTATATGTTTTCTCCTAAAACACAAACCAAACACTGTCCTTGTTATATCAAACCCTTTAAACCTTAGTTTTAGAGTTAGTTATCTAGGTTTATTTTGAGAGTTTGGGTATTTTCTAATGTCTGAAGAAACTCTTCATACTTAATCTTTCTTAAAAACCCAGTCTCATTGTAAATCTAATTTTTCTTCATAGAAATTGTGAGAGTTACTCAGAGATACATTTCACGTTATTTTTTAGGGTTTCTATTACCTTCTCTATTAGATATTGTTCTGTAGTTGTATATTCTTTAAATATCCACTCTCGTTTTCAAGTTTCTTGAAAAAAAGACTTCTAAAATAGTACATATGTTTTAGATCTCAAAAATTTATTTCGAAAAACTCAGTTTCACACTTTGTGGAATTAGTTGGTATATAAATAAGTGTTTAGAAACATTTGATCTTATTTTTAGAAAGAAGACTTTTAGATCTAAAATATTTCTTTTGAAAAGTCTGATTTTCAAAGAAATCTGAGTATCTGCATTTCATAGAGATCTCTATAATTGTCTAGGATTTATTTGTAAAAATCTATGGAGAGATGTGACAAACATATTTGCATGTATCTTTGAACTTCACTGTCACATACACTCTCACATGAACACTTAGTCAAAGTGTGGTTCATTTGAAAAAAATTATGTTGACTAAGTCCATTGGAGCAAGGAGAAATGATTAATGCATGGAAATAGCCAGGCAAATCAAAGTCAGAACATATTTATTGTGGAGAGGAAATCTCAATAGGTACATTTCTATTCTTAGCTTTGGATCTTGTGTGCTTGTTTATGTGCATGTAATCTTGTAGATCTTGTTTTATTGTTATGGATTTTTTTTTTTTGTAGGGTAGAGGTCGCCATGGATGTTTTACCTAATTGGGATTTTACCACGTAAAAAATATCGTCTCAAACTTACTCTGATTATTATTACTGTTTATATGGTGTGGTTTCTTATTAAAGAGTTAGTATAGGTTTTATATTAAAAACCTAATTTAATCTATCTACCAAATATAACATCCAAAGTCAATCTGTTTTTACACATCTTGTGTGATTTAAAAAGGAGTTTCGTTCATGAGTTTGTTTTCGGAGTTTACTTAAAATTTAACTTTATTTAAAGATCTAGTAAGCGATTTTTCAAGGGATAGTTTCCCGCCATTTTTGTGTAGCAAAACTATATAATAAAGAAAAAAGAAAAAAGTATCCGTTTGAAAAACTATTGGTATTGCATTAATCATAAAATTAAAAATTCTAAATATGGCTTACAAAGTTACAAATTATGATGGAAATTTATACTCTATGATTCCTGCGGTTTCAATAAAGTAAGTGTGGTTTTCATTCAACTCCAATATGATAATTGAATTAATATGTGTAGGTTCAAGATGAATGAGGCAACAAGAACTAATAAAGACTACTGAGCTTATATATGATCAAGGGTTACAAGACTCAACCAACATAGTAGATGTGAATACAAACTGCACGCAGAATAGAGCTCGAATATCACAACCTGATATAATGAAATCTTTCATAATGTACAAACCAATGCGCATCTATTACATGTCGATATAAAAGAATGTTGAATTTATTTTTCTTTACAATTAATACTTCGTAGTATATTTTTTAGAAAATCATTGAATTACTTACAATTATGACTATACATATAAGTATTAATGTGTTGTAGGGTGTGTTCGCTATAACATAAAAAAACTCACACATACATGTGTAGTTGTATTTTAATGCTTAGATTTTACACTGCACCAAATTAGACGGATATTCACGGCAAGCTGCTTATAGATCTGGTCAGTGAGCAGGTGGTCATGGACCAAAGATGTGACCATTTTCATGACTTTAAAATTCCATGGAATTAGCTGGAGCTAGTCATGGTCTTTAGCCCTAACCAAGTGGGTCATAACCCTAATCCGTGACCAAGTTGTGACCATCATGGAACCAAATTCTTTCCATCCAAGTGAGGTCAAGGACTAAGGCCATGACTATATCCATGACCAATGCCAAAATTCCATCCTATAGGGTCAGGGCTTTAGGCCGTGACCAATTCAAAGTAGTCATAAATAGGAGTCGCAATTCAGGGCCGCGACTAGCGCTATTTTAATGCCATGGTCACGGCTGATGATGTGGAGAAAAATATGGTCACGGCGTTGGGTCATGACCAGTGCCTTTATATTAAACACCCCCCATACAACCCTTTCATTTTCACGCGAACACTCTCTCTCTCCCTCTCTCTCACACCCTTTTATTCCCCTCTCTCTCCAGCTGTATCACTCTCTCTCCAGCTTTGTCCCTATTTTTTGGCGTCCTTTTTATTTTGCGACTTCTTCTCTCTATCAATCTCAACGCTAACATTTCTCTCTCTCTCTCTCTCTCTCTCTATATATATATATATATATATATATATATATATATACTAGCGGAATGCATGTGACTGAAGGCACGACAAAAATTTTGAAAGGAAATAATTACAAAATGGTGAAATTTATCAAAGTACGTGATTACAAAACGGGAAAAATATCGCTCCTAATAAAATAAAGTGTAATTTTAAAACAATTGGTCATAATATCCTTTCTTTATAGAACTATTCACCATGCTTAACAAATAAAAAATAGTCCAATAACACTCAAATAGTATAAATT
The DNA here is from genome assembly GCA_949130495.1 of Sambucus nigra. Classification (NCBI taxonomy): domain Eukaryota; kingdom Viridiplantae; phylum Streptophyta; class Magnoliopsida; order Dipsacales; family Adoxaceae; genus Sambucus; species Sambucus nigra. Next base: position 427,353,084 of record OX422219.1, read on the forward strand.
CATCAAATAAATTCACATATAAAATGAAATATTCAATATTCTTCATTCAAATTCACTGTGTCTTAAAAAAACAAAGTGTCAATTTTTAAAAAAAAATTAGGCATAGTCCCCTTTGTTTATTAGACTATCCACCCTATTTAAGGGGTAACAACAAATCCAAAAATATAAAAAAAATCCAAAATTCATCTAACAAAAGCTTCAATGAAATAAACTTCTTATTGGCCCGTGTTCGATGTGAACTAACCAACTGTCACGTGTTCGAGGCGAGCTTCACCTACTGGCCCTCCTTTAAGAGCGGTGACTTTGCCTCCTTCCCCATGTGAACTTTCCTGACGTCCTCATTAACTGTCTTCAAAAATTTGTAGTGATTTTTCTTCCTCTACCAGATACAAGAAAAGGAATGACATATAGGCAGTAAGTATGATGTTCACATAGGCATTAAGGATGATGCTCACAACCCTAATTTAAGTCCAAAAGCTGTCAAACAATAGTGAAATTAGTGTAAGAAAAGAAGACAACACAAAAAGAGATTACACAATTTTGAATTGAAAAAAATGTAGCAAAGTAGACACAATTTAAAATGCCTCAATTACTTGTTAGAAACCAAACCAATTATCTGAATTCAATATAGCAGTACAAACATTATAAGACCTATTTTAATATAGCACAATTACCTCAATTCCATATAGCAGTACAAACATCATAAAGTACACGTTATTGGACTTTTAAGGGACTTCTGACTCGAACACCAACACTAAAAAGGAACTTCTGACTTTTTTAAATTTAAGAAAATGAAATTGCATAACAATGAATGGACATGATAATTAACAGCAAAACTGACTAAATAAAAAACGCTAATATTTGAATCACTGAATAAAAAATGAATTAATTGAATCACTAAATCACTGAATTAAATAAATTCAATTAATTCAAATGCTAATATTTGAATCACTTTTTTAACTCAAGTTAATTGAATACAACTTATGGGTGTAGTGAAGTGAATAAAAAAAATAGGTGTGTATAACAGCAACATAAGCAGGTGCGTTGAGATAAGTAGCAGTAGGTGAATAAATTGATGTTGGTGGTGTAATTGTTGATTGTGGCGTTGTTGCATTTGAATTATGGTGTTGGGATCAGTCATCTTCGGGGCAACTGGGTTAGGTGAAGGCATAATATTTCTAGATTGAATTTGGGGAATTTATTCGCATAAAACATGGGTTTTTGTCGGGACAATGGATTTGTTATACTACAATCACTGTAAAATCAAACTTAAAATAAATCCATAACACGACATCCTTGAGCGAGTGGGTTAGAGAAAATGACATATATAAATAAAGTTTTACCTTAAAATTGAATCCGGAGAAGGCAAATCAAACCCACCAGTTTGCTTAGGCTGAAACTGCGACATCGCAGAAGTTGTAGGCACTCGCGACACCGATGTCATCGCCGCAGTAGGAATCAGAGACGACATAGTCGCAAAACTGAAAACATCTGTTATCTGTATCAAATCGAAAACCAGCAACCGATAACATAGTTAATGGGTGATTTAGTTGCATATACCAACTGAGAAATGTAATTGATAAAAAATGACACAAAATAATGGAAATCCGATTTAGAAATAATCTCAAACATCTGAAAATAACATATCACTTTATATTCTAAAATGAAGTATTGGGTTAAAAAGCGTACAACCCCTTATATAAATAAATTTTTACCTTGAAACTAAATCCGCAGAAGGCAAATCAAACCTACCAGCCAGTTTGCTTAGGCTGAAACTGTGGCGGCGCAGAAGTTATAGGCATTCGCGACACCACCGTCATCGCCGCAGAAGGAAGCGGAGACGACATAGTCGCAAAACCGACAACATCTATTATCTGTATCATACCGATAATCCCCTTTGAATGAATAGAAAAGTAAATTCAATTTTGTAAATCCCAATAAAACATTTAAACAGATTAAAATTGATCTTTACCCGTGGTTCCACTCGACACAATCGCAAAATGAATCTACATGTAAGGACATATGTTAATAGGCACGTTATCAATCTATTATTTTATATACCGCTACACCGTCGAAAATCATTCAAGAGACATCTACATCAAACACGGATCCGAATTACTCAAGTTCGTCATCATTCAAGACTCTGCGAAGTTTACTTTTGTAAGGTTATGTTTTAAATACCTTAACTTTTCACTTAGAGCTTTTGGGATATTTTATACAAAATATTTTTCTAAAGATTTTGTTCTCGGACACCTTTCTATAGAAAAATCATAACTAATTCATAAAAAATCAGAAAGATACGAAACTGGTGGCCACGCATTCGTATCAAAATTTTCTACAGGCTCACATGGAATCCTGTTTGATAGGTCGTTCGAACGACCCAATTTTATCGTTCAAATGACATAGAATCTTGTTAGATCTCGTTCGAAAGACATTTGTCCTTCATTCGAGAGACTTGCTGATCTCGTTCGAACAAGCTCTGTTTTTGAGGCAGCACAATTTTCTTTAAAAATCTCATTCTTTGGTTCCATTTTCATAAAGAAGTCACGGTGTTTTAACGAACAGAAATACTGCGAAAGCAGAATCCTTTTTGGCTTATTCTAGGGTTTTAATCCCTTTTTGTTTTCAATTCACAAAACTCCCATATGCCTTAGTGAATTGTTTTGGATTTCAAGAACATACTTTGCTCTTGTTTATACTTTGTGGGGAGAGCTCTACAACCGAGAGGTTCATGCTATTGTGGAGGGAGTCCTTATAAAGTTCACTCTTATGGAGAAGCCATTTTTCTTCTTCATTGCTTCTCTCCTGGAAAGGTAAAATTCCAGTCGTAACTTGTGGAGGAGCCGTCTTCTTCTTCACTGCTGCCCTCCTGAAAAGGGAAAGTTCCAGCCAAGAGATAGGAACCGACACTTGTGGGTATTTTGTATGTCACTCTATTTCATTTTAATCCGTGTAAGTTGCTTCCTTAAAAATTATAGTGAAATAAAAGGTTTTGCCCCTTTGGGGGATTTTTTTCAGAATATTTGTGTCACGTGCTTTATTTATTTATGGGTTGACACATGCACTTTTAGATGCATGCTTAGGGGCTGGATTAATTTGGTTTAAAAATAGACTCTAATTAAATAAGTGTGCCAAATTGAAAACTTGCGAATAAATTTAATCAATTTTCACACAGTCGCACTTTGCCGAATTATGACGTGCACCATTTCTAAAGAAGTATGGGATGTTTTGAAATTAACACATGAGGGTACGAATGTGGTTAAAGAACCTAAGTTACAATATTTGGCCACTTAATTTGAGACTATCCCCATGTCTGAGTTTGAATGCTTTGATAGTTTTTATGCATGTCTGTCGGACATTGTTAACACTAGTTTTAATTTGGGTTAGGTGATTGATAACACGCGTGTCGTTAAAAACATTTTGAGATCTCTTCCAAAATGTTTTATTCCTAAAGTCACTGTTTTGAAATCTTTTGAAAATTTGAAATCACTTAAGTTGGAAGAAGTTGTAGGAGATCTTCCAACCTATGAGATTGACATTTTTCCCAAAACCATTAAGGCTAAGGATAATGGCGTTGCTTTAAAGACTCATTTTAAGAAAAAGAAAGAAAATGTTTATGAGTCTGATTCTGAGGAAGATTTTGATATGGACTTGTTTGCGAAACATTTTAAATTTTTTCTCAAAATGAATAAAGAAAATTCTTCCAACAAAAAGAGATCTTTTGAGTCGAATAAAAAGAAAGTGGAGGCCAAAGATAGTGACAACGAGGATGAGATCAGGTGCTTTGAGTGTGAGGGCAAAGGGCGCGTAGCTAAAGAGTGTCCTATTAGGATAAGGAAAAAGGTCAAAGAGACTTCTATACTTGCCACTCTTATTGATAGTGAGGGTGATGAGGGAGATGATTCCGATAAAGGTTTAGAACATGGGATGGTTATCGCTTTTTCTAGTCGTGTGAGCACACCCATTTTGTCTCATGACAGTGCACACGAGAGCGATCATAGTGACTTGTGTTTTTCGAGTGTGGAAGAAAGCGAGGAGGAAACTGGAGATGAAAGTGAGCTCCAAAAATCTCTTAGAGATTTGTACACCGAGACCATGAAAACAAAGAAGTATAATAGAGATTTAGGTCGTCGGGTTTTAGATTTGGACAAAGAGAAGGAGGTTTTGAGAAAGGAGAAGTGTGATTTTACCGACACATTGTCTAGTCTGACAACACGTGTGTCCCAACTCGAGAGTGATCTCGAACGTGCCATGGAGGTCAAAGTCATGTTTGAGAACGCACCAAAGAAGGTTGAAAAGGTGGTTAAGGGTAACGGTGAGAATTTAGGAATAAGTCATGATGGCGCTTCTTCTTCCCAATTAGCACCCAAGCCGATTCCCACTTTAGTGATAGATTCACATGAGTCTCACCCTCAACCACCTAGGCATCCCATTTCTATTAGGAAAGTGCGTCCTAGAGTTTTTGAGAGAGGTGTTCCGAGGCCTATTTATGTTTGCTCACATTGCAAAAGGAGAGGACACCTTAAGGAATTTTGCTTTAAGTTGGGGTATGTGTCAAGTTTTGCTTCTATAGGTGTTTCTGATACACATGCACCCACACATGATTCTTTTCATGCTCCCGGAGACTACATGAGAGAGTTTGCACATTTAGGTGAGCAAGTTAAGTTTTTAGTCCAAACTTCACAAGAATTGATGGAGGTTTTTCATAAGTTGTCACCACCTTTGGAAAACCCCTCCGCACCTAATGATTGAGGTTTGACTTATTTACTAGCAGAGGATGATTTTCATGATGACATTGTTTGCCTATTGCTAGTATGTATCATTTTTGTATGTTATTTTTTTTAGGAAAACTTTTGAAAAATACAAAAAGATTTTATTTTGATAAAATTTTGAGAAAATCCAAAAAGATTTTTGTATTTTATTTGCACCATTTATGGATGGACACTTAGGATGACCGAGTCACGACTCATTCCATTATTTTCATGTGACTGTTTGATAGTGTTTTGAGACAATAGGTCAATTCATCCTTGTGCTTTATAATGTTTGGAGTCATTAAGATGTTATTAAGTGTTACTTCCTACATATTCGACTCATGTTTCCTTTATTGCACACATGCACGGATTTGTTTGATTATTGTTCTTGTCTTATCACATGTTGGTTGGGTGTTTTCACTTCAATTTGATAAGGAAATTGTGTATATAAAAACCGTTTTGTGAGTTTGTGTGTTTTGTTTGAAAATGGGGAAGAGTTGCGAAAGGTTAATTTTGCCTTTGCGAATACTAAGCCACCATTAAATTGGACCTAAGAAATGGAGGAATTTTATTATCCGGGGTCCAAAGAGGTTTAAAAAGAGCCCGAAAAAAAATTTAAAGGCAATAAAAAGAAATTCATGCCAATTATGGGCCATTTAGGTTTTTGCACCAATTCTCCAAAGTTTGAGAATTTAGTTTATTCACCTCTAAAAAATATATATGAGGGAGTTTTGTTAGAGATTTTATAACGGGTTTGCACGTCCTTGAAAATCTTGAAAAAACGCAAAATAGTTTTGGACGTTATTGGTGTGGAAATCATTTGACTTTGATTTGTTGATTTGTATAAGACGATGTCATCTAAATTCAACAAATTTTTACACATATGGATACTTTTAATGTTCCTTCGTTAAGAGTACATATGCATCGTGCACATATGATTGATTGAGTTGATTTTCCTATCGAATTTGTTCACACCCATACATTCCATTTCCATGACTTGGTTATTTTAGTTTAAATCCATGGTGTGATTTTTAGTATCTTATTTTTGTTTGAAAATTTTGAAAATCAAAAACAGTTTGTGAATGTTTGCTATGCATTTTTTCCTGACACTCCATGTTTTGTTTTGTTTTCTTCTTAAATATCTATTTGGGGACATCATAAAAAGGGGGAGAAAGAATTATCAGTTACGGGGGAGTTTTCGCATTATGGGCGAGATTTGATTTATTAATGCTTTATTCTTAAATCATTTCAAACTCAATGCATCACGAAAGTATTTTTCTTTATCTCATGTGTGTAGGTACAAAGACCGAAGATTTTGATGTTGCACACCCTGATGAGAAAAGGTTTGAGATTTGATGAAGATTTTTTAAGAATAGTTTGAGATCTTGCAAATTTATTCATGGGAGGGTAGATTTGTATAGGTATTTTGTGTTTGATAATTCGGATTTTTTATGTATGTACCGGCATAGACATAAGGGGATATTTGTAAGGACATATTTTCATAGGTTCATTATCAATTTATTATGTCATATACCGCTACACCGTCGAAGAGCATTCAAGAGACATCTACATCAAAGACGGATCCAAATTACTCAAGTTCTTCATCATTCAAGACTCCACGAAGTTTACTTTGGTAAGGTTATGTTTTAAATACCTTAAATTTTCACTTAGAGCTTTTGGGATATTTTTTACAAAATATTTTTCTAAAGATTTTGTTCTCGAACACATTTCCGTAGAAAAATCATAACTAATTCATAAAAAATCAGAAGGCTATAGGCCCTCGTTGAATCTCGTTTGATAGGTCATTCGAACGAACTGATTTTGTCATTCAAATGAAATATCATCTCATTAGATCTTGTTCGAACGACATTTGTCCTTCGTTCGAGTGACTTGATGATCTCATTCGAACGAGCTCTGTTTTCGAGGCAGCATGATTTTCTATAAAATCTCATTCTCTAGTTCCATTTTCATAAAGAAGTCACAGCGTTTTGACGAATAGAAATATTGTGAAAGCAGAATCCTTTTTGGCTTCTTCCTTTAGGGTTTTAATCCCTTTTTGTTTTCAATTCACAAAACTCCCATATGCCTTAGTGAATTATTTTTATTTTCAAGAACATTATTTGCTCTTGTTTATACTTTGTGGGGAGAGCTCTACAACCGACAGCTGCATGCTATTGAGGAGGGAGTCCTTATAAATTTCCCTCTTGTGGAGAAGCCGTTTTTCTTCTTCATTGCCGCCCTCCTAGAAAGGGAAAATTTCAGCCGTAACTTGTGGAGGAGTCGTCTTCTTCTTCATTGCTGCCCTCCTGGAAAGGGAAAGTTCTAGCCTTGACATCAAAACCCACACCTGCAGGTATTTTGTATGTCACCCTATTTCATTGTAAGTCGTGTAAGCTGTTTTCTTACAAAATTATAGTGAAATAAAAGGTTTTGCCCCTTTGGGGGATTTTTTCTGAATATTTGTGTCACATGCTTTATTTATTTATGGGTTGACACACACACTTTTAGATGAATATTTAGGGCATGGATTAATTTGGTTTAAAAATAGAATCTAATTAAATAAGTGTGTTGAATTGGAAACTTGCGAATAAATTTAATCAGTTATCACACAGTTGCACTTTTCACTAGAAATCATTAATATACATACAATATTTGTAATAAAAACTCTAATACCCACTGACTACAACCAATTAATGGGAAAAAAGAACAAAAAATCTTAAAATGCCAATATACCTGTATCTGACAATTAACAGGGCTGGACAATATACTTGTATTAGACCAATCAGACCAATTAAAAATTAAATAGTTGTAGCAGACCAATCAAATTAAAGTAAAAAAAAACAAAAAATCTTAAAATGCCAATATACCTGTATCAGATAATTAACAGGGCTGGACAATATACCTGTATCAGACCAATTACAAATTAAATACCTGTAGCAGACTAAAGAAGTGTGGCCCGATATGTGTGTTTCAAACGAAACCAAATTTTATTACCAACTTTTAATTATGCACCCAACCAAGTTGTGAAAAACCCAATTCTTACTTTAAACTAATTTTATCTTGATTAATCCTAAACATGCATCTAGTGATTAAAGTAAGTAAAGTAAAGTAAAGAATACTCACAACGCCGGATGCACGAGGAAAAAACCCAAAACGGGAAAATACCCTTGGACGGCCCAAGCCAGACAATCACTATGAACAATGGTTTTACAAAGACATATTAGCCTTACACTAAGACGAGATCCCCACGGGTCTTGACGCTCCTTCTGATCTTCTACCATTCTTCAATAGTGCCCACGTAGAAATTCCATCTTCCACGATACTTATCCACAACACACGTGTCCACGTATGTCTCGGTGTCCATCGAATGGCTTTGATTCATCTACGATGTCGAACAAGAATTCCTTCTCTTTTCTTCACCGCAAAACCCTTCGATGTTCAATGATATAACAAACTTCTTTGGTGCAGCAAGATCACATAACCATATAAGAATGATAACTCGGATCTTTGTAAACTCTAAGCCTGTGTTTATGCTTTGTAAACCTTAGAAAACATGTGCAAATAAATTTCTGGTTCGTAAACAGTTTTTCAGAATGAACACTTACGAAATTCTGATGCAAACAATGTTTAAATAAGATTAAAAATGCCACCTCGATTTCCATGTCATTTGAACGACAATGACGTTCGCGTGACATCAGTATCTCGTTCGAACGAGATCTGATGTTGTTCGAGCGATAGAGTTGACTTTTTGACTTTTGTTCAACACGTCTCTTCCATGAGAGATCCAAATAAGTCAAAATCCTATTCGAACTTAACAGAATTAAAACGTAGTGTATACCTTTTAAAACACTATAAAACATTTTAAAAACTTTTGTCTTTATAAAAATTGCATCCTTATCTTTTATAAAAATAATTCCAAGCACCATTAATTATACGCATTCATACCTGAGTGATCTCGGAATACAATTACCTTTGAAGATGATTAAACTTACACCAATTAAACATCGGCATGATAAATTCTTTGAAGCTTTGTCGCAACGTCTTCAATTTTCTTCAATACGTCATAGATCAAGTGGGATCGTTAAAAAATAAAAATCTCCCTATGACATATTACAAACATAGTTTTGTTCACGGAATTAAGTCAAAATAATACAGGGACTCAATTGGAAATTTATGTCCTTACACAGACCAATCAAATTAAAGTAAAAAATGACATATCAGTATAAATATACGAGATATCAGTATAAAAAATAACATATCGGTATACACATCTCATTTGAAAGGGAAAAAATGAGGAATACTGAGATCTGTGAGTGTGTAAGTATATGAGATATGTGCGTGTGTCTGTGTGTGAGAGAGAAAGAGTTGTTCGTGTTTCGGTGTGCGAGATCTGTGTTTTTGTGGGTGTGAGATCCGTGTGTGTGTGTGTGATTTTTGGGTGTGTGCATGTGCATTTGTGAGATGTGTGCATGAGTGGGGGGAGGAGGAGGGGGAGGAGGAGGTGGTAGGGAGATTACCTGGTGACCGGAGAGGGAGAGGCGGCCGACGTGTGTGTACGTGAGATTTATAGGTGTGTGCGTGTGTGGGTGGGTGGGTGTGCATGTGTGAGATTTGTAAATGAGTGGACGAGGAGGGCGGCGGTGGAGGGAGGAGTAGTGCGGTGGTGGAGGGAGGCGATGGAGGGCGACGACGGATAGGGTTTGTGTGATAGAGAGGGAGAAAGAACATAACTGTGAGAGGGAGATAATGAAGAGACGGGGTAGGGTTTGAAATTGAAGGAGGTATTGTCTCATTTGCCATGTCACAATAGTTAAATTGTGACATGGCACAATGTAAGACCCTTAGATCGTCCCAAAAAATTCGATCCCAACCGTAGATTTTTTGGAACAGTAAAACACCCCCTCTCATATTATATATATATATATATATATATAATAATAATAAATATAAACCTTATGTATGTCATAAGCTTACTTGATGATGTCATCTGTATGAATTATTCTTGCACTTCCTATTTTATCCATGAAAATTTTAATTCCCCCTCATTTTTCTTCTAAAATTTCACTATAATTCAAATATCAAGGGTATATTTGTAATCTACAAAAAGTTGAAGATTCAAACACAAAATCAAGGGCTCAGATCAATTTTAACATGAGGATATCTTTTCTAATCTCAACATTCAATGCGTATACTATTCACCACTCATCCGTTTCTTTATCCCTATCTCCTCCAACTGTCACTCTCTCTGAACGCAAACCTTATCTCTCAGGTCTGGCCCATTTTTTGTCTTCCTCTTCTACTTTTAGTTCACCACTCATACGTTAATGGTTGATAGTATTGGCAGATATGAATTAGCATGATATTATTCCCTCAAAAGTGATCCAGAAGATGAGGAGTTTGAGAAAAAAAAAGAAGAGGATGGAGATAACCCGTGACCAGTTAACGGAAGCATTGTAGCAGAAAGGATTAGCTTTATTAGAGATTGAATCTCTCAAGAGTGCGAAGGCTTCAGTGTTGGATGAATCTGAAGGGGGAAAAATAAAGGGTAAGATTGATGTTGAGTCGGCACTAGGCTCCGATGTCCAGAGAGATCCTTTTGAAGAAACCTTTAAAGAACCCAAGAAATGGGTGGATGTTAAATCCTCTAAATACAGCACTCTCTCGATGACGTGATGATCCAGATGGTACCACACTTAAGGTTGTGAATGAGATGATCCAAGATGAAGGTGAACCTCCAAAAAAGAAGCTCTATGAACTAAAGCTCTCCTTAATTGATCAGATTGGATGGAACCATCTAGTTATTTATGAGAAATAATGGATGCACGTTCGCTTCCCAACAAGTTTACCTCTTTTTTACCTCTACTTTAATTTATTTTCACTTTTTTTTATATGATCATATAGTTGGGTAGTTCAAATATCATCAACTGGATATAACAAAACACTCTCTCTGCTTTCTCATTCTTATGGGGTTTCTACAATTTAAGTGCCCACCACCATAATTCTTTAAGTATTCAATCATGTGGAATTTTTTTTATTGTTATGGGTGTCTAACATGTATGTTTTCTTTGTATAGAGGGAAGAGACTTCCATCTACTTTGTTACATCTCACATAAGGGAAGCAGGGTTTTGTCTCACCATAGATTGAGTTTTTATTTTCGATTGGGTATTTTTATAGGATGTGCTGAGTTAATTTTTCTGTTCATCTTCCTCTATCATGGTTGTTTGTATCAATATATATTTGTACATGATTTTACACTAATTTTGTGATTTTAAGCACTGCAATATTGTAAAGTCGTGGGCAGCTTCTTCCATCCATTTGGATGTCAAAGAAGATAAGACTTGGTACTTACTATTTTTCCTTCATCTCCCAAGAACAGGAGGTATCAATTTCTTCTAATCATTAGGATGCCAAAGAAGATAGACATATACTTTGGGACTTATTATAGCTGGTTTAGAACATAGTTGGGTCTTTATATCTGCTGTTGGGGTCGATTGAGAGTTTTTTTTCTGATTTAATCTTCATTTTCTCTTATTTGGGATTCAACTCCATTTTTTTTGTTTGAAGTTTAACTAAGGGAATGTTGGAACAGAGAAATAAAATACCAATGTTTGGAATCTTTCAATGTTCATCTAAGGGTCGGTATGCAATGTAAATATTGATGCCATATGCCAGGTTTGGAGGTGCTATACACGTTAGACATCCAGGGAGAATCATGAACAAGGGACATAAAGTTGGTCCAGAGGTATGCTGGAGCCTGGAGCTGCACAACACTACAATCACAGTAGCTGAAGTCATGAGAAGAAATCTGAGACAAACTAGAAGCCAACCCTCAAATCATGTTGTTGGTTCATTAAGGGACAGTGGAGGTAATATTTAGAAGTGAGTTTGATATTGAGAGAGTGAGTTTAAAAAATAAAGGAAGATATGATTTTATTGCTGCTTTAATTTACATATTGCTACTCTGATTTACACATTTTTATATCAGTTAACACATTGCTTCTCTGATTCTATATCAGTTAGAATATTGCTGATTTCATACTTTTAAAATGGGGTACAAATATTCTATATCAGTTAGAATATTGCTACTCTGATTCTATATCAGTTATAACCACGTTTTTATATCAGTTAATTCATACTTTTAAACGAGGTATGTTTTATGATTTTCCCTATTTGTGTCCTTTTTCGTTTATGAATATTGGGGTATTTTAATTCTCCTAATCTTCGTTGTTGTTCTCTTTCATTATTTTAGTTTAGTTCGATGTGATAATCGTAGAAGGTTGATTAATAATCAAGTAATTTCATATCCTTTATAATCCTCAATAGTCATATTATTTCTAAGTAGATATGATTATGATATTCTAATCACGAGTATGTTGTGTTAGCTTTGGTTTGGTGAAATTGGTAACCAGATTGCAGGGAGAATATTACATGATATAACCAGATTGCAGTGGCCTGACAATCATGCTACACACCTGGTCTCGGGAGATATCAGTTTTTAAAGTTGCATCACCGTTGACTTGGATGTAGGGGAAAAAGAATATCCGCCAAAGGCTAATTAAGATAGTTGCCTACATTTTTGTATTTAGATCTGAACAAGCACAAGTTCGATTGTCCACTATTGCACAATGTCGACAAATGCTCACATTGAGAGTAATGGTATACGTGCCACAAGTTAAGAAATGACGTGTTATTACCAGTATTCCAATGCCAGCTATGCTCCTCAACCACTGAGATGATAATTTTCGATGTCGTTACTCTTTGATGTTTCCTTTATTCCTTTAATGGCCATATTTAATTTATTTAAAATATACACTTGATTAATGTTGATTTAGTGGGGTTTTTAAAAATATAATATTGTTGTTTATTTTTAATTCAATGTTTTGTGGAATGTATAGTTGATGATATTTATTAAGTTCTTTTTTAAAATTAAGGTACGTGTTAATTTTATGTTATAAAATGGATTAACTAATCTTAAAGTGCGGACTATGGAGAGTTCATTTGATGGTACATCTCAATTTACTTACTCGATCACCCTTTTATTTGTAATAACATTTCCATATACTATTGTTTACCATTAATTATAGTACAGTTGGTATTTTTGTTCCTAAATATGATGGATTGTCTCACAAACAAAGGAAAATTTTACCAACTTTTTATAACTATTAGGGTTTGTACCATATGTTATCTAAAATATGTTTATACGTCGCTAACTAAGTACGACGTATGGTCTTATCAACATTGTAAACTTTTGAAAATTAACATCGTGCCTTCAGGCACGGGCATACCCTAGTATATATATATATGTGTGTGTGTGTGTGTGTGTGTGTGTGTGTGTGTGTGTGTGTATAATCCGTGCAGTGTGTGTGTGTGTGTGTATATGTGTATATAGACACGTATATATATATATGCACATGTGTGCGTGTGTGTGTATACTGTGTGTATATGTGTGTGGGTGGGTGTGTAATGTGCGTGTGTGTATGTATGTGTGTATTGGTTAATGTGTGTTTATTTTACCCTAACAAGTTTTGAAAACCTAATTTTTATGTATATGTTAATGTGTGTTTATTTTAACCCTAATTAAAATTGAAACCCCAATTTACTTCTATATTTTAATGTGTATTTATTTTAACCCTAAGTAAAATTGAAATCCTAATTTTCATGTATATGTTAATATGTGTTTAGTTTAACCCCAGTTAAAATTAAAACCCTAATATTCACGTATATGTCTATGTGTATTTATTTTAACAGTAGTTAAAATTAAAACCCTAATCTTCATGCATATGTTTATGTTTATTTATTTTAACCCTAATTAAAATTGAAACCTTTTTTCATGTATATGTTAATGTGTATTTATTTTGAACGCAAATAAAATTGAAATCCTATTTTTCATGTGTATATTAATGTGTGTTTATTTTACCCTAGTTAAAATTGAAATCCTAATCTTCATGTATATGTTTAAAAATATATGACCTACTTTAGTGAGATATTGTGATTATTGGTATGTGTTTTATCACATAAATGATAGAAGGAGTACAGGATAATTATTAGTTGCTGGTTTTGTTGTTGGATAGTATGTTGGATTTCTTTTATTTATAATACATATATACTTTCAAACTCTCTCATAATAAATCCTAACAAAATGTGATTAGAGTCCTTATTTGCAAGACTCGTATACTTTCAAATAGTAATTAATTAATTGGAGTCCTTATCTGCGCGACTCATATTCATGCCCTCGTATATTTTTCTCAGGAAAAATGAGGCACGGTGATAATCACTGGCAACAAGAGTGTGATATGTTGCAATTTGACCACACATATACCTCTTATATTAGTTGTTGGCATATAAGGGTACTCGTATTCATAGTTATGGAAAAAAGAAGATCAAATAATTTAACTACCATGTAAATCGTGGAGTTGATCTCCTGGAAGAGTACCTGTTCAACTGTATTCCATTTTCCCTACTAGGAAGCTTGGATGACGCTATAGAGAATATATTCCACACACATAATTACGATGTATCCGTAGCCTTGCTTACGTTTCTAGATAAGGCAGAAAAAAATTCAACCGTTATGGATACAACTATGTATAGAGAGCATTGACATAGACTGTGATATCTCGCACCATATGCGCGTAAAATATGAATCATGCCAACAAGTTGAAAAATATGGGATTCCGAGTTCATGTCATGGATATCTATACATTAATTATAGATACGCTGCCTCCTAGTTTGCAACGTGCAAAAATCTATAGGTTTTTAAAAACTAATACAAAATGGATGGAGATCAGACACATTGAACAAATTTGAAGGTCTTACTCTGAAAAGCTATATATATATATATATATATATATAGTCATAAACTTGATTAGTAAGTTATAATTTCATATTATTATAATTATTTAGTATCTTACTAATTTTTATTTTGTAAATAATGTTGGGAGGCAACGACCAAAATGTACCAAGTGATGAGGTAACACCCTAATGAGGATCCTCATCTGGTGCACAACAACCACTACACCAAAAAAGGGAATTTATAACTGCCATTAATAGTTATAGATAACCTTTGTGACTCTTCTTTATCGTCATGATTTACTGGGTCATAAAATGATAATTTCCATTCCTAACAACAGTCACAATATTTTATAACCCCTATGGGGGTTATGACATGGTGACCCCAATTTGTAGTTGTTGTCAGCAGTTATGAATCTAATATTTTTAACTGCTCACAACGGTTATAAAATTGGCAGTAGTGACAAATTTGTGACTTATATTAGCAGTTACAAAGGTTAAATTTGTTAAATGTGGTAAGAGATGTTACAAATATCTTTATATTTTCACAAAATGATGAAATGATGAGAGTAGAATAAAAAAATAAACTAAAATAAAGAAGTAGATGAAATGTCATGAACATGTAACAAGTCTAAAAAAATTGGACAACATTTCATTTATATTTCTAACATTCCAAATATCCAGTACATATAAAACTTGTTTAAACTTAATTTACCATCAAACAAACCCTTTTTGGGCGCCAAGTTCAAAATGAACATAGAATAAAAAATAAACTAAAAAAATAACGGCACAACACTTCAATGACGTGAAATGCCATGAATATGTACAAAATAACTCTAGACCTGGTCCAGGGGTCACCATGCGGTGGATGTTGTGACATCCTCCCTCGTGTACTCGAAGTACACTTGCTGAGCAAGTTCAATGGGCTCAAGTTTTTTACATGCGGCGCCTCAGTATCCATTGACCATGAAGTGTAGATACCTGGATTTAGGCATTTGAATACTATGTATGCCAGTTATTCCATGTGCGTACTTTCAAATAATAAAATATAATTGGATTTAAATTTTTTTATCAACATCTTTCAAGACAAAAGTGTAATTAGAAATAAATGTGGTTTCAATCCATATATATAAAGATTCAAGACAAGTGAATATTTTCAATAGATGCGACGAAACATGGATATCAATTTCATATTTCTTATTACAACATATATAATTGCAATGGATATACCAAAGCACAAGTGCTAATTTTATTAACATAGTATGGGACTAAAGGCCAACACACATATATAGGTCGTGGTTCATTGAATCCATATCACAACCCCTCTTTACTCAGAATATTGTGTTTTCTTAACCTCAGATGAACTTATTAATATTGAAGACGGCATAAAACAGAGGTGTGTTTACAAGATACTTGTAAAATTCATGTAGCTGAACTATCTAATATTGAAAATGACATAAAACAGAGGTGTGTTTACAATATACTTGTAAAATTCACGTAGCCGAACTTGCTAACATTGAATATGACATAAAATATATGTGTGTTTACAAACTACTAGTAAATATCACGTAGCTGAACTTATTAACTTTCAGATTATCTAATATTAAAAAAAACTACACATGGAAAGATTCCTTGGGTAATATTAGAGAACCTTGGGTAGTGCATGACTAGGGTTAAAACAGAGGTATGTTTACAAGTATATGGCCACCTATCCCAGTTGAGCAACTGTTAAAGGTACTACAGAGAATGTAGTCTATCCAATGACATTTGACATCGAGTTCACATGGATTTGCCTCCCAACAAAAGAACTTCTTAAAAAGGTCAGAAAAAATGCCAAACCATCGTAAATTAGACATTTATACATCCACCTAACATGTAAAGAGTTCTTTTTCCAAACGCTTACCATCGCATGATAATTAGACACTTAGATAAATAAATAAAGGGTTATTTTTTATTTACCCACCCCCCATGATAATTAGACATTTAAACAGATCCCTAGAAGTACAAAATAGACATAACCTATGTGAATAATAAAATTTCACTATAAACTGTCATAAAGTATCAAGATTAGACTAAACACATTCCTTCACATCCAAAAGAAGCATATTTTTCATATTCTCCTTTTTCACAACACATATATCAATTTTCATGTCAGAAAATAAAAATAAAAACGGTTGATTATGAAAATGTATGAACAAAAAAGTAGTTGGGTGTGAATATCATTAACTAGTGGCTGAGAAACCAATAAATCTGCAAGAAAAAACGGTAATCATAAATATAAACATGTAAGAATATACTCTAATTTTTATTATTTTTCTTTTATTTTGGAAGAACAATTTGAAATATTCATATTAAACAAAGTTCAATTGCAGATGAATGCGTTTATGGAACGAAATAAAAGCCATCGATTCTCATTGGAAGAAGCACAACATAATATAAAATTAAAAAGACCATTGAATTTAGTTATCATTAATTGAGAGGTTAAAAGGGGTGGATTGCTTACAAACCCAACCTTCAAAAGTATTTGCACCTTCCTCCTACTTCTAAACTGGGAAACTATCTCATAGTTGAGTTCAACTACATAAATCTAGTCCTACATCAAAGTAACAAAAATAAGAATCCAGTCCTAACAACAAGAATCTAGTAATAAAACTACAAGAATCAAGGCCGAGATAACAAATCAAGCTGACACTCAAAATAACCAATGCACCAGTTATGTCCCTCTCTAATTTTAATCAATCTTTTGTAATTGAAATTAATTCCACTAAAAAAGGAGTCAGAGCATTGGTAATGAAAAATAAAATAACCATTGCTTTCACAATAAATGTTATAGATCCATGATCAATAGGGATTTTTGTATATGATAATGATATGCTTGCAAACATTTTGGCCATCACCAAATGGAAATATTATACACTTGGCCACCACTTCATCATTTTCATACTTAACGTTATATTCAGATGTTGGAACTAGTCTATGAAATCAAATACAAGAAATGAGAGGAAAATAAGGTGGCCTATGACCTATCATGGAGAGAAGAATAATAAATCACTATAAATACCATTATAGAGGTACAACTAGTGTGGATTTAGGAAGTTTTGAACATATATCAAGATAAAAAGAGGCTTATAGACATCATAAGAAAACTTACTATTACTACTAATTGCCTTACAATTTACCAACTAGTGCAAGGCATACTAATGAAGGGGAACAAGTTGGTGATGGTCCAGGCATATCAGCAACAACAGAAAACCGTATAACACTATCCACATTTCATCCATAAGTAGCCACTCAGGCATTGGTGACACTTATAAGGGGGCTATGCAATAGTTTTTCATCATAAAGACAAGTCAATATATAGCAACCATAATTTTAGCATAGAATGTTGTGTGAATCCCAATGTTTGGGTTCTACATCATGTTCTGGTATCAAATGAATCCAATGGAGAAATCGCACAATGGCCCCACTAGAAACAAGCAACAAAGGTAATGTAATTGACATGTTTTAATAGACAAAAAATAAAAACAAAATATAATTAAAATTGGACTAAAATATGTTTGAGCAGTTGCAATTCATGTTTGAATAGTGGTAATTCATGACTTGCTAGAATGATTCACAATCCTAAAACATGGACTAAAACATGCAAGTCAATAGTTAAACTAATTAGGAGAGCATATGCCTTTGTTAAACCTCTTTTCGACCAATCTACCAGGTAAAGAAGTGGATTTGGTATATGTAGAGGACATTCCTTGGGTGGAAACATAGATAAGATCACATTGGTCAGTGGAAGATTTGAATTAATCATGTTGTGGTATCAAATGAAGTCAATGGAGAAATCACACAATGGTCCCAACTGGAAACAAGCATTAAAGGTAATATAATTGATGTGTTTTAATAGACAAAAAATAGAAACAAAATAAAAGTTAAACTACACTAAAGCATCTTTGAATAGTGGCAGGATTTGAATTTATCATATGAGATTATAGCAGGCATATTTGGCCCTTTGAATTCATGATAACCTAAAACAATATTAAAGTCTCCCATAATAGCAAGAGGGCTATCATATGATGATCTGAAGTCAATGAGGTAGGTGTATAGGTTTATTCAAAATATGTATTAAGTGTAAGCATAAACAAAAGCAATGAAACCTACATTCCCATTAATGGAGTATTTGAGAAACAAAATATGTGGAGATGGCAAAAAGGCATGTTTATTGGAGGTATAGAGATAAGATTAGATTCATGGGGCATAGCCCTCCTACCTCATTGATCTGAAGTCATATTCATTCTAGAAGATTAGATTCATGGGGCATAGCCCAACTAGCTGCTTACCCTAGTGTTGTAGGGGTTTTTCAACTGAGCTTATTAGATAACAAAACCATTGATCCCAACTCTAAATAAGAAATTAGATATCAACATAGATTTCTTATTCCCAAAATACCAATTTTATGTAATATTCTCCATACTCACAACAACTGCGTAAGTATTCCTATGAACTCGTAACAAATACTTTACGACATCAACTTCAATTATACCAGCACTACAAACCATTCTCCCTAAGTTAAAATTCCTAATGTTACCCCTCAATTTATATTCTAATAACGTGTCAAATCATGTCGAGATAACAAATCAAACACTAACATATCCATAAGAATAATTAACAGAGGATATTAATCCAATAAGATCAAGACAACATTGTTTAACCCTACTAATAAGTTTAAATGTTGGGGTAGTGTTTAAGCCTATTATTTGTAACATATTGATCCTTATGACATGATACTTGTAACTATTTGTAAATACTGATAAGTCTAGGATCAAAAGTTGAACTTAAAGAAAATCAAAAGTCAGAGATGAACTCAGCAAAATCCAAAGGGCAGTAGTTTCATCCTAAAAAGCTAGTAATTTCATTCCAAACAAAAGCATGTTCAAAGCAAAATACATTCAAAATAGATCACAAAACACTAAAATAGTTCCCAACTAACACTAACTGTTCACTTTGACAATTTGTTCAAATTGTTCAAAATAAATTACCCCATATCACTTAAGGCAAAGACATAGTAAGGGACAAACCACGCTAGATTTCTCGACGCCAAACCATGCTAGATTTCTTGACATCGTTAATAGTTCCCACATAATGACTTTGTAGATAAAAAGTATGATTCTCTTCTCCTAGATCTATGCTAATAACGTAAACCTTATGTTCAAATATCAATAGTTGATGGACATGCACCATCGTTCCAGTAATATCTTAAGCAACAACTTGTACACTAGTAATATTCATTTGACTTGAAAAATCTAACAAATCGACATATGGATCATGTGGAGGATCAGTTAAATATTTAAAGTTTGGCTCAGTTAAATCTCCAAAGTTTGGCTCACTTGACGAAGGGATAAGCTTAGAATTATGTGAACTCACATGTGGGACATGAGTGTAATCATGAGAACTTGGATGTGGGACGGGATTGTAATCGTGCGAACTTGGATGTTGGACATGAGTGTAATCATGAGGTCTTGGATGTGGCACTGGTGCATAATTGTGAGTACTTAGATGTAGGACTGCTGTATCATTAAAACCGCATTCAAATTATTTTGGTGAAAATCGTTTGGTTGGATTTGGTTGTTTGAGCCCATTCGATTCGAACGCACTTAAAAGCCTGAAAATATAAGATTTGAGAAAAGCCATATTCTCATCGTGTTTTTCTTTTCGCGCCTTTGATCTATTCAACGGTGATACTATAGGAGAATTGGCCTTAAGTTTACTTTTGGACACGTGTCCAGCATCACGAGTCGCCCCTAGTGTTTTTTTCCTTTAAAGGAAGTCAATGCATCAGTATCCGAACAATTTTGGCTTGAAAAAACTTAGCTTCTTCTCAGCTCAATTAATTTTTGCTGCAAAATTATAAATGAATCGATTAAAAGGATTGAATGACTAAACTTGAATGGATTTAATTATTACAACTGATGTTATGAAACTCACCATATCATTAGTTACGTTTGGGTGAAACTACCCATTTTTTCGCCTATGACTTTCAATATACACTTACAATCAATCAACAATCCATTTATTTTTAAGCTCCTATAAATTAATTTTGCATTAACTATTTGAGCAAGACATATTATATAAATACACACATTAAAATAAGAAAGTTTAGGTACCATCTCCTCGATTTTATCAGGATATGAAATCCGACCAAGAAAATAGACGTCAGTCTTTTTAGCCTTGTTCACCCGGCCTTTGTGTCTTTGTTTCATTTTTGCCTCAAGTGCTTTGCACAAAATGAATTCATTCCACTCATAGTGGGGGATAATATCTTTTTTCGGTACGTGATCCTTCAGGGCCTTTATATCATCAAAATCCAACCCTTAAAATAAGTCGAGCAAAGGTTACTTCAAAACCTCTTCAATTGAATACCAATGGCTTTCATGTGCCACTTCTTCCAGTGGACCGAAAGATTGAATTTTTTCATGAGTGTATCCCACAATTCATCTTTTTTTACTTACTCAACGTTGTCCCAACTTTCATATTTTAAGACAATACATGATTTTAACAAATACAAGGCTTGGTATTTATAAGGATTCATGCCACCTATTGGCAACCCAATTAGGTTGTAACGCCCCGACCCGAATTTATGGCTTACTCGTAGTCAAACCATTTTGACCCGAGAGTTAGGTGTGAAGTCCAATGAAGCAACCTATATAATGTTGTTAGTCCAGTTTTAACTTTAATTAACATTTCACTTGTTAGAATGCGATTCCAATTTCAAAATAAACTATGTGAGGGACCCATGGGGAGAACCCCGAAGTCCAAGTACACAGAGCTACTAACTTAAACATGAAGGAAGTACTTACCTATATAACTTCCACAAAATACGAAACCTCTCCAAACCTGCCTTAACAAAGTGAGGGTGTGAGCCTATGCCTAGGGGGAAACTATACAAATGAAGTAGAGAATCGAACGGCATAAAGGAAACTGAATATGTTATGCCTACGTTCACATGAAATTACATTGTATATATATATATATATATATATATACATATATATATAATGCATGTAAAGGTTTTAAATTCTGAAAATCGTACTCATCCAGATTAATTTATCTTAATCGTAAAGATATTTCCTTTACTCTCCCATAATATTTTCCCACTTTATTTAACACACCCGATTCCACACTTGAAAATAATACGTTTGTCTTGTCTGAGCACATTCCTTTACCGTGATCACCCACTTTAGGTAATCTAACACACTTTAGTATTTTTTTTTACGCTCACACTTTCAACACACGCGAACAACATGTTAGAAAATATTTATTTTATATTCAAAAATGTTTTTACTACACATTTGTGTGTTAATTGAGGGTTTCACCGCTTAGGTTGCTTAATCACTCATTTACTACTCACTTTACCCTTTTTTCTTACTTTATGGACATTTATTAATAATACATTTTCTTGTCCATTTTAACCTTTATCGAAACATTTATTAATTCATTCAAGTTAGGTTGTATTTGATAAGCACCTAAAAGTGTTTAATTTATACCCCAAATATGTGCATTTTAGTTGCTCATTTGTAATAAAATCGGCCTTATGTTCGTATTTATCTATATTGCAGGTTAATATGCTATTGTAGTATTTAATTGTGCTAAATCGACGTAATTGCAACAATGTAGTGGTCAAAAGCGTTCAACGAAGAAATCAAAGCGATTGTGAAGTCAGAAGTCTTGTTTGAGCTTGCTTCAATGAGTTCTTATACCCTAGAGCCTTTCCCGTACCAACCCTAACCTAAAATGAGCCAAAGCCATCACTCGAACCCCATGTGTGTTTAGTTTGTAAGTTTATAATTTTTTAGATTTTTTTTATTTGAGTCGTGTGTAATTTTTAGAATTTATTTTATATTTTCTTTATCTGCGTACAGGTGTAAATATTAGGGTCAGTGTCTTTTTTATTTATTTATTTATGTCAAATATTTTTATATTAATAGAATAGGTGTGCGATTTTTATTTATCTTATTTTATTTATTTTTAGTTTTTAGTTTTTTTAAAAAGTTTAGTTTTTAGTTTTAGTTTTTATTTTATCTTTTATTTTATTATTTTATTTATTATTTTTTTATTCTATATTATTATTTGAATCTTTAATTTTTAGGTTATGAATTTTCTTTTATAGTTCTAATAGACTTTATACTTTTTTGTTTTGTTTTGTTTTATAAACATGTAAATATTTATTTATTTTTATAATTTAGAATTGTTTTTATTAGTTTTAGTAAATTTTATTTTTAGTCTTAATTTTTTTAAGTTGTAAATATTTTAATAACTTTTCTTTTATTTTGTTTTGTTTTTTAGTTACCATTTGAACACACACAAACTCAGTGGGGCAGGGCGGGGCAGTTTTATTTAGATTAACTCTGAACCCGCACTGTTTATTAAATGGGGCGGCCGAAGCTCCTACGGGTTGGGTTAATTTTAAAAATAGTAAAATTAAAATATTACATTATACTCTTAGAGGTCTATAACGATTTGTATTTCGATATGTGAGTCAATTCTCCAATTGTCAATCCATGTTTCTACATAGATCTTTCACATTATTAACATACTTATGAACAGTTTTTTAATGTATGTGTTTGTGTGTATGTGTGTATGGTTTAATTATAAATAACATGCATATAAAGGATATTTATATAGTCATAAGTTAAATGAAGCGGGACGGGTCGAGACAGTCTTATTTAAGTTAATACCTAACTCATCCCATTTAATAAATGATTTTTTTTAACTCATACCCGCTCATAATTCATTAATCGAATTTTAAAACCCGTTCAATTAGGATCGGGACGGGCGAAGCTCCTACGAATCGAGTTAAATCGTCTTCCCTACATAGACACATCCATATTTACCTACACTTACGTACACCTAAACACCCCTCACGCATCATCTTCTTCAATGAGCTTCTCTCTCCTCTCTCATACCTCAATTAACCTCAAAATCCACTTACCCATTAATTATCCAAACACAATTTCTACGACCTCCTCCCGGCGACCTTACATCCGGCCCTGGCTTCAAAAACCCCTAACCCGAAAGCCAAATCCCCATTTTCGGCATAACTCACCTCCGACCCAAATATCCGCCGGCATAACACAAATCGGAACATAACTATGCCAGCCAAAATCAACCTTGTCATTCCTTCCGACCAAACCTGTTCGTACACCACTCCAACTCCGGTACAGTCGGTGAAATCCATTTTGATCTCGGACCTTCATTCCAAAGACCTGAATCCCTTTCACCCCGTCGGTAACCCGACCACCTACCTTATCTCATTACCATTCCATCGACCCATGAACTCATACTCGAATGAGTAGTTTTAAACCCATTGCCATCCCTCCAAAATCAGAACAAAACCTACGTCCCTCTCTCTTTTTTAAACCCACATCTTTTGACTTGGCTTTTCAAATCCCTCACAATTTGCCGACAAAACAACTCAAATTTGTGAGGTATAAAAACAGAGAAAAAAAAATGGAATAAGTTATATCTCAATATAAAGTGATGTCCTAGAAATTATTTCACTTGAATGAATTTTTATGTACAAATTTATAGTGGGAGCGTTTGTATTTCTAACAAATGTTTGTCATTAAGTAATAGTACATTGAGAGTTTATTTAGAGGAAGGAATACTTAGATGCAAATCTTTATTGAGATTATTTTTAATTTTAGTAAACTTAATTTAGACATTGATGAGTATTTGGGATTTCACCCATTAGTATATATTGTAGATATTCTGCTCCTTTCATTTATATTAGTTTTAATATTTTTTTAGAATTCATATTATATTAGTTTATTTTAATTAAAAAAAATAACTATTTATCTCATTAGTTAAATAAAAATTTTGTTGAAAACGAAAAAATACCAAAAATTATAACAGGAAAGTTATTTTGCGATTATCTTCACACGTTTAGTTCTTCACACTTGAATGTTGGATTGACAGTCATACATTCCACTTCCCTCTATATTTATTTTGTCACATTGTGTAGGTATTAATTGGGCTTTGAACGAAAGGCTTTATTCTACAATGATACACACAAAAATTCTTTTCATCAGTATTAACATATTTCACCACACAACCCATTTCATGACATGTTTCATATTTCTTTTATCTTTTCTCGGTTTCTTTTAATACCACATATTTTAACGGTTCTACACCATCTGCTATGCACACCATATACTCTGGCTAATGGTTTTGGACTTTTCACCCTAGGGCTTTGAGCCCTTATTGCTTATCTCAGTGTCATCCGAGTTTCTTTTAATGTGTTTACCAATTTAAAAATGTCCACATTAATATACTTACCACTTTCCTCTATATCCCCACATTAAAATCCATCTACTCCAAGCCCTTATTGGGTTTCGACACTAAGTGTACTTACCACTTGCCTCTATATCCCCATACCACTTTGTGTAACACCTTCCCAATATTTTTATTTCATAAAATTGTCCCACTTTAAGTAAAATTATCATTTTACTCATTTGTTTCCAAAATCACATTTTACTCCATTTTTACAAGTCGTATCTTCTTGCAAAAAACTATTATGTTACCCATTCTAACTCCTTAAGTGTTTAACACCATAACACCCATTTTTGCCTCATAGTAATATTCTTCTTCTTATTTGAAAACGTATTTACTTGTTTAGTTATTTTCAACTTCATAAGTGTTAATATTCTTCTACTAACTTTTCCATGTTAACCCATTAATACTTATTCAGTAACGTTATTGACAATTTTCCAAATCCCATTTTTTTTAACTTTCTTTACCTAAGAAATTCATTTACAACCAAGACTACTTTTACAAGAAAATACTATTTCTTTCATTTTACATATAGTCTTACTCTTTATCCTTATCACATTTTTAACCCCTTTTCATGCACTTTTAAAGAGAAGACTTTTTACCTTTCTTATTTCATGTTTAAACCCAATAAAATCTTCTTTAAACTTGTTTATACACTTAGTGTCAAAATATTATAAGTTTATGAACATGAGAAGATGTATTTTAAACCATAAATATATTAAACGGGTTCAACATATTTTTCATTCTAAAAATTCATTATACTTGCAAAAATACATTTTCCAATACAGAAAAGACATTTAATTTCTTCAAACTCAAGAATGTCTATTTTTCATAAAATCATCATTTTTGCAAAAAAGATTATTTCACCAATGTTTACAAAATAAGTTATTATTTCCAACATTTTATTTCATAAAATTTTTAACACTAATAATTCTACAAAATACACCATTTTCATAAAACACCAATTTTTAATATTTCAAAACTTTGAATTATTCAGACATTTTTGTTCTAAAAAAATATCAATCTTTCCCACATTTTTATTTCATAAAAATGTTTATTTATTATACACATCAATTTCACCATTTATTTAAATGCACCAAACATAATCTAACTACAAGGCTACAATATGCAAATATAATCTTAATACAAGAGCAAGGCTTTTTCCACTTTAAATGGATCTCCAAAAATGATTGGCATGAAAGGTCTAAGAAGATGGCAACCTCACACCTCCTAAGGTGGCCTAAGGGAGGTTTCCCCACTCTAAAAGCATGCTCCATCAAGCTTCAAAGAAAAAAAAACCTTCAACTGCATGAAAACTCGCATTCATCTTCTCCAAAAATCCACCAAAAACTACACTAAAATTCGTAGCTCTCCTCCTACAGTGGTGGGAATGGATATTTTTGGCTTGAATATGGTGGAATATTACACAAATGGAGGTGTGAAGGTGGTGGAATAGTGGTTTGATGGTGGGTGGAGGTGGAAGACCACACACCTTTCTTTCTTTCTCTCTCCCCCCCCCCCCCCCCCTTTTTCCACTCTCTCCCAACTCCAAATAACCCAAATAAACTAAACACTTAATAAAACCCTTCTTAAGGCCTTAAACCCCATTTGACCCTACTAGACTTATCCGAGCTTGACAACTCAAAGATCTAACTGTTGAGATCGTGAAAGTGCACAAGGGAAACCGAGATTAAAAACTCGACTTATGTCGTTCGAACGACAAACCTAGGCCGTTTAACGACTTCTCCATATTGTTTGAACTGTAGATTGTGCGACCTTTCACGCAACCTGCCATTGTAAGTCAGTATCATGTCGTTTGATGTCCTGTATCTCGTGACCTTCACGTGACATCCCATTGTCATTTGAACAACACCCCCTATCGTTTTAATGACCCTTCTTCATCATTTATTTTTCTTCAATTTTACCCACAAATCTTCTATAATTATCATTAACTCCTCCTTTTTTTATAATTGATATATAATTTAATTAATTTACTAGAAGAGGATATTACATAGGTTAAGGGAAACATCTCCACGTGAATCAATGGAAGAATGTTCAACATGACTTGAACTTTATGGCATGGATGATGGAACTTCACTCCCAAACGTCATTTTCTGCATTTAAATATTTAAGCACTAGTATATATATTAATACAAATGTAAGGAACTAATATAAAAAATATAATATAATTTATAACTTTACATCATATTCTAATTTTTTTTATAATTTGACAGTGTCATAAGTTTCATACTTCGTCATTTCACGCAAAGATTTTATTGGCCATGCCTACAGAAGTGTGTTGATAACTCCATTTCTGACACTTAATATGTTAGGACGTATTCCTTATCTCCTAAGGCGATAATATATATTAACTTTGTTATGCATATGTTTTCTCATGGTAGAGTCTGAACGCATCCTTATCCTCTTTAGTTCTATCCACAAAGGATGGATTTTCTTTCTTTGAGTTCTAAAAACTCTACTAACTACTTCACGTTACTTGGATTGTGTTTTATGAAAACCCTTTCAAGTGCTTCATCCCAACTTTGAGATAGTGTTCATAGTATTGATTCAAATTAATATGGCTTAGGTTTGTTCCACCCATAATCTCATAGTAATTGTTTTGCTTGATTTTTTGATAGTTGTGCCAATTGATGCGTTCTCTATATAATACCTATTTTGAAAGTAGTTACATGTATATACAATATTTTACATCCTAAAAAAATAATAATAAACTTGTAAACAAAAGGCACTATGAATACATCCTACGAAATAATTAAAAAATGCGATTATACATAACTTTGAAGTCAACATTTAAAATGACAGACCATGCTACAATTAAACATATACCCCTCTAATGTGTCTAATAAGTTCTTTAATTCTAGGTTGTTATCCAGAAGAAATTGAATCTCGAGAGGTGCATCTATGTCGGTATGGATCGTTGTTTGGGCTCTTTGCATAAAACACTTGCTTTAAATTTTGGAATGCACAAATTATTGGCTCGACATTCACATTATCTTTACTCTTAAACTTGGATAAATCAACCTTCACCATGTAGTATTCTTGTCCTCCACTCTCACCCAATCACAATAGAATATATGTAGGTTTAAACATATATAATATAATATCACAATTTGTCTTATAATCCCATAATACGTCATCTCATCTTTTATCAAGTTTTTATCTTTCGGGATTGCCCTACAATGAGTCAACACTTTATATGAAATGTCGTTAAATTGTTTCCTAATGAGTTTTAGCTCAAGTGTTTTTTAAGGGAACACAAAACCATTGACAAGATATTGTCCAAACTCCTTGGCTACAAAACTAGGCCCATTTGCTAGACGTGCAAGCCTCGTCGATACTTCACCATCTTCCAATAACTAAAACCAAGAAAGTATTTGCATTGTGAATATGTTACAAAGGCAGTAAATAAAATTGAGGTATTACTGTAGTCAACTCAGAAGCTAGCTAAAGCCCAAAGCCATTATCTGTGCTCGCACCCCCTTCCTCCTCTTGGCACGTCCACACTCATTATATTGCCTAGGTTAAAATTCTAAATATTAACTTCTTATGAATATAACATCAAACATATTAAACATTTTTAATAAACTCAAATTTTCCATTTATCTACGTCGTCATGTGTCTCGAATACATATCAAGCCACCTAGTTCTATAGTATTCTTATTAGCTTCACTACCTTAACCTTTCCTAGAGCCTCCTTATTTATAAAATCTTCTAATTCATCAGCAAAGCATTCACGACCTCCAATATTTGGTCTAGGCGTATATTCCTTTGCATACAAAGAAGCATCTTCCTTAATGAACTCTTAAAGAATGTACCCCGAAGTGTACCATGTATTCTTAATGTAATCTTTAAATGTTTTCATTAATCGTTCAAAAGGATACATCCATTGGTACCTTACAGGTCCACATAAAATATATTCATCATGTAAATGCACTAAAATGTGGATGCTTATGTCAACGAATGAGGGAGTGAAGTACTTCTCCAAAACACATGTAGCCTCAACCAAAGTTTCTTTCACCGTCATTATGTGCTTATTATTAACAACTTTCTCACACAATAGGGAAAAACATAAGCTAATTTATAAAATGGTCCTACTGATATCTTTTTATTTCGAAAAATAGTGTTTGAATAGTCGAGCAAAAAGTTTCATAATCACATGCTAATCGTGAGACTTGCACGTTTTCAAATCTTTGTTGCATCACAGACAATCAAACGTAAATTGGATGAGAAATTTGAATGGACCTTCAAACCCTTTAATGTTTCTAAGAACATATTTCTTTCCTCAATGATCAAAGTATATGATGCAAATTGCATATGCTTTCTTTTAGTGTTCGAATCTTCTTTCAACCGTAATGGTCTTCTGATCCTCATATGTAAGACCCCGTATTTTTGAATAATAAATTTTAGCATTTTAATTATACGTGTGCTCGTAATAATATTACTTATTTAATAAATATTAATTAGTGGGAATAACATTAAAATTTATGTGAAAATAAATTTATTAAGCGTCATCAAGTAAATTAATTTTGGTGAATTGATAATACGTCGTAGTAGGTAATAACGACGAGAACTGACGGTATCTCAACTGGAACATACGGGTAGACTAATTTTAGGTTGAGATTGAATATGATGTTTGGTGACTCGGATAGTTATGTCAAGTACACGGTTGACCCAGAATGGGTCGAAATAGTCCAGATCAAGTTCCTGAAGGTAAAGATTTATTATCGAGAGCTTTTTAGACTAGTCGGGGACCATTCAGGGGTATTTAGGTCATTTTTTATTAAGGGGTTAACATTCAAGATTAAGAGGTTTAAATAAGAGATTAGGATTAGGAGGCAACCACTTTACACAATCTAATCCTCTGATAGTCTTTTGTTGAGAAAAAAAAGGAGGCAAATACTTAGAAGATCCAAAGGGAATAACTTGGAGAAGGAATTGAGGAGGAATATTCCCATCTTCAAATGAACACAAGGAAATTCAGAATCTGATGGCTTTGAGGCAAGTGTATATCTTGATTTTTTGATTTATGTGTAGTAATTCTTTCAGATAAAAATTGGAAGAAATTAATTGAATTTTGGGTTGCGGATTACTACATCAAAATTGGGTTTGGGGAGACAACCCTACATGAATAATTGATGAAAGTTAATTGAAATTTATAGTGGTTATAGGTTTTGTAATAATTCAAATTTACAAAGTAAAAATTTAGATTTGTAAGGACATAAATTTCTAATTGAGTCCCTGTATTGTTTTGACTTAATTCCGTGAACAAAACTGTGTTTGTAATATGTCATAGGGTGATGTTCATTTGGGTCACGATCCCACTCGGTCTATGATGTATTGAAGAAATTGAAGACGTCACGACAAAGCTTGAAAGAATTATTCATGCCGATGTTTAATTGGTGCAAGTTTGTTAGTCTTCAAAGTTAATTTCATTCCGAGATCACTCAGGTATGAATGCGTATTATTAATGGTGCTCAGAATTATTTTATAAAAAATAAGGATGTAATTTTTATAAAGAAAAATGTTTTTAAATGTTTTAAAAGTGTTTTAAAGGTTTACACTTCGTTTTATGATGATAAGCTTGAAGTAGAGTTTGACTAATTTGAATCTCTTTGTTAAGAGACGTTTTAATCAGAAAGTCAAAGAAAGTCAAACTTTTGCGTTGTCGCTCGAATGACATTGGATCTCGTTCCAACGAGATACAATGTCGCGCGAACGACATGCTTAAGTCATTCAAATAACACATTTTTTGATGAGGCGTTTAAATCCTATTTAAACAGTGTTTTCATCATAGTCTCGTAAGTGTGCTTTTTGGAAAATAGTTTTACGAACTAGAACCTTGTTTGCACATATTTTCTAAGGTTTAAAAGTCTTAAACACATCCTTAGAGTTTGCAAAGATCCGAGTTATCATTCTTATATATTTAAGTGATCTTGCTGCACCAAAGTTGTTTGTTCTACACATTGAACACAAAGGGTTTTGCGGTGAAGAAGCGACGAACATCGTGTTCGACATCATAGACGTATCAAAGCCATATCGGTGGACACCGAGACATACGTGGACACGTGTGTTGTGGACATATATTGTAGAAGACGGAATTTCTTTGTGGGAACTATTGAAGAACGGTTGAAGATCAGAAGGAGCGTCAAGACCCGTGGGGATCGAGTCTTAGTGTAAGGCTAATCTGCCTTTATAAAACCATTATTCATATTGATTGTCTGGCTTGGGCCGTCCGAGGTTGTTTTCCCATTTTGGGTTTTTACTCGTACATCCGGCGTTGTGAGTATTCTTTACTTTAATTTACTTGCCTTAATCACTAGATGCATGTTTAGGATTAATCAAGATAAAATTGGTTTAAAGTAAGAATTGGGTTTTTCACAACTTGGTTTGGTGCATAATTAAAAGTTGGATATTTTTTGGAGAAAAATTGGTTTTGTTTAAAACACACATATTGGGCACTCTTCAAATTGGTATCAGAGCTAGAAAACACATTTTATTTATTTTGTGATCCCGTGTGTTTATTTATCTCTCCAGTGTTTGTTTTCTCTCAATGGATTCTCTAAGCTTTGATGATTTACATCGTTTGAATTTAAAAATTTCAAAACGTATTGAAGTTTTGGAAAAAGAAAATTTCGGTTTTAAAAATAAGATTGAATATTTGCAAACGTTTCAAATTCAAAGAGATATTTGTCGTGAGCATTCTAGTTCCTTATTTAAAGATTTTAATATATTAAAATTGGGCAAAAAGGAGAGTGATGATAGAGTCTTCTTTTTAGAAAAAGAGTTCGGGGATTTGAGAAATTCTTGTGTTTGTGCCGTTGAGGAAAATAATTCGATTAATGACATTGTGGCACGAGAAAAATCTCATAGGAATAAGTTTGCTCACATTGAGTGGGAGCAAGATAACCTTCTAGGGGTAATTGAAAATTTAAAGAAGGAGTCCCGAAAGTTTGAGGAGTCTAATCGTTTGCTTGAGTCAAAAGTTTTGAAGTTAAAAAATGATTTAAATGACTCGAGTAGTGATGGTAGCGGCTTATCTTGTTCTAGTGGTTCGAATGTAAAGTCCAAAACCATAGCTTGTTTTAGAGCGTCAATCACATCCAAGGGTATTAAAAAAGGTCAACCTAAAGGTGTCGTTCCTCGTCGTGTTTTCACATGTTCGCATTGTGGTAGGAAAGGTCAACTTAGGTGTTTTTGTTTTGATCTTAGAAAGACCCTAGAAATATTAAACGCAGTGTCTCATTGGTTCCCAAAACCCGTTGTGTTAGGTATACACCTGTTTGGGTTAGGAAATCCATTTTGGAGATGTTAAATGATTCGTTGGTTGATTCTCACATGCATGCACATGATTCATCTCTTGCTATTTCTTATTGATAGTAGCTTGCATGTTTTGTCATATGCTAGCCCTTGCATCATGATTTATTATTTGCTAGTGATATGACATGTTTATCTCTTTGTATTTTATTTTTCACTTGTTTGAGTCTTATTTGAAATATACAAAAAGATTTTGTTTTTGAGAAAACTTTTGAAAATCCAAAAAAAAATTTCTTTTCTTTGAGTCAAAATATGTTTGAAAAGCCAAAAAGATTTTCAGTTTTTTTTTGAGTTTACATGTTTGATGTGATATATTGGTGCGCTTGGAGCCCCCCCCCCCCCCCCCATCGTTTCATTATCCATGTGGCTAGGAAATTTGGTCATTATTATCGATGCTTAGAATGATCTTAACCATTGTTTATATGGGGTTGTTTCAAAGTTGATATGCATTTTGATTTGACTTTGTATATATGCCAACATTTCACACATGCACAAGTTTATATGGATGTTTGACTTCTCTTGCATATTTGAATTTGGGGAGGCGTTCTTATCTCAATCTTGTCATCCATGCATAAGTAGACTTAAGGAGAAGTGTGCATGTAATAACCGTTTACTGTGAGGATTTAAAATTGGTAAAAATGATGAGTGATTCACCTGAAAGGGCTGAGAGAGTTCAAAATTAACTCGTCGTGAAATCCACCGTTTAAAAAAGCCCAAAAGGAAATGTTATATGCTAAGAAAAAGGGACAATAAGATTTTCTCTAAGTTGAGAATGCTAGAAACTTCAAAAGAACTTGAAAAAGTATATATCTGAGGGAGTTTGGTTAGAGAAAATTAAACGGGTTTGCACAACTAATCCTAATGTTGAAACATTGTAATTTGACGCTATTGTTTATAGAATCGTCAAAATTCTGGATTTGTGTGCATGTAGTATGTTTTGTTCAATAAGCTCATACTTTACTTGTCATATGGCTATGATAAAGTTTGATGATTTATCGCTATCAATTAGATCTTCTTGATCGTTTCGATGTGTTGGAGTTGTGACTCATTTGTTGTAGTTTCATGCCCATTCATTCCATATCCATGTTTGAGCACATCGATACTATGTTTGCATGTAACTCACATTTTTAGTTTTGATGAGTTTTTTGCTTTTTGTGCAAAAACCTACTGTTTTAGCACTGTTTTACATCTGTTAGGCCCTTCCTAAAATTTTTTTGTGGAAATTTTTTCACTGGGCAATACTTTGTATTATTTCTGGGAAATTGGGAAATTTTGGCAGGTCGTGCAAAGTCATTCTAACGACATCTCATCTCGCGCGAACGATTTTTGTACTTAGTTCGAACGACTTCCTCATCTCGTTTGAGCGAAGTCCCTGGCTCGCTCGAAGGACAGGTTGAAAAATGGCTTCTGAATGGTTTGCAGTCCTCTGGTTCATATTAATAATTTTTTGGTACAGCGGGAAGCATTTCTGGACTGTTTGGTTTATATGCAGGATCTTCTATGTTCCAAATTAGTATTTTGCATATGAGTCCATATATCATACTTGATTTGATTGGTATATTCTTTTTGTGATTTCTTGGTTTACTAGCTACTGATGTGTTATTGTTTGATCATAATTAACTAATTGTTTCATGATTATCTAGAGTGTTTTATTTCTCAAATTGGTATCAACATGATTCAAATTGGTTTCATATTCTCATGCTAGATATTTCATATTGTTTATCTTTTCACCGGATTGTCTATTCGAGACAAAAAAGGGGGAGAGATGTATGTGATGTAGGGGGAGTTTTGTTGAGCTAAAGAGAGTTTTGTTAAGCGTTTCTATTGATATCTGGATTTACATAATGTTTTATTATAATTCTTCCTAATTGGTATCAAATAATTGCTCACTTGTTTCATATGATTTGTTGTTATGAGAAATATAAATTGGTATCATTTGTTCCTCTATACTTCACTGGGTATTTTTTTTTCCTGTTTCATGTGTGTAGGCATGCTTCAGTGATTCGAGATTTCAAGTCTACATCACATTTAGACAGTTCATGCTTGCCGGTGCTATATATTCTAGTCCGTGTCCTGTATTTTTTATTTTGGGTTTATGGGATGGGATTTAGGCGTCATACGTCTTGAAGGCCCGGTTAGGCATTTCACTGGTTTAGTTTTGTCCCGGAATAGTCAAAGGGGGAGATTTGTAAGGACATAAATTTCCAATTGAGTCCTTGTATTGTTTTGACTTAATTTCGTGGACAAAACTGTGTTTGTAATATGTCATAGGGAGATGTTTATTTGTGTCACGATCCCACTCGGTCCATGACGTATTGAAGAAATTGAATACGTTAAGGCAAAGCTTCAAAGCATTATTCATGCCGAAGTTTAATTGGTGCAAGTTTGTTAGTCTTTAAAGTTAGTTTAATTCCGAGATCACTCACGTATGAATGCGTATTAGTAATGGTGCTCGAAATTATTTTATAAAAGATAAGGATGTAATTTTTATAAATAAAAATGTTTTTAAATGTTTTAAAAGTGTTTTAAAGGTTTACACTTCGTTTTATGATGATAAGCTCGAAATAGAGTTTGACTAATTTGAATCTCTTTGTTAAGAGACGTTTTAATCAGAAAGTCAAAGAAAGTCAAACTTTCGCGTTGTCGCTCGAACGACATTGGATCTCATTCGAACGAGATACAATGTCACACGAACGACATGCTTAAGTGGTTCGAATGACACGTTTTTCGAGGCGACATTTAAATCCTATTTAAATAGTGTTTTCATCATAGTTTCGTAAGCGTGCTTTCTGGAAAACAGTTTTACGAACCAGAACCTTGTTTGCACATGTTTTCTAAGGTTTAAAAGTCTTAAACACATCCTTAGAGTTTGCAAACATCCTAGTTATCATTCTTATATGTTTAAGTGATCTTGATGCACCAAAGTTATTTTTTCTACACATTGAACACAAAGGGTTTTGCGGTGAAGAAGCGACGGACAACGTGTTTGACATCGT
Organism: Sambucus nigra; assembly: GCA_949130495.1. Classification (NCBI taxonomy): domain Eukaryota; kingdom Viridiplantae; phylum Streptophyta; class Magnoliopsida; order Dipsacales; family Adoxaceae; genus Sambucus; species Sambucus nigra. The sequence continues at coordinate 427,388,273 of OX422219.1, forward strand.
AGATGCATCAAAGCCATATCGGTGGACACCGAGACAGACGTGGACGCGTGTGTTGTGGACAAAGATCATGGAAGACATAATTTCTGCATGGGCACTATTGAAGAATGGTTGAAGATCAGAAGGAGTGTCAAGACCCATGGGGATCGAGTCTTAGTGTAAGGCTACTCTGTCTTTGTAAAACCATTATTCATCGTGATTGTCTGGCTTGGGCCATCCGAGGTTATTTTCTCATTTTGGGTTTTTTGCTCATACATCCGGCGTTGTGAGTATTCTTTACATTGATTTACTTGCTTTAATCACTAGATGCATGTTTAAGATTAATCAATATAAAATTGGTTTAAAGTAAGAACAGAGTTTTTCACAACTTGGTTTGGTGCATAATTAAAAGTTGGATATTTTTCGGAGAAAAATTGGTTTTGTTTAAAACACACATATTGGGCACTCTTCAAGATTGAAATTGTAATGATAATGATGATTGAACAAGGGAAGAAGTATAGAATTCCTGTTACATTCATGATATTGGAATTAATCAGATTTGGATTGAATCTTAATGTTAATGAGTCTAAAAGTAGAAAAATTGATCAGGTTCCTTTAGAAAATCATTAAAAGACTTGGAAACTTGTTTTCATCATTATTGAAGTTGATTTGGGTGATTAAAGATGTGGAAACCCATCACTTTCACGTCAGATCTAGGCTCCTACCTTAAATTGAATCGATTCGGCCTTCATAGGCGAAATTATTCGACTATGAACCCGAATGGGTTCGGATTGATCTTTTATGGTGTAGTAAGGGTAGTTTTTGGAATTTATAAATTTATTGAGGTTAAGTAAATAATTATAATACTTCTGGAGATGGGTTCAGTAAGGGTAATTTGGGTAGACTAAAATTTTCTCACTTTACATGTACGTAGGGTATTTGGGATAGAAATACTCAGAACGTACAATACTAAACGTTATAGCGTGGATTCAGATTATAAATTTAGGACAGGTTGAGAATGTTCGGGAAACTCAGAGATGAGAAGACATATTAAATTGTTTAATTAAAAGAAGAATTTAATCAAATAAGAGTCGGGGTTAGATTGGGGTTATTAGACTAGTGGTTTGAGGGATAGGCACGGATTAGTCGGTTGATTATATATATATATACAAATCTTGGCGGTATGTATATGTGTTTTGTAATGTCTATGTGTATGATTTTATATAAAACATACCCCTCTAGTGCTATTAGTGGAGTTTGAGCGATGTGGCTGATCTTCCTTGGCGAATCTCAGTAGGCTAAGTATCGACCCTAGGTCATAGCATGATGATTATGTTTGTGTGATTTATATTTCCAGTGAGGTAATTGTGGGTATGGTTATGAATCACTTTTGAAAGACTATGACCGCCTCTAAAACGTTTACGATTTTTATCGAGTCAGTGTGAAATTCAGAACTCCGATAAATAGGATGATGTGAGCATGACCTGGATAATGATAGCATTGTAGAGACCCGCATCCAGTGAGTTATTACTTTGAGGGATGACGACTATAATCTACATATGTGTGTTTGTTGTAGTATATTATTACGTGTATATTTATGTGTAGACAAATATATGAGTTAATAGTAAGTGGTTAAGATTTAAATAACTAGTTACAGTTATTAGAAATAATGTAATAAATTATTAATATGATTGTGGAATTAAATAACTCGAGTAAAGTTATATATTAAACTGTTATAATTTAATTAAGTATTGATTTAGCAATGATGAAAACTAATTAATGAACTTAAGGTAGATATTATACTCAGGGCAGGATAATATAGTATTTACATCAAGTGGTAAGGTTAGTTAAGTGGAGTAGCATAACTAGGCGGGTTAAGATGCATTAGGTGAACACTTTAGACGAGGGGTAACTCAAGAGAGTGCGCTAGCGATTTATTAATATGTAAAGTGCTTAGCATTTTTATTTACACATCTTATACACTTGTAAAATATTTTCAAAAGTTTTCGACTCTAACCAATGTCAAATCTAGTTTCAAAACTTTTAGGAGTCCATCCACACAGACGCCAATGATGATTACTCTTTCCAATGACATGTATATGCAGCTAATGTGGAGGCTTGGAGGATTCAGATTAATCGTTTCATTTATTGCTATCTAGATTAGGTTCTCTATTTTAGTTGTTGGCAAGGCGTGTTGCCCGTCTTATTTAGACTAATGCATTTCAAATAATTTTAGATTGTTGGATTTTATGTTATGCATTTTTACCTAATGATTTATTCAAGAACTTTATCTATTTTTCCTAGCTTTAGACTTTACTTGTGGTGTTACTTATAATATTACTGTGTATGGATTTATTGAAAGCCAAAAATTGACACTACTTGTTAAAATTTATTAGGTGATTAGTAAATAATTATATTTCGTCAGTGATGCTAACAATGGGTCATATGAGACTTTTTTCTATTCTGGTAGCGGGCTGGACACCCATTTTGTTAATATGTGGGGTGTCACATCAAATCATGAAGATCTTCACGGGATTTTTCTCCATCCTTAGAATAAGAACCACCAATACATGTGCTTATGAGATGCTTGATAATATTCTTCTCAACATTCATAATGTCTATCACATGTCACATAGGATATTCCTTTTTAGTATGTCAAATTTAACATTACTGATCTCCTCAACCACGCAGTCTTCACATAAATATCCTTTATTTTACGCTTCTAGTCCAAAATTATGGGTTATTTCCACCTCAAATTTTGATCAGCCGTTAATGACTTTTCTTAAATTTCCAAACTAGAAAACTCTTGGTGGAGGTAGCCTCATCTCGGTGCCTTCTAGAATAAAATTTCTTCATATTGACTTTAATTTGTGACTTTGGGGCAGAAATCTCCAATGACTATGATAAAAAAGTTTATCGCTTTTCTTAAGCCAGTTGGCTTCAATCTCCTCTCCACAAATAGGACAACCTAAGTAACCATGTACATTGCACCCAGATAAGGTCCCATAATCAGGAAAATCATGAATTTCCCATATCAACATGGTTCTCAAAGTGAATTCCTCCTGTTGTACCAGTCGAATGCTCTCACACTATCAACCCATAACTCATTCAATTTATTTATTAGTGGCGCTAAGAAAATATCACTGTCACTAGTCGGTGCTGTTTGACCTAGCATTAATAACGAAAAAATTGAGCACTCATATGCACAATGACGGGGGGAAATTTAAAGGCGCAGCGAACACTGGACATACACTCTTATCTGTGCTCAATTTTGCCAAACGGGTTAAATGATATTTTGAGGTGAACCTTGCGTATTTCTTTAGAAAAGTCTGGGTATCGCCTATTTATAGATTTCTTCATAGATGAATGAATCGAATGTTGCATGATATTCTCACCCACTTCTAGTCGACCATTTCAAGTCAATGCCTCTGCTATTCAAGGTATATTGCTATGTCTCTTCAATCGAGGAACTAAAGAGAAATACTTTAACACCTTCTTAGGTATTCGCATATCTACTTTCAACAAGTGTTTATTAGGTATTATCATCTTTTTTTCATAACTAGGTTCCTTACATATATGAAAAGCCCATTTGTCTTTGTGATCCTCATAGTATAGAACACAATCATACTTGCAAAAATGAATTCATTTGTATTTCTTACCCAAACCTTACAAATTATGCTTCATGATTGGATAATTGACTTGTAGTGTATTTCCATTGGGGAAAAAATCTTTTTCCAAAAGGAGTATTGCTATCACACTTCTCCCCTGCAAGCCAAATTGGCTCTTTTCGTTGTGCAACCCAACCATGGCATATACCATTATGTGGTCGGAGTTGGACTGGTGTTATAATGGTATTGTGGATGATTATTTTAACCATATATAATCCCTATCTTGGTCTATATTGTTATCAATATGATCCTCACAACTAAGCCATTCCCTTTACCATCTTGCTTTTCTTGTTCTACGTGCACTTTGCATGTATCATTTATAAGATCGTTTAACCTATAATGTGCTAAAGGATCACCATCTGTGTGAACTGTTTCCTTGACAAGTATTTCTTCTCGAATATACGTAAAATTCTTCTCCCCGTGGAATTTCCAAGATGTTTAGTTATCTTGCATAGCCCACTAATCAAATATAATTTTACATCTTTCCCTTTCAAACATTTACCAATTCTATAACGAATGCACGTGCATGGGATACTATCAGTTTTAAAATTCTTCACTACATAATTCACAAAGTCTTTAACCCCTATTTACGTATACTTGTCCCACTTTAGAACTTTCACCCATTCACTCTTTATATTGTGGAAACCCCATTAATTATACAATACACACAAATAGAAACTCAGTAAATTATAAAAATAAATGAGTACGTCCTTTATAATGAAAAATGTCATACATACATCTATGTGTAGCAGAAGTATTTTAGTTATTACATATTTTTTCACATGTTTGAGTAGTGGTATATTTAGTATTATTTGTATATATGTATATGTATATGTATATGTATATGTATATGTATATGTATATGTATATGTATATGTATATGTATATGTATATGTATATGTATTATGTGTGTATGTAAATATGTTTTTCTCGTTATTTTTATTCTTATAATTAATATAATATATCAATACAATTGAGTCTTTTTGTGGAAAAACACTACATAATGTAATCTAAGCCATTTATTTACTTGAGGGTCATATGAAAAAAAGTGTAATATAGCACTGGAAATAATTGAGATCTATTTAACGTGTCTCTTCATGAAAAAGAAATGTCAATTAAAATAAAAATAAATACCATCCTAGGTAATTTATTTTCACTAGATGACGTAAAAGTATAGATATACTACTTTACATCAAAATAAAAGATGAATATTTAGTATTGGACCTCTGTTGTCAAACATACTCATAGCACGTTAATATAAACATAGTTCGATTCTAGATAACACAATACAAACAGACACATAGAAATATAAACTTATTAGATCTAAGACTTAGAGTACAGTGGGTGAATCTCAAGCCACCCATGTACTTTTCAAAACCTGAAAATCAATCCTATAAATTAAGTCACCTGCACAAATGGTTGTTTAGGATTTCATTACTGTTAACATTTGGAATCTATTATGTATTACATTTTTATCTAGAATTATAGTTACTTAATGGGGTCTTAACGGTTTCGATTCGAGTCAAGTGACCCGTTAACAAAATTGTAAACCTAAAATAATTTCATTACACTCTATTTAACTTTCTGCACAATATTAAAAAAAAGTATTTTTACACTACATTAAACAAAAATGTAAACCTAAAATAATTATGATACAATTTGTTTTAATAATTAAAATATGTTCTCATTTTATTTATTTAAAACGGAGATTGTTGGAAATAGAGGGTAAAAGACAAAGTGGTCACCCTAAGCTATCATAGGAGGAAATTATTAGGAGAGACCTTAAGTATTTAAAATTGAATGATAATAATGCATATAATAGATTAGAATGGAAAAGGAGAATCCATGTGTCCGCCCTCATATGATGGGATTAAGGCAAGGATGATGATGATGATGATGATGAAATATGTTCTCATTTGACAAAAAAAAATAACATCTACTATATTAACAAAATCGTTACCCTCAATTTCGTACAACATTTAAATCAAAATTATTTTAAAACAACCTAATTTCACTATTTTAGCTCCAATATTTTTCGCTGATCAAACGAAAAAACTATAAAACAAATATTTCAGTAAATAAAAATCACAAAGAACATATAACATGATTCATTTCATCTCTTAATATATATTAGAGATCCATAAAATACATAATAAACTTAGTAAATAATAGTAAATTCGATAAACTACTTTTGTAATATAAGAAAACCTTAAAAAACACTTGTCGTATTACAATAGTCCTGAAATGAAAAGCGGAAGAGGTGAAGCCCGATAGAGAGAGGGAAGAGCGGATGGTTTTGAACTAAGGGGCCTAGAGAAAAATGAGAGAGAGAGAGAGAGAGAGAGAGAGAGAGAGAGTTTAACAGTGAAGACAAAGAGAGGGGAGAGTGAAAGATTTAAGAGGGACATAAGGGGAGCGTGAACTTGAAGAGGAGAAAAGAGAGAGAAGTGGGAAATTAAACCAAGGCCAAAATTGTTGTGTCCCCTAATAGCATTCAAAAATTAAGTCTTCGGTCAAAATGTGTGACTACTATGAGCAATTAGAAATTTGTGAATGCCAGTATCAGTCACAAATTAAGTCTTAGGCTAAAATTTATGACTGCTACGCGAAGTTGTAAATTTATGACTGCTAATAGCAGTCACAAATTAACTCTTTGGCCAAAATTTATGACTTCTCATAGCTGGTACAATATTGTGACTTCTCATAAGCGTTATAACTAAAGCCTACTGATAAATTTACGACTCCTTATAGTAGTCACAAATTAATTATATGGCAAGATTTGTGACTTTCATTAGTAGTGACAAAATAATTGACTAAAATTTTTCATTACCCAAAGATATTATCACTCATAATGGCAGTTATAAATAATTTTGTGACTGTACGCGGTAGTGATAAAGTGTGTCACCCCCATTAGCAGTTAGAAGAAGATACACACAAAATTAGTATTTCAGTGTAGTGAAACAAGAATTCTCATCACCAATTGTTGAGCAATTCATAACTCTACCTTTAGTTCATTCCCCTACTCCAAGTACTAGTAGACAACAAACCTCTGTTGCTCTAACATGCCCATCCAGCGCTCCCAAAACCTTCCCACTACACCAAAATACTATTTTTTGACTGCTTTTCTTGTAAGTGCTAATGGTGTGAAAGACATTATCACTATCGGGATCAATCAAAAAATTATTTGTAGCTGGCATTAAGAGTCATAAAATCGTTGGGTAATGAAAAATTTGAGTCAATTGGGTTGTCACTGCTATTGAAAGTCATAAATCTTTCCCTATAATTAATTAATGACTTCTTATAGCAGTTACAAATTTGTAAGTGCAACAAACAATCATAAATTTATCAATTGACTTAAATTACGACTCTTATGAGCAGTTACAAAATTGTAATTACTATGAGTAGTAAAACATTTTGGTCTCAGACTTAACTTCCGACTGCTATTAGTAGTCACAAATTTGTGACTTCTATAAGTAGTCACAAATTTTGGTCGAAAGGCTTAATTTATGACTGTTAATAGCAGTCACAAATTTGTAACTGCTCGTAGCAGTCACAAATTTTGTTTAGAGACGCAATTTGTGACTGCTATAAGGGCTCACAAATTTATCATTATAATTTGGGCCTAGTTTTAAATTCCCTCTTCTCTCTCCTCTCCAAGCTCCCGCTCCCCCTTCTCTTCCTTTTCAATCTTCCGCTATCCCTTCTCTCTCTTTTCACTATTAAACTCCCTTTCATCGTCAATTTCGTTAGGCGCTAAACTTATTTCTTCAAGATTTTGATTATATTTGCGATGTATATTTCAATTTCAGTACATGGGTAAGCCCTAAATGGTAACAGGTTTTATTTTTGTGTATTTCGATTTCTTTACGCTATTTGTTTCCATTTCAGTAAACATACCATATTTTTACTTACTAATGTACTAATTTGTAGCGGAATAAAGTACTCGTCGGCAAAATGCTTCAATTCAAATGTGTCCACCAAATTTTATAAAAAATATTGTTATTACTCAAAGCATGTGTCCAACGAATATATGTAATTTATGATTACTATTATAAATCAAAGAATGTGAATTTATAAACCAGAATTAATAAAATAGAGCATACACATGTATTCAAAAACTCGGTGTCGTAATGAAGCAAATAAATCATACTTACAAACGGCCAACAAGGGAGTTTGTAAATAAATCAAATATATAATGAACCATGTTTATTGATAAACCATAATTACATAAACAAATAAATAATGTACAAAAATGATTTTTCAAACATAAAGAAATAAGCCTAATCATTGTTTCGGCCAAATCTGGGTGACAAGTAACAGGACTCGCCGAATTTGGGTGTTTCGACCAGATATTTCTTTTCTGACTTTGTTTAATGGATATTTAGGTAAATTAATGTTGTATATAGGGTTTTGTTTTGTTTTTGTTGATTCTAGATCATGGGTTTGGGTACTCAAAAAATAAAAATCTTAGGTTTGAATTGATAAATACAAAGAAATCATTTAATTTAATCATTTTTTCTATTTAGATGGGACTTTTTTGGATGTGTCGGTGGTTGTTTATACCGTAATATCTTTTAATAAATTCTTTAGCTAGTAATTGATTGGTTTTTTATTGTATTTTTTATTCCCATCATTATTCGTGGTGTCTTGATACTATCTGACACTGGATGGTGTAGTCTCAATAATTTTTTAACTAATGATTGATTTCACCATTATATTATAGGGGTAGATGTGGTGGTGGAGATGATGTTACATATATGATAAAATGGTATATTGTTATATGTTGATAATGTAATTTACCCTAAGTCTGGTTTGGGTCTTAGTTTTCTTACATTTCTCATTGATTGATTTCGTATAGACCTATCAAGTGGTTGTGTTCATGTCTCATGATAATGGGTTCATGTAAAAAAACTCAAATTATACAAAACCTATTATCCAATTGGTTCCAAAGAACAAATCCAAACCTAGACCATTATTATTAACGGGGAACTTGACCCAAAACAAAACAATTAAGACCCCATTGAGTGACTAAAATTCTACATCAAAACGTAGTATATTTAATTTTTTCATCCTATGAATGAAGAACAATTTCTGAAAAAATGGTAAATTTATCAGTAGTTATAAACAACATGTCTAATTTTGATCCTAAACTTATCAATAGTTACAAATAGTGATAAACAACGTGTCAACTTTGGATCCTAGACATTGGCAATGATCATTGTCAATATCTTGTTGTCATTCACAATAAATTCTTATAGTTCCTTTCTATCATTGCCAATAGAGGAATTCTAGTTTTTACTGTAACTCAATTGATCATTGCGAATGGAGGAATTATAGTTTCTGCGGTAATTCAATTGATCATTGCCAATGTCTTGTTGAAACTCAATAGAAATTACACACTAATATTCAATTGTTGTGTAAGGGTTGATAATCATACATAAATCAATGGCTTTTTAATAATTCAATTGAAATTACATAGTATTCTTTTAGACAACCTACCGTGTAAGTATGGATTGTTCAATAGTATTTTTAATTTTATATGGTGTTTTGCTTCCTCTAATGAGAATTGGTGGCTTTTATTTAGTTCAATACACACATTAATCTACAATTCCACTTTGTTTAATTTGTGACCTCTAAGAAGGGTCATAAACTTATAACTACAATTTCATTTCCCTATTTTCTCTCCTCTTTCCTACTCAATCTCAATCATTTCCATATCTCTCTCCTTTCTCCAACTCTCTCTCTTTTCAATTTCCAAGCATTTTCAAGCTATCTTTAAAGTTTAAAAGTACAGGTAACAGTATATTTTTCTTCTTACAACCTCTCCTCCTCATTTGGTTTTGTTTGAAGGTTCATCCAAAACCCTAACCCATACTTATTATCATATTATACTTGTTAATTTCCCATACCATTTCTAAATTATTATTTTAATTTATCGCAGGTTTGTTGGATTGAAAAATCTCGTTGGAGCGCATAGGTATATATTTATTTATTATGCATGGGTAGTTTGTTCATTGTAGTTCCTTTTTTATTAAAGGGGCTTATCTGGGTCTTATTTCCACCAATTGATCCATGGAATTAATAAGAGTTTGTTGGTTGTTTATAGGATAGATAACGAATACTATACCTTATATTTATGAACCATTTCAGTCATACTGGATTCTTTTGATGAACTAGTTGGGAGCTCTCTTCAAGCGATGAAATTCTTGGCATGAGATGCGTAGCATTTTCCATTAGGGCTAAGATGCATAAACTTTTAATTTTTTATTTATAATGTCACTATTAACCAAATTTCTCATACCACTATTAACCTAATTTCTCTCTCTATTTCTCAATCCAATCAAATTTTAAAAACTAAGGCATGGAAACCATCAAATCCGTTATGGCTCGTCAGATCTTTAACATCAGACGCAATCTTATCCCCGAGGTTCATTTCCAATACACAGATCTGTAATTTTATTTTATCTAAATTCCAATTTGTTCATTATCATTTCATTTAGTTTTAATATGTAGTTATGTTTATCCAAATCCATGGTTTTTCATCAGTTAAGTTATTTTCGATTTATAGACGAGGAATTTTATAAAATAGAGAAATAAATACCGCTAGATGTATTAAGTGTGTGATAGTAGGAGATGGAGAGGTCGAAAATATGTGAATGCTCATTTATTCTAAAATGGCACTTAACCTCTTGGGTCGTCCTTGTGTGTTGCTACTTTCATTTGGTAGTTCCCAATGTCATTGTTGCTGTTTAGGACTGCTATATTATATAAACATCAATCGACTCTTTAACTTACCTTTAGGTCTACAAATAACCTCTCTAAATAAAGGAAAAGTTTGTAATTACTCCTTAAAGCATCCGTAAAACAATTATTATTTTGTATTTAAAAGGTGAAATTACAAGCAGTGATTTGCTTCAAGAAGTTTTTTGCAAATAAAACATTTTATGGGTATTTGTAACTAGTGGGATAAATTTAGTGAGTGTTATAATTTATACTAGTAACAAATGTTATTTTTTTTCTTTTGATATGACTGAACAATATATAAAAGTTGAAGGTAGAAAATATGATATCAATATTATAATCCTTTTTAGTTTTCCAATTAGTTTCCATTATGAATAACAATGTTGAAATTTGTTCCATGCAAAATCATTTGAGATGATCATTCAAAATGAGGTCTTCATGAAAAAATTCATTTCCTTTCAGCACCGTTGTTTAATTGTTTGATTTTTGAGTTTAATGTGTTCCATTCAACATTCTACTTCTAGTTTTGTTTCTTCTATGACTTGTAGGAAGGCCCAAAATAAAAACGTTGCCCCATTTTATATTGGGTCAGTCCATGGGTGGGGAAGTTGCTCTAAAATATCACTTGAAGGAACCTCAAGAATGGGATGGAGTTGTTAATGGTCAAAGTAAAACAATCTTCCCTTGTACTAATGTTTATGATGCACTATTACACAAAGAAATAAAATTGAATTTTAAATTTGTTGTTTTGTTGATCAAGAATTTACCGACCTTGACCAACTGCGAGTATTGTAGAGGACATGACCCGTCCAGAGCCACTTCAAAAGATCCTGATTTGATTCTTGTGTGATGATTTTATTTTTCCCATGATGATTCTTGTGTGATGATTTGATTATTTCGTTGCGCTACAATACTACCTATGTTGTTAAATAGAAGTATACTGTAATGTTATATGTTATAATTTTCTAGTAGGCCTAATTAATGACATTTGTTTGAACTGTATGATTGTATGGTTTTTTACGTCTGGTTTAATGCACCTATTGCATATGTATCAATCACTTCATGTTACTCACCTAAGTGGGAGAAGTGGTGGAAGAATCGTGAAAATATTGACCTGTATCAGTTTTTGGGCAAGTATAATGTTCATTCTAAGCTGTAAGTGCAATATTCTTAAATATCCATTCCAAACCATTTTGTATCAGTGTTGTTATCCTTAGTGATCTATGGCCATAGTTTTTTTTTTGAATTTGCTTTTACCTCTTTTCCATTTCAAGTTTTTCTTGTTTCTTATTGGAAAATTTGTTTTTAAGTGCTTTAATTGTACTCCCCTTTGAGTGCATGGTTTCATGTATGTCAAACTCACTAAATTATTCCTTAATGATGGAATTTAGGTAATCGCAAAACTTCTTAAACTATATTCTAGCCATCTTATTAGTTTCAACAGTATTGACTTTTAAAATCAGTTGGTGAGCTTATGAAATTCATGTATGAACAAAAATAAACAATCTTATGAGATTCATGCGAGCAATGTTATCCTACAAAGAGAGATTCCAATTGGACTAGTAAGCATAACAAATATCAAATAATAATTTTATTTGATTAGATTAGATTAGTCTAACAAATGATAATTGATGAATGCTTTGTATATATGCTTCCATTTTTAATTTATGTATGTCCATTTCACGTTTTGGGGATTGCTTCTATTTACGACTTATATGTCAAGTGCATATATATTGTTAATATTAAATAGATTTATGCAGTTAAAATTTATTATTCATGTATTAAATTGATATTATTCTAGTTATTGATATTCTTTGTAAAGATTATAGATGGATTTAAGATGACATGTAGGTAACAAGCACATATATTTATCACCTTATTATAGTTTTTAGCTAATTATTGGAGTGAATAAACAATTGATAAAAGTACATCTACTCCCTTTTCTTGTAAATGACAAAGAAGACTACTTGATTTGGCATTCTAATAAGTCTGGCATTCTTTCCTTTAAAGATGCACATGAGTTTGCGAGGTTTAAAAAACCTAACTATATACGTTTTAGGTTCTTATTGCAGAAAAATATCCCCCTTAGGGTCTCTATGACTTGGAATTTTTCATACTAGCTGTGAAAAAGATTTATGAGTGAGTCTAATCACCCTCCTTCGCCCCAATCAGCCAAATTATCTTATCTCTTGTCCTGGATCTTCATAGATGGATTCAAACCATGTTTATTATTAATTAAACCTTTGTATTAAAAGATGTTGATGGCAGCAATTCTGAATCGAATTATATTTTATTATTTGCAGGTATAAACATGGCTTACCCGACATACGTAGTATTCAAAGGCCTAAATCCAGATGTTTACAGTTCATGGTAATAAACACAAGCACAAGTCAATGGATACCGAGGTGCCATATATATAAAATTTGAGTCCATTAAACTTTCCCAACAGGCATAATCCAAGTACACGAGGGAGGATGTCACAGCATCAATACCCCCACGGTTGATATACCTAGGTTTATAATGATTTGTTACATGTTCATGACATTTCATGTCATCGAAATGTTGTGTTGTTATTTTTTTAGTTTATTTTTTATTCTATGTTCATTTTGTACTTGGCGCCCAAGAAGGGTTTGTTTGATGTTAAATTAAGTTTAAATAAGTTTTATGTGTACTGGATATTTGGAATGTGATAAATGTAAATGAAATGTTGTCGAATTTTATTAGACCCGTTACATATTCAAGACATTTGATCTAATTTTTTTTTTGTTTACTTTTTTTATTCTACTCTCATCATTTCATTATTTTGTGAAAATATAAAGATATGTGTAGCAACTTTTAGTACATTTAACAAATTTAACTTTTGTAACCGCTAATAGCAGTAAATTTTTTGTCACAATTACCAATTTTGTAATAGCTATGAGAAATTTCAAACATTAGATTCGTAACTGCTAACAACAATTATAAATATTAGATTCGTAACTTTTGACAATAGTCAAAATATTAGATTCATAACTACTGACAGTTGTCACAAACAACTGTTAACAAATGGGGTGACTATGTCATAACCCCCATAAGGTTTGTAAAAATTGTGACTGCTGTTAGGAGTGACAATTATTGTTTCGTGACCCCCTAAATCGTGACGGAAAAAAGAAGATACAAAGCTTATTTGTAACTGTTAAGGAAGCTATAAGTCTCCTTTTTGGTGTAATGTCCACTCAAATAAAAAGTAGCCCATTGGTTTCTTTATTTTCCAGAATAATCCCATGGGTAATAAAAATTAACCGATGAGATTTAAAGCTCAGTGTTTGTCACTGGGGAAAATAAACGTGGGAGTCAGGGGAGTAGACAATTGGAACATTGGTGATAAATCCATCAAAGATGACATATATGATGAAATTTGTAAGAGGATTTCATTTTCTTACTGCTCAAAGTATAAGTTTTTTCCCAGGTTGCTGAATAATTGAGGACATACCGCAGAAACATTTCTCAAAGGATGCATCGAGCTTCGATATTTTGGCTCTGAAAGATAGATTGCCTCTAAATACTGAAATGCCGGTAGACCGGTGGAATGATTTTTTAGAGAATGAGACGAAGGACAAGAAACTAGTTCAGAATGAGAAGAATAAATAAAATAGGTAAAAAAATTGATGTCCACAAGATGAGGTCTAAATCTTATGATGATTTGAAGAATGAATGGTTGAGTAGGACAAAGTATCGTCGAGATGCCGGTAAGCAACAAAATCGTGTCAACTTATAAGGTCATGCTCGATGGGACATAGATAATAAATTCCAGCAGCACTTGGCTAAGACTCTGGAATCAAAAGAGGCCATTAGAAGTTAGTCAATTTCTAGGGTTTTTGATGACTTAGAAAATGATGCCCTAACCTAGACCTTTGGAAACAACAAAAGGGGGAGGAAAATAGGTGTCGGATCACATATGCTGAAAACAAAATTAAAATACACTGCACCTCTTGCGGACGAGCTTTCTTTGGTCAGGAATCGTATCTCGACCTAAGAGGAACATCACTCCAAGACTGATGGGGATGTCCAGGAGATTAAAAGTAACCTGGGAGTCTTGATGAGTGAAATTGGGAAACTCGTGTCTCTTTTTACTCAAGGTTTTCGACCCCAAATGCCTTCTCAAGGTTTTCCTTAACTTCCTTATCAAGGTTTCCCCTTTCATCCCTCTGTAGTTTCCCCTCCCAAATGTCGACTCCTTTAACATTCCCCTCCCAAATGCTTCCTCCTTCCACATTCCCACCCCAAAGCCACCTCCTTCAATATTCCCCTTCCCAGTGCCTCCTCCTATCATAGGTCATGGATCATCCTCAACCACTCACAGTAACTATGGCGAGCAGTTATATTTCAAAGACCTGGCTAATAGAAGAATTGTTGGCGTGTGCACACTCATATTTATAGTTGTCGGAAGTAAAGTACATGGCCAACCTTTGCATAAGGGTGAGGCTCCGGTGATGGTTGATGAAATATACAATGGTTGAGAAGATGTATCTATGTATGTTGATAGAGAAAAAGGGACAGGATTGAGGCATTATGCAAATCCTTTTATGACTTGGCTACTTTATATGTTAGTTAAATTCTAATAATATTTTTTCTTTGTTTTAGTTGTAATAATATTTTTTTTTGTGTTTCATTTGTAAGATTTTTTTTCCAGTTCAGTTTGATCATATTTTTTTTTAATTTCAATTGCAATAATTTCACTTGCTAAATTTACTTAATTTAGGGTTTAAGTTGTGACATTTTCGTAATCATATTAATTTCTTGAATTCAACATGACATTATTTTTTACTTATTAACACAAGACTGAAATTTGAAGATTATTAAATGGATTTTCCACAATAAAATGAGTGGATGGGGGATATTAACTGAATAACAAATAATTATGTAAAGGGTGGTCAAGAATTTGTTAAATACTCTTACAAAAATTGTAAAAGTTATAAGATTCTGTGTTTGTGCACTTGTTATATAAACGAAAAATATACGTCATTATAAGACATTAAGTTGTATTTTATAAAGTGGTGAAATTGTCAAGATCAGAAAATATGCACATAGAATGGTGAAAAAACTATACCTTATGTTTTGGAAGAATTGTCGGTACCCGACCGCATAATAGAAACCTAACGAGTGAAAGTGGTACATGATTAATTAATACATGGTTCATTAACCGAATTAATTGATGATGCTTATGAAGTCCCCAACCATCGAAACCACCAAACAATGGAACCAGATAATGCTCATTATGACTAAACAAATGAAAAATATTATGCTGAACTACCAGGAGATTGAGAATACATAAGGTTAAAAGTCGATGCAGGTAGACCATTATATAAAGACTACGATGAAGAACACTTGTTATTATAGGCAATGATTGGTTTTCATAATTTGACAAGTCAATTTAGTTTTTCTGGAAGCAACATAACTGAAATTCCTAAGTGAGTTAAAAAAGTTCTCTCAAAAGAGAATTATCCTACCATGAATAAGAGCTTGAAGGGTTTGGGTTTGAAATACAAATATATTCAAGCATGCAAGTATAATTACCTATTGTACTAAATGAGTGAAAAGAGAAGGATGATTGTCCTATATGCAGTGAGCCTAGATATGTGGTTTATGAGAATGAAAAAGATAAAGAGAGAAAATATCACAAGTGCATAACACTTGATTTTAGGGCATGGGTATCAAAAGAGGTAATTTTCACCTTTTTTGTGTGCAGTTATTTATTCATGTGTGGTCAAAACTTGCCATAATAAAAAAAATCATTAATAAATGAAGCTTTTAAAAAGAGGTGATGGGTCCTCAAGGTTTGCACACCTAGTAAAAGGTCCTAGATTTCCTGCGAAAGAGTTTAAGAAATTTTGCACCAACAATTTTGATTTCTTTTCATATCCGTATAAGGAAAAACTTTTGACGTAAAACAATGGAATTTTAATTTCTTCCTTGACTATCGGTATCACTAGCAAAAGCGATAAAAATACAAAAGATACGATGCTAACCTATTATGGGATAATCTAACAAATCCTAGGACTCGATTACTTAGTTTTTAATTCTATTGTAATTGGATAAAGGTGGAGGATACTAAGAATTCTTGCAAGGTTTATCTTGACTCCAAAATTATTATTGTAGATTTATTAAATATGAAGAGTAAAAACACATAGTTGATGAGCCTTTTAATTGTACCTTTCTGAACATAAAGAAGTTATTCTACTCAAAGTTCATAAATGATTTCAATTGGTCTATTTTTGTGCATGTACCAAAGGATATGATTACTCGAGTAGATGCATTAAAGGCTACAAATATTTCCAGTCAGCTCTTGATGAAAACCCAACTTTGAAGGATCTATTAGTCAATTAGAGGAAGACTAAGTATCAAAACATTATTTATTCTTCTGAATCTTATTTCTATCCTATTATGACATTAACACTAACTAGCGCTTTACTTTGATGTATGATTGTTTAGTTTGATGTGTGGATGTTAAAGATGATTTATGTATTTTTAGTTGTGACAATTCAAAAATTTGCTTATGTAATGGATGTGTGTTGTGTAATAAGAATACACTGACATATACCAATTTTACCCTATTCATTTGCAAAAGTAGCTTCTAGACACTTTATGCATGAGAAAAACATATTATTGAAAGTTAACTTACATGACTCTAAATCAATATTTGTTGGCAGGAAAATGAAAATTGATCCTAAAATAAGATTAGAGACTGAGAGTCCCTAATATTATTTAAGCAACAATTTTCATTTTCCTACCAACAAATAGTGATTTGGAGTCATGTAAGTTAACTTCCGATAATATGTTCTATGTAATCGAATGATGGGGGACATGAACACCTTTCACGAGATTCTTGATTCGAGAATAGAGTATCCTCAGTTTGTGATTGGACCAAATTGACCTAGCTCAATTTTCACGTGTTCGTATACATATACATTTGTTAATTAGTTTCATTGATAAAATCTTCACAAAATGAAGGTAAATTAACATCTCACATGGGATAAAAATCAACATTACTGATTTTTTTAAAATTTGGAAATTCTAAATTTGTGATGAGGTTGTTACGTTCTGAAAAATTAACCTATCCACTGATTTCCTTGAGTTTGATCAAGTATAATTTTCATAACGAAAAATCCCCGTCCCCAACTTAGAGGTTCCAAATTTTGATAATATCTGTAATGTTGATATTTCTTCCAAGTAGGACATTAATTTATCTTTTTTTTGTAAAGATTGTATTAAAGGAACTAATAAAAAAAATGTACAGGTACAAGAATACGATGGAGGTTTTAGGATCAATTTGGTCTAATCACATATTTTGAAGACTCTATTTAATGGTTGTCATGGACTGCAGGAACCAAGTATTCTTTACTTTATGTAAATTTTTGTACAATTGATATGCATTAGCTTTTAAATCTTTTATATAATAGAAGGAGTACGAGATAATCATTGGTTTGGTTTGGTTTGGTTGTTAGACAATTATAGGTTGTGAGTTTGGTTATTGGATAGTATATTAGAAGGAGTATGATATAACTAGATGGAGTTTGGGATAATTATTAGTTTGGTTGTTAGATAGTATGTTGGATAATTATTGGTTGTCGTAGCAACCGGTCGCATAGTCGCAGGGACTCCTGATTTGAGAATAGGACCCGAATTTAAAATTAAGCACACTTAGGCTTCAAAACATGTTTCAGGTCGGCGAAAACCACCACCAACCCCCAAACGTAACTTCAAGTGGCACGAACACCTCATGCGTGTCAAACATGACACATGGAAACTAGTCGCATAGTCGCTGGACTCCCACTTTGAGAATTGGAATTTGAAAATAGGCACACTTAGGCTCGAAAAAAATACCACAAGTGGGCTGAAACCACCAATGGTCCCTAAATAACCCCGTGAGTGGCATGAATACCTCGTGCATGTCCAATGTAACATGTAGCAATATGATGCGTAGTTATGGGACTCCTAGTTTGAGAATAGGATCCGAATTTGAAAATATCATCACTTAGGCTTCAAAACGTGCCTCAAGTGGGCAAAAATCACAAAAAGACCCTAAACAACACCATGGGTGGCACGAATACCTCGTTAATGTCCAACATAACATGTAGCAACCAATTGTGTAGTTGCGGGACACCTGATTTCAGAATAGGACCCGAATTAGAAAATAGGCACACTTAGGATTAAAAACATGCCGCGAATGGGCGAAAGCACCAACATCCACCAAACGGGACCACGAGTGGCATGAACAGATCACGAGTGTCTAACGTAACACGTATAAATCAATTACATAGCTGCGGGACTCCCAGTTTGATAATAGGACCTGAATTTGAAAATGGGCACATTTAGGCTTCAAAACGGGCCGCGAGTGGGAAAAAATCACCAACATCGCCCAAACGGCACTGTGAGTGGTGGTAAAACCTCGTGCATGTCCAACATAATACATAGAACAACCAACTGCGTAGTTGTGGGACTCCCAATTTAATAATGGGAACCGAAACAACCCATATATTTTTGCCATTTATATATGGGCATGGACTTTAACCGTGACCATGTTTATTATTTTTTTTCATGATATATATTTGTTGCGGATCTAGTCCATGACCAGGCTAGAAAAGGTCTAAAGTTTGGTCACGGTTATAGGCCGTGAGCAAGGGGAAAAAGGTATAAAGCTAGGTCACATCTGTAGACAGTGACCAATGTTATACCGTTGTAATGGTAAATCATGACTTTTGTCCATAACCAAGGTAAAACGTTGGTGATGGGTAGGTGTCGGTGATTTACTAGTCACGACCCTCCTCTACGACCATTAACCATTTACATCTTCACGCCATGGTTTGAGACCATGCCTTTTGGTTAGGGACTAGGTTTATGACCCGTGTTCTTGGTCACACGTATTTTATTCATGGATTCGATTTGTGACCTATGGGCCTATTCATGACCCAAATCTGCGATCATCCACCTAATTTGGTGTTGTGTTGGATAATTTCAATTATTTGACAGAACACTAAAAGAACATAAATTTTCCACTTCAAAGTCCAAATTAAAGTTTTTTTGTGACTATTGCATTATCATATTTTCACACCAAGATATTATTATTGGCTTTCCAGTAATAATGGCCAGTGAGTGGTCATGAAGTTTTGAGTACTCATCCATAATCCATGCCACAGTCTCCTCCTATTAAACATTATCATTTACGATTCTTCTCTAGGAAATAGTTAGCTTATAAACGGAGAAAATTATAGAATGCAAGAAATAATCATGTTTAAGTGTTAAAATTTAACATAAAAATAATTATCAAGATTATGGTACATGAAAATTAGTTCCCATATTCGGGGTTGGGACATCGTCATTAACTCCTATATGATTATGTATCTTTCGAGAAAAAATGCGAGAAAGACGCTCCAACTCACTCTTAAATCTTTACGATACACATATCCCACCCTTTATCTCGTCATATGGTATGTCAACCAAAATAGTCTTCCATGTCATTTCAGCCAGTGCATTGACCTCATCAAGGTTAACCTCGAAGAAGAAATTTAAGAAAGTTTCAATACAAATCCAAATGTGTAGATCATGACCTTATATGAGAAACATGATCTAAAAAAATAGTCGAAGCTTTAATAAAAAAATCCTAAGAAGTTCCCCCTTATAGGCATTATAGAATACTAAGGTTAAGTGTTGATTATGAGAGAAAAAAGTTGCAAAGTATGTGACTATCTATCACTAATAATAAGTAAATTGCTGAAGAAATTTTTTGTAATTAATTAGATATTTGAAATGGTGAACATGTTAAAAATTTTAAGAGTTGAGAGTATAAATTAATCAAATGTTCCAAAATGATATATAAAATATTTATTTTTTTGAATTAAAAATAAGTCTAGATTTAGCAAGCATCATCATCAACCAATAGAAGATTTATTCACGACACATACAACAGGATTTGCAATGGTTCTGAACCATCACAATTCATGTTTTACAAATAATGGTTATCCAAATTCACAAAAGTTAAATATATTCTCATATCAATCAATTAATAATCATGCCAGACTATTTAGTAATAGTAAAAAAACGTTGATGGGGCTAAAATTTCAACGGTTTTCAGCCAAAGTAAAGTTACAAAACTATTAGCAATATAAATCAGAGTGCCCTTTGTAATATTTACACAATAATTTTTTTTCAATATCCAATATGAACCAGCTTAGAAAAGTTAAAATACTATGCTCTCAAGTACATATAAGTTTTTAGTAGAAAACATTAACACATAGTTGGGATTGAGTTTTTTTTATCTTTTTATTAACAAATAGTATGTTCACATATATTAACTTTGAAATTAAAAAGTTTTAAAGACCCCATATTATGGACCAATATAAAAATAGTACATGTTAATGAAAAGTTGAAAGAAATGGATCATAACTAACAGTTTGTAACGTGGTAAAATATATCAAATTACATAATAGGGGACAAAATTTCACAAATCTTTAGTGTTTTGAGGTGCCAATTATCTTCTTGTATTATTGAATTTTACATAAAATAGACAGCTCAGCCAAAATAAACAAGGAGATTGTGTATAATTTTGAAGTCTGCCTTTATAACCTTTTTTTCTACTTTTCCAGGTATTTTTTCCTTACAATATTTGTGTTATATAGAAAAGAAATTCTGGATAGTTTTACACTGACCAAGTATTTAAGCAAGGAGTATCACTAAAAATCTAAACATAGCCTTCTAGATATATACACGACCAATATATAGTTATTGTAAGTACAGTTACAGAATCAATGAATGGCTCCCATGGGAGTCACTTGAGAAGACATTTTGAAAATTTTACGTGAAACATAAGATCGAGGGTCTATAAAAATTGAGATCATCATGCATGTTGCTATAAATAATGACTTAAGCCTATGTTCTTGTGATTGTGGTTGGATGGCTCATTACATAAGTCACATGACTCACACTAAAGTCGATGACCACAACCCCTCTTTTTTTATCTATGGAAGAGATTAAAGGCAGAGCATAAGGTCGTGCAACCCACATTGTAGTTCGCAATCCTATTAATCCGATGAACGGATTGATCAATGATAGGTGGCAATCGAGAATTACACCAACATGTAGGGATCTTAAATAAAAGGTTTTTTTCATTGCCTTTCGATCAATGATAGGTGTTATGGTTGCAAATTAAATTAGTCACATTGTGCATGATTATCCAAACCACGGACCAGTGCCGGCCCACTGGGTAGGATAATGAGGCAAACGCTTTGGGCCCCCAAATCTGAAAATGAAGAAGCTTTGATTGAAGATGAAAATTTGGTGCATCAAGACGATATTAATGAGAACGATAATGATACATTATATTTATCATTGGTATTCTGGTAGCTTATATATTTTGTTCATTTCCTATTATCTTATAAAAATACAAAAACATATATTTTGCAAAAAAAAATTATTATATAAAAGCCCATTTTTCAAGTTTTCCTTGAGCCCCAAAACCTTTGGGGCCGGCCCTACCACGGACATGGGAGATTCAGTGTCAATATGAGAGTATCTCATAGAAGAGGGTAACTTTGTTAGAAAGTTTACAAGTCATGGTCCAGGTTTGTGAGAGGATATGCTCATGGAGGAAGGCAAGTGTGGTGAGATGATTGAGGGTACATAGACTATTGGCAGTGATGGTGTACGTGATATAGGCTTTAAGCTTTGCTATCCAGATTAGTGACTGATTAGGCATAAATTCTTCCAAATTTATCCCATTAATTTAGTTACTTTTAGCACCTCGAACAACTTAATCAATTTTATTTTATCTCATAATCTTGCTAAGGACTTATTCTAACGAGTACCCCGAGTTTCTGGTATTTCGTACTAATTTTACACGTATCTGATGTCAATAAAGAAAGAAAGGAACTGGAAGAATAGAGAAAGAAAAGAAGGAAAGTCAAAAGGGCAAAGTTGCAATTTTTACCCAGAATTAGGATGAGGCATCTAACAAAATTTGAAGATATCAAGTTTACAAGTACATAGGAAGAAATGGTACCTCAATCGGAGTCCCAGTGTGAAAGTTATGAGCAGTCAAAGATAGAAAAAAAGTCAAAGAAAAATCAGAGCGATCCGGATCGGACCGATTCGAAATGCAAAGTTCCAGGGAACCCCAGACCGAAGACAGATCGAAGTTGAGGGAAATTAAATGAACCATCCATATAGGATCGATTCGGTCAGAAAAGAAATGAACCGATCCAAATCCAAGACGAACTGAACCAAAGGAGGACCAGACCGGTCCAATTGTCGTAATTCTGGTTTTTCACTCTTCCTCCAATGGAGAGTCCTGGTTAAGCTAAAACTCTTGGAGTCTTGTAGGGTATTTAAACCCGATTTATTATCATTTTAAAGGGCAGAAAATTCATCTCATTTTTCCCTTTTTAGTTAAAACCCTAGTTTGAAGATTTATTGCAATTTTCATTCTAAGATTAAAGTTTGTTCATATTTTTGTGATTACAAGTAATGTTAGTTGATGCTTTTAGTGCTTTGGTAAGTTAGTTGATTACTTTCTTCTATCTAATCTTCCTTCTACATCATTCTTTAATTCTCCCTTAGTTTAATCATGATTTCCTGTAATTCAAAAATCGTTTTCATTAATTTCATCATGTTAGGATAGATTTTAAAAGGTCGGGATGCATGAACTCAATCTGATGTGTTAGTTGCAAGTGTATAAAATCAATCCTCTAAATTTAATGATTTATTAAGACCATATTGCGTAGCAACACAACCATTGTAGATCTTTGGATCTCGTTTGCTTTCGGGTAATCGGGATGCTTTAGAATGCAATGCGAGTGTCGCTACCGCATGTACCGATTTACTCATCCTCTAATTAAGTATGGTGCGGGCTTGAACCTGATATAAGTAATTCTTGGGAGTACTAAATTATGGGTCTAATTAATCATTTAAATTTACGATTAGTTTTATACCAGCAAAACACTAGGGTTGAGGGATTGTATTCCCGTCATGTTTTGTTCATCATATAGTTCAAGTTTTAAATCATTCATCGTTGGTATTTTACGTAATTTAGAATAGTTGCATTTCTTTCATAATTTAAAAATTGCATTTAGTTGTAGCCAATTCCCAAAACCAATCATCTTTTCTTTTTCTTTAGAATCAATTTTAGGTTTCCTTCGTCTGTTCAACGTCGTCACAACCCTGTTATCCAATTTCCCCGAGGATCGATACCCGACTTATCATATTATTACTTGAGTAACAGGCTTGCACTTGAGCCTAGATAGTACGCACTTCTGAGATAAAGTTTTAGTCGCGTGAAGTTTTTGGTGCCGTTGCCCGGGAATTAGGTAGACTTAGGATTAGATCAAGTCAATCTAAAACTTTGACCAAAAATTTCCAAAAATACAAAAAACCTATAAAAATTTGAAAAAGCACAAAAATATTCATCATCATCTCTCATAAGCCCGTTAATGAAAAATTCTGAACTCACTCCAACTCCCCATAATACTCTAACCCACATTCACGAAAATCCGATAGTTAAGTACGACCTTATTACCCTCACACTCCTAACGCTCCACAATTTTGGGTTCCACCTCCCACACCGTCACACCCAATCGCAAATAACTCTCCATTTTCCCTCTTAGGACACACCTCAGAGATCGCCCCGAGCATACCAAGTGAGGACACAGAGCCTATGAGTGAGAGAAATATGTCTCAACACAGTAGTTCAACCATCAGTGAGGGAGAGGCCCCGTATTTCCCTTTGAGAGACATCTTATATCCCGAGCGCAGTGTCACTCCGGGATGCATTTTACTATCGTATGATGCAGGGAAATTTTGCTTTAGGAATGGGATGATCCAGATACTTCCCACTTACCATGTAATGGATTCAGAAAATACATATGCCCACATCATGGAAAGGCGTGCGAGACTCTCAGTGATCAAACGTGCACAAAAGATGTGCTCCGCCTTAAACTCTTCCCATTCTCGCTAAAGGATAAGGCTAATACATGGCTATGGTCTTTACCTCCAAATTCGATTTCATCATGGAATGAGCTATAATTCAAATTTCTTAAGAAATTCTTTCCACCACATCGAACGAACTCCATCAAGGCTCAAATTCAAACTTTTTGACAATTAGAAAATGGGTCATTCGATCGATGCTTCGAGCGTTTCAATGAGTTAATTACTTCGTGTTCCCATCATGGTTTTGATATAATGC
Organism: Sambucus nigra; assembly: GCA_949130495.1. Classification (NCBI taxonomy): domain Eukaryota; kingdom Viridiplantae; phylum Streptophyta; class Magnoliopsida; order Dipsacales; family Adoxaceae; genus Sambucus; species Sambucus nigra. The sequence continues at coordinate 427,412,870 of OX422219.1, forward strand.
AAATCATTTCCTTCATCCATAATGGTCTGAACATTAATTCCAAGCAACTCGTTGAAACCATGTGCGATGGTCCATTTGTTGACTTAGACGCCAATGATGCTGAGCTTCACCTGAGGTATGTCGCCGAGACTACCCAATCCTGGGATACATCTGAACCTAATGCTCAAAATTGAAATCGCCAAGTGACCACCACTCCATCGGCGTTCAGACTATTTCACGTAGAAAAGAATTTTATGACGGACTGTCGACTCGATGTAATTGAGAAAGGAATGCGAGACCTACTTGAAGTATATGGAAGAGGATTAACTGGATCCATCCCAAACCCCGTCGAGAAGGTGTGTGCAATTTTTGAGGTAGGCCATTCAAATGAGGAATGCCCGATTATACCCGCCTATAAAGTTATGCTTCAAGAACAAGTGAGTGGTAGAGGAGGATTCAAGGGTAATTTCAGTGCACTGCACGGGAATTCTTATAACCCTTCATGGAAAAACCATCCTGGTTTTAGCTATGGGCAACAACATGCTGCGATAAATCCTAATTCACATGTTGCCCCTCCTCCACCACCACACTTTCAACAAGTTCCACACATGCAAGGACATGTGCAAGCGCCACAACCTCAAGGAGCATATATCACCCCACCACAGAGAAATCTTGAGGATACAATCAACCAATTTATCAATACCCAGAATGTAACTAATGCTAGGCATGATCACATGATCAACGACATAAATGCGAACATCTTAAAGTTGCAATCATCATTGAGTATCCAAGAGAAAGGCAAATTTCCTGCCCAGGGCAAAAGACCCCCCAAGGTCAAACTAGTGTCAGCTCCACATCGACAGAACATCAAGAGAAATGTCAAGGTGTGACTACTCTTCATAGTGGGAGAGTCATTTATTTATCACCTCCCCCACATAACACAACCAAAGATAAGGAGATTTTGTGTGGCACGAAAGAGGCCGAAGATGTCCCCTTGAATGAGAGTGATAAAGACGACACTAGTGAGCCCGAGGTAGTAGTGAAACCACCCACTGCAGCACTATTTCCTCAAAGGTTAGTTCCTTCCCACAAAGGAAACCCCCTTGATGAAGTGATAGACGTGCTTAAGCAAGTAAAATTAAATTTACCTTTCCTCGATGCCATTAAGAAAATTCCAGCTTATGCGAAAGTCCTCAAAAACTTGTTAACAGTGAGGAGGAAGATGAAGGTAAAGAAAAACGTCTTTCTAGAACAAAATGTGAGCTCCATCCTACTCAATTATCTCCCGCTCAAATTCAAAGATCCCAGTGCACCCACCATTTCCTGCGTCATTAGAGAAAATAAAATTGAAAAAGCCTTACTTGACTTGGGAGCAAGCTTCAATATCCTCCCTTATGCCATCTATAGGTAACTTGATCTGGGTGACCTCAAGCCCACAATGATCGCTCTCCAGTTAGCGGATCGAAACGTGAAGATCCCAAGAGGTATAGTTGAGGACGTGATCGTCCAAGTTGACACTTTCTACTTCCCGATAGACTTTGTCATTTGAGACAAAGATCCCTCCTTCGCCTCGAGCAATCATGTTCCCATCATTCTTGGGCGCCCATTCTTAGCTACGGCTAATGCAATTATCAATAATCGAAATGGGCAGATGCAACTCACCTTTGGGAACATGACCTTAGAGACTAACATCTTCCATATAGCCCAACATACGGGGGAAGAAGATAATCTTCACACGGTGAGCCTAATCGACGAGATCGTAGAGGAATATTTTGAGGAAAATTATTGTGGAGATGCCTTAGGGTCCTGCTTAGTATCGAGCTGCGAGAGTGAGGGAACATACACCTAATTTGAGAGGGAAGTTGAGGACTTGAGAGAGTTACTTAAGGAGAGAGCGTCGAACGAGGATGCGAGATATGTGAATTGGGTTTCTCGATTCGAGGAGTTATCGCCGAGGGAAACACACATGGTTCCCTCCAGCGACAAATTTTTGACCCTTGAATTGAAGAAACTACCCTCCCATATTAAATATGCATACCTTGGAGAGGATGAGACATTTCCTGTTATTGTCTCCTCTAGCATAGACGAAGAGAAGGAGGGGAAACTGTTAAAGATTCTGAGGAAACACCAAAGTGCTTTTGATTGGTGTATTATTGATTTGAAAGGGATAAGTCCTTCAATTTGCACCCACAAGATTCACCTCGAAGATGATGTCAAGCTCTCGAGAGAAATGCAAAGAAGGCTAAACCTTAATATGGAAGAAGTGGTGAGGACAGAAATAATTAAGCTATTGGATGTTGGGATTATCTACCCAATCTCCGATAGAAAATGGGTGAGCCCTATTTAAGTTATCCCGAAGAAGTCGGGCATGACAATGATTGAGAATGCTAAGGGATAGCTAGTTCCCCAACGTACCACCACTAGGTGGTGCGTTTGTATTGATTACTAGAAACTCAATGCGGGAACTAGGAAATATCATTTCCCTGTAATACCCCGTATTTTTATGACTTTTAAATTTGGGGATTTATTAAAATTAATTAGAGATATTATTTAATATTAATCCAGAAATCATTTAAATATTTACTAGCGTGACGAGAGTTAGTAATTATTAGAATTTTGTTGTAAATTACTTTATGGGTAAAGTAATATGTGTAATTAAATTTAGTAAAATTATCATGATAATATAATTTGATAATTTTGGAAATTTTATCGGGACGCGCCTGTGTTGTGTCAGGATTAAATTCGCATTATTAAAATTGAAAAAATTATAATTCATCCGTATGGTCATTTTGAGTGTGTTAATATGTTCGGAAGGATCGAGATAGTCAAAATAATGTACCCGGGGGTGTAGTTTGGGTCTCGGGGCATTTTTAGGCCTAATGAGCATCCCGAGAGGGCGTTTTAGACATTTTGTAGTTTTGGGCATGGAAACTCATGAATTTTCTAAAGTTATATCAGATGTTAGGGGTTGTCTTCTAAGGTTAGCATAACCAAAAACAAAGAACGGACATTGGAGAGGAAGAGGAGAAGCTTTCCAAGGATTTCTAGGCCAAGAACTCCACTGTTTGCACCGCCGTCACCGCCAAATTGTAGATCGCGCTATGAGGAACATAATCACACCAATTTCTTCCACAAATCAAAAAGAAAGATTTACAGGAAAGTATCTATCTTTCTTTATTTTAGTTAATGCTTCAATTATATTAGCCTAGGGTTGATTAGAACTAGTTATCATGAAAGAAAGCATATATTGGGGACTAGAATTTGCATGTTGTAGAGGTATAAATCATATTCTGGTAATCAAATTCACATGTAGAGGATAAACCATGAATTTTCTTTGAGTTAGGAGTAGAAATCTGAAAAAAGAATTGGAATAATTAAGATAAAGAAGAAAATTAGGGTTCTTGAGGTTGATATAATTTTTGCACTTTTAATTTGATATACTCGATGAAAACTCACATGTTTTACGTAGAAAATTATTTATTTGGGTTTATAACACTTGTAGTATAATTTGTTGGGAGTTTGGGAGTGGAAAATGATGATTTGGATGAGATTGGAATAGGATTCCCGTAACTGGATTTTTCTGCAGTTCCGTCATAACTGCTTGATCGATCAATCGACCAAAGAGCATCGATCGATCTTCCATCGATCGATCGACCCCTCCTGGAAAATTCCTATTCCTCCTTTAAATAGTTATTTCGATTAAAATGAGTAGTAACCTTAGGACCTTTGTAAGGACATTTTTGTCCATTGTCAATATGTATGTCGTACGCCGTTACACCGTTGAAGAAATTCAAGATCGCATCTACATCAACGGATCCGAATATCAAAGCGTTTTCAACATCATAACCTCTGTGAGAATGAACTTGGTAAAATTTTGTTTTTAAGTCCCTTAAAGTTTCATACTTAGTATTGGAAAACTTTTTTTAAATGATTTTATAAAAAAAAAAGTAGTATACCCCGGACCGGTCCGCCTTCGGACCGATCCGCCTCTATACCGGACCGGTCCGCCCATTTTAAAAATTAATCGATCTGCCTTCGGACCGATCTACCTCTATACCGGACCGATCCGCTATGCATCAGAACCAGTATACCCCAGATCACCGGCAAACCGAAGAAGCCACTTTTGAAAACCAACCGATCCGAGGTCGGACCGATCCGCCTCCAAAACGGACCCATCCGCTCTTGATAAAATTGAACAGTTCCGTGAGATTTTCTACCAACTCAAAGTTTCTTTTATATATATACTTATTTCGGTGGTGTATTTTCAAGTCTTTGAGAAAATGTTTCTAAGAGTTCAAACAGAACAAGACTTCGATTTTGATGGGCCAAACATATTTTTGATTCACACACAAAAATCCCAATTACTTTTGTGAATCTTTTGGAACCCTAGAACACAGGCTTTGCTATTGTTCAACCTTTGTGGGGAGATATTTGCAATCGATGGCTGCGTGTCATTGCTAAAGGAGTATCTACAAAGTGTTATGGCTGCGTGTCATTGAGGAGAGCTGCGGTTCTTCCTTTGTTGTTTGGGCTGCGAGTCCGTGGAGGGTGCTGCATGTATTCTCTTACTGAGTTCAAGACTGCGTGTCTTTGTGGGTTGGCTGCACGTTGATCCATTGAAGATTTCTCTGTGTAATTGTAAGTTGCAATTTATATATTCATAGTGAAATAAAGGTTTTACCCAAAAGGGGTTTTTTCCTGAAATCTGTGTCTCAGCATATTTACTGTGTTGCATGCTTTATAATTGATGGGTTGATTTAGATGCATGTTTAGGGGATGTATTTATTTTATTTAAAAGTAAACTCTAATTAAATAAGGGTTACTTGGAAACTTGTAAATTTTATTTAAATCAATTATCACACCGTCGTTATTAGGTTTTTCAACCTTATTAATAGAACATTTTGGGACATAAAGAGGATCGGTAGGACTTAGTAAAAAGGGGGCATTTAAAGTATGGCGAATTTAAAGTTAACGGGGAGTAATTTATTCATAGGAAATTATGGAAACATGTAATTAAAGGAGTAAGACCCGTAAGAAAGCTACGTTAGAAAATAAGAGAGTACTTACTGGATATATACATTGGGGAATAGAATATTACAAGTGAAATGAGGAATGTATGGAATAACCTGTAATTAAGAATAAAATAGACGACCCATTATACAGGATAATCTAGTAACATGTACTAAGGACGAATATCATAGCATGGGTCGTGGGCATACCTAATTTAGAAATGGTAATGGTAGTATACATATATATGACTGTGTTTGTGTATATACTATGTACGTGTAAAAATCATGCATGCGCTACTTGCTATCACTGAGGTTACCGTGCCGGGACAGTCTTATCTCGATGGGACCTTTATGGGGGGATATTGACTTGTGCCCTAGAATATAGGACTCCTTGGTACAGGCTATCTGATAGATAGTCAGACGGTCCTAAGAGACGTGAACGTATGTGCTGATCTCTTAGTGACTTAGAACTATGCTTTGCCTCAATTTGTATGTGTTTTGTGTTAATACAGTTCGAGAGTGATTCCGAACTAGTATTTCCCTTAGTACGAGTGACGGGAACTTGATAGCAGAGTATGCGAGCGCCATAAATTTTATGTGGGGAGCCGTTAATATATATATATATATATATATATATATTATATTAGTGATTAATATATATATATAGACTTGAAATTGGGAATTTTCTACTGTGACTAAAAGTAGTTAAGTAATGAGTAAATATTCCGAATTTATAAGTGTTTGCAATGTTTGAGGCAATACTGAAAAACTTTATAATTGTTGATACCAAATTTAATCTGCTGACTTGGACCAATTATATGAAGACACGTGGCTATCTACATGGCAGCAACAAGCACTTTCGAGATGATCACACGCTCCGAGGAACAGATCTCTCTGAGGAACTCATACGCTCCGAGGAACAGACCTCTCCGAGGAACTCATATGCTCCGAGGAACAGACCTCTCCGAGGAACTCTTGAATATCAGGAAGCTTAGGCGATCCGAGCAACTCAGGCGGTACGAGCTGCATCTCGAACAAAGCATTAATAGCTGGATAACCAACAATTCAACTGATTCATTAAATGCTTATCATTCAGACGCACACGCAAAGAGGGCATTAAATGTATTACCCTTTCATATGTATATCATTTAATGTATAACCCTTTCACATTACAGCCTCAGGGCTATAAATACATTGTACAATCCTCATTGGTGGGGATCGAATCCAAACTCTGGCTACCGAATCCAGAACGAAATTTCTTGTAAAAGAGAATTCCCAAACACTCAGCAATAAAACAACAGTGGACGTAGGGCATTCTTATAAGGCTGAACCACTTTAAAATCTTTTGTCTCATTTATTTATCTGTGATTGAATTATTGGATTGATCTAATTTTTTACATCAACAGATTGGCGTCGTCTGTGGGAAACGACTGGTAAAATCATTTTCTCATAAAAAACAATCCATTACCAATGGCGGATATTCCTGAATCCAGCAATCGAAACGCTGGAACCCCTCCAAATCCGTCTGCTCCACCAATTGTTCCAGATTTGACTGGAATAATGGTAAATCTGGTTCAGGGCCAGACCGTCATGCAAGAAACAATGCGACAACTTATCCAAACCCTTCATGGCGGTGCATCAGCCCATTCCGAACCACGAAGCATTCAAAGAAATACCCGTGCGCATTCTTCGCGTACTAGGCATACTGATTCATATCGCAATGATGAATCTCAAGATTTTTCTTATCAACCTGGATGAACTTCGTCTGTGCGAGCCACATATACTGAACAACGTTTCACCCTCTCCCCAGAAAGGGCCAGCGCATCGGAAAGATTAAGTAGGTCCTCTCCTTTCGACCAATTAGGCCCTAGGAGGAACAAAAGTCCTCTTAATGCACCGTGGAGGAGCTTTCGATGACCATCAGATTTAAGGGAAGGATCTGCCCACTCGCGACCAGCTGCTCGTCAAGATGGATCTATTGACCGACCAGCTGCTCGTCGAGATAAATCCCAGGAAGCCACTTCAACGCGATCAGTTGCTCGAACCAATAGGCCCGAGGAAGGAAATGATGATTAGAAAGGATCTATTCAGAGGCTGGAGGATAGATTAGGGGAAATGGCTAAGACCAAGAATCCTCTACAACGAACCTTTGTTCGAGGAACACCTTTTGTCCAGGATATTGTTGATTTTCCAACACCATCAAAGTTCAAAGCACTTGTTGTGACTCCCAAGTATGATGGGAAGACTGACCCTGTCCTTCATATAGAACAATATCAAGCTGCTGCCGACAACTATGCTGTCCCAGACGAGATGAGATGAAGGGCATTCTCGGGAACTCTTACCGGATCTGCTCAGATATGGTATAATAATCTTCCTCGGGGTAAAATTTCAACTTTCCTTCAACTGGACGAGTTATTCATTGGGAATTTCTGCTTTGGCGCAAAACCAATTAAGCGAGTAGCACATTTGTTAAGTGTTAGACAAAAAGCTGGTGAGAGTATCAGAGATTATATAACTCATTTTAATAACGAGAAACTCGAAGTCATTGATTATGAGAAGAAGACAGTAATTACCGCTTTAATGAGTGGACTGCTACCAAACAAGTTGTACTATACTTTGGCCAAAGATCCACCTCGAACCATGTCGGAACAGATGGGAAAAGCATCCAAGATTATGAATGCCGAGGAGGCTATGTCTGCGAAGAAGAATATAGACGCCAAAGAAACCAGGGTGGAAGGTGATAAAGCTAAGAAGAAAGAATATAAGAACAATGGTGGTGACAAACAATCTAAAAATAGGTCGTCGTGGGAGATCTTGAGGAAATTTGATAATTACACACCTTTGAAGGTAAATATCAACCACGTCCTGGAAGAAATTAAGAACACCGAAGAGTTAAACTGGCCAAAGAAAATGAAGGCAGGCCCTGACATGAGGAATAGGGAAAAATATTGTGAGTTCCATAAGGATCATGGCCATATGACTAAAAATTGCATAGCTCTTCAGAATGAGATTGAAACACTCATCCGACGAGGAAAGCTAGGAAAGTATGTTGATCGTGGAGGTGAAAGAAGAAACAATGACCGAACTAGAGAAAGGTCTAGATCTCCTCGTCGAGCAGAGGAGAACAAGAAGAGAAACCATGAAGTTGATCCGAAGGATGATCCCGATCTACCCAAGAAACCAAGGAAGCCAGAATGAGAGGTATTTTCAATACGCTTTGGCTCATTTGATTGTAATGTTATTACAGGAGGAGATGAAGGAGGAGGAGACCTTACTGCAGAAAGAAAAGCTTACCTCGGTGAAGCACAAGCTTGCTCGTACATTCAGCGAATAAATCTATCTAAGGAAGATCGTCCGAGAAAGGTGAACAAGGAGAAATTGCTTATCGGTTTTCAAAAAATGACCTTGCAGGTGTTTTATATCCTCATAATGACCCGCTGGTGATCAAAATGAAAATGAAGGAATTCATGATTTCAAGAGTGCTAGTCGATAATGGTAGCTCGACAGACATCATGTTCTACTCGTGTTTCGATAGTGTGAATCTAAAGCTATCCCAACTGGAGCCTTACCACAGACCCCTCATCGGTTTTGCTGGAGAGAAATTATTTCCACTTGGGACGATCAAGTTGGATATATTCATTGGTACGTGGCCTACTTGTCGGATAGAAAGAATACGTTTCTTCGTGATGGACAAGAATGTCCAGTCATCATACAATATCATCATGGGAAGAGTAGGATTGAAGAAGTTCGAGGCTGTGCCATCTACAGTGCATCAGTGCCTAAAATTTCCAATAAACTTTGGAATAGGAGTTGTGAAAGGTGATCAGAAAGTAGCTCGGGAATGCTATTATTCATCCGCCGAGAAAGAAGAACTGGAAGAATCAAAGAAAAAGACCACTACTTATCAAGTGGATGAAGGTGCAGACATTGAAACATTGGATCCTTGAGATGAGTCGCAACTCGTGAAGGGTCAAGTGGTGGAAGCTACTTAAAACATCATTCTGGGCGACGAGCACCATGAGCGAACTACTCAAATAGGTTCATCGTTGTAAGCCTCATTAAAACAAGAATTGATAATTTTCCTTAGAAGCAGAAGACAAACTTTTGCGTGGAGTCATGAAGATATGCCTGGGATAGATCCAAACTTCTTATGTCACGAGCTCAATGTGAATAAGGAGATCAAGCCTGTGAAGCAGAGAAGAAGAGTATTCAGTCCCAAGAAGAATCAAGCCATATAGGAGGAAGTCGGGAAGCTCCAGAGAGCTTGTTTTATTGAAGATGTTAAATATCTAGATTGGTTAGCTAATGTGGTGATGGTAAGGAAGAAAAACAACAAATGGAGGATGTGTGTAGACTTCACCGATCTCAACAAAGCATGCCCAAAGGATGATTTTCCATTGCCCCAAATTGATCAACTCGTGGATGCTACCTCGGGATATGAGTTGCTGAGCTTCATGGATGCTTATTATGGATACAATCAAATTAAAATGAAACCTGAAGATAGGGAGAGCACTTCTTTTATTACCCCTAGGGGAACTTATTGTTATAATGTTATGCCTTTTGGTTTGAAAAATGCAGGTGCGACATATCAGAGGTTGATGAACAAGGTCTTTGCTGAACAAATCCGTGACAACATGGAAGTCTATGTTGACGATATGCTGACAAAAAGCAAGAAAGCTTCCGATCATCTAGTTGACTTAAGCCAGACTTTTGATCAACTAGATAAATATCAAATGAAGCTGAACCCGATGAAGTGCATCTTTGGAGTACGAAAAGGCATGTTCCTAGGGTACATTGTCAATCAACGAGGCATTGAAGCAAATTAAAGCTCTATTAGGGCTGCGATCTCCAACGACGAAGAAGGAAGTACAGAGTCTCACAGGACGAGTAGAGGCACTCAACAGATTTGTGTCACGAGAAACTGATAGATGTCTCCCATTCTTCAAGACACTCAGAAAAACTTTTGAGTGGAATGATGAATGTGAGAAGGCTTTTCAATACTTGAAGAGATACTTGGGAGCACCCCCATTGTTGTCCAGGCCCGTGATGGGCGAAAAATTGTACTTGTACCTTGCAGTGTCCGAGAATGCAGTTAGCTCGGCGTTGATCAGAGTGGAGAATGGAGTACAAAAGCCAATTTACTACACAAGTAAGGCCTTCCGAGGAGCAGAGATCAGATATCCAAGGCTGGAGAAATTGGCACTTGCGCTGATTGAGGCGAGTAGGAGAATGAGGACATATTTCCAGGCTCATACTATAGTAGTATATACTGATATGCCACTGAGGCAAGCCCTTCATAAGCCAGAAAAATCAGGGATATTGATGTACTGGTCAATAGAGCTCGGTGAATATGATATAATTTATGAACCCAGATCATCACTAAAAGGGCAGGCTGTAGCAGATTTCATAGCGGAGTTCACCTATCCTGAAAACCCCGAGGACCAAAAGTTGCTCGCTGATCAACCTCTGGATGTTACAGGATTAACAAACACAAGCCCAGACCAATTCCGATTAGTAAAAGGGCGTGTGGATGTTACAGGATGTGATACTGAGATAGTTGTGAGAACTCCGAACGAGGAACAAGAGTTGCTCGCTGATCAACCTGTGGATGTTACAGGATCGACAAACACTAGCTCAGACCAACTTCGATTGGTTAATGGGCAAGTGGATGTTACAGGATCATTAAATTCGAGCTCAGACCAACTCCGGTTGGTAAAACAGCAAGAAAAAATGATCGACGAGGAGCGAGAAAAATTCAGGGAGGATGAAAAGAAGCAACAAATATTTCACCGAGGAACTCTGACTGATTTGAAATTTGAAGACGAGTTACCTATATGGAGGCTATATGTAGATGGCTCATCTTGCACTGCAGGATGTGGCGCGGGGATAGTTTTGAGCACTCCGGACGAGGTCAACATGGAATACGCCTTGCGTTTCCAATTCAAAGCTTCCAACAATGAGGCTGAATATGAGGACATGATTGCAGGGCTTAATTTGGCAAAAGTTATAGAGGCACAGCAAGTTATGATATTCAGTGAGTCTTAACTGATTGTAAACCAAATGATGGGATTATATGCAGTTAGAGGAGAATTAATGATCAGATATCATGCAAAGGTAAAGGAGCTGGTGTCACAATTTGCCGTTATTCAGTTGGTCAGAATACTAAGAATGGAGAATGCGAGAGCAGACGCCCTAGCTCGACTAGCATCAACTACTCTCACCGAGCTACGACGAACAATCCCAATTGAAGTGTTAGCTGGTCGAAGTATAGATGAAAATCTAATGATGAAATTTATCACACTTGATTTAGGTCCATCTTGGATGGATCCCATCAGGGAGTATATCGAGGATGGAGAATTGCCAATTGACAAGCTCACAGCCAAGAAATTGAAATTTAAAGCTGCTCGGTATGTATTAACTAATGGTATTTTATATAGACGAGGAATTATGCCAGGTTTTCAGAGATGCGTACATTCCTCTGAGGTAAAAGAATTAATTGAAGAAATCCATGAAGGGTCTTGTGGAGCACATGTAGCAGGTCGGACGATTTTGCAAAGGGTGATGATGCAGGGATACTACTGGCCGACGATGAGGGCTGATTGTATTGCCTATGCCAATAAGTGTGACAAATGCCAGCGCTTTTCCTCCATCCGAAGAACTCCACAAGCATTGTTGACACCCATAACTTCCCCTTGGCCATTTGCCACGTGGGGAATTGATTTGGTTGGACCACTGCCAACGACCCGAGGAAGGTTCAAGTACCTCGTCGTCGCAGTGGATTATTTTACTAAGTGGGTAGAAGCTGAGCCACTCATTGATATGACGTACGAGAAGGTGTACCAATTTATTTGGAAGAACATCATTTGCCGATATGGTCTCCCTCGTGCCTTCATCACAGACCATGGGATACAATTTGATAACGAGGAGTTTTCCACCTATTGTCATCAGTCAAACAGTTTGAAGGTCCACTCAGCACCAGGCCATCCTCAAAGCAATGGACAAACTGAGGTGATAAACAGAACGCTGCTGAACGGTTTGAAGAAAATATTGGATGATGCGAAAGCGAACTGGATCAACGAGTTACAATCAGTACTCTGGGCTTACCGAACTACTCCCCGATTAGCAACTGGAGAATCACCATACATGCTGGCGTTTGGAAGTTAAGCTGTCATACCTGCCGAGTTGGGTCTCCCAACACACAGGGTGCAAAATTTCAATTCCCCTGTCAACGATTTAATGAGAAGGCTGGATTTAAACATGCTCGAGGAAGTTAGAGAAGAAGTAGACATTAGAAATGCTGCTTACCAGCAGCGAACAACTTTGTTTTACAACAAGAGGGTGAAGAAGTGAGACCTGAAAGAAGGAGACTATGTGCTGAAGAAAGTAATTCAAAAGCATAACAAACTGGAGGCAAACTGGCATGGACCATACCGAGTTACATAAGTTGTTCGACCAGGAACTTATCGAATAGCCACTTTAGAAGGCGAGGATTTTAAGAATGCATAGAACACAGAGCATCTGCGCAAGTATTATCAGTGATGTATATGTAACACCGTTCCATCAGTATGAATAAAATGAAGATATTCTGCCAAAGTCTCTCCTTTTATTGAAAATTTTTTCGGGGAATACTAGTGCTACGCACTACTCGGCAAAGCTCGACAGACTACTCAACGAAATATTCCAAACTGTACCAAGTATGGTTGGTCAGGGATAAAAACCCACTAACTGTAGTTGGTCAACGAGGAGAAATATTCCTAAAAATGCCAACCTGTTTGGCTAGGAAATGAAATATTCCAAACTGTACCGAGTATGGTTAGTCGGGGATAAAAACCCACTAACTGTAGTTGGTCGACGAGGAGAAATATTCCTAAAAATGACAACCTGTTTGGCTAGGAAACGAAATATTTCAAACTGTAGTGAGTATGGTTAGTCGGGGATAAAAACCCACTAACTGTAGTTGGTCGACGAGGAGAAATATTCCTAAAAATGCCAACCTGTTTGGCTAGGAAACAAAATATTCCAAACTATACCAAGTATGGTTGGTCGGGGATAAAAACCCACTAACTGTAGTTGGTCGACGAGGAGAAATATTCCTAAAAATGCCAACCTGTTTGGCTAGGAAACGAAATATTCCAAACTGTACCAAGTATGGTTGGTCGGGGATAAAAACCCACTAACTGTAGTTGGTCGACGAGGAAAAATATTCCTAAAAATGCCAACCTGTTTGGCTAGGAAACGAAATATTCCAAACTGTACCAAGTATGGTTGGTCGGGGATAAAAACCCACTGACTGTAGTTGGTCGACGAGGAGAAATATTCCTAAAAATGCCAACATGTTTGGCTAGGAAACAATATATTCCAAACTGTACCAAGTATGGTTGGTCGGGGATAGAAACCCACTAACTGTAGTTGGTCGACGAGGAGAAATATTCCTAAAAATGTCAACCTGTTTGGATAGGAAACGAAATATTCCAAAATGTACCAAGTATGGTTGGTCGGGGATAAAAACCCACTAACTGTAGTTAGTCGACGAGGAAAATTTATCGACCTTGGTTGGTCGGACACATTTTATTAAAACGACAAAAATTCACCAAGTATGGTTAGTCGGGGATAAACTCTCACTAACTGCAGTTGGTCGACAAGCATAATTTAACAACCTTGATTGGTTGATACTCGTGACTTTATTATTAAGTGATCGATCAATATTATTGAAACTTGGAACTTTTTAATTATTACTGAATTGGTCGACGAACATCACAATATTGTTATTTTTAACAGATATGCATAAATGTAAAGTGTTGATATTTACAAGACAATAGCAATTAAGATTTGCAAACAGAAATGAAAGTTTTTCATTAAATTCGAAATAAATTACATTGATGATAAAATGAAAGTTACATTGATATGTATACTAACTATTACATCAAAAATTTCTATCATATTGGTCTTTTCCCCTCATCTTTTGATGCAGGTTCCTCACCAGCAGGCGAATCATTTAAAGACTGAGGAGAATTGATGAAGTTCAAATCCTTCAGCATCCTTACGTTCATCACAGAAGGTCGATCTAAAAGATGCTCGGGACGAGATACCTCAATTTGAGAATGTAAATTGTAGTCACCGAGGTATTTTGAAATTAAGCTTCGAGGAATGGCACGACCTGGGATCCATTCCATGTCCAAATTGTACGGTGGCACAGGCAAGTCGAGCAACCCGGGATCATGGTAGTCCCACAGATAGTGTCCTTGTTCGAGCTTCAGCACACCTAAGGCATTCAACCAGCCTTGTTTGTAGCTCTCATGTTGGCATTCTGGATACGATCGTCCAGGTGGAATAGTGATTCGTTGTATCCGGCCATCCAGAACTCCCTAGGCTATTTGTGGAATTGATATGTTAGCCTCTCTAGCTTCTCGTGGAGACTCTTGATGAAAATCTCCTTATTCTCCAAGATGGACTTCTGTGCAGAGAGCTGTTTTTCCAAGTCCCTAATCTTCTTTGACATGTCAGACAAAGCTTGGTTCTTCGCCATTAGTTGGAAGGCCTAGTTCTCTAAGGCAGATGCTATCCTCTGTTCCTCGACAAGAACCCGAGCTGCTCTTGCTCATCCCCGAGGAGATCTTCCTTGTCCCCGAGGAGAGGTGGAAGGGCTCAACCTCCTCAAGGTATCCAATTCTTCCCTCAACTTGGCATTCTCCACTTCTAGGAATGAAAATCCCTCGTTAGTCACTAGGATTAGGGCTGTTAAAGAAGAGGCTGCAGACTTCAACTGTGATAGCTCTTTCTGCAAGTTGTTGTTTTCCTTTTCCAGTAACTCGGCAATCTGTCTGCATTCCTCGACCTCGCCCCTCAGGGTTCTCTCCCTTACATCATAACTAGCAAAAAGCTTCTCATAGCCCTTGTCAGCAACGATCAGCTTATACTACTTCTCGTAACTCTCATGCAACAAGGCAGTTGATTCCTTGTATTGATTCTGAAGGTCTTCAAGGCTGCACTGGAGATCCTCTATCATTTCATAGTAAGCCACATTATTGGCTACCTCTCGATCAAGCAGACACTTTAGGTACTAATATGCTTCCATTGCCTGTTCTGAAGCATCCTGGCCAAGGATGTCGGCAACTTATACAACACTCAAGTCTATGTGACCAGCCTTAAAGTACTCATTGCACTGTTGCAGCAACTTTGTATCATGGGCAGATAGCAGATCCATCCTGGCCAGAAACTAGCAGAGAAAGAAAGAGCAATCATCAATAAGAAAAACAAGCAGAATATGAATAGAAGATGAACAACAGTATGCAAGAAAATTCAAGTTTTATTAGATCATAAAATTCAGAATTACAAGTGCTGGATTACATTTGACAAAGAAAGAAAAATATAAAAGTAATCCCGAACAACACTACACCTTTTCCTTATCTCCCAAATCCTTCTCAGGAGGTTGGGAAGAGGAGGCAGGTTGCTCGGAGGGAACTGTGGGCTGTTCGGAGAGCACCAGCTGTTGCTCGGAAGAAGAAATGACTTGCTCAGCAGTAGACTGGATGGTTGGGGGGTGATCTCCCATCACCATTGAAAACTCCTCAGAGGTAGCTTCGTCCTCTTCTAATTCTTCTAGAGTAGGAGGAGGACCAAGGATATGCCTCTGGAAGAGCTCGGAGGACTCGTCGACCTTCATTTCCTAAAGGGCAGCGACCCATCCATCCCTAAAGTACTTCAGACTGCCATAGTCCACTTGAGATACCATGGCAGCACACCCCTTGTTCCACCCCTTGTCCCAGCCAGAGCTAAAGGACTTTTTCACAGCAGCTTTCCTCTTCAGCTTCTCCAAGGAAAGCATCTCGGACAGAAGGTTCTCAGCATTCTTCAGTTTGATCTCAACCTCCTCCTTCTGTCGACCTACTTCCTGGAGCTGGTCCAACCTCTCCTCAGCAACTTTGAGCTTATTCTCAAGCTCCCCTTCAGCTCTGAGCTTCTCTTCAAGCTCTTTATTTACCTTCTCCAAGGCAGTATTTTTCTTCTCCAACTCCTTGGAGGCATCAGCAACTCGAGCTTTTTCCTGCTCGGAGGAGGCAAGATTTTTCTCCCAGATAGCTTTATCATCAGCATATTTCTGGTGAGAACCTTCCATGGACTTGGTAGCTTCTTCCAGAGCTCCCTCCACACTGGACGAGGAGCAAGAACCCTTAATCGCTTCATCCTTCTTCAGGATTATGTTGAAGCAGCTCGTCAACTGTGAACAGAAAAAGAAAGAAAGTTAGAAACAGAAATGACAAAGGGAATATGAAAAAATTCTAAGTAAAGATACTTACAAAAGCAAGGTGACGAGCAACTAGTGAGGTAACCATATCCCGAGTAAGATTTTCTTCGGTACCTTGAACCTCGGGAATGGTCAAGGACTTTACCGAGCCCATGTCAGAGCTTGGGGGAACAAAATTGGGAATTCCAGTCCCAGCAGCTGGGGGCTGAGTAGTGGTGACGGCCAAATTGATCGAGGAGCTTTTCTTTAGCCTCCTCGGGAGAACAGTTACAGATTCAACCAAGGATGAATCCTTGGTCGGTGATATCATATTCACCTCTCCAGGAGCAGCAGACCTGCTCAGAGCCACTGCGGGCTTCTCGGAGACTTTAGCAAGAGCAGCTGGAGGAGCTGCATCAGTCTTCTTTATCCCCTCCCTTGGGACATCAATATTAATCCTTTTTACCTCCCTAGAACCGGAGGCAGTTTTCTCAAACAGAGCAGTAGTTTTTCTTTTCTTCATCCTTTCGCTCAAAGGAATATGAGATTCAGGCGAAGAGCTTGCAGAGGCTGGTACTGGCTCTGCTTCACTGATCACTGGACAAACAATGAAGGAGGTTGTGTAGCTCTTGTACTGGAGCAGATACGAAGCCGACCTGATGTGCTCGTCGGCAACCCTTTGATGCAGACCCCAGATAAGTCCCAAATGCCTTATATTGACATCTGTTTCTTTTGGGCACTTTCTCTTGCTATCAACTGCAAATAAACAAACATTGTTATCAATGACACATTTTATCAAACACAAAACAAACATGATTTCAAAATAAATAAAATAAAATAAAAATAATCTATCCCATTGCCATAAGGAGGGCATCTGGAACCCTGGTAAACCCCATCTTTAGTTAATGGAGGGTGTTGCCAATTTTTTACGACAACCCCGTGTTCAAAATAATCCCTATTGGCATCAGGGAGATTGACTACTAAGGCTCTATTTATAAACCTAGTTTTTAAATAATAAATATTATCATTAACTTCCCATCTATAGCAGTACATGATTTCTGGAATTCCTATACGAGTTCCATGCACTTGATTTAATTTATGCACCCCATTAACTATTCTCCATGTGTTGGGGGATATTCGTGCAGGAACAACATCAAAGTACTGACAGAATTCCAGACACAGAGGATTTGGTGGAAAAGAAAATCCACACTCAGTAAAAAAGAGACTGGGGAACCAATGTCCCTCAGCCAAATTGAAATAATTAGAAGGCTCAGAAAGCTCTTCCAAGACAACCCAAGAGTGAATGGAAAAATCAGATCAAAATTTGTCAAGATATTCAACAAGGTAAACCGTGGTGATTAAAATAAATGAAGAAGAAAGAAGAAGAAGAAGATCTTACAGGAAAAGAGTAGAGCTGATGACGACAAACGATGGAAGAGATGAATACACAAGAGAGTAGAATACAATGAAAAACTCGAAGATGAAAATTTGAAAAGGTAAAAGACGATGGGAGTGTCTGTGAAGTTTAAATACCTTACCTTGGGAACTAGCGAAGTAATGATTACAAAAAAGGATGATTACGTTACCGGCGGCTAAAAGGGCATTAAATATTGGCGCGGGAATCAAAGCGAACAATAGCGGCTAAAAAGACGAAAAGTAACGCGGGAATCGAAGCACGCAAAAAGTCCAAAAAAGCATGATTCTACGAATTTGGAAGGAGAAATAAATACAAGGAAAATGCTCCTAAAAATCAGGAAGACTATTTAAAGCTACCATATTCCGAGAAAGAATGTTCCATACTCCTCAAATTTTGAACTATGAAACATTGGGGGCTTCTGTTGATACCAAATTTAATCTGCTAACTTGGACCAATCATATGAAGACACGTGGCTATCTACATGGCAACAACAAGCACTTCCGAGATGATCACAGGCTCCGAGGAACAGATCTCTCCGAGGAACTCATACACTACGAGGAACAGACCTCTGCGAGGAACAGACCTCTCCGAGGAACTCTTGAATATCAGGAAGCTTAGGCGGTCCGAGCTGCATCTCGAACAAAGCATTAATAGCTGGATAACCAACAGTTCAACTGATTCATTAAATGCTTATCATTCAGACGCACACGCAAATAGGGCATTAAATGTATTACCCTTTCATATGTATATCATTTAATGTATTACCCTTTCACATTACAGCCTCAGGGCTATAAATACATTGTACAATCCTCATTAGGGGGGACCTAATCCATAACGAAATTTCTTGTAATCGAGAATTCTCAAACACTCAGCAATAAAACAACAGTGGACGTAGGCCATTCTTATAAGGCTGAACCACCTCAAAATCTTTTGTCTCATTTATTTATATGTGATTGAATTATTAGATTGATCTAATTTTTTACATCAACAATAATAAAAGGAGATTTATTTGAAAACTTTTCTTTCAGAAATTAATTATCTTAGCCCCAGCAATTGTCGGCATGAAACCTTATGAGAAATTTAAGATAAGATAAACTTGTGGGGATTAATAGTGCGGTAGGTGTGCACATTAGAAGAGAGGTGAGAATTTTCTCAAGAGAGTGTCGCATACTAATATGATTGTTGCATTAGCCGGTAAGCATTTTAAATACTTGCTAAACTAAAATTTTAAATTGTTTTACAATCGGGCTCTGACCCATTTCCTATTATCTCTTATCTCTTACACACACACACACACACACACACACACACACACACACACACACACACACACACACACATATATATATATATATATATATATATATACACACACTACAGGTGCCCATCCACAGGAGCGTCATGCTTAGGATTCTTTGGAAGGAACGTGCTGCAGTTTAGGTGAAAGTTGCAGGCCTTTTGCTCAGATGACCTCATTATTGACTCCACTCTTGGTTTTGTTTTATCCAGTTGGGCATGTGTCTCTTTTTTTTTCCATATTCAGTGGGTTTTTCAGGGATTGTGATTCATTTACTTTTAGTATTTTTACTTTGGGATTTGTTACTGTCAGTATGTTTTTCCTTCGTGGTTTTAAAGTTGGAATTAGTTAATTGAATGCTTAAATTACTTGGACAACCTTTTCCAGTTTAGTTATTTGTGTGACTCTTAAACTGTGAATTATGAAAGATTTTTATTATTGGACTTAAATTAAAAATAGAAATAATGTTTTAAATGGTTTTGACACTTAGCTTAATTATTTAGGGTGTTTAAATCGAAAAGTTTAATTTGCGACAGTGATGCTAAGAATGAACCAACCGCTCACCTTGGTTATAATTTAATAAAGGACTGATCACCCCGGTATTTAATTAGGCATGTTGTTGCATTCCCCTTACCATTTATTGATCAAATTCTTGAGAGAGTAGCGGGCCACCCTTACTATTGCTTCCTTGATGGTTATTCCAGATATAACCAAATTGAGGTATATGTAATGACCTTCACTTTCCCCTTTGGTACGTTTGCCTACAAACATATGCCATTTGGCTTATGTAATGCACCCGCGACCTTTCAAAGGTGCATGTTGAGCCTATTTAGCGACATGGTCGAGAGAGGACTTGAAGTGTTCATGGATGATTTTAGCATTTTTGGCACCTATTTCGATCTTTGTCTAGAAAAACTGGAAAAGGTACTTGCCCGGTGTATGGAAAAGAACTTAGTGCTAAATTAGGAGAAATGCCATTTTATGGTCACTGAGGGAATATTTCTTGGCCACATAGTTTCATTTAAGGGGATAGAAGTTGATAGAGCTAAGATAGATGTCATAGCTGGTCTTCCCCCACCAAAATCGCTCAAAGACGTGCGCTCCTTCTTAGGCCACGCGGGGTTTTATCGAATGTTCATTAAGGACTTTAGCGCCATCGCTAGGCCCTTAAGCAACCTACTCATGAAGGAAACCCCTTTTGAGTGGACGGAAGTATGCCATAGAACTTTTGAAAAATTAAAAACCATGCTTGTGTACGCTCCCATCATGCAAGTTCCGGATTGGGACTTACCGTTAGAACTTATGTGTGACGCTAGCGACTACGCGATAGGGGCTATTTTGGGCAAAAGAAAAGACAAGCAGGCTCATGTTATCTACTAAGCTAGTCGGACTCTTACCGGACCACAAATCAATTACTCCACTACAGAGAAAAAGTTGCTAGCAGTAGTCTTTTCCCTTAACAAATTTTGGTCCTACCTTATCGGTTCTCCCATCACTTGCTTCACCGACCACGCAATATTGAAATACCTACTTGCGAAGAAAGACGCAAAGTCGCGCCTTATAAGGTGGATCCTACTTCTTCAAGAGTTTAATCTCTCCATTAAAGATAAGAAAGGAGTAGAAAACGTCGTTGTAGACCACTTATCATGGCTTTTGTCCTACGTGCCTAGTGATCCAATACCCATAGACGAATACATTTCGGATGAGCTACTTTTTGCCACCTCTCCTTTTCCCTGGTTTACGGTTATCGTGAACTATCTTATCATGGGATCCGTCCCTCCCGATTGGACACCATAAGATAAGAAGAGGTTTATTACTTGGTCGCGCATGTTTTTCTATGATGATCCTTTCCTGTTTAAATATTGCGCCGACCAAATCACCCAACGTTGTGTACCGGATGACGAGATCCCCAAAGTCATCCAATTTTGTCATTCGAAAGCTTGTGGAGGCCATTTTTCAATGAAAAAGACGGTCGCTAAGATTCTTCAATGGGCCTCTATTCGTCCACAATCTTTCGGGATGTGAATAATTGTTGCAAATCCTGTGATAGGTGTTAAAGAATGGGAGCAATCACCGACGAGACATGATGCCATTGACCCTAATACTCATTATTGAGATCTTCCACTGCTGGGGCATTGACTTCATGAGACCTTTTCCCCCATCTCCTGGTTTCCTATACATCCTTGTCGTGGTAGACTACGTTTGTAAATGGGTGGAAGCTATAGCTACCAAGACAAATGACAACAAATTTGTGATTAAGTTCTTACAGGAACACATACTTTCTCGCTTCGGTGCTCCGAAAGAGATAATTAGTGATAATGGCACGCACTTTTGCAATAGGCTAAAAATTACGAAACGTGACTGTTTGATAATTGATTAAATTCGCAAGTTTCTAATTTGGCACACTTATTTAATTAGTGTCTATTTTTAAACCAAATTAATTCAGCTCCAAATCATTCAACTGTGTGTGTGCGTGTGTCAAACTATAAAATAAATAAAGCATGCGACACAAGCTTAAGGAAAAATCCCCGCAAGGCAAAACCTTTTTATTTCTAGAACTTTAAAGAATTCACAAGGCCATTGACTTACATACAACCTGATAATTGCCCACAAGTGTAACGCACGTTGTCTTCGTCAAACCTTCAAAGCAATGGCTAGAAATTTGCAGTAGATCCACACGCAGCGAACCCACGTGAACTGTAGTCCGAAATCAGCAAGAGAACACCCGCAAGCACTCCCCAAAGATCGTAGTCTTAAATCTTCATACAGTCACCCTCCATAATAGCACGCAGATGTCGGTTGTAGATATCACCCCACAAAGTATGAACAAATAACAAAATATGTTTTTGAGTTCAACAAAACAACTCACATAAAAGTAATTGGGATCTTTTGTGAATTGTAAACAAAATAGAAATTATTTGAACCCTTAAATGAGGGAAGAAAACACTCTCACAAAAGATGTTATCAAATAGATTCTGGGAAGATAAACAAAAGCAAAACTCTAAAGTGTTTCGAAACTCTTCTCTACATAAAAAAAATGAGGCCTAACATCCCTTTTATAAAAACATTGAGTCGGTCAAAGAGATAGCAACGTGTTAGCCTAAAAGTCATCACTCTCGAACGAGAATGACATCTCACGCGAACGAGATCGCGTGTCGTTCGAACGACTACCCAGACTTCCCAATGTCATTAGAGCGAGATTCATATCTCACTTGAATGACCTTGGCATCGAAACCGAGGTACGTTTACTGCTGTAGCAGTTTTTCACAAAGCTTTTCAAAACAAAACTTTCTTTTGGTAACAGTTATAAAACCTCTTTAAAAGACATTTTTATATAAAAGCCTTTTTAAAACCCTTTTAAAAATATCCCAACACTCTTAATTTGAAATGTAAATGAAACTTTAAACATTATCTTACCAAATGTCATATTGTTGGGCTTGAATGTTGAAGACAACTTGTAATTCGGATCCGTCTTTTGTAAATGCAATCTTCTCAATTCTTCGACGACTGGTAGCGGTATACGACATAAAAAATTGTGATGAACTTATTAAAAATATGTCCTTACAAATCTCCCCCTATGTCTATGCCAGTACATACATAAAAACATCCAAATTATCAAATACCAAAATGCATATACAAATCTACCCTCCCATGAATCAAAACTGAAAAGGTAAAATTTGTAAGTTCTCACATTTTTCTCCAACATCAAAACTCTCAAAGCTTTTCTCATCAGGGTGTGCAACATCATGATCTTCAATCTTCGTACCTACACACATGAGATAAAGAAAAAATCTTCGTGACACATCGAGTTTGAAATGATATAGAAATAAAGCATTAATAATCAAATCTCCCCCAAAATGCAAAAACTTCCCCCATAACATGATAATTCTTTCTCCCCCTTTTTATGATGTTCCAAAATAGACAGATAAGAAGAAAAAATCAATACATGGAGTGTCACGAAAAAATGCATAGCAAACAAAGATCAAGCTACGCGCATGCAAAGGTATGTCCCAAAAACATTCACAAACTATTTAAGATTTTTCAAATTTTTCATACAAAAATAAGTTACAAAAAAAATCACACCATGGAATTAAACTCAAACAACCAAGTCATGGAAATGGAATGAATGGGTGTGAACACATTCGATAGGAAAATCAAATCAATCAATCATATGTGCACGATGCATACGTGTACTCCTAATGAATGAACATCAAAAGTATCCTTAGGTGAAAAGATTGTTAAATTTAAATGACATCGTCTTATGCAAATCAACAAATCAAAGTCAAAATGATTTCCACACCAATAACGTCCAAAACTATTTAGCGCTTTTTCAAGAATTTCGAAGATGTGCAAACCCGTTATAAAATCTCCAAACAAACTCCCTCATATATATATTCTTTTGGAGGTAATCTAAAATTTCAAACATTGGAGAATTGGTGTAAAAGCCTAAATGGCCCATAATTTCGCATGAATTTCTTTTTATTGCCTTTAAATTTTTTTGGGCTCTTTTAAACCTCTTTTGACCCCGGGTAATAAAATTTCTCAATTTTCTAGGCCCAATTTAAACGGCGGCTTAATCGCAAAGGATAAAAAAATCTTTCGTATTCCTTCACCATTTTTAAAAAAAGCACTCAAACTCACAAAATAGTTCTTATATGCACAACTTTCTTATTAAGTTTTACCGCGCTTGGTTCGTTTTAAGGACAGGATTAAAGTGAAAACACCCAACCAACATGTGAGAAGACAATCACAATAATCAAACAAATCCGTGCATGTGTGCAATAAAGGAAATCATGAGTCAAATATGTAGGAAGTAACATTAAATTACATCTCAATGATTCCAAACATTGTAAAGCACATGGATGAATTGACCTATTGTCTCAAAACACTATCAAATAGTCACATGAAAAATGGAATGATGTTGTGACTCGATCATCCAAAGTGTCCATCCATAAACGGTGAAAACAAAATACAAAAATCTTTTTGAGTTTTCTAAAATTTTGTCAAAATAAAATCTTTTTGTATTTTTCAAAAGAAAAAATCTATACAAAAAGTACATGTCACAATGCTAGCAAAAATATATCAAAAAGCATAACTAGTATATGACAAACATGCAAACACAATCATCTATATGATATGGAAAGAGAAGAATCATGTGCAAGCAAATGACAATCAACTATTCTAAAATGTAGCGTATCCAAAAGTGATTTCCTAACCCAAGTGGACGTAACACGTCGACACGGGGTTTTGGGAACCAACAAAATACTAGACTTCGAATTCCAAGGACCTCTTCCAAGATCAAACCAAAATCTTCTAAGGTGACCTTTCCTACCACAATATGAACACGTGTAAACGGGTGGAATGACACCTAAAGTGTGATCTTTTCTAACATCCTTGGAATTAGTTGACCCTCTAAAATAAATAATAATTTTGACATTAGCATTAGAAGCATGAGAACATGATGAGCCATTACCATCACTATCAAACCTACTTGAGTCTGTCAAATCATTTTTTAACTTCAAAATTTTTTACTCAAGCAAAGAATTAGACTCTTCCAAAGACAGGGATTTCTTTTTCAAATTTTCAATTAAAATTAAAAGTTTATCACGCTCCCCCTGAATTAAAATAAACTTATCCCTAAGAGTCTTTTCACGTGCCGTAAAATCATCGATTAATTTTTTATCCTCGACGGCACAAACGGGAACCCTAGAATTTTTTAAGTCCTATAATTCCTTTTCTAAAACAATGACTCTCCCATCACTTTTCTTCTTGGAAATTTTCAAAGAATCAAAATCAATACACGAATTTCCAAAATGCTCACGACAAATATCACTTCGAGTTTGAAACTCTTGCAAATATTCAATCTTACTTTTAAAGAGAGAATTTTTTTTCCCAAAACTTTAATTCTTTTGCAAAGTTTCAAATTCAAACTTTTTAATTTTTCAGCACGGTCGTGAATTTTTTCAAAAATAGGCTCCTCATTAAGTGGGCGTTCCATTGAAAAATTGCGATTTTTCACAAAACTGATTTAAAAAAAATCAATATCACACAATTTTTACGAAAAATAGGAATATGCAATAAATTAGCGCAACCGGCTCTGATACCAATTTGACGATGTGAGAAGTCAAATTGTATCAAGAAAAAAAAATACTTTAAAAATCAGGATCACTCGATAATTTAGAGTAACCCACTCAGATACCAATTTGAAAAATACGAAACGTGACTGTGTGATAATCGATTAAATTCGCAAGTTTCTAATTTGGCACACTTATTTAATTAGTGTCTATTTTTAAACCAAATTAATTCAGCCCCTAATCATTCAACTGCGTGTGTGCGTGTGTCAAACTATAAATTAAATAAAGCATGCGACACAAGCTTAAGGAAAAATCCTGGCAGGGAAAAACCTTTTTATTTCTAGAACTTTGCAGAATTCACAAGACCATTGCTTACATACAACCTGATAATCGCCCACAAGTGTAACACATGGTGTCTTCGTCAAACCTTTAAAGAAATGGCTAGAAATATGCAGTAGATCCACACGAAGCGAACCCACATGAACCGCATTCCAAAATCAGCAAGAGAACACCCGCAAGCACTCCCTAAAGACCGCAATCTTAAATCTTCATAAAGTGTCCCTCCACAATAGCACGCAGCTGTCGGTTTTAGAGCTCACCCCAAAAAGTATGAACAAATAACAAAATATGTTCTTTCGTTCCACAAAATAACTCACATAAAAGTAATTGGGATTTGTTGTGAATTGTAAATAAAATAGAAATTATTTGAACCCTTAAATGAGAGAAGAAAACACTATGCTAAAACATGTTATCAAATAGATTCTGGGCAGATAAAAAAAACCAAAACTCTAAAGTGTTTGGAAAACTCTTCTCTACACAAAAAAAAAAATGAGGCCTGACATCCCTTTTATAAAAATATTGAGTCGGTCAAAGAGATAGCAGCAAATCCGCCTAAAAGTCATCTCGCTCGAACGAGAATGACATCTCGCGCGAACGAGTTCGCGTGTCATTCGAACGACAATGCGCGACTTCCCAATGTCTTCCGAATGAGATTAATATCTCGCTTGAACGACCATGGCGTCGAAACCGAGGTACGTTTACCGCTGTAGCAGTTTTTCACAAAGCTTTTCAAAACAAAACATTCTTTTGATAATAGTTATAAAACGTCTTTAAAAAACATTTTTATATAAAAGCCTTTTAAAACCCTTTTAAAAATATCCCAACACTCTTAATATGAAATGTAAATGAAACTTTAAACATTGTCTTTCCAAATGTCATATTGTTGGGCTTGAATGTTGAAGACCACTTGTAATTCGGATTCGTCTATTGTAGATGCAATCTTTTCAGTTCTTCGATGACTCATAGTAGTATACGACATAAAAAATTGTGACTGACTTATTAAAAATATGTCCTTACATAGGCCATTCGATAATCTCTTGAGAAAGTATGGCATCGTTCACAAGGTTGGAACGACTTATCACCCACAAATGAACGGGCAGGCCGAGCTAGCAAATCGATAAATCAAGCACATCCTAGAGAAAACTGTCGATCCTAAATGGAACGATTAGTTCCTTCGCTTGAACGATTCACTATGGGACTATCGCACCGCATATAAAAATCCGCTCGTCATGTCCCTATTCCAGTTTGTGTATGGAAAACCTTGCCATATTCCCGTGGAATTAGAGCACAAGGCATATTGGGCAATTAAGAAACTGAATTATGACATGGATAAAGCTGGTGAAGCTCGCAAGCTTCAATTAAGTGAGTTAGAAGAAATACGCAATAGTGCCTATGAGAATTTAAAAAATTCCAAAGAAAGGATGAAACTCGCTCACGATAACATCATTCGACGCAAAGATTTTCTTCCCAGATAAAAAGTGCTTCATTATAACTCTCAGCTTCATCTATTTTCGAGAAAGTTGCGGTCACGTTGGAGTGGCCCATTCGTTGTAAGGAACGTTTTCCCTCACGGAGCTGTGGATTTAGACAATTTAAAAGGGGGAAATACGTTCAAGGTAAATGGACAATGCCTAAAGCCATATCTAGAGGCGTGTATGGAATAAGTCGACACCGTTTGGTTGTCGGATCCCGTTTACAGGGCTGAGTGAGCTGCTACAGTGAGGTCGTCGCACCCCCGACGCGTATGGGGTGAAGTACTGTGTATAGTAGATGAGAGTCGCATGAGTAGTGAGAGTCCCTAGGATTAGGATACAATAAGGTTGGAGCATTCACATGTTTCAGGAGAATGAGATGAGTTGAGTTGCGTTTCCATAGGTATCGAGAGGGTGTTGAGTCCAAAATTTGTAGGAAGTATTGTGGAGTGTCGAAAAATTTCGGAGAGACCGATCGCATTTAAGTTAGGGGAGAAATCCTGCTCAGTGCAAGAACCGGATCGGTTCTTGTATTTTTGAGCCGGACCGGTCCGTCCCGAATCGATTCATTTCTTTTATAGCCGGATCAATTCGGTGATTAAAAATATCGAAAAATAAAAGGATCGGATCGGTGGAACAGCTGGACCGGTCCAATTTTCTACAATTTTTCCTCCTTCCCAAGGTACACCCCCTTCCCTCTAATCCTTTCCCTTCCCTCCAAATTCGTCCAACCACTTCCTCCCCTTCACTTTCCCTCCCAAATCCATCCCCTTTTCCCTCCAAACTCTTTCCCTCCATTTTTAAACCCTTCCCACACTCCTCACCTATAAATACACATCTAAATCCTCCATTTTCCCCACACCTTCAACCGCCTCACTTCTCTCTTCTCTCAACCTAATTTTCCCGCACCCTCTCCTTATCATAATGGTTTGAAGAGCTGCCCCCGTCAAATACGACTCAACTGAAATTTTACCCTCCAGAAATGATGAATTTCGTTCTCGCCAAGAGGAGCGTTGTTGCAACCATTTCTTTGGTCCGAATCGCAAACTACACCTGGAGTGAGCAGTCCAATGGACAGCGCTACCCAATTCCGTCACCGCCCTCTTCATGACTAGGGGTTGGTGTCGTTTATTTAATGAACCCTATGAGGCGATTTGGGCTGCCGAGGTACGCTCTTTCTATAGATGCCTTATTTGAACGGGCTAATTCGAGTCTCAAGCCTTTGTCGATGGTATCGTCATTCCCTTATCTTTGTCCATTCTCACTGCCAAGTTAGCCGAATATGACGTTCCAGATCTTCAAGACTACACATACCCAAGGAATGTCCCCCCGGTAGCTAAAGACTTGATTATGGAGCGAATTACCCCCGACATTTCTTGGAGGGAGGAGACTGTCCCTGTTGGCCGACTTAACGAGAAAGCACGCCTCACATTCCAAATTGTGTGTGCTAATATTTTGCAAACTTCCAACCATTCCGCAATGCATCCCCGTCAAGCCACATTGACATACCATCTCTTCGATCCCAACACTTCCATTCACCTGGCTCGAACCCTATACGCTGACATTATCATTGCAGCCATGTATGAGAAAGGTACAGCACCACTTCTATATGCACGCTTAATTACCTCTATTCTCAAAGACGCTAGCATTGCTGATCCGCTAGACCGTACTTGCATCCCCAGTCCCTTTGGACAAGGAGCCCGTACTCGGAGCACCAAACAGCTTGCCATCCTTCGAACAAGGCGTGGAAGTGATGACGAGGCCGATGATGCCTCAAGTGAGGAAGAGAAAGAGGAAGAGGAAGAGGCAGGTGACGATGTAGAGATGGGAGAAGTGGGTGTTAATGAAGAGTCGACCGAAGAAGAAGACGACCCTGATTTTGAATGGGCTGGTAGAGAGCTCACTAATAGAATGTGGGCCCTCGAGATAAAATTTAGCGATTTTATGACCGACTACCGACGCGATACAAGTATGTTGTTTTGTTTCCAAGTGGACTTGTACAGACGCCAGGGGGATCCAAACGAGGCATTGCCATCCTACTTTTATGACCCTTATGGCCCCAACACGCCCAACTTTCCCACCCACCGCCCCAGTGAAGCTTTGTTGGTTTATGTGTCAGTTTTTAATTGTTTGACTAGGTCACATGGTTGTATGCTCCTTCCTGTAATTGTACCAGAGTCCTTTTATATTAAAGACCACATTTTCTCCATTTGTTTGTTTTATTTTTCCGCACTTTTCATTCGCTTTGAGTTAGATTTTAGTCCTTTTTGCTTGAGGACAATGCAAAAGTCTAAGTTAGGGGGGTCACAAGTGCGTATTTCTAAAACTTCACAAATTTTCAAAAATGCCCAAAAATCTAAAAAAATCATAAAATGTTGAAAAATCCAGAAATATTTTTCTTCAATATAAATAAAAATTGGAATTCAAAATTTTCAAAAATATCATTAAAAGTCGGTTTAAAGTCTCAAAGTGTCAAAATTAAATGCACAAAGCCAAAATTGACCAAAGATCGAAATTGTACGAAAATTGACGACTTAACGAATAAGTGTGGAGATTAACAAAACCCGGTGAGATTTCGAGCATATCGATCTTTTTTAGTTTTTAAATCAATCCGAGTTAATGGTTAACTCATAGTTCTAATTCAACATTTTAAATAAGTCGTTGATTATATCAATTTTTTGTTTTGATCGGTTATGGAAAATGGAATGTTGTCTCGAAATGCGCGCTATAAATCTCTAAATTAAATTAATCTTGAGACACTTATGGTAAATTAGTAAGTAATTCAGAAAATGAAGTAGGCCATCGTTTGTTACCGAAAAAGATTAGCCATAAAAAGTCATGAAAAAATCATCCCTTTTGTAACCCAATTTTGAGCCGAATAATTTTTCCTTTCATTTGACAACCCGAAAAAACCAAAAAGTCCAGAATTGTGAAAAATGAAAAAAGTCAGAATTTAAGTCCGAAAAGTGCAACCAAAAGGGGCAAGAAAAAGAATGGAAATGCTCAACAAAAATAGCAAGAAAAATAAAAATAAAATAGAAAAAAGAAGAAGAAAATGAGCAAAAGCCCGAAAAAGCACTAACGAACATTATAAGAAAAAATTTCCAATTCCAAAATTCTTAACCTTTTCCAATTTTACCCAATACACCATATAACCCGAAAAAGTCCTAACCGAGTCCAAATTGCGAAATTGGTTACCGCGTGGAGAGCTAAGATAGAAAAAGATAATAAAAGAGATAAGACGTATGTATAAAAGGCAATGTTCCCGTTTTTCAAACCGTATTCCGTTGATGAGATCCAATCACTATAAAATTTTCGTCTTTTTACTTGTGTGTGTGAACTTGGTTCCAATATATTTACACTTTATATCACGTACACCGAGACAATAGCCACATTCTGAGTGATTTGTTTGAGAGAGCATTCCGTGAAAATTTGAAATCAAAGCGAACTTTCGGATAAGTAACGTAATGGTCAATCGGTGGAAATCCGCGGTTAAATTTTTGACTTCACACACACGCACTATGATTTGAAACTCTTGAACATGACTTGATGATGATTATTTTCTGGAAAAGTTTGAATTATACAATTTTTGCGTATTTTGAAGTTTCTTTGAGTCGAATTTTGTGGGTATATTCTCTGCAAACCCTCACGAGACACACCTCGTCCTACTAGGGTAACCTAGGGGTTTAATGGCTTATTGCATATGCAAAATGCAATCTCTTGTCCGCGAAAAAGGTATTCTATCCTAATAAAATGATTTTCAAAAGTTGAGTCTCGCTAGGATTCTTTTACATTGCTCGGGACGCATAAAGTTCTAAGTTAGGGGGATTTGATTATGCATAAATTCTTCCAACTTTATCCTTTTAATTTAGTTACTTTTAGCACCTGGAACAACGTAATCGATTTGATTTTATTTCATAATCTTGCTACTGACTTATTCTAACAAGTACCCCGAGTTTTTGGTATTTTGTACTAATTTTAGAGGTATTTGATGTCAATAAAGAAAGAAAGAAAGCGGAAGAATAGAGAAAGAAAAGAAGGAAAGTCAAAAGGGCAAAGTTTTAATTTTTACCCAGAATTCGGATGAGTTATCTAAAGAAAAGTTGAAGATATCAAGTTTACAAGTACATAAGAAGAAACGGTACCTCAATCAGAGTGCCGGTGTGAAAGTTATGAGCAGTCAAAGATAGAAGAAAAAGTTAAAGAAAAATCGGACCAATCCGGATCGGACCGATCAGCAATGCAAAGTTCCAGTGAACCCCAAACCAAAGACTGATCGAAGTTGGGGGAAATTAAATGAACCGATCCGTATCGGATCGATTCGGTCAGAAAAGAAAAGAACCGATTCGGATCCAAGCCGAACCGAACCGAAGGAGGACCAGATCGGTTCGACTGTCGCATTTTTGGTTTTTCACCCTTCCTCCAATGGTGAGTCCTGGTTAAGCTAAAACTCTTGGAGTCTTTTAGGGTATTTAAAATAGATTTATTATCATTTTAAAGGGCGGAAAATTCATCTCATTTTTCCCTTTTCAGTTAAAACCCTAGTTTGAAGATTTATTGCAATTTTCATTCCAAGATTAAAGTTTGTTCAGATTTTTGTGATTACAAGTAATGTTAGTTGATGCTTTTATTGCTTTGGTAAGTTAGTTGATTACTTTCTTATGTCTAATATTCCTTCTACATCATTCTTCAATTCTCCCTTAGTTTAATCATGATTTCTTGTAATTCAGAAATCGTTTTCATTAATTTCATCATGTTAGGCTAGATTTTAAAAGGTCGGGATGCATGAACACAATCTGATGTGTTAGTTGCATGTGTATAAAATTAATCCTCTAAACTTAATGATTTATTACGACCGTATTGTGTAGAAACACAACCATTATAGATCTTTGGATCTCGTTTGCTTTCGGGTAACCGGGATGCTTTAGAATGCAAGGAGAGTGTCGGTATAGCGTGTACCGATTTACTCATCCTCTGATTAAGTATGGTGTGGTCTTGAACCTCATATACGTAATGCTTGGGAGTACTAAATTATGGGTCTAATTAATCATTTAAATTTACGATTAGTTTTATACCAGCAATACACTAGGGTTGAGGGATTGTATTCCCATCATGTTTTCTTCATCATATAGTTCAAGTTTTAAATCATTCATCGTTAGTATTTTAGGTAATTTAGAATAGTTGCATTTCTTTCATAATTTAAAAAGTGCATTTACTTGTAGCCAATTCCCAAAACCAATCATCTTTTCTTTTTCTTTAGAGTCAAAGTTACGTTTCCTTCGTCTGTCCAACGTTGTCACAACCCTGTTGTCCTATTTCCATGAGGATCGTTACACGACTTATCGGATTATTACTTGAGCGACAGGCTTTCACTTGAGCCTAGAGAGTACGAACTTCTGAGACACATTCTTAGTCGCATCAGTGTCCCTATGTTCGACTCTAATATGAATCCAAATGGCTTTATTGATTGGCTTCACCGCTTAACAAGAAGGAGGAAGTGTTCAACTATAATAATAACACCGGGGCCAAATGTCTGAAGTTGGCAAAAACTAAACTACAACGGCATGATCTTGTTTTGTGGAACGAAGTTGTTTGAGGAGAAATGAGAAGCACCACGTGTAATATTTTCTACAAGTTTGTGATGCATAATCATTTTATTGGATCCTAAGAACAATATGATTAAAGAGCGAATTACAAGATACCATTTAAATAGATGATTAAAAATAGTTCCAATACAAAATTCCAATTTAGAGTTTTAAGTCAATAACTTATGATGCTAAATATATTACCCCCACTAGAGGCTAATAAATACATCTTTATTGACTTGTAAAATTGAAAACAAAATGCTTACATATGTATTGTTGTAATATTTCCTTTTACCAATTTATTATGTATATTAATCTATCAATCCACATCTAAAGGTTCTATGCCATATGAATTAAAACCATGAGTGCATGTTATTATGTTTTATGAACTAACAAGAAAAAAACTACTTT
Source organism: Sambucus nigra (assembly GCA_949130495.1). Lineage (NCBI taxonomy): Eukaryota > Viridiplantae > Streptophyta > Magnoliopsida > Dipsacales > Adoxaceae > Sambucus > Sambucus nigra. The sequence continues at coordinate 427,445,677 of OX422219.1, forward strand.
TAAAACAATAAGCAGTTCTTTTTCTTTTCTTTACTCAGCAATCATGCTAGAATTTATATTTACAAATTTTTTTAATTTGTAACCCTGAAGGACTCTTGTATCTTGAAATAGAACATTGTTCCTAACAGGGCACATATTAAAGCCAGTTGAAAACAATATCTTAAGAAAAATTGAAACCCTGTGGCAGTGATTAAAACCAACTAAAAAGTGAAATATACATATTCAATTAAATAATTATATGTGCATAGAAATTTAAGTAGATACATATTTTAATGAAAAAAAGATAAATTTGAGTAACGGTAAGAATTTGTGAAATTGAAATAAGAATTAATTCAAGAGCTTTGGTTGAATAGTTCTAAGAATTAGAACATTTCTAAGAATTAATGAAAATGAAACATACATTATAAAATCTGAGCATTTATAAGAATTACTGAAATTGAAATAAGAGCATCATCGATTGATGACAAAAAATAGCACAATACATTTATTCGGGAGCTTATATAGACGAGAGTGACTTTTTTTTATGTAGAAAAATACATGTATTCCACCAATTTTCGAACCCGAGATTGACGACATAAACAAGAGATTCGGTCGGTGGCCAGCGAGGGTGGTATTTTAGATCGATATACATAGTCGTCGTGAGGGGTTATTTTTTTGGGAGTCGTAGGGTAGAGGATAACGAGCATGAGTGGCTTGGGTTAGAGGAAATGAAGGATTTTCTTTTCATACTAGAGAGAGTTTTAGGAGGGTATATAGACTTTGGCCAAAAACAAGCGGGAGATACATATTGCACTCTCCTTTCTTTTTAAAATTAAATAAGTACGTATCGTGACATGATTTTGATGAAGCTGAAAGTATATATAATTTCGTGACATGAACATTATTTCGCCAAAAGTAAAGGATAATTCCACGACATAAAACACATGTCTCCAAAAGTAGGGCACAAAATTCACAACATCAATTGGATGTCACCGAATGTAAATGACATTGGCGGGGGGGGGGGGGGGGGGGATTTTAGTGTGGAGCCCACCAAAATAAAACCTTTTTGCGACACATATTTTTTTTACGAAAAGTATGTCCTTTGGTAATACAAAAATACTGATGTCACTAAGGCGTGTCGCACATTTGGCTTTTTCATATAGTGGTAATGGTTTAGTGCCAATTTTCCATTAAATCAACATAGACGATATTGGCCCATCAGCTATACCCCCCACGTCCATGTGCCACACCCCCTTATCAGTAGCTTGGACCATATAACATCCATGTGCCACAACCCCTTATCAGTAGCTTGGACCATATAACATCCATGTGCCACAACCCCCGTCTTAGGGGCTAGATGAGCGACCAGCATTAACATGGGATATAACACTAAGTTTTGGATGGAATAAAGTTTCTTTGGTTTTGGGTAATAAGGTTTAGGAAAATGCTATTTGTATATTGTAAAAGAATAGTAAATTGTTTTTATAGGATAACATTATGTCGTCATTTCTCAGTAAATTACAAACCTTGGGGGAGGTGATGACTCCCTTTGTCCCCCCCCCCCCCCCCCCCCCCCGAGTAAATGCATTAAGGAGAAGAATATCTCCTAAATTCATTAATCTTCTGAGCGAAGAAAAATTAACATGTCCAAGTCTACTATGCCATAAATATAAGGAATCAGAGAGATAAACAGAAGAATTAACTACATTAAAAACAGAGTCAATGGTTACATTTAATTTGAATAATCCCTCACACATGTAACCCTTTCCCACAACACCCCATTTTTTTTATAAAAACAAACTGATCAGATTCAAAAACCATTTTAAGACCCTTTTTACTCAACAGCGAGCCTGAGACCAAATTTTTCCTAATGTCGGGCACGTGCAACACCTCATTTAACGTCAAGACTTTTCCAGAAGTGAATTTTAAATCCACCTTCCCTTTTCCAGAAGTTCCTATCCGCATCCGAGTTTACTCAATCAACCACGGTACCAAGGCAGACTCACTCATGGACATGGTAAAAATACACAACGGTGGAAGCGATCATATTCCCTCCTGAAAGTGGAATAACGATATCGCACTCATATGCGGGACGGTATGACCTGGGGATATACTCTCCCTGCTCCTCAAGCTAGGGGATTCACCCACATCGTGCAACCTCCCTGGATCGCACTAGAGAAAAATTATAATCTGGTTGTCCAACCTATGCCCGGGGAAGCCTGTGGAACCAACCTCTAAGATACAAATATACCATTCATAAACATATATATTTATTTTCGTATCATATCATATATATACAGTAACAACTCCCGTATATAATATATATCACTTCTCAATATATATGGCTATAATTGTCAAACTCTTATAGAGATAACCAATATTCCGAATGTTCCTGTTCGTAATAGCATATAAGTATTCACACACTTACAATACTGAACTGATAAGTATTCTCTTACTTAATATATAACTCGTACCTTAATCAACTTTAAGGATTTATTTATAATCCCGAATATACCAATTCATAATAATCAAATAAGTATACTATCGACTTATTTTAGTTCCACAGGTATCGCATCACCTATAATAGGCGTCAATAGACGTATCAGATAGTCGCTAGACTCCTTGTTAGCCCATACTAGATTCCATCCTAATCACATCCTAGGATTTACTCACATGAAATCGATCCATATTTATTCTAACCGCATAAATATATCTATACCCACTTGTCGAAGGCCTCACTCGAATGTTACTCGACCCGATTATACCTTAAGTCCATACCCCTAATTATACACTAAACTAATCCAAGGTTCTATCTTTCATTCCAAGGATTACTCACCCTCAATTACCGTCATATAGGAGTCTTAATTTCATAACTAGGTTTCCTGCCACAAAAATCTACAATTGCTATTTAATCTCCCCGAACTCAAAGAGGGGAAAAACTGACAACTTCAACAAAGGTGAATCGATTCGCCCTTAATGCGAATCAATTCGGTCTAGCGAATCAATTCGTTTTCCATCTGAATTGATTTAGAAAGTGTTCTTCAAGTAGGTCTTCACATGCGATTCGATTCGGTCTCAATCCGAATCGATTTGAACTGAGACAGTCTTACATATCTCCTTATGTGAATCGATTCGGTCTAGACCCGGATCGATTCTCCATGTTCAGAGGGCACTGTTTGGGCGATTTCTTCTTCTCCAAAATACCCAATTTGTAAACTCATACTCAAATTTTCCAAATTTATTTTAAGGGTTCTAACCCAAAATTATATAGTTTACCAACCATAATATGAGATACACACACTGAATTAAATAAAGCAAGTAAACACTTGCCTCGTGGATAAAATTTGACGACCTTGAGTCAAATCCCGCGGATTTTGGGCCAGAATCCCCTTTCTCTTCCTCTTCTTCCTTCATTTAATATCTTCTTTCTTTTCTCCCTTTTCTTTCTTCTCTTCCCCTCTCTCTCTCTCGTGCCTTATAAGAGAGAAATAAGGGCTTGTCCCTTATAAACACAAAAATGACTCGTTTACTTAATTACAAGTCCCTACTAGTCCAAAAAATCCCCAAAACTCAAACACTACCCCCAGATACTCTATTCTGGAAATCTTAGCCATTCCAAAACCAACCATGCACTGGAAATCTCCATCCGAGTCACTTAACTAAAATTCACTAATTAAACCAAACACATCTCAATACGCATTTTCTATAACGTAAAATAATTCTCGTCGCTTTACCCAGTTGCGACATGACATAAAGACATTCTGAATTATTTACTGAGTCCCCAAAGTAAATGTAGCACGATTTGATAAACATCTAACGCTTATTAATCTAGAATTTACTATTCATTAAAATTCCTAAAATTACCAAATTATTCCCACTTATGTAATTTAAATATCCATAAAAGTAAGGGGTAATACATTATATTTTTCTCTAGTGTTATCCAGGGAGGTTGAACGATGTGGGTGAATCCCTTGGATTGAGGAGCAGGGAGAGTATAGACCTCAGGTCATATCGTACATGACTGCCTCCACCGTTTAGTATTTTAACCATAACCATGAGTGAGTGTGGCTTCGTACCGTGGTTGATTGAGTAAACCCGGATACGGATAGGCACTATGAGACTGCATCCTCGAGTTATAGCTCGGTGGGATGGTTATTATACTTATGATTGTAATAGGTATAATTATTACTTGTTGCGTATAGTATATTGTTTTGTATGAAGATGTGAAATCATATAATTTAGACTTGTGTAAAGTGTAAGATGAATAAAGTTTTATTCTCATTCTGTGAGCTTCTTATCCAGATTTAAATTGTGATTTGTATATTAAAATGAGAATTATATATACGAGATTTTATATACTAAAGTGAAAAATGGTATTTTTAACTAGTGAAAGTTACGGATTTTGATCGGTATAGTTATATATATAGAAAAGAGAATTATATATATAGCACATTGATGATTGTATCAACTAAAAGCTTATGTAATAGCTTATGGTATAACCTATTATATCACGCAAGGTCACTTATAGTTAGGAGGATTTGGAAGATGTGCGTAAGAGATTAGTTAGGCGGGATAGCTTAACTAGGTTGTTAAAAAAAATGTATGTGATTGGTGTGCACTATTTAGAAGAGGGGTGAGGTTTATCTCATGAGAGTACGATACCAGTTTAAATATGAGAGATTTCATATTTTAAAATATGAATTTTAAGCACTTGCTATATATTTTCAAAACTCGAGCTCTGACATGTTCCTTTATTTTTCCCTTCTCTTCCTATATATGTATATATATTAGGTGTCCAGACATAGGGACGCCTGGATGATGATTCTTTCGAGTAAGACGTTTGCTGCAGTTGCTGTGGATGCAGGCAGGTTTATTTTAGACGCTTCTATCCTTGTAATCTAGATAGGAAGCATTGTAGTAACATTCTGGCCGATTGCCCAACTATATTCGTTTATTCTTTTACCGCCTTTTAGTGCGGTATTCGATTTGGTTGTATTATGTTATCGAGTGTTCGATTATTTTTATTTTAGTTTCGTGTATATAAACCGTGTGAGTGTTTTATTTAGTTGGTTTGGTTAAAAAGATTAGTTAATATAAAATTTTGATGCCAACCTAATAAGTTATTAGTAATTAAATTGGTTTTCGACATAGATGCTGAGAATGAACCATATGAGACTCCTATTTTAATTTGGTATAGCATTGATCACCCTGTATTTTAGTTAGGTGGGGTGTCACAGATGGTATCAGAGCATCAGGTTCTAGTGTCCCTAGGAATCTGTGCGGATGTACTACGCTTTTAGTGTTTCTTTATATTTGATATAGACCCTTATGATTCGAATTGTTGGTTCCTATTGTGAGATTTCGTTCTCCTTCCATTATGTAAGATTATAGTAAAAAAAATTGCGCCCTCGTTCGAGATTCATGTGCTGATCGAGGAAGGGCGACCAAGGAAGGCCGTTATGAGGGAAGGAAGAGGGATAGCTTAGTTGGAACTATTAGTTGAAGACGAGGATGAGGACCGTAATTGAGGTCACTTTCTTTGTGGAATTTTTATGAATTACTGCAACGACTACTAGAATATAGTAGTTATATTTATTTACGTACCGCTATAGTATGGAGAGTGGTGCTAAAATTGGAATTTCCCAGTGAAGAAGTTAAATTAGGAAAAAGTATGAACGGTCTTTGATAAGGACCATTCGTTGAAGTTTAATTTATGCGAAGGAAGTGTAGCATTATTCAGTGGAAGTAGAAGGCTCAGAAGCTTTCACTTAGAGCAGGGTATGGAAATGCCTAGATGTGAAAATTTGAGGAAAATTTTTCACTCTTTGGAGAAATGTTGAAATGGTGGGAATGGTGGTCACCATATTTGGGGGAGCAGAATGTTTTTCTCACAGAGTAATCTTACGAATGGTTTTAGCCATTAGTGCCATTGGTTTATCGAAAATGAAGAGAATGCAGTTCTTGAATTATTCACATGAGGATCGGTCAGAGGCCGACGTTGAATAAAGAGTTATATGGATGAGTAAACTTTGTATTGAATTAAGGTAGGTACAATGAGGAGAGATTCTTTCAGTGGAATGATAGGCTCACTAGTAAGTTGTGATACCCCGACAAATTAAATACCGGGTAGCTACTCCTTTATTCAAATTAATACAAAATGTCAAGTTGGTTCAGTTCATAGCATCACTGTCGAAAACATTTTAACAATTACTAGCCACCTAATATTTATAAAGTGGGTTGTCAATTTTAACCAAATTAGATTAACATGCAACAAGTTTAAATTATAAAATAATGATACCACAGCCACAACACAGTCACAATTGAATAATAATGGAAAAATGAATCTGGAGGAATACTCCTCTGAATAATTCGAATACTGAATAAAACCAAATACAAAGTCTGAATCACTAATTAATTAAGTCCAAAACTGAATAAATAAGCTGTCTCTAAGAAGGAAGGGGCGACATGCCCTACAGATGACTAAATATGGAATGGAGTCCAAGAAAAAAGTGGAGGCGTCTACTATCGAGGTCCTGTAACTTCTACAGCACGTCGCTGGAATGGAACTTCTAAGCTTGGTGTCCTTGTGGGCACCTAAAAGGTTTTACAAGAAAATAGATTTGAAAGAAAACGGGTCAGAGCCCGATTTTGAAAATATTTTAAAATATAGCAAGTGTTTAATATCATTAAACAGTGAATATAAAATAAATGATAGTGCGTGCACTCACATGAGGTCCTCACCTCTCAACTAATTGTGCACTCCTAATGTACCCGTACCCCTTTCTAGTTCTTCCACTTTCTAACTAGTCCAATCCATAACCTGACTTTACTATACATTTCAAAGTTCAATTCCCGACATCTTAATATAAACTAAGGGTCTTACTCTTTATACCTGAAAATTAGTTATAATGATTACTAAGAATTTCCCATTTTAACTCAACTAAAACTGTTATAATTATTCACGCTTACACTTTAATAAATAGTCCATTCCAATTATTAGTATATTAATTTCACCATAAATATACAATAATGGCACCCCTAGGCTAAGATGCGGTGCACACATACTCTGCTATCAAATCCTGGTACATCACGTACATAGGGACCACGTATTCCGAATCTCTTAGGAACCATTTCAATAAGCAACAATCACACATAATGGAGGCGAACATAGTTCACATACCCATAGGTCACGCACATACCTACGCTCCCATGGTTAGTTAACTTATTAACTCACCAATAAGTCATTCTTTTACCTATGTCCTTGAGGTACCAATCTAAATCCCCCCGTAGGCACACAAAGATCAGATGGCCCTGATCGAAAGTCGACCTCCCGTGACAGCAATAATGGTAGGTATGTTATACACATATAAATCCATATACTAAGCATTCACACCTCTTAGATGTCTTATAATAATAAAAGAGGTATATTTTACAATTATCATACCGTAATTAAATCTTGTACGTTTATAAGTCTCCGGATAATATACAATTTAGATCGTCAACACTTCTCATGTCCTAAATTTAAATACTTACAACCTAACCCATATAAGTCACCCGGCCTTTATGTAATTCTAAGTTTTAATCCTCAACGTACTCCAATCTCACCAATATATCCAATAATCATCAAAGAAAGAATAACACTCAATTAAATAAGCCCATGGAAGGTTTGAAACTAAAATTGGGCCGAAAAGGACCATTCTGTAAACTCGTTAGAAGTCACTGAAATCTCGTTCGAACGAGGTCATTCGAACGATTATCATTCGAATGAATGGCTTCGAGCAAACTATGAACTCGTTAGAAGGGACACTGGAATCTCATTAGAAGCTTGTTCGAATGAGGTCGTTCGAACGACCTGGGTTGGTCTTCTAACGAGATGGCAGGGAATGCCCAAAATTTTCCCAACTTCATTTTTCACCAAATTTTTATCTCCAAATCCATCCTAAGATCGTACCAATTAATTTTTTATGTTTTTAAACTACTCTAAGTCACCCTAGGTCACTTCTTAACATATTTTTGGGGTAAAATCTTATTAATCAACATGTAATCACCATAAATCCCCAAATCTTGCCCCAAACCCTATGAACCTGAACCCATAATTTAATTGAATATAAAGACTCCTTATTAATCCGTTTTCAAGTCATCAAAAGTTATATTTTGGGTACTGAATTCATCCATAACCATTCTACATGCAATCCCTATCCAAAATTATGAGTTCCATAACAATTCCATTGGGTTTTCATCAAAACTTTCAAGGCATATAAAGTTTCTACACTAAACATGGAGGAAATATTCCTTGAAATTAATGACATCAAATGACTTGCCTTAGATTTGTTCTTCAGATTTGTTGTTGATGACTATAGGGTGATTTTCTCCTCTTTCTTGTCACAAATCCTTCCAAAATGGTGGTGATGGGTGATGATTTTTTGTTTGGAACCTCTTATAACTCCTCTTTAACTTCTCTCAAAACCCCCGTAGCCCACTCTCTTGCCTTTGGCTAATAATGGCCTTAGTGGACTCTCTAATAATATATAATTGAACTCTAAAATTCGTAGGTTTTAATTTCTCAATTTTTAAAATTACTAAAATACCCTTCTGGGTTGCCGGTTTGGCCTAAAAATGCCCCGGGACCTAAACTAAATGCCCGGTTAGTGTTTTCTGACTATCTCGACCCTTCCGGACACGTTGGCGCACTCAAAATGACCCTTTGGTTGATAAAAATATAAATTACTTTTTAATCTAATTAAATTCATTCTTGACGCGACTGACACGCGCGTCTCAACTTAGCTTCCCAGATTATCGTATTTCTGCCTCGCGACAATTTTAATATTTTCAATACTCATATATTACCATATATTCTCATTAATATTTTATTTTAACATCATACTCAAATACCAACTCACATCTCGCTAGTACTTAATTCCGGATTAATTTCCAAATTAATTCTCATTTAATTCAATTAATCCATTAAATAAAATCAATAAAAATTACGGGGTATTACATAAGTGTTGCTAACACCTATGGGGAAGTTGTGTTTGAGGAACCCAATTGGTGGACATCCACCCATGGAATGCATTGAAATAAGGCAGTTGAGTCCGGTAACATGTTTCCTTTTAGTTCGAGGAGCTAAGGGAACTATGAGGGTGAATTGTCAGGATCGAGGCTATAGAGTATGAGATACTAATAACCTTTACATGGTCAGGGAGGCCATAGATAGGGAATTATTGTACTGTGAAATGTAGAACCACATGCTTTGATCTTGCCCGGTAGGAGTTAAAGGACAAGAGTAGGGTGCCTAGATAGGGCATTGATTAAAGTAGTTTTTGGTTCAGTTAGGGCAAACGCACTGTATCTGGGAACCATTTGGAGTAGCCAAAGTAATTGGCAAGAATGTTTTTATGAGTTTCACCTCGGATGAAGGAGGTATATTTTGTGTGGCAAGATTGAGTCACAATATTTTATTAGCCTTGGATTCTTTAGTGATTTGAGTTTATTGGTATTATCCATAACATTTTATAGTGTATGTCTATATATTTTTTCGCACTAGCACGGTTCTATTTTACTTCTGATTTAAAAGCAGGTGTTGATATTTTGAATTTATATCTGATTTGTACTTCTCGTTTTATGTGTGTTATACGAGTATGGTACTATTGTAAGTGTAATGTATTTGTGGATGATTGGAGTGATAGTAGGCTAATGATTGCAAGATTATCGTATCCGCGGTTCTAGGGTGGAACTGGTTGTTTTTGTGATATCTCACCTGGATATGGGTTGAGCTCGCCTTTATTATAGGTTGGATTGAACTTCGGTGAGTAGAGGTTTCACTAGCATGACTTTAGTGCATGGGAACCCTATAGATATGATATAAGGTATGAAGGATTTATTATTTTACATGTTTTACACAAACATACCTCCACGGCCGATAAAGTTAAGTAGTAGTGTATCAGAGGGGTTCTTTATTTGGATTTCTCTTGCTAGACACTCCACGCATGAACCTTAACGACATTGGAAGTGGAGAGATGTTATTGTATGATAGGATGTTGGTTTTGATGATAAATTAGTTGATAGTCATGTGAAGATTAAAGGCTAATGGAAGTGGAAGTGATGTGAAAAAGCACGTTAATATTGATCACACGCAAGTAAGCGGGTGAGGTAAGGTTAGGGGAATTGATTTAAGTCTTATGGCCATGTCGTGGCTAAGAGGCAAATTATGATGCAACATGATTAGGTGTCATGATTGTAACACTTGTGTAGAGTATAGGCACCCCGATTAGTTAGACTTTCCATTTTTCACCGAAATGGAAGGATATGGAGGAAGAAGTGCGTTAGTATGGTTACGAGATAGGATGTTAGCAATCCCGATTGTGTGCCTTAGGCTGTTATATCTTGATGATCGACGATGCAAGGTAGTAGTGTATCGGGAGGGTTCTTTATTTGGATTTCTCTTTACTAGATGTCCCCGCATGAAACCGAGCTAATGTCGGGATTTAGGAAAGGTCTCGTCTGCTAGGGATATAGTTAGTATAGTACTCAATTTACGTGTGTCCGAAACACATCGATTGTAGGGTTATTAGGAAGTAAGTCCAGTGAAGCATGTGGCATGATTTTAGGAAGATTGTTGTGAGTTAACCCTGAGATAACCTTGATAAGGATTAAACTTCCAGGTATAGGAAGAGTTGGGTTTTAAGTAATTCGGGTTAGAGTACCCAAGTGTTGGCACCAGGCAGAGAAGAAAGTGAGGCCCATTTTTAGAGAGAGTGTTACGTGTGTGACGTTTGCAATAATGGTGAAGATAGGCAAGAGTTACAGGGTGTGTATGCACCTTGGTAAGTTGATTTTATATATATCGTTCAAAATAAAGGGGGCGTATTATATAAAACTGAAGAATATGCTTTGGGGAAGTTATAAATGGAATTGGCATGTGTTGAATGGAACGTCGTATCGATTATGCAATAATCCAATTATATAGGTGCAATAAGGGCTCGTACACTTAAGATGGAAGATTGGCGGGAGTAGTCAAATGCCAGTATAGTTTCCTTTTGAGTGGAATTCGAAGTTGCGAGGTAAGCGAATGGACGCTATGGGTGTCGGATTTTCGATAGGATCGATACGTTAGAGTGGTGATTGTAGGCTTGTTTTCTTTATATACGGTCGAAGAAACACTAGGTGTGGAATTTCATTGTTAGAGTTCATCTTAGGACCGAGGTGGTGTTGTATCATATAGATATTTAGTTAAGCTTGTGGTTAAGCTAGTGCGTTAGAGCATAGGCCTCGAAATAGGTGGCTACCGTGAATGAGTATATGGTAGGGTACCATTTGGGTTAGTAACTTTCTACTTGTGTGTACCAGGGTGAAATGTGATTAGTGATCCTAGATTGGTAGTACCAGCCGTATCCAAAATAAATTTCGAAGATGAAATTCCATTGTAAGGGGGAGGGGGAGAATGTAATAGCCCGTACTTTTATTATAAATATTTAAATTACATAAGTGGGTGTAATTTGGTAATTAGAGGAATTTTTATAAATAGTAAATTTCAGATCAATAAGAGTTAGAGGATTACCGACGGGTGTTACATTTACTTTGGGGACTGAGTAAATAAGTCAGAATATTCATATGTCATGTCGTCAGTTGGGTTAAGTAACGAGAAATAGTTTACATTGGAAAAACGCTTGTCAAGAAGTGTTAGGTCTGATTAATGAATTTTAGTTAAGTAACTTGGATAGAGATTTTGAGTGCATGGATGCTTTCGAAATGGCCGATATAGTCAGAATAGAGTATCTGGGGCAGTGTTTAGGTTCTGGGGACTTTTGGACTAGTAGGGACTCGCATTTGAGTAAACGAGAATCAAATTTTCTAATTTTCAAATTTCTCTTATTTTCCAAACTTCTCAAAATCTCTCATCTTCATAATTATCATACATATACATATAATATGCTTGTTCGCGTTTCATCCCACACATATTATGATTTCCCAATAACGATCAATATCGCGATGAACGCTCAAATTCTATCTTCTACATTTATTATTATTTTGGGAATATTCTTGTAGATGACCTCACCCTAAATTTTTCATGGTATGGGTCGAACGATTCCAATCTCCATTATATCAACACATACACGCACTTCATGGGGATAAAGGAAATTATTAACATATTCCCATGAGAAACCTAAAGGGAGGGATGGGTGACTAACACCTTCCCATTCCATAACTTAGCTCCCGAACCTCCGATATATTAATTTCGTATGCATCAGTTTGTCCTTAATGCCGCTCTCTCGAAGTGGAAACATGTTCTTTTTCCTGTTTTGTGCCAAATAGATTGACGACTCCATATCTTTACATCCACCCCACACCGACGACGGCCAAAGCACCTTTCGAATATGGGTGTGAGACCGCGACACAGTTATTTCTCGAGGGATCCTCCTCCTTCACCCCCCGAACGCTGCGCGCCCGGGGTGGCCACAAACACAATACTGAGACCAACCATAGAAATAAAAGAGACCTTAAAAATACTTAGTGTTTTAGATGTGGGAAAATGGGTCACTGCTAATTGTAGGGTGAAACTGAACAACGCAGCTAGAGCTCATATCAATAAGACCTGTGATGATTCAAGAGATTCCGAAGAAGATGAGCCTGAATCATTCAAAACTTTTGACACTTGCATGTCTTTTTTTGCTAAAATTATTTATGCCGATGATGTGTCTACTAGTAATAATGAACCTAATATTATAATGCGTAGTTCTGTTATTATCTATGATGTCTTGCCTATTTCTGTATTATTTGCACTCTTCCTAGATAATGTTAATGTTGTTGATACTATTTCTAGTAGATCTACAATGATGTGTGTGAGTCAAAGTGAATGCAACTATGAAGAATTGAATGGGTGTGTGAGTTCGACAAATGAAACGTTAGGGGAAAATACACACATTTCACTGAATGAGTTCAAGAATGATGATCTACCTGACATTCACACACTATACACTAAAACACTTAGGAAGAGTGCCAAATTAGAAAAGACTGTCAAGGACTTAACTGAAAGAATTAAAGACTTAAGCCTAATGGTAAAGCATAATGATGAGGATTATATTAATCAGTGTCTGGCCTATGAATCCGAAAATAAATATTTTCTTGAAAAAATTAAAGAACTCTAAGAGTCAAATGATGTTTTGGAAAAGAAATATAAGGTAACTTTGATTGAATTGGAAAAAATCGAAAGAAAAGCTTTCAACTGTTTTAAAAAAAAATCTAAGTTTGAAAACAATTTTAATTGTTTTGGAGATTGTGTTGCCTTAAGCAAAACTAATTCTGAAGATAGAATAAGCATAGGTTATGATAAAAAGAAACAAAGACACAAAATAAATGTATGCAAAACATAAAATTTGTATCTCTAGAAAAAGACCTACCGATCTATGTCCTGGTTTTCAATCCATAAAACTTGATTTTGGGAATAAGAAAAAAGGGCTAGACATCTTGATGGAAAATTGTCCCAAGCTTACATCTGAACCTAAGGCCAAATATGTTTTCCATTGTGAGAAGATTTGAACCTGAATGGAAAACCGTTTCAGTTAGACCTATGGTCAATGTTCAGTAAATTGATAAACCTATTTTCAAGGATTTAAAAATCACAAACAACCGTCGAGCCACCAATACCATTTTTTCTGCGATGTTTGTGTACACTATATAGATGAATGTTTTCAAAAAAAGACTTTAAAAGCCTATCTATAAATCACTTGTTTATAAAAAAAATTAATTATTCTAGATAGAGCAGAAACCATTGTGTACTTCCTAAGCAGCCCAATAAAAATTCTAACTATAGGAATAGGAAGAAAAGATCTCACGCTAAAACGAAGTCTAAGAGAAAGGTTCCTAAATATATTACTAAACCAAAATATCATAAACCTTTAAAAACTAGAGGAATGTTGGTTAGAAAGGATGATTTAATACCCCAAATAAAGTGTACTAATATGATAAGTGCTTTAAAAGCTGAACACACTGCTTCTAGTAGGTACTTAGACTCTGGATGTTCTAAACATATGACAGGAGATGATACTAAATTAACCAAAAAAACTTTATTCTTAAGAGTAAATGTCTTGTTCGGGGATGGAGTATCAACTCAGATTATAGGCAAAGGAACACTCCAAGAAAAAATACTTCATATTCTTAAAATGTCCTATTAATGAGAGGTGTTAAAGCTAATTTGTTGAGTATTTCACAATTTTACGACTCCAGTCATACAGTCACATTCTCAAAAACAAATTTCAAAATCTTAAATGATAATGGTGACTGCATTCTTACTGGTCACAGGACCCCAGACAAATGTTAAATAGTAAATTCGGGTAATGAGACTTGTAGGTTAGCGATACTTGATGATAATGAAATATGGCATAATCGTTTGGGTCACATAAATGATGATAACCTTAACAAATTAAACCCATACGATATAGTTATAGGTTTGACAAAAATAAAACCAATTATAAATGTTATTTATGGGCTGGGTCAAGAAGGAAAAATTATTAAATCTTCTCAAAAGAAAGCTAAAGAAACTTTAAGAACAAAACTGCTAGAGCTTATCCACATGGATCTCATGGGTCATTCCCGAACTGTAAGCCTTTGTGGTAACAGTTATATTTTATTCATGGTGGATGATTTTGATCGATTTACTTGGGTTGCTTTTTCAAAACAAAAATATGATACATTCAGAGAATTTTTAAAAATTCTTTTAAGAATTGAAAATGAAAAGGACACCCAAGTCAATTGAATTCGTAGAGATAAAGGAGGTGAATTTAAAGACTTAGGCATAATAGAATACAATAAATTTAACGATTACTTACACGAGTTCAGTGCAACTAAAACACCTCAACATAATGGTGTTGTCGAGCATAAATATTGCACAATCCAAGAAATGGGTAGGGTAATGATACATGCTAAGAATTTGCCAAAATACTTTTGGGTTGAGGCGGTTCAAATAATGTTTCATATTATCAACATAGTTTACCTTCGTAAAAATACAAAACAAACATCTTATGAACTTTAGTATGGAAAAAGGCCTAATTTAAAATATTTTTTCACTTTTGGGAGTATTTGTTACGTTTGTAAAGACACATAACACCTGTCTAAATTTGAAACCAGTGGTGATAAAGCCATATATTTGGGTTACGTCCCTAATAGTCGTTCTTATCAAATTTATAATTTGCATACCAAAGTCATAATAGAATAAATAAATTCGATAGTTAGTGATACTAATATTGAGGGTAAATATCAAGGGCCAACTATAGTGGATGAGTCTGAAAACTATGTTACCTATGACTCTCCATAGAAAGTTGATCCTTTACCAACTGAGACACCTGAAGTACTTAATTGGATTTCTAAAGATCATCCCTTAGATAATATTGTTGGTAACCCTAAAGAGCCTATACGTACAAGATCCCAATTACACAACATTGCTCATTATGCATGCTTTGTTTCTTTAATAGAATCAAAGAATATAAATGAATAACTTAATGAATCATTTTGGATAGGTTATATGAAATAAGATCTCATCCAATTAAAAAGTCCTGACGTGTGGTATCTCGTACCTAGACCAAAAAATAAAAGGATTATTGGCACTCTTAGGATCTTTAAAAAAACAGATGAGTCAGGGATGATAGTTAGAAACAAAGATCGATTGTTGCCCAAGGTTATTCTCAAGTTAAAAGAATAGATTTCCAGGAAATGTTTGCTCTTGTTACACGCCTTGAGTTTGTTCGCTTGCTCTTGTCCATAACTTGCCACTTATAATTCACACTTTTTCAAATTGATATGCAATCCTCCATTTTAAATGGTATTTTGAGAGAGGAAACTTGTGTTGAACAGTCAGAGGGTTTCATTGATTCTCATTACACGAACCATGTTTATAGATTTAAAAAGTCTCTATACGATTTTAAGTAAGCCCCACGGTCCTGGTACGAACGCTTATAAATCTTTTTAATCAATAAATGGTTTAGACGAGGTTGCAATGACCATACATTATTTGTAAGAATTTTAATAAACAGGTCTTTATAACTGAGGTCTATGTCGATGACATAATATTTGGTTCTATCTCCTCATCTGAAGTTAAAGAATTTTCTAAAATTATGCATGGGGAATTCCAAATGTCTCTTATAGGCGAGCTATAATATTTCTTAGGACTTTAAGTCAAACAAAGTAATAATGGGTTATTCATCTCGCAATCTAAGTACGCATTGGAGTTAGTAAAGAAGTTAGTTTTTGATAATGCCAAAATCGCTAGGACTCCCATGTGTACTTCTACGAAGTTGTCCAAAGACGAACTTGGGAAACCAATAGATCCTACCCTTTATAGAAGCATGATATGCAGCCTGTTATACTTAACAACCTATCGACCTGATATCTGTATGATATTTGTATTTGTGACCGTTACCAAAGTGCGCCTAAAGAAATTCACCTTCTATGTGTTAAACATATAATTAAGTGTGTTAGAGGGATAATAAACTTAGGTATATAGTACACAAAAAATACGTCTAGCATAATTGTTGGATACACCGATGCTAATTGGGTTGGTGTTCTGATGATAGTAAAATCACATCAGGTGCTTATTATTACATAGGTAATAATATGGTAGGGGAGTAGTTAAAAGAAAAATTACACTTCCCTTTCCACAGTAGAATCATAGTCTATAGCAGGAGGAAGCTTTTGCGCGCAATTAATGTGGATAAAATAAATGCTTAGTGATTATGGCATTAATGAAGAAAAGCTAACCCGATACTGTGATAAACAAAGTGCGATTAATATCTCTAAGAATCTAATTTAACACTCCTATACTTTACATATTAAGATAAAACATCATTTCATACGAGAATTATTTGAATATAAAGAATTAGGAATAAATTACTTACCCACTGAATATCAACTTGCTGATTTGTTCATTAAACCTTTGGATAATATAAGATTTGAATCCTTGCAAAAATCCATTTGTATGGTATTACTTGAATAAACTCATATCTCCTATTACTATATCCTCCTATTGCTTTCTTGTTTATATTTTCGAGGATATAAGAAATAGTCATTTCAAATATGGCTTGTTGTGTAATTGGGTTGATAGATTTATTTATTTCTTGTTATTTAGTTTTTTGAAATCTCTTACCCCTTGTTCATTTGAGACAAAATGGGGGAGAGATGTTTGAGTTCATCTTGGAAATTTTAGTATATATTTTCAACTAAAACTATTGATATTTTCCCTGAGGTGCTTTATTTTTAGGAATCAATACCATTACTGCCATCAAATACATTTAGGGTATTGGTCTGCATGTAGTTGAGTTATGTAATTTTTATTTTCTAGGAAATGGGGCAGATAAATACTTACATAGGAACAAGGTTTTCTTACATTTTGTTATCCCTACGAGTCCTAGATGACTTAAAGAAAATTTTTTCTCTCATTTACAAGGAGGGATATTGAAGCACAGTATATAGTAGAGTCACTTGAGTCTACACTATATAGGAGCTTAACTAGTTTGGAAAAGAAGACAAAATTATTTTGAGTCTCTCCTATTAGAGTGCATCGTCCAGAAATGCAAAGTTGACTACATCAGTAAAGATCAAAGACCACTAGGTAGAAAACCAACACACAAACACACTATAGGATTTCACATTTACACATTTTTCTTCATATATAAGGTGTGTGTGTTAGTTTTGAAATAAAATAAATTTTATACATTTATTAGGAATTTTTAAACATTTAAAATCCATTTTTTAAAGAATTAAATTTAGGTTTTTAAAATGTTTCGGGTTTAATTTCATATATCAAAAATTCCTAAAACTTTCCTTGGGTAGAATTCGAAAGTTCCAGAGAATTGTGTGGGTGCAAATGATATTTTTTAAAGTTCAAAAACACGCATTTTTCAGCTGTCGAGATTCATACTCGTGTTGTCTTATATGCGTAGTTTTTTGTGTTTCTTCTGTGTCTATATTGCAGAATCGTATCTACACCGTTGGATTATATTTTATCTAAGGTTTTCATGTAATCTAACTTGATCCCTGTGACTCCAAAAGGAACCAATCAAAACCTTTTCCTTGAGAGGTTCATTGTGAAACTTTAGATTGAGAGTTCGAACAGACGAACTAATCTCAACCACTGATCTTACAAGAGCTTCTAGACCATTGCATTACAACTATAAATAATAGCCTTCATCTTCATAATTCCAATCTTTGTAAAGGCTTAGGGTCTGAGAGGAGAAGAAAGAGAGGAGAGAAAAGAAAAATAAAAGAGAGAAAATTCGTCAAAACAAAACAAACTCTGGACATATATTTATTCAAAATATTATAAGAGTTTAGGGTTTTATAGTTTCTATTTTAGATTGTCTTAGATCTAAATCTCTCCCTCAATAGCTTCAGGGAAAATAAATCTCGTTTCTGTTTTAGAAACTTGACGATCTATTTTAAGTGACACAATCACGTAGATCTTAGCTTGTTCTTGATTTCTTTAGAAAGAAATCACTCTCTCATGTTGGATCTATTTTGAAACTATTGTAACTTTTTTTATCCAAATTTTTTCTATATTTTTACAAATCTGAAATAAAGACTTTCGTATTTTCAGATTTGATAAATTTTTCAATTCGAAATTTTTTACACTAGAAATAATTTCTAAAGAATCTCTATTTTCAAGATTCTAAGTAATTTACAGATCTGAAACCTCTTTGAATAAAACAAGTCTAAGTCTAATTTCAATAGAGTGAAAAAGAGGCTTCATACTTAGACAGATTGTAATTCGTAGTGTTATTTGTACTTAAGTGTGTGTGTGAGTGCCTGCATGTGATTTAGGCACAACACTCATAAACACCATCACCCACAATCATTTAATAGCGTTGTTGGTCGAGAGATTATGGTCTTCTGAGTCGACATAAAGTGAAATGGAGAAAATGAGGAGAGCTAAGGAATGGAGAGGACAACATCAGAGCCTTAAAGAAGTAAAAAAAGAACCGAGGAGTTTAAGTGTATTTCTGGACTTAGAATAGGTATGCCTTGAGTGTATTTCTCATTGAATGCTTGTAATCCTTAAACTATTTTAGTGGATATTTGTTTTGAGGTGTAGAGACCCCTGTGGATGTTTTCCTAATTAGGTGGGGTTTTACCAGGTTAAAAATCTTGTCTTTGTGTGTGCTAATTTATTTTACATTACTGCAATCTGCATATATAGACTTATGTTTTAATTTAAAAACCTATTTCCAAGAAACTTGAATAAATAGTTTTGATAAACTGGTTTTTACACAAGTTGTGTATTATTAAAGGTTTTTACAAGAGTCTCTTTAATAAGTAATTTGGAACTCATTTAACCTTTTAAACATAAGTTAAAATAACTTAGTGAAGGATCTTCAGGGTCATGTTAAAAAAAAAAGAATTTAACTAGACAAATAAAAACTAATTAACCAAAATTAATGAAAACGGGATTATAATCACATCCCCACCATGGGTAAACATAACGGATTAAGGAATTTTGTTCGAAAATGCTATTAAACGGGTATATTCATTTAATTATAAACATCTAACATGAAGAAATTTAATTCAACAACGAAAGATTAAACTTTCACTCGAATTTGGTCACGAATGGATTGAAGTCGCAATATCTAAATAAATACTATCATTACATGATAAAGGAGGTTAAATGCCTAATATTTCAATTTCATTACACAAGGGTTCATGTAAAAGTGAGTAAAACCAAACCTTATCTTTTATAGCTTCATACACATTAATAGTGGAACAATTATCCTAACCTGAAAACTAGCTACTACACATTGTAAGAATAGTAGATACAACCACTTAACAAATGAAAATAACAAATTAGCCAACATCAACTAAATAAAAAGCAAAGAAAACTAATTAAGAAAAGCTTGAAATAAGAAATGGTGATATATTAATGAATAAGATAACACAAAGCATACTTACAAACAAAGGGGTCGAAACCCTTAGAGAGAGAAAAAAAGCATATCCCAAGCCCACGTATATAAACTATAAAATTTTATATGTACAAAACAAATGAGATGAATAACTATTTAAATAAAACCCTTGGGGCAAACATGTAAATAAAAAAATAAAATATGTAGGGCAAAATCAATTATGGACAAAGGCCGAATCGATTCTGGTGCATGGGAAATTAGATACTGATCTGATCTGATCCGAATCGATTCTCGCCAAATGACCGAATTGATTCTGATCTGATACGAATCGATTCCACCAGATGGCCGAATCGATTCTCCCCTTCAAGTTTAGATTCTTCTTCTCGAATCAACATGCGAAAAGATATATCATATGGATACACTTGTATAAAGACTTTAGTCCAAAAACCCTAATGTTAAAATGACAAAAATTTTATTCAATGTGCACTTTATGATGAAACATTCCAGAAATGCAACTAAACTTCATGCTTAGCACTTTAATACCTCCAAAAGTTCAATTATACTTCGCAAACCCTACACCCATTCATAAAAGAGGTTATCTGGTGAACAAATATAAAAATAGGTATTAAGGTACCCAAGGGGACTAATATTCATAAGTAATAAAGGCTAAATAAATGCAATGTTCGATAGGAATCGTACCCCCTAACTTACAAGTAGCACCATAAGATGGGATATATATAAAAAGGAGATAAATTCCACTTTCACGGGCGAACGATTGCATTTAAGTATGCAATAAGCCATTAAACTCATAGGTTACCTTAGTGGACGAGTGTTGTCTCGTGAGAATTTTCAGAGATGGAACCCATAAACATCAAAGTTTCACAAAATATGCCAAAGCAGTCCAAAAGACATGATCAACAATAATGAAATGTATTGCAACCATATTATTATCATAATGAATGAATTCACTCAAAAATCCGTACTTATTAACATTGGAACAACTTTAATGACAATTAAAACCTTAAAAAGTGGGAGGACGAAAGAGCAAAAGAAAATATATTTATTTAGCACAATATTTATTAACCGGATAAGCATTAAAGCGTATCATGATATCAATCATATACGGATATTACAATCAATAAATGAAATCATTAAGAATGGGAGGTAACATACAATACATGCGGGCATAAATAGTAAATGTAAATTGAAACTAAGCCATCCACATGTCATCAATTGAAGAATGCTATATATAAAATGAAAAATATGTATTATCAATTAAAGGATATCATCACTAAAGAGGTGAAATGCATTTTTACAAATTATTCAACAATTTAAACTTTTAAAATACATTGACCTTAGGATCACATAGGACTTGTGTGGGTTATAATCTAGGCTAGGCTCGGGTTATGAAATAAAGGGAATATGTACGGATTAAATCGTGTTTGGGGATGAAATACTTGGGATAATGAAAAATTATGGGCAATGTCTAAATTGGAATACAATTTCCATTACAAGCATTATATATAACACTATGTATATTAATGAAACACTTTCTCTTTCTTTTATTTTCTTCTTTTTCTCAACCTTTTCTTTGGTTTCTTTTATTTTTCACTTTTGTTTTTCTTTTTTTAGTTCTTTCTTTTACCTCACACTCTCACATGCTTAATTGCAAGCACATAATAAGAACATCATTCCACCCCAACTAACAATCCAAACAAAGGAATGGAAGGTAATATGTGTGGTTTATAACTCCAATTTGGAGTTGGTTATAGGATTTTGGGTTATTAAATGATAGCATATATTTAGGCTCAAAGGGATTGACGAGGGATAACATTTAAGGTGAGGTTAAGGTCAAAATGGGTTAAATAACAAAAATGGACTATGATCCCTTACCTAAAGTTTATAAAATTTTCGAGTCAAAATAACTTTAAAAATCATGCTCAAGTAATATATTTCAAAATATTAAATCAATTAATGAATGATTCAAATGAAAGAACAGTGAGATTACCAATGAATTTAATGTTTTCAATGAGGAAAGAGTAATGTATAAACACTCACAAATGAAAAAAATCCCAATGCTCACTTGGAGTAAGTATATAAAATGCAATAAAAGATTACCAATTTATAAACGCCATAAACCAAATGATTTAAATAACAAAAGTGTATGCGCTCATGGGTTTCAAAGTTTAATTCAAGAAGTTTCTTGTAATATTAATGATTTGACGACTAATGTCTAATAACTTCTAAAATCGAGAACATACATCGAATTATCTATTGGATTGGGCATTTATTGAAATTTATCATCAGAAACAAAGGCAAAATGCCCAATAAAGGATAAAAAAGAAAGAAAATATTTTTGAAAATGTTCAGTTTTTACAACAAAAGCATGCTTGGTAAGAAAACGTAATGAAATCCAAGAAACTACTAATGAATGGGAAGAATAACCCACACCCCAACTTAAATGTTGCATTGTCGTCAATGCGAATTAAGAACACAACATAAAGAGAGGAAAATAAATAAATTACCCACAATAGAGCACTCTCCGAATAACACAAGTCCATTGATTCTACAAAACATATTGGCACCAAGCATAGTAAAACTTTAACAAATTACACTAGAGTATAATGAAAAAGAAAGAGAAAATAATCTACTATGTACAACCTGCAATTTTAACTTTGAATTAACTATACACTAGAAGTTGAAATTCTTGGAGTTCCACCCAAAATATAATTTGACTTTGAGGAATCAAGTTGGTCCCTCATTTGAGTGCATACCTCCTGAAAAATAAGAATTCCGTTTGAACAGCGGAAGCCGTGTCGATCCCGTCCTCCTCATCCCGAGGTCGGTTCTCGCGTGCATGGGGAGAGAGAAGAAAGGTCATGTGCTCTTCCTCGGGGCTCTTCATCTGTCGTCAATTTGGGGTGATGTAAAGAAATAAAATCGCAAGCCTATTTTTCATGAAATAGGCAGACGATATATTGCCACCTTGAGAGAACGACATCAAAGACATACCAATGCTTATGAAACCAATTACTTCAGAGGTTCGGTAACCAAGTTATGGAATGGGAATGTATTAGGCACCCATCTAACCCTTTTGGTCTCTCATGGGCATGTGTTATTATTCTTCTTAATAACTCCATAAAGTGTGTGCGTGTTCCCAAAAATTGGAATTAAAAATATAATTGGTGCACTTATTGAGATAGCGATAGTTACAGTGAAATGATAATATGTGTTAGAAAAAATCCGAACATGAACCACAAGTATAGTATATAGAAATAATATATGAACAAAAGTAGGAATAGGAGGACTCGACTCTCGAATTTTACCCGATACGCCTACCTAGACTAAAAATGCATCAAACTCCACGTAGTTCGCATCCAACACGAGGGTGGGGTTTATCCCATAAATCCAACCGGGGAATTTATTACATGTGTGTGTGTGTGTGTGTGTGTGTGTGTGTGTGTGTGTGTGTTTCAGGCAATTATGTTTTTAGTGTGAGAAAATGAAATGAGAAATCCCCATTTGGAATTTATAAGCAAACCCTCTTTTTCTTGTTTTTGTGTATTTATAGAAAATAGAGTATGTGCAATACTACTAATAAAGGATTGGATATTAATGTGTATGATTTAACTAAGATGAAAAACAAAAGTAATAATTATATAACTAATGCGAAAATAAGAAAATTTAAAGAGAGGGAAGAACGATTGGACCTTCTTTAGATACTTGAAGTTTGATCTTGAATTTTAAAGGGATGCCCTTATAAGTGGGTGAAGATTGTAGGAGGAGAGGGAAGGTATTTTTGCAAAATGGGGTGTGAAAGAAATGCAAATGGAATGTGGGGAGCTGTTTCACATGAGGAAACCATGCTGACTTCGAGATAATGTTATTGAGAACATTGAAAGGGATTTTCTGAGGTGCCTTTCATAGTGATCTCATGATATTCTTATATAGGGTCAAGGGGAGTTAATTGGAACTATACTTGACCTGCCTATCGATAGGAAACCCTAAACACACTTCCAATAGGTAGGGAAATGGGTTTGCTATTCGACAGTCTCATATAGATTTTTCAGAATAACGATAGTAAAATGTAATCCCTAAGTTTGAATCGTGCATGGGGCATACCATTGGAAAGGGTATTCAATGAACTTTAATAATACATGGGTCACTCATAGGTTTAAGAATTGAATATGATCAAAGCAGGCTTCAAAGTGCCCGATGATCTTCTGGAGAAGAGATTCTCGAAGGAAAATGGATCGTTCGTTAGAACCGTAAGGCTGATTCACACATGGGATGACACTAAGAAATGCTATGCAGGGAATTTAGATGATCCATATATATTTTCTCATTTTAGAGAATTGATTGTGGTCAACGGGCCTCGGAAGCCCCATGTGACCTTTTGGAGTAAAGCAGGTCATTCGTCCGTACTAGAAGGCTAATTCATGAACATGGTACATCATTGGAAAGGGTATTTAGTGACTTTCAAGGAGTCATCAGGTCTCGTTCGATAAGAAGAGTTAACAAGAGTCGTATGATATCTGGGAGCGCTCGCTGGTCTCTATATCAGTTTTTAAGGGAAAATGGTTTGTTCGTCTGAACTGTAATGCCAATTTGCACATGAGGTGGACCGTTGGAAAGATGATTCAAGGCCTTTCAAAGATTCACTGGGATTTTTCCCTGACGAGAAATTTTATTAGGGTCAAATTGGGGACTGAGAACCCCCGATGGCCTCCCGATCGATTTCAGAGTAGGACCTAGGGTTTATTGTGAATGTGGAAGTGCTAGGGACCTAAAGAGATGCTTAGGAGGGGTCCTAGAATATTGTGTCTATAGAGGCCCTCGAGGTGTGAGCTTGGAGAAACTGAAAGTTGTAGAATAAACACCGCATGATTATTTGGGAAGGAGATCAATTATGTGGACCAAAGGGACAAGGATGACCTGTTTAGAGGGTCGAGGTCGATTCAAAAGATGTAACATTGTGTTGGGGATGAATAATACTATGGGTCGAGGATAATTCTGAGGAAATAAAGTTGAGTAGAAGATTCTATGGGTCAAGGTCAATTCTGAGAACCTCTAGTAGTGATGACCAATTCTAAGGGTTGAGGTAAATTCTAAGGACCTATAGTGGTGACGATCGACTCTGAGGGTTGAGGTCAGTTCTGAGGACCTAAAGTGGTCATGATCGATTCTATGGGTCCAGGTAAATTTTTAAGACCTAAAGTTGAGGCGACCGATTATACGGGTCGAGGTCAATTTTGAGGACCTAAAGTTGAGGAGACCGATTCTACAGGTCGAGGTTAATTCTAAGGACCTAAATTTGAGGGGACCGATTCTCCGATTTGAAGTCAATTATGTGGACCTAAAGTTGGGATGACCAATTATATGGGTCGAGGTCAATTTCAAGGACCTAAAGTTAAGGGGACTGATTCTACGGGTCGAGGTCAATTATGAGGAATTAAAGTTAAGGGGGCCGATTTTGCGGGTCGAGGTCAATTTTAAGGACCTAAAGTTGCGGTGACTGATTCTGCGGGTCGAGGTCAATTTTGAGGACCTAAAGTTAGAACGGCCAATTCTGCGGGTCGAGATCAATTCTAAGGACCAAAAGTTGAGAAGACCGATTATGCGGGTTGAGGTCAATTCGGAGGAACTAAAGTTGTAACGTTGGGGGGGAGAAGGCTCTCTTGGGTATTTTTTTTATTTACTTTGGGAGTGTTGATCTACTTATGGTTTTGTTGAGATTTTTTATTTTTTAGAGATATTACTTGGAGAGATATCTGACTGGGGATTATGTCCTTTTGAGAGGAGATAGCTTTGCTAAAGATGAAATTCTTAGGGTGGATGGATTGGGAGAAATTTTTGTCTTGAAATACCACTGGAAAAATTTGTAATACTGCTGGGGAAGCATTTGATTTTGTGGTTTGGGTTTCATTAGGGATGACTTTGGGTTTTGGTATTCCGCTGAGGAATTATAGTGGATTTTGGGATGTAGGTGCACTATCTGGGGAATATTTTTAGGGTTTATGTTTGGGGTAAGAGTGTAATATTAATTCGGCTCGAGATTTTGGGAGCTTTTTCCTGGTGGAGAAATGTTTGAATATTTTTTCGGAATTTTTTAGAGATATTCGGTATTTTTCATGCATTTTCTAGCATTTATTTTTACAAAATTTCAGGGGCTATCGACCGACATGTTATAGGGGTTACCGTTTTGCAATGAGTGGAATCTTGGGCTTCCTTGGGAAGAGGAACATAAAGGTGCCGATCAGTTTATTGTTTAGTCTCCTATAAAAAGGGACTAATCCCTCCTCATTTTTCACATCTTTCTAAGTGTGAATCTTCTCCTTGCTCTCTCTAAAATCTTTTTCTATGCCCTTACCTCTTGAACACTTCAAATGGCGAGTTCTTACAACGAGGAATACAATGTGGATTGGTTGAGTTTCGATGATTGGGCGGGCCTGGAGTGGAGAGCTAGGGTGCCCCTTACTTTGGGAAATGAAAATGCCTTCGACTTGTTTGAGCCAGTAGCTGAGGATCGCTTTCTTCTGTGTGAGCCCTAACACCACCATTCGTCAAGGGTGAGGAATCCTAGGGGCTATGTAGGTATATTGACCTTTAGCATTCTTTTTTCTTTTTCTTCTTTTCTTTATTTTCTCGTGCTTATGAAAAGTTTTTTTTTCTTTTTTGGTTTTGGCAAACTGACATCACCCATTTGAGCATGCGTTCCAGGGTGACGACCGGGTTGGGGGATGTATGGGAGCATCTTCTGTCCATGGTGCAGTGGGTAGTTACTTCTGCTGGCTTTGGCTATTTGGAGCAGGCTTTAGACGAGACATCACGCTCCACTGTGGTTTTATGCGCGTTGGGAGAGAGGTGGTGGGACACTACCCACATCATTCACATTGGTTTTAGGGAGGTAAATGTGACTCCCATCGATGTTGAATATATGTTGGGGACATATTACGAGGGTGTGTAGATGGAGGTGGACCATACAGCGAGGTTAACACCGAAGGCGATTTATGCAGCGTTGGGGGATGTGGGTAGGATAGTTTTGGGATATTCTATCTATATTTACTTTCTTAGGGAGGTGATATTGAGTAGGATGATTGATGAGACTAATCAACGGAAAGTGAGGTAGATGGCCCGATTATTTATTTTTCTTTTGTTGGATGGTTTTTTGGTGCCAACGAGTGATGGCATCGTCCTTCTCTTATTTTTTCCATTTTAAGGATATTTTTTGATGTCCCTCTTTGTGAATGGGAAGCCTGACTTTGGCAACCCTTTACTCTTCTTTGGATGCATTGATCTGATGCTTCCCGCATATTTTATGGGGTCCACGTACCTTTTATAACTAACTCTCTTATATCTTTTTATGTACTTCTATGAACTTTCCTTTAGCTTATTTTTGCTAATTCATGTCTTCTTGCAGACATGGTTCTATGAGTTGATAGGAATCCATGTGAGATTGATATACCTTAAAGACAAGGATTTAGGGGACTTCAGCTGGATGTACCAATGGAGGAAGTCCAATCGATAGTCGAGCCAATATTTATCTCTGGAGGAGATGTAATAGGATCTAAACACACTGACGAGTGATCAGGTTATTCCTTTTTCTTATGAATCCCTTTTTGGCATATTCTTTGTTTTCATGCATATTAATCTTTGTATGAAATTGTAGGTGACCTTTTACCCCTAGGGTATGGGTCCTCAACACACGGGGGTGATTGGCATGCATGCGCATATGCGACGGTTGATGGAGCATGATTTCGGATACTCCTAGTACTTGGGGGAGAGGGTTGTGTGATAAATCATGGAGTATAAGGTGGAGGTGTCCCCGATGTATATGAGGTGGGTGAGGGAGATGTCCACTGAGGCTAGGGCATCGATGATTGTTGGCGAGGCTTGTTCTCTCTACAAAGATACGGCTACGACCTATGACTACCTGGAGTTCATGATAAAACTGTTTGATGCCTTGACTCCTACGACTTTGGGTAGGGGTACCAGCAGGACGATGGGAACTTCCCAAAGTACGGGTGGTACGTCTTTAGTGGCGGCAGCGGTAGTGGAGGCTCTACTTATTCAGGTCACTCCACCCCCTATAATTTTTGGTTGACTAGGGGGGAATCATTAATCTTGTCATACGGCTCTAATGAAGAAGATTCGGGCTTGATGGGGCTTATAAAGGATGCCCTTCAAACTGAGGTATATTTTTCTTCTTTTGTCCCTTTTATTTCATTCATTGCTTTTTAGTCACTAATTGACCTTTGTTTATATCGCCTTGCTTCCAGCATCTTCGGGTGTCGACCACTTGGCTAAAGGATATTAGCTTGCAACTCATCATCGAGGGAAGTGTGTCTGCTGCAGGGATTAAGGGTTTAGACAGAGAGAGATGGATTGTGGGTTCGGGATGAGTCTTGTAGTTTTTCATTTTTTATTTTCATGAAAAATGTAATCATTCAATGGAAGTATATATATGAAGAAGATTTTTATTACTCATATTTATTTTAATGACTTATTCTTTACTTTGTTGTTGAGGCTATAAAAAATGGTATATTTATTTAGAAAAGAGATTAAATAACTCGAGGAAAAGACTTATGATGAAAAATGATGGGTAAAAATGGGTAAGCAAGAAGAAATAACCCGAGGGTTTTAAATAAGGATTTTTTTTTTTAGATTTCAGTTTTGGCAAAAAGGGAAAGAATCTTGTAAAATAAGGTGGTTATCGATCGGCATACCCCTTATCCTGCTTATGAGCATATGATTCAAGTCAAATCCCTCTAAGGATTTGATTGAACTTTTTTGAATCTCAAAGTACTTTGTAGGGTAGGAATTCATTTGGTCTCCTCTGATCTCTTTTCTTTAGACAAGACTTTTTTGTATAAAAAGGGGTTGTAACTTTTCATCAATTGTCATTTTCTTCTCCTTTTTTTTCTTGCTTTCTCCTCCATTATTTACCAAATGGACCTTTTGATGCATGCAAAATTATCTTCCTACCTCGAAAGTCTAGAAGCCATGTGCCTGTATAAAGTGGACTACGAGGCTTTTAACTTACATCGAGTCTCCTTGTGGCGTAATCGAGGTATTTTATCAAAACATGTTGGCGGTGGTAGGGCAATTCCGGTACCCTGAAGACCACATTTTTTTCTTTGGTTAAGATGAGGTCTGCCAAACCAACGAAGAGTTCTCATCCATGCTGGGAATCAATCCTAGTGTAGTGGCGACTATGCCCAAATTTTCTCGTTCCCCCCGGGCCTTTTTGGCGAAGTTGCTCCACATTTACTCTTTAAAGGATAGATTGTTGGTTACTATGGGGTTTATTTGTCTTCCATCTATCATGTATTATGTGCGTCTGAGGTATTTCAACGATGTGGGCCATGCAGGAGTTATTGCCCTAGGCCTAACTTCGAGGCTTTTGCTAGTGATGGGAGACCTAATTGTGGACCCTCAGTTAGCTACAATCATAGCGTGGATGTCTTACCATTGTTGTAATACGGTGGTGACACCGTAGGAAACCCCGAATGGTCTAGATGCTTGGTGGGAAGGTCGCTCTAATTTTTTAAGAGAGAGTTCGATGATACTGTTGATGTGGATGGCTAAGAGATTATGCCTGGAAGTTCCCCCTGATTCTCCCTTAGCAGTCGTACCAAATTTGTTTACTCGATACTCCATCAATTTCGGCCTACCCATAGAGATTTAGGTTAATTGTTTTGTGGAGAACATGTCCCGATGCCTTCGCTAGTCGGTGCCATATTTTGGGGGAACTATAGTCTCTTCTGGAACTGGGAGAATACCGGTATGTCTTGTTAGTTTTGTTGAGGCAGACTTCATTCTATTTCCCTTGGCGACTTATGAATCAGGATGGATGGGAGCAAATAATGCCTCCTCGCACACTCGACCTATTTGCGATAAAGAACTTGAATGAATCCATGTGTATGAGGTTACATTGTTTGTGGAAGAATCGTCAACCATCAACCCGTACATATCAATCCATAGGTAGGGTCTAACAAGTGTACGGGGATTATCTTAAATGGTTGTGGAAGTGAGTCATGATGAATATTTTTGCTGGAGAGACTGGCCTGAGGTGGTCTGTCCTATTTGACACCATAGTAGGGGGAGTATTAGTTTTCTACATGCTGGACAGGGCTTATCACTCCGTGGAGAGTATTTGAAATACCAACTAGGCAGGGGAAGTTTAAAGACCTTTAGGTATTGATGATGATCAGGCTGGATCTTTCGACAGCTTCGGGTAGGACTTTCGTTCAGCTCGAATTATTTTATGTGAAGCTTTTGTATGACTCTGATGTTTTTGTATGTTTTTGATTTTTTTTTTCGGAATTAGGACTAATGCTATGAAGTTTGGTTGGGTTTGTTTAGGAACAGTTTGGTCAGCAGAGATGGGTGGTTTGTTCGACTTCATTTGCTGATACTTCGTGTAATAATACTACGCTTACCTATTTGAAATAAAAAAGATTTTGGTCATATTATTGTGCCTCTTAATGAGTTTTACATTTAAATTATATATAAAAATTGCTAAGGCATACACAATCCTTTTATTCATGTAAATGAAAAAATGAACCGTCCTTTTGAGAGATTAGAAAAGAATAGCATTTTGTGAAAAAGAATGGGACCTTGCCCAAGTAAGATGTGTGAGCTGCTTATGTGCCTCTGGGGTTTTTGAAATTTTTTTAGTTCCATTTTGAAAGCAAAAGGGTTTTTAGAGGATCAGGACCCATGTAGTTCTTATAGAGAGAATTCAAGATATTTTTTTTAGAATAAAAGGGAGATGAGAAGAGTCGTAGCGCGCTACGATTTGAACTAGGGTTAGAACTTCTTGAAATGGTCCAAGTTGGCTAGATGAGCCATCTCTTATCCGTCAAGGTCAGTGAGCATAGTTGATCCGCCTGACATGATCTTCTTAACTATAAAGGGCCCACTCCAGTTTGGTTTAAGCTTCCCTCTAGGGTCCCAAACGAGTTATATGATCTCTTTAAGGGATAAGTCCCCTTATAGGACACCATGTTCCTTGAATCTTCAGTTGAATGATCACGTTATTTGATGATTGTAACCTTGTATGTGATATCGAGCCTTCAACCTCTTTTCATCCAAGTGCGATAGTTCGTCAAAGCAGCTCTAATGCCAGTCCTCTTCACTGACTCTCCTCTCGAGCATAACATGCAGTGAATGTATTTCTAGATCAACAGGTAGGATTTCTTCCATACCGTGTACCAAAGATTAAGGGGTAAACCCAGTAGATATACTTATGGAAGTGTAGTAGCTCTAGATGGCTTAACGAATTCAATCGGCCCAATCTAGGTAACTTTCAATCATTTTGCTGATGATGGCTTTAAGGTTTACATGAGCGGCTTCAACTACAATATATGTTTGAGGTTGGTAGGAAGAATATTTGTGTTTCTAAATCCCGTACTCGTCGACTAATTTTGTGATCTCGTCTTCAAAGTGTAACCCATTATCTGATACTAGCTCGTGGGGGACCTTATATTGGAGTTGATGTTTTTTTGGATAAACTTGGCTACCTTCTTGTCATTCAGCACTACATATGACTCTACTTCCACCCATTTGGTGAAGTAATCAATGGCGACCAAGATGAACTCATTCCAATTGGGAGATTTTACTGTGACTTTCCCTATGATGTTAATGCCCAGTTGGAGAACGGACGGGGAGAAGACATATTGTACAATTTTCGTAGAGGTAAGTGTTAGTGATTGGTAAATTGTTCGCATTTAAGGCATATCTGTATGTAAGCGATGCCATTCTGAACCATGGTGGTCTAATAGTACTGTTGACAAATGAAAATTTTTAGTAAGAATATGATCATTCATGTGGGGTACGCATTCCTCGCTGTGGATCTTCTGTATCATTTCTTTAATGTGAGCCCCAGCGATTCAGTGTAAATGGGTTTTATCAAAGTTTCTCCTGAACATTGCTTTGTCACAGATGATGTACTAGGCAACGAATTTGTGAAGGGTCACACAGTCTTTCTTTTTGGCATCTTGGGGATGCCTACCATGCTTGAGGAGGCACCAAATGTCGTAGTACTAGCACTCGACCCATAATGAGCTCAATATGGTAGCAGTGGGCATACAAGGGTAAGATCGTTTCATCTTTGACTTTCCATCTCCTAAGGACCTGGCAAATGATGAGAGTAGTGTCTCCATATACATCCAGGTGTTTGATATCTTTTTAGAAAGCAACTTTGAGGCCTATAGTTCATGCCTCATATTTGATCATATAGTTGGTGCAGGGTAAATCAAGCTTAATGGCAATGGGAGTGTGAGAGTCATAAGGGAGAGCAAGAGTATACCAATCTCATTTCCTTTCCTGTTGGAAGAAGTGTTAAAGAACATTTGTAATTGAAGGTCCCCCTGAGAGGTGTAAAGAATATATTCGTTCGAGAATTCACAGACCTATACATCGACCTCTTTCTTTTCGCAGTCAGCAAGGTAGTTGGAAATGGATTTCCCTTTCATGACATACATGGTATCGAACTCATCTAGTAGCATCAACCATCGGTCCATTCTAATAGACATGATGGGTTTCTCAAGTATTTATTTGATCGGATCCATTTGTGAAACAAGTATGATGGGGAAAGCGAGCATATAGTGTCGTAACTTTTGAGTGACATAGACTTGGGAGACACATGCTTTCTGCAAGTCAATGTAGTTGAATTCATACCTGAACAATTTTTAACTGGCATATTAAATGGACATATCTTTGTGGGATTGTTTAATGTATTGGGATAGTAAAACCCTGATGCGGTATCTATTGCGATCAAGTACAATAGTAGAGGGAGACCTGGTTGTGGAGGCATAAGTATTGGAGGTTGGATAAGATATTTATTAATTTAGTCGAAGGCTTTCTAACAGGCCTTATTCCATACTTTGGTAGAATCCTTACGAAGTATTTTTAAGATGGGCACGCAAATAGAAGTTAGTTAGCTAATGAACTAACTGATATACTATAATTTTCCTAAGAATCCTTGGATTTCCTTCTCCATTCGGGGTGGTGAAATTTTGAGTATGGCCTTAATCTTGGCAGGGTCTTCTTCGATTCCCTTCTCCCTAACCATGAATCCCAAAAGCTTTCCTTTAGTGATGTTGAAAACACATTTTTATGGGATTAATTATATCTAGTATTGTCGTAGTCATTCGAAGAACTTTAGATGAGCGGGAACTTAACCTTCTTGAGTCCTAGATTTAATAATAATGTAGTCTACATAGAATTAGGCCTCCTTTTGTATCAAATCATGTAATATGGTTATGGAAACCCTTTATTAGGTAGCCCCAACCTTCTTGAGCCCGAATGGCATAACCATGTAACAAAAAGTTCCCAAGAGGGTGATGAATCCTATCTTCTCCTGATGGCCATGATGCATATTGATATAATTGTATCCGACAAATCCATCAATGAGTGACTTAAGAGTGTGACTGACTATGTTGTCCACAATCATGTCGATGTTGGGCAATAGGTAATCATCCTTCGGAGATGCTTTATTCAAATCTTGGTAGTCGATGCATAAGCAAACTTTTCCTTCTGATTTCAGAACGGGCATAATATTAACGAGCCATATGGGATATTTGATCATCCGAATGAAGCCTACGTTCAACTGTTTGATTACTTCTTCTTTGACCTTGAGAGACCATTCGGTCTTAAGCTTTTTTAGTTTCTTCTTGATTGGTTTTCATTCTGGGAGAGTTGGAATCTCGTGTTGAGCTATTTTAGGATCGATGTCGGGCATGTTATCGTATGACCATGTGAACGCATCCACAAATTCTTTCAACAACTCTTCAAATTGCGCGCGTCCATGCTCGTTAAGGGTGGACCTTATACTAATCTCACATTTTTGGCTACTAGAACCGAGATTGATAAAATCAACTCATCCTCATTAATTTTAACGTGATTATGTTGTTTTTCACTAACCTTATTAAGATCAGTTAAGAATTGTTCATTTGCAAAATCAATATCATCAAGAGTTTGATTACAATCATGACAATTAATGTAAGGCATAACAAGATAATAAATATCATCATTTATTTCACTTTCGGGAAAGACAACTTTAAGAACCTCATCAAAGGAGGCCTCGATTACATTGTTATAAAAAAAAATAAAGTAATAATAATAAATGAAGAGATAGGATAAAAAAAAGGGTTGGTTTGCATCTCAGCAGGTGGGATCGGTATAACATTCTAGTTGAGTAAAGGTTCATTAGCATCCTTAATCAGAATGGACGGGTCTAACAATGTAGTGTCTGAATGAATCATAGAGAGAGTCAGTCCAAACATCTGCAGATTGAATGAGTTTTCGAAGTTTCCTCCCTGAGAAACTTCGACAATGATTATATCTTTCTCAATGAGAGGTTGTAATTGATGCTAGCAATCTTCGGCCTAGGGGTAGTTCTCTTGAAAGAAAATTTCCATCTCTGGCTTCATGTTCTTATCCACATGATCATACCACGGTTTGGTAATTCCACGGAAGAGAAAATATTCACCCTCTTTGATGAATTTCTCGTTCAAGGAATCCCTTGAAACAGTTTTGACATCTTTTAAACTTCTCTTCAGTCGTGGTGGGTGGTGCATTCTGAGTTCTTCTAATGAAGGTTGATAACCCAGGCCACATGGTGGAAAGGCCTCTTTCAGGACTATGGGCTCTAGTATCCCTTGTTGATGTCTCCCCATCCCTAGTTCGGGCATGAAATGCATATTCTTAAACATTTTTATTACATTCCCATTATCGTGAGGGTTGTGCTCTGTAAAGACCCAGTATTTGAAATTATCCCCTATTGGAAGGGGAAGCGGATCGACTTAGAAAATGAAAAGGAGCATATCATTCATCCCATGTTGTATATTAAGTATCGAATTGCTGGTGCTGGGTTTTTCAGTACTATCATCGTCTCCCAAAATGGTTATGACTTGCGCCTTGGTGAAAAATTTCAACTTCTGATGTAGGGAGGAAGATACCCCAGGATGATATGAATCCATGGTCGACTAATACGTAAGTTGAAGAATGCGGGTATGTCAATAACTTAGAATTTAGTAATGGGATTGATAGGTCCATCCCCTATTGTGATCATTATAGATCCCATCACCTCTCAGTGGGTGTTGTCTTAGGCACTCACTGCGACTGGAGGAAGGTCACTTGATATGACCAAGTGTGACCTCGTCCTAAGGTGAGGGTCAATAGTGTCCACAACCGAGTTCCCAAAGGACCCTACCTAGGTTTTACCCAAGGCTCATCTAGATTGGGGTCTGCCTCATCATCCATGGTAGCATTTCATGAGCCCAGCCATGTCTTATCCTCTATTTTGACCAATATCTGGTAATAATGTATAAAGCACATCTCGGTCTGATGCATTCATCCGAGACCACACTTGAAACTTTCAAGTATGTAACCCTAAAATACATCAGAAGTATCATACTCGGCCAAATCAAGACTCCTCCAAATGATATCTATAATATGAGGACTACAAAGTTCCAAAGAGGGAAAATACAACATGGACAAGTCTGTTACAATAAGATTATTCTCTCACATGAGGTAATATTACATCATGATTAGTAACATGTCTAAGGGACAAGTGTCAACTCTTTATTGGGAGCCTTCCCATGCACATGATGATTACATGCTTGGGGGTGCATTACACCCCCCAAGCACTATAAATACATTTCATCTTATACATTGTAAAGGGATCACATATTAAAAATATGACTGAAACTCTGTCAAACTGATTGTTATAGAGAGAAAGTTTGAGTGCATGTATCTTAAGGCCATTAAAGCCTGTATTGGTGGATTTCACACACTCTTAAAGTGGACGTAGGCCTTCAATAGGCTGAACCACTTAATTCTGATGTTCAATTCCTCTTTGACTCATCTCTTTCTATTATTGTATTATTATATTTCTGCCATTGCTATACTGGTGTGAGCTCATTTATCACTTTTATCTGGTGATACCAATTCTGGTATCATTAGTCTGGCACCGTCTATGGTAACGGGATAGCCATTCTCTTCCCTTCTTCTATAGATACTTCACCAGATTCTCTGATGGTGGTCCAATCTCATCTTTTGGTGAGCTTGAGACACCATTGAAAGAGTTATGGGTGTCTTTTAGCCCATTTTCTTCTCTTCTTGCTTACTACCAGTACCTTATTTGATTTTTTTGATCATCAAAATTCTCCAGATGGCAAAAGATCCACTAATTATAGGTGGTCCAATTACCAGCCAGGCCCCTCCTCAGTTAAAAATGGTTGAGGTGGAGATGTCCCTATGCTCCTTGGTAGACATTAACGATAGGTGCAAGCAACCCTTGTTGTTTTCAGCCAAAATATGGAAGTTAGGTCTATCGGTAGTGAAGATCAGCTGATAACTCCAGCTGCCAGAGATCGTGCTACAGATCAAATGGCTAGGGGACCACCACAGGCTTCAAATAAGGATCTCCACCCTCAACATAGGAATAGGGAAGTGGATGACCCCAGGCGTGGAGCTTATGCAAGGAGAGGCTGGGTCAAGATAGCCCTAATGACGAGGACGATCAGTATAATGATGAGGATGAAAGGGAATGCTGGGAACCTTATGAAATTTATAGAGGCAGTGTACGGCCAATGCAACCCATCTATACCGAGTGTGCTAGGATGAGCCGAGAGTATCGGCCGAGAGCATCAACATTGGATAGGTTGAGCAGGGGGTCAATTTTTTATAGGCTCAGCCCAACAACGGACGATCTAAGGAACCACCTTTTCAGGTACATAAGTATTATAGGCTCCAAAAGAAATGAGAGAGTTAATGATCATCGACCTTTAAGAGGCCGAGATGAGGAGCAGAGAAAATTTAATAGCCGACAAAGGACAGCTCCTAGGGAGCACTTAGTGCTTCCAAATGTTAGAAAGGGTGGGGGAGATAATGTGGCCCAAGCCGACGTTATAGCGACATCCGAGAGACCCTGGAACAATTCTATTATGAGTTTGGATGACAAAATATGTAATATCTTGAAGAGACGAAACCCCTTGCAGAGGGGATACTCTGAAGGGTCCCCATTCGTGGCTAGGATCGTTAGTTATCCAACCCCGACCAAATTCAAGTCTCCGGTGCTCACTCCCAAGTATTATGGTAGCAATAATCTAGTCCACCACGTGGAGATGTACCAGTTAGCGATTGAAATTTAGTTTATATCAAATGAGATGAGATGCCGTTCCCTCTCAAGAAGATTGATCGGAGCAACCAATGTTTGGTTTACATCACTCCATAAGAACTCAGTTCAGAATTTCAAAAAGCTTGCAGAGAGATTCATACAAAACTTCTACTTTAGGGTGAGACCCCAAAAGAAGACAAAACACCTGATCTACGTTAAGCAACGGAAGAATGAGACTCTCGGGGAGTATGTTATGAGGTTCAATAAAGAGAAGCTATAATTCGAAGATTGTGAGGAGAGCATCACAATGACATATTTGATTAGAGGTCTATAGAAAGGAAAACTACATTGGAAAGTTACTCAAGACCCACCAAAGTCCATGGTCGATCTCTTAGCAATGGTTGGAATGGTCATGAATGCTAAAAAGGCTATGGTAGCAAAGAATGAGTGTGAGAAGGGAACAAGCAACAGAGGCAAGTTCCAAAAAAAGAATAAGTACGATAAAAAGAGGTCGATGGATAAAAAATTTGCCGACTACACTCCTCTGATAGTTAGATACAAGTACATCCTAAATGACATAAAAATGATCGATTTTTGAGGTGGGTTGAAAATTTGAAAGCTCATCCACTTAAGAGAAATAAGAATCTATGGTGTGAGTTCCACTAAGACCGTGGGCACCTAGCCGACAAGTGTTTTCCTCTCAAGAATGAAATTAAGAAGATGTTGGAAGCTGGGAAATTGACAAAGTATGTAGATAATTGTAGCTCGAAGGGTGGCTAAGACGACACCTAGAAGAAGAATAGAAATGATAAGGGAAAGTCGGAAGATCAATCCGTCTGAGGTGATGATGAATTAGATGACAATGAGGGAGATGACCCTGACCTTCCTCCTCTATTTGCTGATCCCAAAGGTCAGCTACATACGATCTCACATGAGGTCAATATGATCTGTGGAGGACTTACAAGAGGAGGGAAAGAACTCACAGATAGAAAAGAACATGTAGTAGAGTACAAATCTCTCCATCCAAAGATGAAGACTGTGAACTCAGCTGTAATAAAGCTTGTGAAACGTCAGAGATCTAAAGTTGATATTAATACCTTATTTATTGGTTTTTTAAGGTTATATTTTAAAGATATTGTAGCTCTGCACGATGATCCTCTGGTCATCACCACACTAGTACATGGTTATGAGGTGCCGAGGATTTTGGTAGAAGACGGCAGTTCGATTAACGTTATATTTTAGGATTATTACAAAGTTTTTGGTCTAAGCAAGAAGAGGTTGTTTCCATATCACCAACCACTCATCGACTTTAGTGGTGAGAAGGTGCATCCCCTGGGTATATATGAAATGGAAGTGAGAATAGGAAAAAGTTGGCCAAAATGTCTTACAATGAAGATCAACTTCTTCAACATGGATAAAAACATCTACTCAGCCTATAATATAATTCTTCGAAGGGTAGACCTCAAGGAGTTTGACATCGTGCCCTCAATAGTCCACCAGATGAGTAAATTATTGACTCCATATGGGGTAGGGGAAGTTTAGGGGGACCAAGTTGGGGCACTTGAATGCCACTTTAACTCAGTCCAGGAGAGGGAAGCGTGTAAAAGGGTCACTATAGCCTACAACATTGATACCCTGGAACATAGAGATGAAAAGAAGCTGAAGAAGGGAAAGGCCATTGAGGAGGTAGAATCAATCATCCTCAATGAGTATGAGTCAGAAAAACCATCCAAATCAGCAAGGAACTAAAGAAGGAGGTCAAAGAGCAGCTGATCAGACTGTTAAAGAAGAAGCATAACTGCTTTTTCTTAGAGCCAAGAGGATATGCCTAGCATTGATCTGAAGGTTCTATGCCATTAGCTAAATCTGGATGGGTATGAAAAATTGATCTGATAGAGGAGAAAAGTTTATTCATGCGAGATATATGACGTCATCCGGGAAGAGGTGAAGTAGTTGGAAAAGGCCGACTTCAATAGGGAAGTGATTTACCTTGAATGGTTGGGGAATATTATCATTGTCCCTAAAGGTAACGACAAATGGAGGATGTGCATTGATTTCATGGATCTAAATAAATCCTACCCCAAAGACAGCTTCCCATTATCAAGGATAGATCAGAGGGTTAATGCTACTTCCCGCCATGAATTAATGATCTTTATGGATGCTTACTCAGGCTATAATAAAATATTCATGGAATTGGCCGATGTAGATAAGACAACTTTCATGACCGACAATGGGACCTACTACTACAAGGTCATGACCTTCAGATTTAAAAATGCCGGGGCAACATATCAAAGGCTGGTAAACCATATGTTTGAAGATTATATTGGGAAAATGATGGAAGTGTAAGTCGATGGCATGTTAATGAAAAGCCTCAAGGGTGACACTCACGTGGACAACCTTGAGTTTACGTTTGACATAATGGATGAGCATAGAATGAAAGTCAACCCCTACAAGTGTGTCTTCGGCGTGGGAGCATGTAATTTCTTAGTATTCATTATGAATCAAAGAGGGATTGAAGCAAACCCCAAAAATATTAAAGCTTTGTTAGAGATGAAGACTCCCACAATAATAAATGATTTGAAAAGGTTATCTGGACGGGTGGACACATTAAACATGTTTGTGTCTAGATCTACTGATAAATGCCTTCCCTTCTTTAAAGTATTGAGAAAATCTTCTAAATGGAATGATGAGTGTGAAGTCCTATCACGGCTCTCCACTATTGTTGTCAAGATCAATCCA
This sequence comes from Sambucus nigra, assembly GCA_949130495.1. Taxonomy (NCBI): domain Eukaryota; kingdom Viridiplantae; phylum Streptophyta; class Magnoliopsida; order Dipsacales; family Adoxaceae; genus Sambucus; species Sambucus nigra. The sequence continues at coordinate 427,485,403 of OX422219.1, forward strand.
GGGAGAGAAGTTGTATCCTTATCTAGAGGTTTCGGAGTCAGCCATTAGTTCCACTATTGTCAGAGAAGAGGACAGAGTCTAGAAACCAGTGTACTTTAACATTAAGGCCCTCTGGGGGGCGAGCAAAGATACCCCGAAATAGAAAATCTAGCCTATGCTCTGATCCATGCCTCACAAAAGATGAAGTTATATTTATAGGCACATACCATGGTGGTCCTCCCAGACTCTCCTCTCAAACAGGTCATTCAAAATACTGAGAAGCCAGGAAGGTTGATGGCATGGGCAATTTAATTGGGGGAATTCAACATCATCTACCAATCGAGAACAACCATTAAAAGGAATGACCTAACTGACTTTTTAGTCGAGTTCATATGGTACGAGGTCGACCCATAAGAGAGTGAAGATACTACTTGTAAGCAAGAAAATAAGGTGTGTCTCCCCCGGCTAAGGCCAAGATGAGTTCAGCAAAAAGGATGTCAGAGAATGAAGAAGAGCGATACCTCTTTAAGAATGAAACCCTGGAAGAGGGTATTTTTACTCAAAATTGTACCATGTGGAGCCTGTTCATTGATGGACCTTCATGTGAGAATGGAAGTGGGCCAGGTTTAATTTTGTCTGCTCGAGATGGGATCGATATTGAATATATAGTAAGGTTCAGTTTTAAAGCCTCCAATAATGAATCAAAGTATGAAGCCCCCCGGAAGGTCTCTCCCTTACCCACGCACTGAATGTCGGTCAGCTACTTATCTATAGTGATTCCAGGTTGGTTGTGAACCAAATTTTTGGAGTATAGAAGGCCAAGGACGAAAAAATGTCCAAATACTTGGGAAAGGTGAAGACAGCACTGAAGCATTTTAGTGAAGTGAAATTGAAGAGGATAACCCGCCTAGACATTGGTCGAGCCGATGCTCTAGAAAGGTTAGTTTCAGCCACTAGATTTGAATTTAGAAGAACGCTCCCGGTGGAGATTCTCCATCGGCCGACAATTGAAGGAGAAGAAAATACTGTGGAATTTTTCTTCAACTTGAATATGGGAGCTTCTTGGATGGATCATATTATCCAGTGCATCAGAGATGGGGAGCTTCCCCAGTCTAGAGTCAAGAGAAAAAACTTGATGTATAAAGCATCTAAGTTCTCCCTCATAGGAAACATATTATAGAAAACTATTCCCACTTCCTTTGCTAAAATGTGTCCATCAAACTGAGGTAGAGTATATTTTAAAGGACGTGCACGAGGGGTCCTTCTCCAGTCATAATGGAGGAAGTTCATTGGATAATAGGATCATCACTCTGGGTCACTGGTGAATGATGTTGGCAAAGGATGTAGCTGCATATGTAAAAAAGTGTGATAAGTTCCAGAGGTTTTCCACCGTACCCCATCAACCTCATCAGCCTCTTACTTCCATTACTTTCCCTTAGCCATTTTCGGTATGTGGAATTGATTTGGTAGCAACCACTACCTAGAGCTATGAATAATTTTCACTATCTGATTATCGTAATTGATTATTTTTCAAAATGGGTAGAGGCTGAGCCGATGATTACAATCACATAGAGGAAAAACATCATTTCTAGGTACGACCTACCTAACACCCTAATTTTTGATAACGGGGTGCAATTCAAAAACATCTCCCCAGAGATATATTACGAACGAGTCAGCATCAAGAAGTTATTCTCCACCCATGTCCGATCCCAGTCCAGTGGGAAAACCGAGGTCACTAAAAGGATAATTCTTGACAGAATCAAATAAATGTTAGAGGACGCTAAGGGGACTTGGACTGAGGAAGTGCATGCTGTCATATGGGTATATAGGACAATAGAGAGGACTCCGATGGGGGAAACTTCGTTCATGCTAGCCTCTAGATCAGAGGTTGTGGTGATGACAGATATAGGTCTCCCTGCCGGCAGAATCCAAATGTATGACTCAGAGCAAAATATGGAAGAGAAGAGACTACATTTGGATTATATAGAGGTACGAAGAGAAGTTTCCAAGGTTAGGCAAGCTACCTATTAGCAAAAAACAACAAGATTTTATAATAAGAGGGTGAAGGCCTGACCATTGACAGTAGAATACCTCATTTTGAAGAAGATATGAAAAAATCCCAACAAGCTTCATCCTAACTGGAATGGTCCCTATGGGGTGATTGAAGATCTGGTTCCAGGCACGTATCGGTTGGAAAACTTAGAAGGAGATCCATTTTCTAATCCATGGAACACTGACCATCTCAAGAAATATTACCAATAAGATTCTAGTTTTTATTATCTCTTATCAATTTCTTTTTAATATATGTGTGTGAGAATCAGATATGAATGAAATTCAATAAAAATTTGCAAGTGTTCCCTAATACTTTGTCTATTATTTGAATATTTGTTGCCTTTTTTGTATTAACTCATTTTAAGCTATAAAACATTTTTGTGTTGAAGTAGCTTTAAGTTACTCTCGATGACACGACAGCCCAGACGAGGTCGACCTAATCCATGGACTTTCAATAACATTAAATGTGGTAAAAATCACTTAGTTGTGGTTCATTATTAAAGATCATTAATTTGGGGGAAAAACTCTCTCGACTGAGACGATAGTGCATGGATGAGATGACTCTCATCCATACACTCTCAAAATGACGAGAGGGGACTTATGATCTAACACCATAACTTCTTGGACTAAAATTTAAAATCACTTAGTTGGGATTTATTATTAAACATCATTAATTTGGTGGAAAAACTCTCACGATCGAGACGATAGTGATATGACCAAGTGTGACCTTATCATAAGGTGAGGGTCAATAGTGTCTACAACCGAGTTCCCAAAGGTCCCTACCTAGGTTTTACCGAAGGTTCATCTAAATTGGGGTATGCCTCATCATCCATGGTAGCATTTCATGAGCACAGCCATGTCTTATCCTCAATTTCGACTAATACCTGGTAATACTGTGTAAAGCACGTCTCGGCCTGATGCATTCAGCCGAGACCACACTTGAAACTTTCCAGTATGTAACCCTATAATACATCAGAATTCTCATACTTGGCTAGATCAAGACTCCTCGAAATGATATCTACAATATGAGCACTACAAAGTTCGTAGAGGGAAAATACAACGTGGACAAGTCTGTTACAATAAGATTATTCTCTCACATGAGGTAATATTACATCATGATTAGTAAAATGTCTAATGTACAAGTGTCAACTCTTTATTGGGAGCCTTCCCATGCAGATTGCGATTACATGCTTAGGGGTGCATTACACCCCCAAGCACTATAAATACATTTCATCTTCTGCATTGCAAAGGGATCACATATTAAAAATCCGACGGAAACTCTGTTAAACTGAATGTTAGAGAGAGAAAGTTTGAGTGCATGTATCTTAAGAACATTAGAGCCTGTATTAGTGGATTTCACACACTCGCACAATGGACATGGGCCTTCAATAGGCTGAACCACTTAATTTTGGTGTTTAATTCCACTTTGCTCCATCTCTTTCTGTTTTTGTATTGTTGTATTTTTTCCATTGTTGTACTAGTGTGAGCTCATTTATCACTTTGATTTGGTGATACGAATTTTGATATGAGCATCACTTACTTTCAAACACAGGAAAATGAAGGTTCTTAACGGGCAAACATTTAGAGTTGATCCATTGTCGATGAGTGAGAAGTTAAGGGCATAGTAATGACTAGGACCGATCTTTGGGATTTCCTGTACGGTGAAGGATAAATGTTTAGTGGAGGTCGAGGACCCAACCGGGTTCACAACTTCTTTTAGAGTGGTGCAAGAAGGGACTATGGGCCCGGTGAGAAACTTTATCATAGTGTTTTGGTGCAATTAAAACGACATGAAGTGTCCCCGTAAAGTAATAATTACTTGAGTCTTCTTGAGCTAGTCGAGGATCTTAATTTCCTTGATGATCATTTTTAGCACGGGGATTTCTTCGAACACACCCTTTCCTTTACTTGTTCGTGATGGCTGAGAATTCAGACTCTGATAGTGTCTTCCATATCTTGTCATATAGTTTTTAGAGCATGTAAAGAACAAGAACCCTGTTTTTTCATCTATCTTGGGCTGAATAGATACTTTGTTGATTTCCCCCAATAGGTCTTTAAAAGATATCATTCCACACAAGATTATTACGAGACTGACTTTTTCTTATCTCGGTTCATCATCAGAGTTATTAAATTCATCATCCTATTCGGTGGAAATGATGTCTTCCTACTAAGTGATGTTAATGAATTCCACGACCTCAATTAAATCTTCATATAAACCCTCCCACTCAATGGGGATTTATAAAAGTGAAGGGACCAACCACCCTTATATCTTTAAAGAGGTGAGTAGATCTGAAGTGCTACATATCTAACTGGTCTATTAAAACCGGTCTGTTATAATCTATACTACATCATCCAAACTGATTTCATCAATGTGTACCACCTAATTTTCTGGTTTTTGAGCCCATTTTTGGGCTTCCATGAACATGATGTTGAACTTTTGACAGTCGATGATCATCTTAGAGGGAAATTTAAACGCAAAATCTAGATGGTTGTTTAGTAATGCGAATAACTCCATATCTTTCCCTTTAAATTGGGTACGAACGGTAATACTAGCCCTCGTGAAGAGTAAAAGATGTTGATCGGTGAAATAGGTACGAGTAGGAGAAAATATGGGTAAGCTTTGAGTGGTTTGGGTGAGATTAAGGGTATGATAGGTCCTTTACTGAGCACAATTTGGGTTGATCGATCAAATTCTAGCTCATTCTCTATAAATATGTAATTTGTATGGGTTGGAAGTGGGTTTTGAATAGTGTTGGGTTTAGGATTGCCTTATGGGGCACCGATACCTCGGTCAATTAGACCTTGGATTACATTTTAAATATGGAAGCACTAATCAGTAGTATGCTCAGCAGACTGGTGAAAATCACAATGGGCGTTGATGTGGAAGTTTTGGGGAAATTAGTTTTGTAATGGACAAAATTTGAAAGGTTTGATGAGGTTTCGGCCCAATAAGGCATGGTATACTTTAAATAGGGGAACATGAAGCTCAGTGTGTTATTTTTTAATTGGATCGTGGTGTCTTTCTAACGCCCAAGATGTAGAGAGATGAGGGATGTTATTAATGGTTGGGACTATAGTATTGGTAGGCTTTTCATATTTTTGGGGGGTGAACTATCCAGACACTTTCTTTACCTCGGCTTCAATTTTGGTAACCCTTTCTTTAATCTCCACACCCGCTTCCTAGAGGGATTGAAAGTGTGGGTAATAGTGAGTTGTTCACGGGGCAGGAAATTCTTATTCATAATGCTGAGTTGTTCTTCTTTCGAGGATCTATTGCTCATGGTGGAAGCTATCTCCCTCCACCTTGATATGAAGCAACTGAAGGTTTCCCCAGAGTTTTGTTTCATAAGCTCTAGATCACGACGTGTAACCTCCATCTCCTCGTTGTAATTATATTGTGACATGAATTCCCTTGCGACATCTTCCTAACTGCGGATTATGGATTCTTCGAAGGATAGGACCCACGGAGAGTGTTGTCCTTCAAATTATGTTGAAGCATCTGGGCCATTATCTATTTTGACATGCCAATAAGGATCATGGTTCAATGATAACTACAAAGTTGAACAATTGGGGCCCCACTGCCCCCGAACTTCTCAATGGCTGGGATTTTGAACTTCTCTAGCAATCTTACTTTGTGATATCGAGACATGTGGGTGTAATCCATGTAGTTTGTGGATATTTTAACTTGGTAAAACTTCTTGGATAATAGTTTGAGGTCTTCCTTGACTTTCCTTAATTCTTCTTCCTCTTGATCAATGGTTACTAACAAGTTAGCCCCTAGCTGGGCAAAGTTCGGCATAGGGAGCTAAGCTGGTGGTGGACCATTAGTAAGAGGGAAAAGTGGAGCATGATGATATTCTTTCGGGACCCAAACAAGCTTAGGAGCGGATGGACCCATGGCACGAGTGAAGAGGACCTTGGATTCTTTGAGAATTTGGACCTGATTTCGCTGCATCTCATGAACCTCTGATTGAAGCTTGTCAATCTTAGCGCTGAGTTGACTAGGTGTGGCCATCCCCGATCCTCGCGACGGGAGAGGATCCCTTTGGTCATGCGCGTCCCTCTCGTGAGCGCTTTGGCCGGCGTTATTGATGAGGTGAAAAATTTAGAGAGATGGAGTCGCTTGTCTATTTTACTCAAAACAGACAAAAGAAAATGGAGCCTTCCTGAAGGACAATATCCAACGACATATTGATACATATGAAACCAAAATGATTCGAAAAAGGGCCCGGAGGTTAAGTTATGAAATGGGAATATGTTAAGCACCCATTCCTCCCTTACAGTCTCTAATGGTTTGTTGCTATTTTCCTTTATTTCCCCGTGATATGTGTCCATGTGTATACGTAGTGGAGCTAGGAATCATCAACTTGTATCATGAAAGAGATAAAGAGAGTCAGTCGTAGGAATGTTCCTAAGAATAATATTAGAAAATAGGATTTGCGCGATTATCCTCGCGTTGATCGTTATAACGGAACGATAACACACATGGAATAATACTCCACTAAGAACAAATATATGTATATATATAATTTAAGAGGAATGAGTTCAAAGAATATAGAGAAAATATAAAATGAGAAAAAAGTAGGAATATGACTCGAGTCACGGGTTTTACCCCGAGGCGCCTACGTAGCCAATAGAGGCATCAAAGTCCACGTAGTTCACATGCAAAATGAGGGGTCGGATTTATCCCATAAATCCAATCGGGGACTTCTCTTGTGTGTGTGTGTGTGTGTGTGTGTGTATGTGTGTGTGTGTGTGTGTGTGTGTGTGTGTGTGAAAAAGTGTTTTAGTTGTGAGAAAAGTGTGAGAATTCCCATTTGGAATTTATGAGAAAATCCTCTTTTTCTTATTTTTTGGGTTTTATTTATATGAAAATAAGAGATGTGCAATAATACTAGATAAAAAGTATATGTGAGATGAGAGAATAAAAGTTCTAAGTAATAAAACAAGTTAATACAAATTTAAGGGAATTTGAAGAGAGCGTTGAAAGAGTTGGGCCTTCTTGGAGATCTTGAGCTTGATCTTGAATGTTAGAGAGCAGCCCTTGTACTTGAATGATGATGGATGGTACTCAATTCACCAAGTTTGATGAAAAAGGTAATGAAAGGAGAAGGTTGGAAAGGGATTCGGATCTGGAAATCACGCTGACTTCGAGAGGGGTTTTCAGAGCTTGTTGAGAGTAATGGATCTCTGATTTTTTTTCTCTCTTTTTGGAATGACGTTAGGCCCTATTTTTTATAGGCACAGGGAATTGTCGATCATCATAGTCCTGGTCCTGCCAATCGACAGGTGTGTTTAGGCACATTGCCGGTAGGCAGGGTTTGGAACCTGCCGTTTGGTAATTTCTTCCAGGTTCCGTTAAAACATTGCTCGTATAGTGCAAACCATTTATTCGAATCGCGAACAAGGTGAACCATTGGAAAGGTAACTAAGAGACCTTCAAAAGTTTTTTCGACTGCTCCCAGGTCCGGGAGTTGACTTTGGGTAACATGTGTCTCGGAAGCGTTCATTGATCCTTTGGACGAGGAATTATCGGACGTAAACGGATCGTTCATCCACATGGTAAGTTAGAATAGTGAATGGGGTGGACCGTTTGAAAGGTGAGGAGATGTACTACGAAATTCCAAAGTGTTTGACCTTGTTTGGGAGTTGACTTTTGTCAACCGGGGCTTGGAAGCGTTCAGTGATCTTTTGGATTAAAACGAATCGTTCGTCTGCATTGTAAGTCAGAATTGCGCATGGGATGGACCGTTGGAAAGGGGATTCAATGACCTTCGAAGATTTATTCAGTCTCGGTCGAGATGAAGAGTTGACTTTGATCCAACGGATCCTGGGAGCGTCTGATGACCTCCTGATCAAGTTTCGGGGGGAAACGGGTCGTTCGTCTGCACCGTAAGTCAGAATTACGTACAAGATGGACTGTTGGAAAGTTGATTCAGTGCCCTTCAAAGATTCAGTTAGTCTTGTTCAAGCTGCCTTTAGGCCAGTCCCCAGGGTATGTCTTGGGTTTGTAATGATGAATGGAGGTTCTAGGGACCTAAGCAGAGGTTAGGGGGAGGTATTAGAATGGGGTGTCTACATAGCCCTTCGATGGGTGAATTTGGAACAAACGATAGTCTTCGCATAAACACCACATGATGACTTTGAAAGAGGATGACCGAAGGGTCGAGGTTGATTCCGAGGACATAAGGATAAGGATGACCGATTCTATGGGTCGAAGACAATTCTAAGGGTTTGGAGAAGAGGGTGACCGATTCTGCTGGTTGAAGCCAATTCTACGGGCTTAAGGTGAGATGACCAATTCTTCGGGTCGAAGCTAATTTTGGGGCTTAAGTTGAGGTGACCAATTTTTCGGGCTTAAGGTGAGGTGACCAATTTTGCAGGTCAACCCCAATTCTGTTGGCTTAATATGAGATGACCAATTATGCGGGTCAAAGCCAATTATGAGGGCTTAAGTTGAGATGACCAATTCTTCGGGTCAAAGCCAATTCTGTGGGCTTAAGTTGAGATGACTAATTCTACGGGCTTAAGGTGAGATGACTAATTTTGCAGGTCGAAGCCAATTCTACGAGCCTAAGTTGAGGTGACCAATTCTGCGGGTCGAAACCAATTCTGCGGGCTTAAGGTGAGATGACCAATTCTATAGGTCGAAGCCAATTCTGTGGGCTTAAGGTGAGATGACCAATTCTACGGGTCGAAGACAATTCTGCGGGCTTAAGGTGAAATGACCAATTATGTGGGTCAAATCCAATTCTGCGGGCTTAAGGTGAGATGACCAATTCTGCGGGTCGAAGACAATTCTGTGGGCTTAATGTGAGATGACCAATTCTGCGGGTCAAAGCCAATTCTTCGGGCTTAAGGTGAAATGACCAATTCTGCGGGTCGAAGGCAATTCTACGGGCTCAAAGTTAGATGACCTACTCTGCTAGTCGAAGACAATTCTGCGGGCTTAAGGTGAGATGACCAATTATGCGGGTCGAAGCCAATTCTGTGGGCATCACGTGAGATGACCAATTCTATGGGCTTAAGGTGAGATGACCAATTCTGCGGGTCAAAGCCAATTCTGCGGGCTTAAGTTTGAAATGACCAATTTTGCGGGTCAAAGCCAATTCTGCGGGCTTAAGTTTAAAATGACCAATTCTGCGAGTCAAAGCCAATTCTGCGGGATTAAGTTTGAAATTACCTCGGGGAACTCTGCTTGGGAAATTACCTCTTGATTTTGATTTGAGTTGGGGATTTTCTTGCTGTGGAAATCTCGGTGTGTCTTTTGGAGATTTTACCGGGGGAACAGCCAATTTGATGCTGGGGAAGTGATTAGGTGGTACAGGGTTTGGATGCATTTCTCAGGGAAAATTGAGACCTTTGGGGAATAGGAGATGATCCTAAAGTTTTTGGACGTTGTTATAAAGATATTCGCTTGTCTTTTGAGAGTTTCACTGGGTAAATAGGGGTTCTGCTTGAAGAAGTGCAAAATTTTCTTGGTGAAAACATTCTAAATCCTTTCAGGGATTTTTAGGATTTTTCTAAGGATTTTTTAGGGTTTTTTGGTATTTTTTGGGAATATCTGTATGAAAATTTAAAGGACGTGCCGATCGACATTGTGTAGAGGGTTCCATTCGGCAGTGGCACGGACTTTTGGACTACCTCGAGAAGGTAAAAGGTTAGTGTCGATCGGTATGTTGGGTGTAGTGCCGATCGGCATAACCCTTGGCATCCTATATAAAGGGGGCAAGTTCCCCTCATTTTTCACAGCTTCGTTCCTTCTCTCTTTCTACAATTTTCTTCTGTGGATCGTTCTAGCATTTTGATCTCTAAAAAATGGCCACTTTTATGGGCACTGCAGTACACCGAGAATGGTTGGCTGTTGATGACTGGGAAAACGTGGAGTGGAGGGCTAGGGCGCCTCTTGCTTTGTGGAGTGAGAACTCTTTTGACGCATTCGAGCCGGTTGTGGACGAGTAGACCTTGCTACGGGAGCTGTCGCGTCATCGTTCTTCGAGGGTGGTGAACCTTGGAGGTTATGTAAGTAAAATGACTTTTGGCATTTTATTTTTTTCCTTTTTTTCTTCGATGCTCACAAGGCTTTGTCGAATATGAGTACTCGCGAGATGACGGGCTTAAGGATGGCTGGGAGCATCTTCCACCTGTGGTGCGTTGGGTGGTATCCTCAGCAGGCTTTGGGAGTTTGGCGTTTGTGCTGGATGAGACGCCTCATTCGACGGTGGTCTTATGCTCTCTGGGGGAGAGGTGGTGGAACACTACCCACACCTTTCATTTTTGTTTTGGGGAGATGATTGTGACTCCCATATATGTGCAGCAGATGATGGGGCTAGATTGTGATGGAGAGAAGATAGAGGTGGGTAGATCTTTGCGAGTTAGGCTAGAGGCGGTGCGTGTAGCGCTGGGTGATGTGGGGAGGATAGTGTCCGGGGAATTCATCCGTTTGTCGCTGCGGAAGGATATTTTATTGACTTGAGTGATCGATGTGGAGGACAGGCTGCAGGTGAGGCAGATAGCCCGCTTATTTATTTTGCTATTTTTGGGTGGATTTTTGGTGTCATCGAGCGACGACGTTGTCCACTTATGGTTTTTACCATATCTGAGGATGTTTTCGAACATCTCTCTATATGATTGGGGGAGCCTGACTTAGGCAACACTTTATTTTTTCTTAGATGCATTCAGCTGGTGTTTCCGTCAGTCTTTTACTGGCGCCATGTATCTTCTTATGGAATTCTTTAATTTTGTGCATTTTCTTTTCATGCATTCGCATTTTCCTTATACATCTATTTTTTATTGCGAAATTTTTGTCTTTGCCAGACGTGGTTCTATGAGGTGATTGAGTGTAATACCCAGCTGATTTCTTTGAAGGACGAGACCATTTGGGATTTTTCGAGTTGCATCGATGGCGCAAGGATAATCGACAGTCGAGGAGGTCTCTCCATCTAGAGGCGGTGCGTCAGGACTTGAATGTCCTGACCAGTGATAGGGTAAGACTTTTTTCTTCTTCAGTCTAAGACCTTTGGGTACTTTGATTCTATGTTTCCTTATATTTTGTTGGGGATTTTTTAGGTAACCTTTTACCCTTAGGGGATGATCGTTCTGGACATGGGGTTAACTGGAGTAAATGCGCAGATGGGGCATTTTCTGGCGCATGAGTTTGGCCACTCTTGATATCTCGTGGAGAGGGTGGTCCGATAGATTAATGAGGTGGTGGTGCCACCTATGAGGCCCCCTATGTCTATGAGGCGGGAGGGACTGCTGTCAGAGGATGCAAGGATTGTGGCGATGATTGGAGAGTCCTACATACTGTACACCGATACGTCTGTGCCTTATGATTATATGGACTTTGTGATGAGTTGGCTGATGGAGCCCAGCATATATGATGCACTTCCCTTCCCTCCTGCGGGTTCGAGTTGGCCAGTGGTGTCCTCCCACAGCTGTGGCAGTCCTTTGACATCTGCGGCGGTGAAGACATTAGAGGTTTGCTTTGTGCGGTTGCACACTCCTTAATACAAAATTCGGTGGACTGATGGAGGGATGGTTCCTATACTGCATCGTCCTCATGCGATGGACCCATACAATTTGGGTTTAATAGAGGAGGTTCTTCGTCCTTTGTTATATCTTTTTTCTCTTTTCTCTTGGTTTCTTTTTTATTCTTTTTGACCTTTTTTGCTTGATATTGATTCTGCATTTCTTATAGAAAGTCCGGGTGTCCACCACTTGGTTGAGGGACATTAGGGACTAGATGTATTCGGTGACTTCCCACATTCAGGATGCGATCCTTGTTCCTTTTTGCTTGGTGCTGTCGGCCTCATCCAGGGAGGAGTCTGGTTCAAGTAGTGGTGGTGCGTCATCTTACCGTCGGGGAAAGAGAGCGCATCGCAGGGGTGGAAGATCTTAGGAGAGAGAGGTGAAGATTAGGTGAGAGAGAGAGAGAGAGAGAGGGAATGTGGGTTTGTCTTAGTCCCATTTTTTTTCTTTTCATTCCTGCAAGATGATGTAACACAGAGAAATATCTATTCAATGCAATGAACTTTTTTGATTATCTTCTGTTAGTGATGAATGAATGCATGCACATGCGCTTTTTACTTTGCTGTTGAGACTGTAAAAAGAAATACTTTTAGGATTTTGAAAGAAAGTTTTATTCAAAATGAGAATTTATATAAAGATGAAAAGGGGATTTTTGAAATTCTATTGAGAATATCAATTTATTTTGAGTTTTCTGAATTTTGACAAAAGAGGGAAAAGGAAAATTTCCAAAAGTAGGGGGTTGCCTATCGGCAAGCACCTTGTCCTGCCTATCGGTAAGTCAGTCCAGTCCCATAAATTCAAAGCTTTGATTAGTACCCTCTTCAGCCTTTGGTACCTTGTGGGGTAGGATTTCTTTTTATTTCTGTAGAGGTTATGTCTTTTGTGAGGGTTTTCAAGTATTAAAGAGGGGTAAGAGTGGAGTGTTTTCCTCACACATTCACATTCCTACTTTCTTGTTCTGTGAGATAGCTCTCCCTGGTAGTGTTGAGTTTTCCAACTACCTCAAAAATTTGAAGGCGATGTGCTCCTATAACGTCGACTACAATGCTTAAAACACGCGTCGAGTTGCTTTATGGTGTAATCGACCCATAGAATGGAACATGCTGATGGCGGCGGCACAATTCTGGTACCCTGAAGATCATGTATTCCTCTTTGGCTTGGAAGAAGTCTGCTCGACTTATGAGGAATTTTCTACCATATTGGGGATAAATCCCAGCATTGCCACGACTTTAGCTGAGTTTTCCAGTTCTCCCCGGGAGTTATTGGCCAGGCTTCTTTGTGTTTTGTCCTCTACAGCCAGATAACTAGTGGCTGGAGGTATGATTTCTCTTTCAATGATGTTACAATCCGTGCAATTACAGGAGGTTGGTGATGCTAGATATGCCGGAGCTGTCGTTATAGACTTGGTTTAGAAATTGTTGTTGTTGACCCGGGAGCTACTGGTGGACCAACAACTTGTATTTATTACTTCATGGATGTCCTACCATCGTAATCCAATGGAGGTTATAATGGCAGAGACCTTAAATGGCCTGGAATCCTGAAAAGAAGGTCATTCTGACTTTCTAAAGGTTATCCATGTGATGTTGTTCATGTGGTTATCTGAAAGATTTTGCCTGGTGACTCCTCTGGAATACCCTTTATCGGTTGTACCCAATTTCTTTTCACGCCATTTCATCAGTGTTGGTCTGGATATTGAGAGTTGGGAGAACTAGTTCGTGGAGCATGGGGCTCTAAATCTGTATTGGTCAGTACCTTGGTGGGGACATCTGCTGCATATTCTAGAACTGGGAGAATACCCGTACATTCGGTTAGTTGGTATTAGGCATACCTCTTTATATTTCCCCTGGAGGCTTCTGCGCCATTTTTTTTGGGAGCAGATCGTGCCACCTCAGACACAAGACTTCTTTCTAGTAGAAGATTTGATAGAGCGTCTGCGCATGCATCTTGGCTCTTTATGGGAGAGTAGGCGTCCTTCGTCCCGTCCCTATCAGTCTGTTGGGAGAGTTTGGCACATCCCTGGGGATTATATGAAGTGGTTTTGGAGGATATTAGTTAGCAAGATGTTAGAAGTGAAGACTGGACAAAGGTGGCTTGCCTTATCTGATACCATGGAGGGAGGTGTGGTAGTGTTTTTTAGGCTGGTTCGATCTTATCGGTCCATGGAGCGTCTGCAACACTCTATTCAGGCAGGGGAAGCTTGGGGACCCTAGGATGTAGATGATGATGATGATGGAGCGGGATCCTCTCGTAGATGTGGGTAGGACTCTTGGAGAGTTTATTTTGTACTGGGAAATAAGTTTGGTTTTTTTATTTGGTTTTTTAGGAAGGTAGGGGGAAGGGAGTCATCTGTTCCTTTATGTAATTGCACTGTAATTTCTTATTAGTTAAATAAACAAGTTTTTGATCATCCAACTATGCCTTTTGATGAATTTTGTATTTTGAATTATTTATACCGATCACTAAGGCATACATAATCCTTTCGTTCAAGTATAAGTTAGAATAAACTGTTTTTCTCAGAGATAAGAAAAGAATAGTTTTTTTGTGAAAAAGAAAGGGTCATACTCATGTAAGATGTATGAGCTACCTACGTACCTCTGGGGTTTTTAAAATTTTTTAATTTTTTTTTTGGAATGATTTTTGTAGAGGATTAAACCCATGTAATTCTTGGTAGAGGGAAATGAAGAGAGATTTTATTTTTTTATTTTTTAGAATAGAAGGGAGATGAGAAGAGTCGTAGCGTGCCGAGATTTTGTACTAGGGGTAAAATTTCTTGAGACGGTCCAGGTTGACTGGATGAGCCATCTCTTCTCCATCTAAGTCGATGAGCATGGAGACACTTCCGGATAAGATCTTTTTGACAATGTATGGGCCTCTTCAATTGGACTTGAATTTCCCCCTGGGGTCCCAGATGGGCTCTACTATTTCTTTGAGGGGTAAATCCCCTTCTCGGACACTGCGGTCCTTGACTCTCTTATTGAATGAACGCATTATTCAGCGATGTTACCCTTGTATATGATACAATGCCTTCAACCTATTTTTATCGAGGAGTGACAGCTCGTCGTGGTGTCTTTGATGCCAGTCTTCCTCACTGGCCTTACTTTCAAGCATGAAGTGTAACGAGGGCATTTCTAGCTCCACAAGTGGGACTGCTTCCATGCCATAGACTAGAAAGTAAGGGGTATCCCCAGTAGAGGTTCGGGTTGAGGTTCAGTAGCCCCAGAGGGTGTATGGGATTCGGTCAGCCCAATCTCGACAGCTTTTGGTCATCTTACTAATGATGTCTTTAAGGTTCTTGTTAGCGGCTTCGACTGCATCGTTGGTCGGAGGTCGGTAGGGGGAAGATTTGTGTCACTGAATCCCATACTCATTGACCACTTCTGTGACTTTTTCCTCTAAATTCAACCCATTATCTGACAGTAGCTCGTGCGGGACTCTATATCAGCAGATGATGTTTTTCTTGATGGACTTGGCCACTTTCTTAGCATTTAGGGATGCGTATGACTCAGCTTTGACCCATTTGGTGAAGTAAACAATGGAAACCAGGATAAAATCATGTCCGTTAGAGTCCTTGGGTGTGACCTTTCCTATAATGTATGCCCCAGGTGGATAACAACCAGGGAGAAGTCATGTTGTATAATTCACGCGGAGGCAGGTGTTGAAGGTTGGAGAACTGTTGGCATTTCCATACATAGGTGGTGCAATCCTGGATCATGGTGGTTTAATAGTATCCTTATCATATGATCTTCTTATCAATCATGTGACTGTTCATATGGGGTCCGCATCCCCCACTGTGGATTCTTTGCATCACCTCTTCAATATCAGCCCTTGCGATGGAGTGTAAATGGGTTCCATCAAAGTTTCTCTTAAATAGTGCTTTGTGACAGATGATGTACTAGGTGGCCAATCTTCGAAGGGTTGCTCAAACCCTTCGGATACCTACCATGATTGAGGAGGTGCCAGATATCATAATACTAGTAATTGGCTAGATCGAGATCTTCTTTGGTGATGATCTCAATGTGGTAGCAGTGGGTTGGTTTATGTTTCTTTTGGACCAGGAAGGGGGCCATCGTTATTCCTTCGGTCATGTCGACCATGGAGGCCAAGGTAGCAAGGGAATCAACTAGATTATTCCTTGCTCGAGGTAGGTAGTGGAAGGTGATGTCTTGGAATTGGGAGGCTATTTCTTCCAAGTGGGCATGGAAGGGTTGAAGTTTCTCGTCCCTGAATTTCCATTTTCTGAGCACTTGACCAATAATGAGGGAAGAATCCCCATAGACATCTAGGCATTGGATGCCTTTCTTGAGAGTAACTTTGAGGCCTACCATACATGCCTCGTAATCTGTCATGTTGTTAGTGTAGGGGAAATCCAACTTGATGGCGATGGGAGTGTGGGAGTCATCTAAGGCGATCAGAATTATCCCAATGCCATATCCCTTTTTGTTGGTAGCGCCGTCGAAGAACATTTTTCATCGGAGGTCGTCTCGAGCAGCATAGAAGATGTTGTCATCTGGGAATTTGAAGATCCACTCATCAGCCTCTTCTATGGGGTAGTCAGCAAGGTAGTCAAAGAAGGATCTTACTTTTATGGCTTTCTCTGTGACACACACGATATCAAACTTGTCTAAGAGAATCAACCATTGGGTCGTTCGGCTGGATAAGTCGGGTTTCTCAAGAAGGTACTTTATGGGGTCCATTCGGATTACAAGCTTAATGGGGAAGGCGAGCGTGTAGTGTCGCAACTTTTGGGTGACCAAACAAGCGCGACACATGCTTTTTCCAAAGAAGTGTAGTTGACTTCGTAACCGGCTTGTTTGCAACTGGCGTAATAGATGGATCTTACTTTGTGGGAATCTTCAAGATACTGAGCTAGCAAATCCCCTGTTGTAGTGTTGATTATGGTTAGTCATAGAAGGAAGGGGAGACCAGGTTGTGGTGGCATGAGTACCGGAGTATGAGTCAGGTATTATTTGATTCGGTCGAAGGCTTGTTTCCAGGCTTCATCCCAAACTTTGGTTGAATACTTTCGAAGGAGTTTAAAAATTGGTTCACAGATGGAGGTGAGCTGGATGATGAACCGACTGATGTATTTCAAGTTCCCAATGAAGCCTTGAACTTCTTTCTTCATTCGGGGAGGTGGCATCTAAAGTATGACTTTTAGCTTGGCAATATCTCTTTCTATCCCTTTCTCACTAACCATAAATCCCAAGATTTTTCCCTTTGTAATGCCGAAGACACATTTCCGTGGATTGAGTCTCATCTGATATCATCGCAATCGTCCGAAGAACTTTCGGACAGCGGGAACATGACCTTCTCTAGTTTTGTATTTGATAATCATATCATCCACATAGACCTCGACTTCTTTATGAATCAAATCGTGCAGGATGGTTGTGGTAGCCCTCTGGTAGGTAGCCCCGGCATTCTTGAGACCAAATGTCATAATAATGTTGCAAAAGGTTCCCCATGGGGTGATAAACGCAGTTTTTTCTTAATGATCTGGGTGCATATTGATTTGGTTGTATCCGGAAAACCCGCCAATGAATGACTTGAGAGCATGACTGGACGTATTGTCCACGATCATGTCGACATTGGGTAGCGGGTAATCATCCTTTGTAGAGGATTTGTCCAAGTCCCGATAGTTTACGCACATCCAAACCTTCCCTCCTGATTTTGGCACAAAAACTACGTTGGCTAGTCACATTTAGCTATTTGACCACCTCTTCTTTGGCATTTAGAGACCATTCGGTGTGGAGTTTTATTAGCTTTTGTTTAACTGTCTTGTAATCTGGAATAGTGGGGATCTCATGCTAAGCTATTTCAGTATCAATGCCGGGCATATCGTCATAGGACCATGCGAAGACATCCACGAATTCCTTCAATAATTCTTCGAGTTATGCGCGCTCATGCTCGTTAAGGGTAGCCCCTATCCTAATCTCGCGCAGTTGTCTAATAGAATCGAGGTTAATAGTAACAGTCTCTTCTTTATTAACTTGAACGCGATTATGTTTTTTTTAATTAACCTTCTTTAGATCAGTTAAGAATTATTCATTTGCAAAATCATCATCATCAAAAGTTTGAATAGAATCTAAATAATAAATGTAAGGCATAACAAGATACTCAAAATCTTCGTTTATTTCATTGATAGGAAAAACAGCATTGAGAACCTCATCAAAGGAGGTCTCGATTACATTTGAGCAAGGATAGACAACAGAAGAAGAAATGGGGTAAACATTGGGGTTAGGTGGGATTTCAATAAGTAGAACCGGCACATCATGCCAGTTGAGGAGAAGTGTATCAGTAGCTTTAATCATGTGGGATGGATCCAGTGATGTAGTGCCTAAATGAACCATGCAGAGTGTTAGCCCCAGTGTTTGCAAGTTGAACGAGTCCTCGGAGTCACTTTCCTCAATCTTTTCAGTATCTCTGATGAGGGTTCGTTCATGGTGTTGGGAACTTTCATCCCATGGGTAGTTGTCTTGGAAAAAGATCTCCATTTTGGGTTTCATCTTCTTGTCTCTATACCATGGTTCCAAAAAGTCACAAAAGGGGATGTCCTCACCCTCTTCGATGAATAGTCCATTCAAGGAGTCACTTGGGATAGTCTGGATGTAGTCTAATCTTATCTTTCGTCGAGACTGGCGGATTATTTTTAGCTCTTGTTCTGATGGTTGATAC
This sequence comes from Sambucus nigra, assembly GCA_949130495.1. Lineage (NCBI taxonomy): Eukaryota > Viridiplantae > Streptophyta > Magnoliopsida > Dipsacales > Adoxaceae > Sambucus > Sambucus nigra. The sequence continues at coordinate 427,503,637 of OX422219.1, forward strand.
CCCAAACCACAAGGAGGGCAAGCTTTATTCAGTTCAATAGGCTCAAGTATCCCTTATTGTCTTTGTCCTACCCCTAGTCCGGGCATGAAGTGCATATTTTTGAACATTTGAATCACATTAACATTGCCATGAGGTTCATATTCTGGACAAACCCTTTCTTTAAAATCGTTCCCTGCTTGGAGTAGGAGTGGTTCAACTCGAAATCCTGATAGGAGCATATCATTTGACCCGTGCTGTATCTCAAGGATTGGATTACTGGTACTTGCACCCTCGGCATTATCGTCGTCGCCCAAAATGGTGATGACTCGTCCATCGATGAAGAACTTCGATTTTTGATGGACTGAGGAAGACACACCTTTGATATTATGGATCCAAGGTCGTTCGATTAACAGGTTGAAACAAGCTGGGATGTAATTAACTTAGACTTCAATGATGGGGTTTATAGGGACATCCCCTATTACAAGTTTTATGGATCCCATCACCTCCCGACGGGTATTATCATAGGCACGTAGAGTAGCGAAAGCTAGAGTGAGGTCACTGTCCTTTAGTCCTAAGAATTTGAAGGTTATTAATGGGCAGAAATTCAAGGAAGATCCATTATCGACAAGAGAGAGTGGTATAATCTTCCCCATAAGTTCGACAGAGATGTTGAGTGCATGATTGTGGTTTGGCCTAATTTTGGGGATTTATTCTTCGAAAAAGGATAGCATTCGGGTAGAGGTCAGGGATTCCACTAGATTTATCGCTTTTTTCTAGTGTAGTAGAAGGAGGAACTATGGGTCCAGTGAGAAACTTGATCAAAGTATTTCTGTGCAACTGAGAAGACATGAAAAACCCCCATAGAGTGATGTTAGCACGAGTTTTCTTCAGTTGATCGAGAGTCTTTCTCTCCTCGAGGGTCATCTCTGGCATAGGAATATTTTCAATGCCCCTCCCCTTGTCTTCTGCGGGTAGTGAGCTTGGGATTTGGTAATGCCTCCTTGATCTGGTCATATGATTTACTAAATAAGGGAAGAAGATGAACCATGTTTCTTCATCAATCTTGGGTTGTTCTCCCATCTTGTTTATTTCTCTAAAGAGATCTTCAAATGATATCATCCCACATGTGTTCTACGAGGAAAATTTTCTCTGAAGCTTGCTCTTCACTTGAATTTTCAAATTCTCCCCCCCCCCCATCCGGTGGCAACAATTATATCTTTCCATGAAAAGTCAATGCATTCCACAACTTCAACGGCTTCTTCATACAAGTATTTCCATTCTGTGGGGATATGTAAGGGTGAAGGGACCAAGCGTCCTTGTAACTTTAGAGTATCAAGTAACTTGGTCATATTACAAATATTATTATTTTGCCTCAATAATCCTGCCATGATCTGGATAACATCATCTAGGCTGACTTCATCAGTTGGTACCACCAAATTATCCGACTCTCGAGCCCATTTTTGTGCTTCTAAGAATAGTGTACTGAACCTCTGGCAATCAATGATCATCTGTGAGGGAAATTTCAGCCCGAACTCTAGGATTTGGTTTAATGTTTCAAATAATTCCACACGTCCATTTTCAGAACCGGTATGGACAGCGATGCATGCCCTGGTAAGGAGTGATAGTGTCTGATTATTGAGGCTAACATGGTGTAGGAGGAAATATGGGTAAGTTTGGAGAGGTTTGGGAGAGTTTATGGATGTGATTTGAGTTGAGGGATCAAATTCTGGGTTTATTTATAGGAAGATAGCATTGGTATGATTTGGGAGTAGGTTGTGAGTAGTGTTTGGCTTAAGATTGGCTGGTAGGGCAATCGTACCCTAGTCAATTAGACCTTGGATTATGTTTCATAGGTGAAAGAATTGGTCAGTTGTATTACCAACAGTTTGGTGAAAGGAGCAATGGAGATTTGCCTTAAAGTTTCTTGGAAGCGGGTTTGGCAATGGACGGGGGTCTAAGGATTTAATAAGGTTTCGGCATAACAGGGCTTGATAAACTTTGGAGAGGGGAGCATGGAGCCCGGTGTATTCCTTTTGGACTGGGACATGGCGGTTTTTTGGTGCCCACGAAGTGGTCGGTTGAGAGATGTTGTTGATGGTTGAGACTGCAGTATTGGCAGGTTTGTCATATTTTCTGGGGGTGAACTGTTAAGACACCTTCTTTGGTTCAACCTCTCTTTTATCAAGACCTTTCTCGATTTCTACTCCTTCTTCTCTGAGAGATCGAAAGTGGGGATAGTATTGTCCTCCCATGGTCGCTCGGACATGGGGCAAGAAGTTCTTCTTCACTATGTTGACTTGTTCTTCCTCGAATAGCCGATTGGTCATAGTGGCTGCCTTTTCCCATCCATCGGGTTATGAAGTTACTGACTGATTCCCCAGAGTTCTGTTTGAGCAGATTTAAATCACGTCGGGTGACCTCAAGCTCTTCGTTATATTTGTACTTCGATATGAATTCTCGGGCTACATCCTCCCAGTTACGGATTTTGGACTTCTCGAGAGATAAAAACCATCGGAGAGCGCTATCCTTCAGGGTTTGCTGAAACAATTGGGCCATCACTTCTTCATAATCCCCTAGGAGAGTCATAGGACGGTGATAACTGTGAAGATGAACAATCGGGGGTCCACTTCCTTCGAATTTCTCGATATTCAGCATTTTAAACTTCTCGGGTAACCTTGCCTTAGGATAAGGAGACATGTGGGTGTAGTCTATGTAATTTTTGGAGATTCGGACTTGGTCGAACTTCTTAGTTAGCATCTTGAGATATTATTTAAGCTTTTTCAATCCTTCCTCTTTCGGACCAACGATCGCATGCAAGTTAGCCCCATGCTAGGCAAGGTTTGGCATAGGAAGCTGGGCAAGCGGCGGCCCATTAATAGGAGGGGCACGCGGAGCCTGCTGATATTATTTGAGAACCCATATAGGCTCAGGTGGACCCATAGCGCAATTGAATAAGACCTCAGGCTCTTGAGGAACAGGAACCTGGTTTCGTTGTATCTCTCGGACCTCAGTTTAAAGGTTGTCGATCTTGGACACGAGCTGAGCTAAGACTTTCGTCAGATCTGGATGCACAACTGGTACTTGATCTGTGTTCTCCATGGAAAATGGATGGATACCGGACTTGGAAGAAGTAACACGGGAACGGACGGAGCTCCGGGGTGATTTGACTGCAGATCGAAGCCAATAAGGAGTCAGGCCAAGGGCGTGCAATCGACCTGAGAAGGCGCATAATAGGATTTATTTTGAGAAAAAGAAGGAAAATATTTTTTACATTTTTTGTTTCTCTTTAGAGATCGAAGGGAAAAATATTTTTGGATTTTTGATAAAGAAGAGAGAATGTTTTTGGATTGTTCATAAAAAAAGGAAACGGTGTTTTTGGATTTTTGATAAAGAAGGAAAAAAATATTTTTGGAAGACGGGTCCCAACATGATTATTATTATTATTATTATTATTACTATTATATTATCACTTATATTAAATTCTCCTAAATGCAAAATAAAATGCCAGATCGGACTCGATCCTGGAAAAGTTGGGTTTTTAACATATGCAAAGATATGGATGGACTTGTAACCAGGCTCACGGGTAGGGTCCCATTTTAAAGATGTATGGAAATTTGGGCTGCAAGCCGACCTGGAATTTCGACAGAGTTTTGGGTTGAAATCGGTAATCTAATGTGTGAGTCCTGGGCTTGACACCTATATGCGAGTATGTAGTTGGTTGGGTGAATCGTAAAGGGTTCCCCCTTTCGACGTGGCTTCCACGATATACATTTTTCTTTTTAAGGACAATCGGTACGTGTGGACAAACCATTTGATATACCTGAGTGTACGTGAATTTTCTCACCATATACCTTTTGGGGATGGTACGTGTGAGAGCGAATTCGATATAATCAGCATACGTGAACGAGTTCCTTACGATATACCGCCCCTCATGACTTCGATCAAGCGGTACGATACGGGGGAACCGTTCGATGTACGTTGAAGGTACTTGGCCAATGGAAGGTGAGAGTCATATCTCTTAGGCTAACTCCACCCTGCCGGACCAGCACCCATCACGAAGTGTCCCTCTAGTTACTAGACAAAATTTGGTCAATCACAATGCTCTTTGGTGATATTGTGTGAATCATGCATGATTCTATTATTAGTATCTAATGATACGAGTATATTTCTTGATCTTTCTCAATAAGTAGCAAAGTATGAGTAGCAATGGTATGCCAAGTACGGGTGATGCGTGCAACATGGGGATATATGCGATCCTAGGTGCACGTGGTGTGAAGTGTACACGGAGAATTTTCTACAAGTGTGTGAATAGAAGCATAAGCATGAGGTACACATGAGTAGTAAAAGGAGAACATGCAAATAGGGGAATATATAAGAAAGTAAAGCACCCATGTAAATAGAGTATATCCCTCAAAATAATAATTCCCCAGCAAAGTCGCCACTTTGGTCATCCCCGATCCTCACGACGGGAGAGGATCTCTTTGGTCCCGCGCGTCCCTCTCGGGAGAGCTTCGATCAGCATCATTGATGAGGTAAAAAATGTCAAGAGATGGAGTCTCCAGTTTATTTTACTCAAAACAGATAAAAGAAAAGGGAGCCATCCCGAAGGACAACATCCAAAGACATACTGATACATACGAAACCAAAATGATTCGAAAAAGTGTCCGGAGGCTATGTTAAGAAATGGAAAGGTATTAGGCACCCATTCCGCCCTTACAGTCTCTCATGGGCTGTTAGTATTTTCCTTTATTTCCCTCTGCTATGTGTGCATGTGTATACGCAGTGGAGATAGGAATCATCGACTTGTATCATGGCAAAGATAAAGCGAGTCATCAATAGAAATGTTCCTAAGAATAATATTAGAAAATAGGATTTGCGCGATTATCCCGCGTTGATCGTTATAATGGAAGGATAACACACATGGAATAATATGCCACTAAGAACAAATATATGTATATATAGAATTTAAGATAATTGAGTTTAAAGAATATAGAGAAAATACAAAATGAGAGAAAAGTAGGAATAGGACTCGATTCACGGGTTTTACCCCGAGACGCCTACGTAGCCAATAGAGGCATCAAATTCCACGTAGTTCGCATGCAAAATGAGGGCTGGGATTTATCCCATAAATTCAATCGGGTACTTCTCTTATATGTGTGTGTGTGTGTGTGTAAAAAAATGTTTTAGTTGTGAGAAAAGTGTGAGAATTCCCATTTGGAATTTATGAGCAAATCCTCTTTTTCTTGTTTTTTGAGTTTTATTTATATGAAAATAAGAGATGTGCAATAATACTAGATAAAAATTATATTCAGATATGTGAGATGAGAGAATAAAAGTGCTAAGTAATAAAACAAGTTAATGCGAATTCAGGGGAATTTAAAGAGAGAGTTGAAAGAGTTGGACCTTCTTGGAGATCTTGAGCTTGATTTTGGATGATGGAGAGCAGACCTTGCACTTGGATGATGATGTAGGGTACTCATTCACCAAGTTTGATGAAAAAGGTGATGAAAGGTAAATATTGGAAAGGTATTTGGATGTGGAAATCGCGCTGACTTCGAGAGGGGTTTTCTGAGCTTGCTGAGAGTAATGGATCTCGGATTTTTTCTCTTTTTTTGGAATGAGGTTTGGCCCTCCTTTTTATAGGCCCAGGGCATTGTCGATCTTCATATCCCTGATCCTGCAAATCGGCAGGTGTGTTTAGGCACACTGGCGATAGGCAGAGTTTGGAACCTGCCGTTTGACAGTCTCTTTTAGGTTCCTTCGGAAAATCGGTCGTAGAGTGTAAACCATTGATCCAAATCGCGCATTGGGTATATTGTTGGAAAGTTAATTCAGATACCTTCGAAAGTCTTTTCGAATGCTCTCGAGTTCGGGAGTTGACTTTGGGTCAAATGTGGCTCAGAAGCGTTCATCGGTCGTTTGGACGGGGAATTGTCGGACGCAAACGGATCGTTCGTTCGCATGGTATGTCAGAATCGTGCACTGGGTAGACCATTGGAAAGGTGAGGAGATGTACTTTGAAGGTGAGGAGATGTACTTTGAAGGTGAGGAGATGTACTTTGACCCGGTTTGGAGAGTTGACTTTGGTCAACCGGGGCCTGGAAGCGTTCGGTGATCTTTCGGAGTAAAATGGATCATTCGCCCGTACTGTAAGTCATAATTGCACACGGGATGGACCGTTGAAAGGGGATTCAGTGAACTTTGAAGATTCATTCAGTCTTGGTCGAGCTGAAGAGTTGACTTTGGTCAAACAAAGCCTGGGAGCATTCGATGACCTCCTGATTGAGTTTCGGGGTAAAATGAGTCCTTCGTCCCCACCATAAGTCGAAATTGCGCACAGGATGGAATGTTGGAAATGGGATTCAACGCCCTTCGAAGATTCATTCAATCTCATTCGAGCGAAAGAGTTTGAATTTTGGTCAAATGGAGCTTGGGAGTGCCCAATGGCCTTTAGGTCAGTACCTAGGGAATGACTTGGGTTTGAAATGATGAAGGGAGGTGCTATGTACCTAAGGAGATGTTAGGGTGTATTAGAATGGGGTGTCTACACTAGGGATACCATCAGATCAGGTTGTACGTTAAGTACTTGATCTTCATTTTCCATGGAGAGTTAGTGAAGGTAGATTCTGGACAGAGAGGAACTAGCAGGGTAATTGGTGGATCTTCGGGGAAGTGTGACGGAAGACCGAAGCCAATAGTTAGCCAAGTCAAGAATCGAGTATGCAATCGACCTGAGAAGGAAAATGATTCGAATTTAATTATGAAAGAGAGAATGGAGAATTGTTTTTGTTGAAAAAGAAGGATTGTTTTTGACATATTTGGAAAGAATAAGGAAAAAATGTTTTTGATATTTTTGATAAAAGGAGGGAAAACAAAGTTTTAGTATTTCATTTTTTTGCGAAAGGAGGAGGAGATAAAATAATGAGGGAAGAATGTCAACATGATTATTATTATTACTATTATTATTATTATTATTATTATTATTATTATTATTGTTGTTGTTGTTGTTGTTGTTGTTGTTGTTGTTGTTGTTGTTGTTGTTATCATTTTATTATTATTAGGTTTTCACTTATATTAGGTTTACCTAAACGCAAAAAATAAATGCTGGACGGGACCCGATCTTTGAAAAATTGGGTTTGAAAAGTATGTAAGACATGGTTTGACTTTTTTCCAAGCTCATGGACAGTGTCCCGTTTTCAAAAATGACAAAATAACGTAAAAATTTGGGTGGTATGCCGACCGAGCATTTCGATTGAGTTTCGTGTAACAACGGACAAACTAAATATAAGTGCCCTAGGTTTGATGCCTATATGAGGTTTATGTAGTTGTTGGGTCAGTGTAAAGGTTCCCCCCTTTGGCATGACTTTCATGATATACTTATTTATTTTAAGGGCAATCAGTACGTTTGGGCAAGCTATTTGATATACCAGAGTGTACGTTAATTTCGTCACTATATACCTCATGTGGACAATACGTGTGAGAGCAAATTCAATATACTCGACGTACATGAACGAGTTCCCTCCTATATACCTCTCGTCGTGAGTTCGGTCAAGAGGTACGATGCGGAGGGAATCGTTTGATATACGTCAAACTTACTAAGCCAATGGAAGGTGAGAGTCATATTGCTTAGGCTAACTGCGACATGCCAGACAAACGCCCATCACAAAGTGACCCTAGTATGGGACAAATTTTGGACAATATAGTAATGATCTTAGTTATGTAGTGTGCAAAATTCATGAATCTCAATTAGTATATTATGGAGAGAGAGTTTTGTGATGAGTAAGATAAATACTATGGAGAATAAGTACAAGTAAAAGTAAATCTAGCATGGAGTGTGAAGACTACACTAAGCATGAATCCATGTGTGTGAGTGATTATATCTACAAGTTAGTGTGTGGTAGTGAGACTAAGCATGGACTAACTGCAAGTGGCGTGTGATATGTGTAAGTGAGAATGGATATATGTAAGTGTGATAATTGTAGGTGTGTGGAGTGAAAAGTGAGTGAGAGGTGATATAGACATGAGGTAGATATATACAAGAAGTAATAGAGGAAAAAGGGAACATAGGGGTAGGTGCATATGTACACATTTAGAAAATGATAACATCCAAGCAAATAGAGTTTAACCATCTTATAAAATTATGTCCCCAATGGAGTCCCCACTGTTTATACCTCCTCCTCCCGGGATCGGCTCTCGTACGCACGGGTAGAGAGAATAAAGGTCTTGCGCACTTCCTTGGGGTGCTTCGGCCATCGTCAATTTGAGGGGATGTAATGAGATAGAGTTGCCAACCTATTTTGCAAAAAACAAGCAAAAGAGATATTGCTGCCTCGAGAGAATGACATCAATGACATATTGATGCTTACGAAAATAATTAGTTCAGAGGTTCGGGGGCTAAGTTACGGAATGGGAAGGTTTTAGGGACCTATCTCATCCATTAGATCTCTCATTGTCATGTGTTATTATTCTCCTTAATAACTTTGTGAAATATGTGTGTATATAAATGGAGAGTGGAATCACTTGACTCGTGTCATGGATAAAGAAGGAGTGATCTCATCCATAGGAGTATTCCCAAAAATAAGAATTAAAAATATAATGTGTGCACTTATCGAGATATCTATCGTTATGGGGAAATGATAATATATGTTAAATAAAATGCTAACATGAACCACAAGTATAGTATAAAGAAATAATATATGAACAAAAGTAGCAAAGGAGGAATCAAGTCTCAAATTTTACCCAAGCCGCCTATGTAGACTAAAAAGGAATCAAAGTCCACGTAGTTCTCATGCAACATGAGGATGGGTTTTATCCAATAAATCCAACCGGGGATGTTATTACATGTGTATGTGTTGAAAAAAATGTTTTTAGTCTGAGAAAATGAAATGAGAAATCCCCGTATGGAGTTTACATGCAAACCCTCTTTTTCTTGTTTTTGGTTTTTCATAGAAAATATAGTATATGCAATACTAATAATAAAGGATTGGATATTAGTGTGTCTGATTTAACAAAGATGAAAAACTAAAGTAAGAATTAGATAACTAATGAGAAAAAAGGAAATTTAAAGAGAGAGGAGAATGTTTAGACCTTATTTGGAGACTTAAAGGTTGATCTTGATTGTTTAAGGGCTGCCCTTTCTAGTTGGTGAAGATGGTAGGAGGAGAGGGGAGGGATTTTTTCTAAATTGGGTGTGAAAGGGATGTAAATAGTATTTAGATACCTTTAATAATACATGGGCCACTCCCAGGTTCGAGAATTTACTGTGATCAAATAGGTCTCGAATGTTCCTGACAGTCTTTTGGATAAAAGATTCCTAAAGGAAAACTGATCGTTCGTCTGAACCATAAGTTCGATTAGTGAAAGCAATGAACCGTTAGAAAGGTTATGCAAGGCCTTTATATACAAATATATTTTATTAGTTTAGATAGTTTACTTTGGTCAAACGAGGTCCGAAAGTTCCCGGTGACCCTTTGGAGTAAAATAGGTCATTCGTCCGTATCGTAAGGTTGATTCGCACGCGACGTGGACTGTTAGAAAGTGTATTAATTTCCCTTCGAGTATTCATTTATTATCATTCGATATAAAGGGTTGATGGGACTCGAACGTATTTTGAGAGTTCTTGGTGGCCTCCGAATCAGTATTAGGGGACAATGGTTCGTTCTTCCAAACCGTAATGCCAATTCGCGCACGGGGTGGACCGTTGGGATGGGGATTCAGTACACTTCGAAGATTCATTACGATTTCACTCTGAAGAAAAAAATTATTAGTGTCTAATCAGGGCTCGAGAGAACTCAGTGGCCTTCAGATCAGTTTCAAACTATGACCTAAGGTTTTTGGTAATTGAGGAAGTGCTAGGGACCTAAGAAGAGGCTTATGAGCGGTCCTAGAATGAGATGTCTATAGAAGCGATGAATAAGGCATAAGAAATGAATCATCACCTATTAAAACTTTTAGGCGGATGATGGGGGGTTTGGATAAAATGGGGGACAAGACCAATTCTGTAGCAAGTAAATCAAAATCACATCCCAATAGTTTTTCAATTGGAATGGGAGGTCGGGAAAGTTCAAGTCAATAACTCATATGATTAAGCATCTCGAATTAACATTCCCGTTCAATAATTTGGTCAAATTCCTCAAGACTTTCATTCGATTCTTGCGATAGATTTAATAGTTCGATAATGGGGGAGAACAAAGGAAATAGAGGAACAAGAAACTTGGTAGATTATTAAATATTGATAAGGGTTGAAATTCAAAAAACAATGGATCTCTCTCATTGGTTTCTTCTTTAAAAAAGGGTGGAGGTGAAATGAATTTTTCAACCTCAATCGAGCTTGCGGATGAACAGATCATTTCATGGATCTGGGCATTTATTTCTAAAGACCAAGATTTAAAACTCTTGGTTTGGTCATTTAATTCCTTTTTCTATAAGTCTTAATTAAACCAACAAGAGGACATAACATCGTCTTGGGGAGTTTGGTCATGGTTAAAGGATTCCCCATTTAGAAAAAGGTTGTTTCCAAGATCATGAGTGATTATATTCAAATTCTTGAATTTCACATTCAATTCTTTCATCTTTAAGAATTTGTGGGCATTCATGCAATGTGTTTGGAGTAAAACTTTTAGAACTATTTTTATAACATTAAAACAACCTAAAGAGATAGAATGCGACATTTTAAAGTAGACTATTCAAATACGTGCTAAGCACCGAAGTTTTAAGTTTCTCAAAAAATTTAGTACAGATAACAAAGTAAGTAAAAAAGAATATATAATATGTAGACACAACGTTCTAGTATCCCCCTAAGTCTCTCTTTAGGTCCCTAGCACCTCCCCATTTCACTACAAACCCTAGGTCATACTCTGGGGTACTGATATACAGGCCAACGAGTGATCCACGTCTCCTTTTAACTCCAGTCAACTCTATTGTCAGAGTGAAAGATGTTTGAATCTTCAAAGGGATCTAAATCGTAATTCCACCGGTCCATCCCGTGCGTGAATCGGCATAATGGTTCGGAAGGATGGACCATTTTGCTATTAAGAGTAGATCAGGATGCCACCAGGCACTCTCGGGCCCCAATTTAACCCCAATCTTCATCATTGGAGAAAAAACAATTTAGTCCAACCCGTGTGCGAAGCGACATAACCGTTCGGACAAGCGATCCATTTTCATTTGAAAATTGATCCAGAGGCCACCGATTGCTCCCAGGATCTGTTTGACCAAGGATAACTCTTTAAATCGAAAGATAATGAATGAATATTTGAAGGTAACTGAATGACCTTTTCATAGGTCTCCTCCATGAAGACGCAGACTTGTTATACAGATGAACAATTCATTTGACCCTGACAGGTTACCGGGCACTTCCCGATCTCAATTGACCAAGGTTAAATTTCTGAACCAATTGAAGATATTTCTAATATAGAAGTACATCACCTAAACTTTCCAACGGTCGACCCCGTGCATGATTCTCACTTACCGTTCGGACGAATGGTCCATTTTTCGTCCCATAATCTCCCGTCCAAAGGACTATCATTTCCTTTCGAGACACATTTGACCTAAAGTCAACTCTTAGACCTAGGAGAGGTCCAAAGGACTTTCAAAGTTCTCTGAATTACTTTTCTAATGGTATGTCTCATGCTCAATTTAGATCAACAGATTGCATTCTATGATAATTTTTCTAGAAAAATTTGTACAACACTGTCGATTGGCATGTCCATTTCCCTTCCAATCGACAGTGTGTCTAGGGTTACCAACCGATTTGTAAGGATAGGGATATTTCAATCGGCACTACCAATGACCCTATAAATAGACGGAATGACCTCACTCCAAAATCACACCTCAGATCCATCAGTATTAGTGATCTCAACAACATTCTCTTGCAATCAGCGAGGTTTCCTCATGTGAAATTCCATTCAATCTCACATTCCCATTCTTTTCATACCTAATTTAGCAAAATAACATCCACTATCATCCAAAATTCATCTTAACATTCAAGGGAGTTCATCCAAGATCAAGATCAAGCTTCAAAGAAGGTCGAAATCCTTCTCCCTCTCTATGAATTTCTTATTTTTGCGTTAATTACATTACATTCATAATCTAGATTTTACTTTAGTTCATACATATTCTCATCTCACATTTTTAAAAGTTATATCGCACAAACTTTATTTTCTATAAAAAATCCAAAAACAAACAAAAGGAGGGTTACACCCATAAATTCTAAACATGATTATCCATCGCCCTTTTCCAAAATTAACACATTTTCTACATGCGCATATAATTAAATTCCGTTTGAATCTATGGAATAAACCCTACCCTTGTGCCTTCATGCAAACTACGTGGACTTTGATGCCTTTATAGGCTACATAGGCATTTCAGATGAAAAGCCGAGACTCAACTCCAATTTTCCAAATTTTCCAATTTTCCTAAATTCCCCATTTCCGCATTTATCATATTCTCACATTATTATACATATTATGTTTGTGATCCTTATTAGCGTTCTATCCAACACGTATTATCGTTTCATTATAACGATCAATATCTCGATAAACGCATAAATCGTGTTTTTTATATATTATTTTGAGAAGATTCCTATAGACGACTTTACTCAATGTTTCCCATGGAATGAGTTGGGCGATTCTGATCTCCATTATATATACGCGCACACACACTTCACGAAGAAATAATGGAAAACATTAACATAAGCCCATAATAGACCGAAAGGGTGGGATGGGTGCCTAACATCCTCCCATTCTGTAACTTAGCCTCTGAACCCTTAGAACTATTGGTTTCGTAAGCATCAGTTTGTCTTTGATGCCACATTATCGAGGTGGCGACATGTTCTTTTGCATGTTTTGTGCAAAAATTGGCAGGCAACTCCTTCTCTTTACATTCACCTCACACCAACGATGAGCGAATCACTCCTAGAGAGTACGCGGTCACAAGACCCTTTTCTTTCTCACCTCCTTCCCCCCCCCCCCCCCCCGCCCCACGAGAGGGAGCGAGGATAGAAGATAGCCGATCGGGGACGGACACAGTGGAGACTTTACTAGGGATCATTTTTCATAAGAGGGCTAGACTCTGTTTTCATGGGTTTTTATTTTTCTTGTGTGTGTATTCACCTACCTATATGTTCCCTCTTTTCTCCGCAATTATTTCTTGCACATATATATTTCATGGTTATATCACTTCCCACGCACACACTAGTAGATACTCTGCATGTAAACTTCACACTATGTACACCTAGGATCACTTACATCCACATTTTTCACACGCCACTTAGAATATCCATGCTTAGGTGTAACTAACACACACCTCCTTGTATATATCCTTGCTCACTCAAACTTCTCACACACCACTTGTACTTTATCCATGCTTAGGTACATTTCCACACACTCACTTGTAGATAGTCGCGCATCACTCACTCTCAAATATCCATGATTAGTATAATCTTCCTGCACCATGTTAGATTTATACTTGTACATTATACCTTGCTTAGTATAATTCTCATCATGCTATATAAAGATACTCTCTACATAATGTATCAATCAATAATCATGAATTTTGTACACTACATCACCAAAGAGCATGGCTATTAACCAAACTATGTCCCGTAACTAGGGGGTCACTTCGTGATGGACGCTGGTTCGATAAGTCACAGTTGACCTAAGAAACATGACTCTCACCTTCCATTGGTCAAGTAGCTTTGACGTATATCAAACGGTTCCCCGCGCATTATACCGCTTGACGAAAGTTATGATAGGAGGTATATCACAGGGAAATCGTTCACGTATGTTGAGTATATCGTATTCGCTCTCACATGTATTGTCCCCATGAGGTATATAGTGAGGTAATTTACGTACACTCACAAATATCAAATGGCTTGTCCCCACGTATCGATTGCACTCAAAAGAAAGAACTATATCGTGGAAGTCAGGCCAAAGGGGGAAATCCTCTACATACCCTCATATATGCATCAAACTAAGGGCAGTCATATTTAGTTTGCCAATTTTTACTTGAAACTCTACCGAAATGAAAGGTCAGTATGCCGCTAACAGTTTTTCCCGATTTTGTCTTTTCTAAAAATGGGACCCTACCCGTGATCCTTGTAACAATTCCACCCATGTTTTTACATATTTTTAAAACCCAATGTTTCTTACTCTGGTCCCGTCCGACATTTCTTGTTGCATTTAGGTAAACTTAATACAAATGGGAACATAATAAACATAATAATAATCATGTCGATACCCGTTTCTCATTTTTTTCTCTTTCTTTACCTGTAGTGTCAAAAATATTTTTTCCTCTTTTATTAAAATACCAAAAGAATTTCTCCTTTCTTATACCAAAAATATTTTTCCTCCTTTTTACCCAAAAACATTTTGTTCTCCTTTTTCCAAAAAATGTCAAAAATATTTTCCCACATTTTTGAAAAATAACAGTCTTCCCATTTTCTTTCAAAAATAAATTCAAATTGATTGTTTCTCATTCTCAGGTCGATCGTAAAATTGAAAGAGTTGGCGCTTGCGTTCAATTAAGAAATAATATAATAAATACCATTTTTAACTCATATTAACCCTAAGCATGCAACTAGGTGTGATTGAAACAATATGAAATCATGCAATAAATATTCAACACACAAAGTTTAAGGAAAAATCCCCCACAGGGGCAAAACCATTTGTATATCACTATAATTTGTAAGAGAAACGGCTTACAATCGGATTACACTGAAATACAAGTTTTTGACTAAGAATTACCCGCAGGCATCGGATTCTGTAGTCGCGGCTGGAAGACTCCCTTTCCAGTAGGGTTGGCGGCTGGAACTATCCCTGTCCAGTAGGGCTGCAATGAAGAGGAAGAAGCGGTCCACTTCACAAGGGTTGAACAACAACAATGATGTTCTTGGGTTACCAAACTTTGATTCACATAGATATGGAAGATGTGTGAATCTAAAAACCTAGAATCATAGGACTCAATAGGTGAAGACTTTAGGGTTGATATGCTCTGATAATCGTTGAAAAGTCGTGGAAAAACCAATTCCCGTAGTGGGATTAAATAGGAGAACTTGAGCCCTAATATTCGGAACATGATCTGAACACGATCTGTTTGTATTTATCCTCGTCGGATCGGTCCGGCCTCTTTAGGCGGATCGATCCGGTGACATCGGATCGGTTCCTTTTTGAAGACGGATCCATCCGGTTGGCATCGGATCGGTTCGGCATTTTGGCTTTATCGGTTCGCTATGGATCCGGGGCACACTGGCTTCACCTCAGCAAGCGGATCGGTCCGGTCCCTTTAGTCGGATCGGTCCGGATGAACCGGATCGGTTCTTTTATCTGGACCAGATCGGTCCGGTCTGTTCCCTTGATTTCTTTTCTCCTTTTGATATTCGGATCCGTTGATGAACATATGATTCTTGAATTTCCTCAACGGTGTAACGGCGTACGACATATAAAATGCTAATGGACAAAAATGTCCTTACAAATCTCCCCCTATGTCTATGCCGGTACATACATAAAAACAAACATCCGAATTATCAATCATAAATAATTTCCTATACAAATCTACCCTTCCATGAACCCAAAACTGAAAGAGTACAAGTGAATAAGACTGCATCGTTTGATCTTCAAATCTTCAGGGATCTTAACGCTTTTCTCATCAGGGTGTGCAACATATTGATCTTCAATCTTTATACCTACACACATGAGACAAAGCAAATACCACGTGACATATCGAGTTTGAAATGAGATAAATATGGATACCAATAAAAAACATAAGCTATATCTCAAAAACTCCCCAAAATTCAAACTCCCCCATAATATGATAATTCTTTCTCCCCCTTTTATGATGTCCTCAAATAGACAAATGAGAAGAATGAATCAAATAAGCACAATCGGGGTGCCACGGTACACAAAAAAAACATAAACTATTTTTGAATATTTCAAAATTTTTCATACAAAGATAGGATACCAATATGAACAAATATGATACAAAAATCACACCATGGATTTAGACTCAAACAACCAAGTCATGGAAATGGAATGAATGGGTGTGAACACATTCTATAGGTAAATCAACTCAATCAATCATATGTGCACGATGCATATGTGTACCCCTAACGAATGAACATCAAAAGTATCCTTAGGTGAAAAAATTGTTGAATTTAGATGACATCGTCTTATGAAAATCAACAAATCAAAGTCAAAGTGATTTCCACACCAATAACGTCCAATACTATGTAGCGCATTTTTAAGAATTTCAAGGACGTGCAAACCCATTTTAATTCTCCAACCAAACTCCCTCATAAATATTTTCTTTTAGAGGTAATCTAAATTCTCAAACTTTGGAGAATTGGTGTAAAAACCTAAATGGCCCATAATTGGCATGAATTTCTTTTTATTGCCTTTCAATTTTTTTTTTTGGGCTCTTTTAACCTCTTTGGACCTCGGATAATAAAATTCCTCAAATTTTTAGGTCCAATTTAACGGTGGCTTTTGCGCAAAGGATAGGTAATTACCTTCCGCAGCCCCTCCCCGTTATAAAATAAAGCTCACAAACTCACAAAACGGTTTTTATATGCACAATTTCCTTATCAAAATTTATCGCGCTTGGTTCGTTTTAAGGACAGGATTGAAGTGAAAACACCCAACCAACATGTGATAAAACAAGCACAATAATCAAATAAATCCGTGCATGTGTGCAATAAAGGACAAAGTGAGTCAAACATGTAGAAAGTAACACTATAGCAACTCAAAGACTCCAAACTTTGTAAAGCACAAGAATGAATTGACCTATTATCTCAAAACACTATCAAATAGTCACATGAAGATAATGGAATGATGTTGTGACTCGGTCAACTTAAGTATTCATCCATAAACGGCGCAAAAAAAATCTTTTTGTATTTTTTAATTTTTTTTTTTTAAATATATACAAAAAGTACATGTCACAACGCTAGCAAACATAAAGATCATGAAACGAAAACTAGCGTATGACAAACATGCAAACACAATCATCTATATGATATGGCAAGAGAAGAATCATGTGCAAGCAAACGGGAATCAACTATTCTAAAATCTAGTGTATCCAAAAGTGATTTCCTAACCCAAATGGATGAAACAAGTCGACAAGGGGTTTTGGGAACCATCAAAACACTAGACTTCGAATTCCTAGGACCTCTTCCAAGATCATAACAAAATCGCCTAAGGTGACCATTCCTACCACAATATGATCATGTGTAAACGGGTGGGATGACACCTAAAGTGTTGTCTTTTCTAGCGTCCTTGGAATTAGTTGACCCTCTAAAGCAAATAATGGTTTTGGCTTTAGCATTAGAAGCATGAGAACACGATGAGCCATTACCATCACTATCAAACCTACTTGAGTATGTCAAATCATTTTTTAACTTCAAAATTTTTTACTCAAGCAAAGAATTAGACTCTTCCAAATTGAGGGATTTCTTTTTCAAATTATCAATCAAACCTAGAAGCTTATCTTGCTCCCCCTCAATTAAAGAAAACTTTTTCCTAAGAGTCTCTTCACGTGCCACAAACTCATTGACTAAAATATTATTATCATCTTTGGCACAAACACAAACCATCGAATTTTTAAGGTCCTCTAATTCGTTTTCTAAAACTTGGACCCTATCATCACACTCCTTCTTGGACAATTTTAAAGAAACAAAGTCATGGTCCAAGGACACAAATTTTTCACGATAAAAATCACTTTGATTTTGAACCGTTTGCAAAAGATCCATTACGGATTTAAAACGAGAATTTTCTTTTTCCAAAACTTTAATTCTTTTGCAAAGTTTCAAATTCAAAGTTTTTAAATTCTCAGTATGGTCGTGAACTTTTTCAAAAATAGGCACTTTATTATATAACTTCTCCATTTCAACACGCACTTTTTCAAAAAATCAATTTTTTAGAAAATTGATATCTTAGAAACATTTTGCGGAAAATAGGATCACGCGATAAATTAGCGTAACCCGCTCTGATACCAATTTGAAAGAGTTGGTGCTTGCGTTCAATTAAGAAATAATATAATAAATACCATTTTTAACCCAAATTAACCCTAAGCATGCAACTAGGTGTGATTGAAACAATATGAAATCATGCAAGAATTATTCAACACACAAAGTTTAAGGAAAAATCCCCCACAGGGGCAAAACCATTTGTATATCACTATAATTTATAAAAGACGGTTTACAATCGGATTACAATGAAATACAGGTTGACTAAGAATTACCCTCGGGTATCGGATTCTGTAGTAGCGGCTGGAATATCCCTTTCCAGTAGGGTTGGCGGCTGGAACTATCCCTGTCCAGTAGGGCTGCAATGAAGAGGAAGAAGCGGTCCACTTCACAAAGGGTTGAACAACAGCAATGATGTTCTTTGGGTTACCAAACTTGATTCACATAGATATGGAAGATGTGTGAATCTAAAAACCTAGAATCATAGGACTCAATAGGTGAAGACTTTAGGGTTGATATGCTCTGATAATCGTTGAAAATTCTTGGAAAAACCAATTCCCGTAGTGGGATTAAATAGGAGAACTTGAGCCCTAATATTCGGAACATGATCTGAACACGATCTGTTTGGATTTATCCTCGTCGGATCGGTTCGGCCTCTTTAGGAGGATCGGTCCAGTGACATCGGATCGGTTCCTTTTTGAAGACGGATCCATCCGGTTGGCATCGGATCGGTTCAGCATTTTGGCTTTATCGATTCGCTATGGATCCGGGGCACACTGGCTTCACCTCAGCAAGCGGATCGTTCCGGTCCCTTTAATCGGATTGGTCCGGATGAATCGGATCGGTTCTTTTATCTGGACCGGATCGGTCCGGTCTGTTCCCTTGATTTCTTTTCTCCTTTTGATATTCGGATCCGTTGATGAGCATATGATTCTTGAATTTCCTCAACGGTGTAACGGCGTACGACATATAAAATGCTAATGGACAAAAATGTCCTTACAAAAATCGATCCTTAGCCTATCTCCCTATTGGCTTCGATCTTCCGTCAAACCACCCCAAGCCTCCGTCAATTCCCTCGCTACTTCCTTAGAGTTTGAAATTCATCTTTATCCATTTTTAATGGAGAACACAGCCCAAGCACCGAATGTGCAACCAAATTTGACGACAGTCCTAGCCCAACTCACTGCCAAGATTGACAACCTTCAAACTAAGATCCATGAGATGGAACAAAATTGGCTCCATGTTCCCAAAGAGCCTGATTCCCTCGTGTTATGGGTCCTCCCTCACCTGAGCCTATTTGGGTCCCCAAGGAATATCAATATGCTCCATGTGCACCCCCTGTTAATGGGTCGTCACCAAGCCTGCTCCCTATGTCGAATCTTGCCCATTCATGGGGTAACTTACCCACGACTGTTGATTCAAACCAGGAAGAATTGAACAAGGTGAAGGAGAACCTCAAAATGTTGACCAAGAAATTTGACCAAGTCAGAATCTCTGTAAATTAGACGAACTATGCTCATATGTATCCATATCCTAAAGAAAGGCTATCGAAAAAGTTCAAGGGTAGTGGACCCTCAATTTTTCATCTCTGTAATTACCACCAAGCAATTACTCTCCTAGGTGCCTCCGAGGAAATAATGACACAGATGTTCCAACAAACTTTGATGGGCAATGCTCTTCACTGGGTCTTATCTCTCGAGGACTCCAAAATTCACAGTTGGGAGGATGTTTCCCACGAATTAATTTCTCGTTACAAGTACAACGAAGATTTAGAAGTCACCCACCTTGATTTAGAGATGGTCAAATAGAACCTTGGGGAATCAATCAGTAATGTCATAGCAAGGTGGAGAGATAAATTAGCCACCATGACCAACCGGCCTTTCGAAGAGGAGTAAGTCATCATTATGAAGAAGAACTTCGCTCCCCATGTCCAAGTGATGATGGGAGGACAATATTACCCTCATTTATGAGCCCTGCGAGAAATAGGAGTGGAAATCAAAAAAAATATTTCCAAGATAGAAATTGAACCGAAGAAAGTGTATGGATAGTTCACTCCTGGAAAGGATGAAAAGCATCCCAATATCGTAATTTCAACCATCAACAACATCTCTCAGCCTGCCACTTCATGGGCGCTAAAAAGCTTCCCTAACCTAGTCAAGAAAGAATACACTGATCTTTACGCTCCCCTCTCTAAAGTTTAACAAGCCCTCTTAAGCTGGAATCTCATCAAACCATTGTACCTTCGTTAATTACCAAACATTCTACCTAAAAATTTCAAACCAGGTGCCCATTATGACTTTCAGCAAATTGCCATCCATACCACCGATCAATGTTTCCACCTCTAAAATGTAATCTATGATATAATCAATCGGGGTGTCATCACTCCTCCAGCCAAACACTACCCACAATCCACTCCGAAATCATACAAATGCCATATTTCTAGAAGAAAACCCAGAATTTAATCCATCTACCCTTACCGTACCCAGTAAATCACCTATTATACCCATATATTCCCATAGACTTCTCCAAGTTTGCCCATATTTTCTTTTGTATCCTACCTGTTTCACCAATCAGGCTCTGTCACTCCTTACAAGTGCGTGGATTATTAATCGTACCCATTCTGGAGGAAAAGATATGGAATTATCAGTAGTATTGAATCAGCTCCTAGAGTTTGGGATGAAATTTCCCTCCAAGATGACTATTGATTGTCAAAAATTATGTACGATGTTCTTGGAATCTCGAAAATGGGCTCAAAAGTCAGATAATTGTGTGGTACCGATCGATGAAGATAGTTTAGATGATGTGGTCCAGTTCATGACAAACTTATTCCGATAAACTGGTGAAATTTACAATATGTCTGAGGTTCTTGATGCTTTGAAACTATAAGGGCACCTAGTGCTTTCACTTCTACATCCCCCCTTCGAATGAGAGGATCAATATGAAGAAGCCATTGAGGTTGTATAATGTATTGACTTTTAAAGAAGGATGATATCATTTCCACATAATGGGGGGATGAATTCGATGATTCAAATGAAGGGAAAAGCCTAGAAAAGACTAGACCAATAGTCAGTATATGTGGGATGATATCACTTGAGGAGATACAAGGAGAAATCAACAAGGTAGATGAACAACACGAGATAGAAGAGGAGACGGGGTTTTTATTTTTCCCATCTTTTATGAAATATATAACTAGATAGAGGAGGCATTACCAAATTCTAAACTCGCAACCACTAGTGATCGACAAAGGAAAAGGTGTTGAGAAAATTCTTATGCCAGAAATGACCCTCGAGGAGAGAAATATCCTCGATATGTTAAAGAGAACCCAAACTAACCTCACCTTGTGGGGACGCTTTATGTCTTCCAAGTTGCACTGGAATACCTTGATCAAACTACTCATCAAACCCACAGTCCTTCCCTCCACCATACCAGAAGAAGTAGTGAATCTAGTCGGATCCCTAACCTCTAGTATTATGCTCTCTTGATCTGAAGAAAAAATCCCTAAGATTGGTCTAGACCAAAATTATGCTCTCAATATCTCTGTCGAAACCATGGTAAAGATTTTCCCTCTCTCCCTTATCGATAATCGATCAGCTTTTAATGTCTGCCCATTGAGGACCCTCAACTGCTTGGGAATGAAGTTGAGTGACCTTTCTCCAACCTCTGTCACGGTGCACGCATATGATAATACCCATCGAGAAGTTATGGGATCCATAAGGTTTATAATAAGGGCTATCCCTATAAACCATGTTATTGAATTACAAATTATGGACATCCCGACTTGTTTCAATTTATTGCTCGAATGATTATGGCTCCACAGTGTCAAGGGTGTGTACTTTTACCTTCATTAAAAACTCAAGTTCTTCACCAATGGGTAGGTCATCAGTGTCTTGCGTGACGACATCAATGGCGAGAATGCAAGAATTAATAATCAAGTACTAGAGATACATCATGGGGAAAATGATATTCTTCAGTCAGGTTTTCGAGTTGAACCATTTCTACTCCCAGCAGGGGATGATTTCAAAGATAGGGTTTATCCGGAGAATAACCCTCATGGAAACGTCAATGTCATCCAAATGTTCAAGAACATGCACTTTATGCCCGGACTGGGGCTGAGACGATGATAAAAAGGAATATTGGAACCCATAATATTAAAGAAAGCTTTTCTTCCTTGTAGTTTGGGTTATCAACCATCAGTAGAAGAACTCAGAATGCTCCACCAAGCTCGACTGAAGAGAAGGATAAAAAGCATCAAGACCGTCTCAAAATATTCATTTAATGGAAGATTCATCATAGAGGGTGAAGATTTCCACTTTTGTAGTTTTCCTGAACCATGGTATGATCATGTGGATAATATGATGAAACCAGTAATGGAGATCTTTTTCCAAGCAACTACTTATGGGCCGAAAGTTCCCAATACCATTTGCAACCACTCATTGAGAAGACCATAGCTGATACTGAAGATTCTGAGGGAAGTGAATCCATGGATTCATTTAACTTGTAGAAACTGAGGCCGACACTCTGCATGATCAACTCAAGCTCTACATCATCGAATCCATCCCCCCCGATCAATGCTATTAATGCTCCTCTCCTCAACTGACATATTATACCAGTTTTACCTGCTGAAATACAACCCAAACCAGATGTTTATCCCATTTCTTCTTCTCTTGTTATTCCTCCTCATTATGATGTAATCGATACCGCCTTCAATGATGTTCTCAATGTTGTTTTTTCCTAATAATGAAATAAACAAAGATTTTGAGTATCTTGTTGTGCCTTACATTAATTGTCTTAATGCTAATCAAACTCTTGATGATCATTATTTTTCAAATGAATAATTCTTAATCGCTCTTAATAAGGTTAATAACAAACAAATAATTGCGTTAGTGTTAATGAAAATGAAATTATTATTATTAACCTCGGTTCTTATAGCTAACTGTGAAAAATTAGGATAGGTGCCATCTTTTATGAGCATGATCACGCGCAATTTGAAGAATTACTGAAGTCATTTGTGTATGTATTCACATGGTCCTATGATGACATTCCCGGCATTGATCCTAAGATAGATCGACATGAGATCCCAACTCTCCTAGAATGAAAACTGGTCGAACAAAAACTGAATAGCTTTGTATCGAATGGTCGCTTATGGTTAAGGAAGAAGTGGTCAAACACTTGAACGTGGGTTTCATTCGTGTGATCGAATATACCACATGACTCGCTAATATCATACATGTGTTGAAATCAAGAGGGAAGGTTCACATGTGTGTTGACTACTGAGACTTGAACAAGGACTCTCTGAAGGATGATTACCCACTACCCAATATTGACATGATTATGGAAAATACAGACAGTCACACTCTTAAGTCCTTTTTTGATGATTTTATCGGGTATAACCAGAACAAGATGCACCCAAATCATCAATAAAAAAACTCATTTATCTCCCCTTAGGGAACCTTTCGCTACACTGTTATGCTTTTTAGTCTAAAAAATGAAAAGGCTACCTACTAGAGGGTTTCCAAAACCATATTACATTATTTGATACGGAAGTAAGAAGAGATCTACGTGGATGATATGATTATCAATTCGAAGACTAGGGAAGGTCATGTTCCCAATCTCCGAAAGTTCTTCGAGCGACTACAACAATATTAGATGTGGCTTAACACATGGAAATGTGTCTTCGTCATTACCAAAGGAAAGCTCTTGCGATTCATGGTTAGTGAGTAAGGGATAAAAGCATATCTTGACAGAATAAAATTCATACTTAAACTTACACCACCCCGAATGAAGACGAAGTCTGAGGGTTCCTTAGAAAATTATAGTACACCAACTGGTTGACTTCTATTTGTGAACCTATCTTTACACTCCACTGAAAGTATTCCACTAAGGTTTAGAACAAAGCTTGCCAATAATCCATTGACCAAATATAGTAATACCTAACCCGACCTCCAGTACTCATGCCACCGCAGCCTGGTATTCCCCTACTCCTATACCTGACTGTAACCGAAACTGCAGTTGGGGCTTTGCTAGCCCAATACCCATAAGAATCCTGCAAAGAGAGAGCCATCTATTTTGTGAGTTACAAGTTGACTGAGAATGAAATTAACTACAGTGCCTTGTAGAAGGCACGTGCTGTGCTTGTCTAGGTCACCCAAAAATTACGGCACTACATGCTCGTCTTTCCCATCAAACTCGTATCCTCAATGAATCCTACCAAGTGTCTGCTCGAGAAGCCTATCATATCCAGTCGAATGGCACGACGATTGATGCTTCTAGCCAAATGTGATATTGTGTATGTCAAGAAGAAAGCCATGAAAAGAATATCCATCTCTGACTCCCTCACTGACTACCCTATGGAAGAACACGATGTCTAGATTTTTGAATTCTCGGATGAGAATATCATTTGTACCTCCCAAGAAGACCTACGTTGACAAATGTTCTTGGACGGTGCCACAAAAAAAAGGGCATGGCAATTAGATACTCCTAATTTCCCCTAATGACTCTCACAACCCCATTGGCATCAAGCTAGATTTTCCCTGCACCATCAACATGACTGAATACGAGGTGTGCACACTAGGCCTCAAAGTTTCTCTCGGGAAAGGAATTAGATATCTAGATGTCTATGAGGATTCAAACCTCATCATCAGTCAAGTACTGAAAAGATGAAAAGTCAAAGATGAGAAACTTTTACACTTCCATGCCCACCTAGAAGAGAAAGCCTCCCGATTCCAAGATATCACCTTCCACTACCTGCCCTGAGCAATAAACAACTTATACAATGCCCTTACTACCCTAGCCTCCACGGTTGACATGCTTGAAGGGATAATAATGGCCTCTTTCCTATTCCAAAAATAAGACAAAACCACCCACTGCTACCACATTAAGCTCATCACAGAAGAAGATCCTCATAAATTAAACTATTATAACTATGATATTTAGTGGCTCCTCAATCATGGTAGGTGTCCCCAAGGTTCTAACAAGAAAGACCGAGCAAATGTCAGCAGACTGGATGCCTAATACATTGTCTATAATAAAGCTCTATTAAAAAGAAACTTCGATGGAATCCATTTACATTACATCACAGGGGCTGACAATGAAGAGATTATGAAGAAAATCCATAGCGGGGAATGTGGACCCCACATGAATGGCCGTATTATCGCCAATAAAATAATATGACATGTGTTGATGTAAAAAAACTAGATTACTCTAATTATTCAATCACAGATAAATAAATAAGACAAAGAATTTTAAAGTGGTTCAGCCTTATATGAATGGCCTACGTCCACTGTTATGTTATTGCTGAGTGTTTCGGAATCCTCGATTACATGTTCTATCAAGAAATTCCGGTCCCCTTGAATGAGGGTGATACAAGGTATTTATAGACCTTAGGCTATACATGAAAGGATGTTACATTAAATGACATACATATGAAAGGGTAATTCATTTAATGCTCTTCAAACGTGTGCGTCAAGATGATAAGCATTCAATGAATAGTTGAACTGTTGATTATCTGGCAATCAATGTTGTAGTCGAGATGCAGCTCAAATCGCCTTAGTTGCTCGTCGTTCAAAAGTTCCTCGGAGCATTGTAGTTCCTCGGAGAGCTGGAGTTCCTCGGAGCGTTGGAGTTCCTCGGAGTATACTTGTTGCTCGGAGTGAGACTGACTTGGTCGGGGGAATAGACTTCCTCGTTGCTATTGTGCCACATAGATCGACACGTGTCTTCTTGTGATTCGTCTATATCAGCATACTAATTTTGGTATCAACAGAAGCCCCCAATGTTTCATATTTTGAACTTTGAGGAGTATGGAACATTCTTTCTCGGTATATGGAAATATTAAATGACCATCCTGGGTTTTAGGAGCATTTTCTTCGTATTTGAATTTCCTTCCAAATTCACAGAATCCGCCTTTTTGCTTTTTTATAAGCGCTTCGATCTTCGTGCACTTTTTATCCTTTTAGCCGCCGGTAGCGTAATATTTTCCTTTTTGTAATCATTTCTTTCACCGTTTCCTAAGGCAAAGTATTTAAGCTTCAGAGGCAATCCCATCATCTTCTACCTTTTTCAATTTCTGCTTTTGAGTTTTCTATAGCTTTTCTCTCTCCTATGCGTTCATCCCTTTCTTCGTTTGTTTGTCAACAGATCTCCTTTTTCCTGTAAGATTTTCTTCCTTCTTCTTCATTTCTATTTATTCACCATGGTTTATATTATCGAATCTCTTGAGAAATTCCATTCTGACTTTTCTATTCCTTCTTGGGTAACTTTGGAGAGTCTTTCTGAGCCTTCAAATTATTTTAATTTGGCTGAGGGACATTGGTTCCCTAGCCTCTTTATTGCTGAATGTGGATTTTCTTTTCCACCAAACCCTTTGTGTTTAGAGTTCTGTCAGTATTTCGATGTTGTCCCTACAAAAATAGCACCCAACACATGGAGAATAGTTAATGGGGTGTATAGGTTAAATCAAACTCATGGAACTCGTATAGGAATTCCTGAGATTATGTACTGTTATGGATGGGCTGTTTTAGACAATGTTTTTTATTTAAAAACTAGATTTTTGAATAGGGCCTTAGTAGTCAACCTCCCTGATGCAAACAGGGATTATTTTAAACACGGGGTAGTTATCAAAAATTGGCAACATACCCCTTTAGTTGGAGATGAAGCATATCAAGGTCCCAGATGCCCCCCATATGGCAATGGGATAGGTTATTTTCATCTTATTTTATTTCTAAAATTATGATTTCATTATGTTTGATAAAATGTATGACTGATATTTCACAATGTATTTGTTTGCAGTTGACAGTAAGAGAAAAACTCCAAAAGAATCAGAAGTAAATATTAAACATTTGAAACATATCTGGAATTTGCATCGAAGAGTTGCAGACGAGCACATCAGGTCTGCTTCATATTTGTTGCAGTACAGGAGCTACACATCATCCTTTACTGCTCGTCCTGTGATCAGCATTAGTGAACCATTGCCAGCTTCTGAGGAATCTTCACCAGAATCTCACATTCCTCTGAGTCAGAAGATGGGCAAAAGAAGAGTTCCTTCTATCTTCGAGGAGACTTCCTCTGTTGGAGATGGAAAGAGAAATAAGAATGATGTCCCAAAGGGGACAAAGAAAGTAGATGTTGCCCCTTCTGTTGCTCCTCAGAAGGCTGCCGAGAAGCCCCCAGTGGCTCCGAGCAAGAAAAGTGCACCTGTGGAAGTGGTCCCAACCAAAAGTTCTTTGGTTGAAACTGCTGAAGTTCCATTGAGGAGATTGAAGAAATCCTCCTCGGTCAGTTTTTCTAAAACCATTCCCCAGCTCTAAGCTAGTGGAGCTGGTGTTCCAACCATTATTCCCCCGAGCTCTACAATGAGCTCGGTAAAGACTTGGACTATTCCTGAAGTCCAAGGAATTGAAGAAAACATGTCTAGGGATATGCTGACATCCCTAGCTACTCGTCACATTGCTTCAGTAAGTTTCTCTTATCCTGAATTTTTCTATCTTTCAGTCACTATATGTATCTCGGCACTAACTTATCATTACCTTCTTTTGCAGCTGGTGAGTTGTTTTAACACCATAGTGAAGAAAGATGAAGCACTCAAAGCTTCTAGCTCCTCGTCTGGAGTGGAGGATGCTTTTCTGGGTTTGGCCCAGTCTTTGAAAGAATCCCGTCAAAAATATGATGAGGATAAGGGTGAATGGGAGAAGAAGTTGGCTGCATCGGAGGCAGAGAAGGTGCAGTTGGGAAACAGAGTAAAAGACTTGGAGGGAGAGAATAAGAAATATGCCGAGAAGGTCACAAACTTTGGGGAGTTTGAAAACAAGTTGAAGTCGGCTGAGGAAGAGCTAACCCTTCTGCGAGAAGTAAATCGCCAGAAGGAGGAGGTGGAGGCCAAGTTGAATGCCTCCGAGGATCTTCTATCCGAGAAGCTCTCCTCGGAGAAAATGAAAAGAAAGGTGGCTGTGAAAAAATCTTTTCGCACCGGTTGGGATAAAGGATGGGATAGGGGGTAGCGGCAATGATGAACCAGGTCAAGTATGGGAGTTTGAAATACTTCCGAGATGGTTGGGTTGCTGCCCTGCAAGAATTGAAGGTGAGCGAGGACTCTGAGCTATTTCAACAACATTTTCCTGGTCCTCCCCCAGCTATTGAGGATGAAGAAGAGGATGAAGCTGCATCCGAAGAATCTTCAATGGTAGTGGGTGATCTCATCCTTACCCAGCCTGCTGACGAGGAGCTTTCATCTCGGCCTGCTCCTCCTGAACAAGTTCCAGTTCTTGCCGACCAACTCGTTGTTCCCACCGAGCAACCGAGCTCCTCATCCCAGCCTCCCGAGAAAGTCTTGGGAGACAAGGAAAAGGTGTGAAGTTGTTCGGTATTCTCTTTCTATTTTTTTTCTTTTTCTTGTACTATGTATTCTGAACGCTGTACTCCTTTTGATGATGTAATAAAATTACCTTTTTTATTCTTATACATTGTTGATGCTCTGTCTGCTTTTTCATTAACTTTTGCCTTCTCTTCTTTATTAGTTTGTGGCTAGAATGGAATTATTATCTTCCAATGATACAAAGTTGATGAAACAATGCCATGAATATTATAAGGCTGGTCACACAGAATTGAGTGTATCAGAAGTTGTTAACATCCTTGGTCATGATGCTTCAGAGCAGGCAGTAGAAGCTTATCAATACCTGAAGGACTTACTTGATCGAGCTGTGGCCAATAACGTGGCTTACTATGACAAGATCGAGGAGTTTCAATATACTTTAGAAGATCTTCAGACTCAGTACAAGGAATCAAATGCCCTTTTGCACGAGGGGTATGAAAAGAGGTATCAACAGCTTTCTGCCAAGACAGGCCACAAAAAGATCCTTGTTGGGTACGATGTCAGGGAGATAACCCTAAGGGGTGAAGTTGAAGCATGTAGACATATTGTCGAGCTGCTAGAGCAAGAAAATAACAATTTGCAGAAAGAGTTGGCACTGTATAAGTCTGTAGCATCTTCTTCAACAGCTGTAATCCCATTGACAGACGAGGGATTTTCCTTTCTAGAGGTTGAGAATGCCAAATTAAGGCAAGAGTTGGATACCTTGAGAAGATATGGTACTTCTACTACTACTAGGGGGTGAGGAAGAGGTTCTCGTGGACAAGGAAGAGCTGCTCTGAATGTTGTCAAGGAACCAAGTTCTCGACCTGTTCGGGGAGGATCAAGAGCTCTTAGTCGTAATGTTGAAGAAGCTCATAATCGATCAACGTTGGAAACTCAAGTGTTCCAATTGAATGCAAAAAATTGGGCTTTGTCTGAAATGTCTAAGAAAATCCAAACTCTGGAGGATCAACTTGCTTCGATAAAGTCTGCTCTGAATAATAAGGATGTTTTTTCCAGGAACTTTCATGAGCAGTTAGAGAGAATAACTTTCCAATTCCATAAACAACCTCGTAAGTTCTGGATGGCAGGCTATAATGAGGCCCTTTATCACTTGGATGCTCGCCTTGAAAATGCCAATAATGAAGGTTATAAACAGGGATGGTTGAACGCCCTGGGTGTATTAAAACTAGAGCAGGGCCATTATTTATGGGATTATCATGCTCCTGGGCTACCTGACTTGCCTGTGCCACCTTATAAATTGGACATGGAATGGATCCCAGCTCGTGACATTCCTCGAAGCTTAATTGCAAAATACCTCGGTGATTACAATCTTCATTCTCAGATCGAGGTATCTCATCCCGAGCATCTACTGGACACACCTTCTATGATGAACGTTAGGATGCTGAAGGACTTGAACTTCATTAACTCTCCTCACACTTTAAATGATCCGCCTGCTGGCGAGGAACCTATTTCAAAAGCATAGGGAAAGAAACCAATAAAGTAGGGATCTCAATGTAATAGTTATTACACATATGTAACTTGTAATTCGTTTTGAATTTTAATGAAAGACTTTCATTTTCTGTTTGCAAATCTGTATTGTTATTGTCTTATGATTGTCAAACACTTTATGTTTGTGCTTGCATAACAATATTGTGTGGTTCACCGACCAACTTAGTAATAAAAGTTACAAGTATCAGAAATGTTGCTCGATCACTTAATAATAAAGTAATGAGTATAAAATGTTGAAAAAAATTTCCAACCAAGGTTGTTAAATTGTCTTTTTCATAAAATGTGCCCGACCAATTAAGGTCGATGATTTTTCCTCGTCGACCAACTACAATTAGTGGGTTTTTATCCCCGACCAACTATACTTGGTTCAGTTTGGAATATTTGTTCTCCGAGGAACTTTTATGTAATAAACTTACTTCCCGACCAACATAAGTTGGAATTTGAGAGCATATCTTGTTTCCTAACCAACCGAGATTGGCGTTTCGTTGATCATCTTTTGTTCTCGCCCTTTTACCAACCGGAGTTGGTCGTGGGTTTGAACTATCATGTCCACTAGCTCTTTTACCAACCTGAGTTGGTCACACTAGTGTACGCCTCCTAACCAAAGGAGTATAGTTTGTTCTCGCCCTTTTACCAACCGGATTTGGTCGTGGGTTTGAACTATTATGTCCACTAGCTCTTTTACCAACCTGAGTTGGTCACACTAGTGTACGCCTCCTAACCAAAGGAGTATAGTTTGTTCTCGTCGTTTTACCAACCGGAGTTGGTCGTGGGTTTGAACTATCATGTCCACTTTTTACTGCCGAGCAGCGTTGTGTGCCGAGCAGCGTAGTGTTCTTTTTACTGCCAAGCAACGTTGTGTGCCGAGCAGCGTAGTGTTAAACACACTAGTATTCCCCGAAAAACTTTTAATAAAAGGAGGGAAGATTGTGAAATATCATCGTTTGATTCATATTGATGGAACTGCTTTACATTTTACATCACTGATAATACTTGCGAAGGTGTTCAGCATTGCATGCATTCTTAAATTCCTCTCCTTCTAGAGTTGCTATTCGGTAAGTTCCTGGTCGGACAACTGCAGTAACTCGGTAAGTTCCATGCCAGTTTACTTCCAACTTATTGTGCCTCTGAATGAACTTCTTTAGCACGTAATCTCCTTCTTTTAAGTCGCATTTTTTCACCCTCTTGTTGTAGAACAGGGTTGTTCGCTGTTGATAAGCAGCATTCCTAATGGCTGCCTCTTCTCTAACTTCCTCGAGCATGTCCAAATCTAATCTCCTCATCAGGTTGCTGACTGGGGAATTGAAATTCAGCACTCTGTGTGTTGGAAGACCCAACTCGGCAGGTATTACAGCCTCACTTCCAAATTCCAGCATATATGGTGATTCTCCAGTTGCTGCTCGGGGAGTTGTTCAGTAAGCCCACAATACTGACTGTAGCTCGTTAATCCAATTAGCTTTAGCCTCACTTAGCCTCTTCTTCAAACCATTTAGTAATGTTCTATTCATCACTTCAGTCTGCCCATTGCTTTGAGGATGGCCTGGTGATGAATGAACTTTCAAAATGTTTGACTGATGACAATAGGCGGCAAACTCCTCATTATCAAATTGTGTTCCATGGTCTGTGATGAAAGCATAAGGGAGACCATATTGGCAGATGATGTTATTTCAAATGAATTGGTACACCTTCTCGTATGTCATATCAATCAGACGCTCAGCTTCTACCCACTTAGTAAAATAATCCACTGCGACGACGAGGTACTTGAATCTTCCTCGGGTCGTTGGCAGTGGCCCAACCAAATCCATTCCCCACATGGCGAAAGGCCAAGGGGAAGTTATGGGTGTCAACAATGCTTGTGGAGTTCGTCGGATGGAGGAAAAACTTTGGCATTTATCACATCTCTTAGCATAGGCTATACAATCAGCCCTCATCGTTGGCCAGTAGTATCCTTGTGTCATCACCCTTTGCAAAAGTGTCCGACCTGCTACATGGGCTCCACAAGACCCTTCATGGATCTCTTCAATCAATTCTTTCACCTCGGATGGATGTACACATCTTTGCAAACCTACCATAATTCCTCGTCTATACAAAACACCATTAGTTAGTACATACCGAGCAGCTTTAAACTTCAATTTCTTGGCAGCGATCTTATCCTCCGGTAATTCTCCTTCCTCGACATATGCCCTGATGGGATCCATCCAAGATGGTCCTAAATCAAGAGTAATAATAGTCATCGTCAGGTCTTCATCTATGCTTCGACTTTCTAACACCTCAATTGGTATCGTTCTTCACAACTCGGTACGAGTAGCTGATGCTAGTCGGGCCAGTGCGTCTACTTGTGCATTCTCCATTCTTGGTATTCTGATCAACTGAATGGCATCAAATTCTTCCAACAACTCCATCTCCTTTGCATGATACTTGACCATTAATTCTCCTTTAACCGCATATGTTCCCATCATCTGATTCACAATTAATTGAGAATCACTGAATACTATCACTTGTTGCGCTTCCATAATCTTTGCTAAATTAAGACCTGCTATCAAGGCTTTATACTCAGCCTCATTATTAGAAGCTTTGAATTGGAATCGTAAGGCATATTCCACGTTAATCTCATCTGGGGTGTTCAAAACAATCCCTGCTCCACAACCCATAGTGCAAGATGATCCATCTACATATAATCTCCATGTAGGTAACTCGTCTTCAAATTTCTTATCTGACAGAGTTCCTCGGTGAAATATCTGTTGTTTCCTTTCATCCTCCTTTGGTATTTTTTGCTCTTCGTCGACCATCTCTTCTCGCCCTTTTACCAACCGGAGTTGGTCTGGGTTTGAATTTGATGATCTTTCTACATCCACAAGCCCTTTTACCAACCGGAGTTGATTTGGACTTATGTATGTTGATCCTGTAACATCCACAGGTTGATCAGCGAGCAACTTTTGTTCCTCGGGGGTATCAGGATATGTAAATTCTGCTATAAAGTCTGCTACAGCTTGCCCTTTTAGTGATGATCTGGGTTCATACACAATATCATATTCACCAAGCTCTATTGCCCAATACATCAGTCTTCCTGATTTTTTTGGGTTATGAAGGCTTGTCTCAATGGCATGTCGGTATACACGATGATGGTATGGGCCTGGAAATAAGGCCTCATTCTTCTACTTACTTCAATTAATGCCAATGCCAATTTTTCCAGTTTTGGGTACCTGATCTCTGCACCTCGGAAAGCCTTACTTGTGTAATAAATTGGCTTCTGGACTCCATTCTCCATTTTGATCAATGTCGAGCTGACTGCATTCTCTGATACTGCCAGGTACAAGTACAACTTTTCTCCCATTACTGGCCTGGACAACAGTGGAGGTGCTCCCAGATATTTCTTCAAGTCTTGAAAGGCTTTTTCACATTCATCATTCCACTCGAAAGTTTTTCGAAGTGTTTTGAAGAATGGGAGGCATCTATCAGTTGCTCGGGATACAAATCTGTTGAGCGCTGCAACTCGTCCTGTAAGACTCTACACCTCTTTCTTCGTCATTGGAGATCGCAACCCTAAAAGATCTTTGATCTTTGCTGAATTTCCCTCAATGCCTCGCTGGTTGACGATGTACCTGAGGAACATTCCTTCTCGTACTCCAAAGGTGCACTTCGTCGGGCTGAGCTTCATCTGGTATTTATCCAGTTGATCAAAGGTCTGACCTAAGTCAACTAGATGATCAGCAGCTTTCTTGCTCTTTGTCAGCATATCGTCGACATAGACCTCCATATTGCAACTGATTTGTTCGGCAAAAACCTTGTTCATCAGCCGCTGGTATGTCGCTCCTGCATTTTTCAAACCAAAAGGCATAACATTATAACAATAAGTTCCCCTAGGGGTAATAAAATAAGTTCTTTCCCTGTCTTCTGGTTTCATTTTGATATGGTTGTAACCAGAGTAAGCATCCATGAAGCTGAGCAGCTCGTGTCCCGATGTAGCATCCACTAGTTGGTCAATTCTGGGCAATGGAAAGTGATCCTTTGGGCAGGACTTGTTGAGATCAGTGAAATCAACACACATTCTCCATTTATTTTTTTTCTTCTTCACCATCACCACATTTGCTAACCAGTCTGGATATTTCACATCTTCAATGAATTGGGCTTTCTGGAGCTTCTCGACCTCCTCTTGTATGGCTTGATTCTTCTCGGGACTAAACACTCTTCTTCTCTGCTTTACAGGCTTTATCTCCTTATTCGCATTGAGTTCATAGCATAAGAAGTTTGGATCTATTCCTGGCATGTATTCATGACTCCATGCAAAATTTTTCTTTTTGTCTCTCAAAAAAGTTATCAACTCCTGTTTTATTGAAACATCCAACGATGAACCTATCTGGGTTACTCGTTCAGGGTGCTCGTCGTCCAGAATAACATTTTCTGTAGATTCCACCACCTGTCCTTTTACCAGTTGGGATTCATCTCTGGGATCCAGTGTTTCAATTTCTGTACCTTCATTCACCTGGTAGGTAGTAGTTTTTTTCCTTGACTCTTCAAGCTCCTCTTGCTCGGCAGACGAATAATAGCATTCCCGAGCTACTTTCTGATCACCTTTCACAACTCCTACTCCGAAATTTGTTGGGAATTTTAAGCACTGATGCACTGTAGATGGAACTGCTTCGAACTTCTTCAAACCAACTCTTCCCATGATGATGTTGTAAGCTGACTGCACATTCTTATCCATCACAAAGAAGCATATTTTTCTGTTCGACAAGCAGTCCAAGATCCAATGAATATATCCAACTTGATCGTCCCAAGTGGAAATACTTTTTCGCCAGTAAAACCCAATAGAGGTCTGTGATAAGGTTCCAATTGAGATAATTTCAAATTTAAACTGTCAAAGCATGAATAGTACATGATGTCTGCCGAACTACAATTATCTACCAGCACCCTTGAAATCACTATTTCTTTCATCCTCATTTTGATCACCAAAGGGTCGTCGTGAGGGTAAAGAACACCTGCAAGGTCGTTTTTTGAAAAACCGATGACCAGCTTCTCTTTGTTTACCTTCCTCGGGCGATCCTCTTCAGCCAAATTTATCCCTTGAATGTATGAGCAAGCCTGTGCCTCACCGAGGTAAGCTTTTCTTTCTGCAGTAAGGTCTCCTCCTCCTGCATCTCCTCCTGTAATGACATTACAATCAAATGACCCAAAGCGTATTGAAAATACCTCTCGTTCTGGCTGTCTTGGTTTCTTGGGAAGATCGGGGTCATCCTCTGTATCATCTTCATGATCCCTTTTCTTTTTCTCCTCTGCACGACGAGGAGATCTAGACCTTTCTCTAGTTCGGTCATTATTCCTTTTTTCGCCTCCCAGATCAACATACTTCGCTAGCTTCCCTCTTCGGATGAGTGTTTCAATCTCGTTCTGAAGAGCTATGCAATTTTTGGTCATATGGCCGTGATCCTTATGGAACTCACAATATTTCTCCCTATTCCTCAGGTCAGGGCCTGACTTCAGTTTCTTTGGCCACTTTACTTCCTCGTTATTCTTGATTTCTTCCAAGACATGATTAATACCCATTTTCAGAGGAGTATAATTATCGAATTTCTTCAGGACTTCCCATGACGATTTATTATTCTTGGAATGCTTGTCACCGCCATTGCCCTTATGCTCTTTCTTCTTGAATTTGTCGCCTTCCACCTTGGTTTCTTTATCCATATTCTTCTTCGCAGCCATTGCCTCCTCGGCATTCATAATTTTGGCTGCTTTTTCCATCAACTCTGACATAGTTGTAGGTGGATCTTTGGCCAAAGTGTAATACAACTTATTAGGAAACAACCCACTCATCAAGGCGGTAATTGCTGTCTTTTCTTCATAATCTATGACTTCCAGCTTCTCGTTATTGAAACGAGTTATATAATCTCTAGTACTCTCACCAGATTTTTGTCTAACACTTAACAAGTGTGCTACTCTTTTTACTGGCTTTGCTCCAAAACAGAAAT
This sequence comes from Sambucus nigra, assembly GCA_949130495.1. NCBI lineage: Eukaryota > Viridiplantae > Streptophyta > Magnoliopsida > Dipsacales > Adoxaceae > Sambucus > Sambucus nigra. The sequence continues at coordinate 427,539,395 of OX422219.1, forward strand.
TGCCGATGAACAACTCGGCCAACTGAAAGAAAGTTGAAATCTTACCCCGAGGAAGAATGTTGTACCATATCTGGGCAGATCCAGTAAGAGTTCCTGAGAATGCTCTGCATCTCATCTCGTCGGGGACGGCATAGATGTCGGCAGCAGCTTGATATTGCTTTATGTGTAGAACAGGATCTGTCTTTTCATCATATTTGGGGGTCACCACAGGTGCTTTAAACTTTGACGGGGTAGGAAAACCCACAATGGCCTGAACAAAAGGTGTCCCTTAAACAAAAGTTCGTTGTAAGGGATTCTTCGCCTTAGCCATTTCTCCCAATCTATCCTCCAATCGCTGAATGGAACCCTTCCACGCATCATTTCCTTCCTCGGGCTTATTAGTTCGAGCAATTGATTGTTCTGATGTGGCCTCCTGAGATCTATCTCGACGAGCAACTGGTCGTGATTGTGCTGATCCTTCTCTTAGATCTGATGGTTGTCGAAAACTCCTCGACATGGTCTTAGGTGGACTCCTATTCCTCCTAGGGCCTAATTGACTGAAAGGAGACACCCTACTCAGTCTTTCCAAGGCACTGGGTCTTTCTGGAGAGAGAGTGATACGTTGATCAGTATCTGTAGCCCTTATTGACTAAGTTCGCCCAGGTTGATACGAGAAATCATCAGATTCCTCATTACGATATGACTCAGTACGCCTGGATCGTGAAGAAAGTAAATAGGTTTGCCTCTGACCACTTCGTTGTCCCGAACGTGCAGGTGCATCTCCATGAAGGGTCTGTATGAGTTTCCGCATTGTTTCTTGCATGGCGGTTTGTCCTTGAGCCAGATTCATCATAATCCCAGCCAGATCTGGAGGTGTAGAGGGATTTAGAGGATTTCCAGCATTTCCAGCGTTTCGATTGTTGGATTCCGGATTATCTGCCATTGATGATGAATGATTTTTGGTGAAAAACGATAATAACAATCGTTCCCACAGAGGGCGCCAATCCATTGATGTAAAAAACTAGATTACTCTAATTATTCAATCACAGATAAATAAATGAGACAAAGAATTTTAAAGTGGTTCAGCCTTATATGAATGGCCTACGTCCACTGTTATGTTATTGCTGAGTGTTTGGGAATTCTCGATTACAAGTTCTATCAAGAAATTCCGGTCCCCTTGAATGAGGGTGATACAAGGTATTTATAGCCCTTAGGCTGTACATGAAAGGGTGTTATATTAAATGATATACATATGAAAGGGTAATTCATTTAATGCTCTTCAAACGTGTGCGTCAAGATGATAAGCATTCAATGAATAGTTGAACTGTTGATTATCTGGCAATCAATGCTGTGGTCGAGATGCAGCTCTAACTGCCTTAGTTGCTCGTCGTTCAAAAGTTCCTTGGAGAGCTGGAGTTCCTCGGAGCGTTGGAGTTCCTCGGAGTATACTTGTTGCTCGGAGTGAGACTGACTTGGTCAGGGGAATAGACTTCCTCGTTGCTATTGTGCCACGTAGATCGACACGTGTCTTCTTGTGATTCGTCTATATCAGCATACTAATTTTGGTATCAACAACATGGTTACTACTAGACTACCATGGTTCGGGATTGCACCGCCTATGTTTGGAAATGTCTTAAATGCCAGGAGTTTTCCAACCTCCAGTACTTACCTCCACGAGAATTATACAACATGACCTCTCCCTAGTCATTTTAAACATGGGGCATTGATATCATAGGGAAAGTTACACCCAAGGCCTCCAACGGGCATGAATTCATCTTAGTTTCCATTGAATACTTCACCAAATGGGTCAAAACTAAATCATACACAGTTTTTAATACCAAGAAGGTGGTCAAAGTCATCCAAAAAAAATATCATTTGTCGATATGAGGTCCCACATGAGCTGCTGTCAGACAATGGGTTACATTATGAAGTAGAAGTCATAAAAGTTATCGACGAGTATACGATTCAAAGTAAAAAATCTTCTCCGTACCAACCTAAATCCAACAGAGCAGTTGAAGCCGCCAATAAAAACCTCAAAGTAATCATCTGCAAGATGACCAAGAGTTATTGAGATTGAGACGATTGGATCCCTTACGCCGTCTGGGGCTACCGCACTTCAGTTCGAACATTTATTAGGGCTACACCTTACTCTCCAGTATATAGCATGGAAGTAGTCCTACCCGTGGAGCTAGAAATCCCTTATCTACGCATCATGCTTGAAAGAAAAGTCAGCGAGGAAGACTGGCATCAAAAGTGTCTTAACGAGTTGTTACTCTTGAACGAAGGGAGAGTGAAAGCACTATATCACATAAAAGGATACAATCACTGAATAGCGCGGTCATTTAATAAGAGACTCAAGGACCGTGGTGTCCAAGAAGGGGAGTTAGCCCTTAAAGAAGTAGTAGAAACCATCTGGGACCCTAGAGGGAAATTGAAGACCAATTGGAACGGACCCTACATTGTAAAGAAGATCTTATTCGGTGGTGCCTCTATGCTCACCGACCTTTATGGGGAAGATATTACCTATCTAATCAACCTAGACCGTCTCAAGAAATTCTACCCTTAATCTCAATGTGCTCATCTCCCTTATATTTAAAAAAAAATCTTAATTTCCTTTTACTCAGAACTACGTGGGGCTTGATCCCCTAAAAATATTTTCTTTAAAAAATGAAACTCAATTTTTTTCACAGATGATCAAAAACTTTTTTATTTCACTATTGGGAAATACCAGTTACAATTTCATCGGCATAGGGAGTCAAATAATTTCCATTGCCAACCGACCCCTACTTTCCTAAAAACCACACCACAAACAAACCCTACCCTCTTAAAATACCCTTTCCAAATTTATTCCCACATAAATCAACGAGATTCAAAATCAGAAACACCATAAAAAGCTTCGCAAATAAAAACTCCCCTGGAGCTCCTACCCACAGCTGCCAAAGGAACCAACCCCATCATCATCTTTTTCTTGGGGTCCTTAAACTTCCCATGCCTGAATAGAGAGTCGCAGATGCTCCATGGAATGGTAATCCTAGACCAGCTTATGGAAAATAATGACACCTCCCTCCACGGTGTCAGATATGGAGAACCATGTTTGACCGGTCTCCACAGCCAGCATCTTGGCAACTATACTTCTCCATAACCACTTCATGTAGTCCTAGAAAATATGATAGACTCTACCAATAGACTGGGAAGGATGGGCCGATGGTTGGAAATTCTCCCATAGAGAGCCCAGCCGAATGCGCATATGCTCAGTCAAGTCCTCAACTAGAAAAAAGTTTAGTGTCCAAGGTGGCATAATCTGTTCACATCCAAATTGGCATAAGAGAGATCAGGGAAAGTAGAAAGAGGTGTGTATTAGGCCAAATAACCTAACATAATGGTATTCCCCCAGTTCTAGAATGGGAAGAAGCTCCCCCCCCCCCCCCCACTAAGGCACTGACCAACGCAAGCCTCGAGCCTCGTGCTCCACAAACCAATTTCCTAACTCCCAATGTCCAAGCCTACACTGATAAAGTATCTAGAAAAGAAGTTTGGCACAACTGCCAAGGGATATTCAGTAGGGACCGCCATACAAAATCTCTCAGATAGCCACATGAACAGTATGACAGGGATACCCCTCAGGAAGTCAGAACGACCTTCCCGCCAAGCATCCAGACTATTCAAAATCTCCGCTAGTATCATCGCTGTATGATTGTGACAATACGACATCAATGAAGCAATGGTTGTGACTTGGGGTCAACTACCAGTTACCAATCACCAACAACAGTTTTGAAGCGAAGCAATCCCAGAAGGATGGCTCTAGAATAGCCAGCATCACCAGCATCCTGCAAATGAACATAATGCAGCATAACGGGAAGAAAAATCATTACTCCCATATATAATAACGTAGACACCAAAGGCGAGATATAGATAAGTCCCGCTAACAACTCACGAGGAAATCGAGAAAATTCTTGCATGGCTATCGCAACACTATGATTTATCACAATATGGTAGAGAACTCTTCATAGGTCGGACATAATTCGTCCAACCCAAAATGAAAGACACGGTCTTCAAGGTACCACAACTCTACTCCTGCCATTAGTATGTTCCACTCTATTAGCTGGTTGCGCCATAATGAAACTCGATGAATGTTGAAAGCATCGTAGTTGACATTGTATGAGCACATCACCTCTAGAGTTGAGAGGTAGGTAGAAAATTCAACACTTTCAGGGAGAGCCACATCACAAAATGATGAGATAATAAGTAAGAGGAATGCAAAAGAGAAGGAATGTGGAGCTGTGAAGAAAATGCTCCACCCATGCCCCCTATTTATACTTGGAAAACCCCAACCAAAGGCAAAAAACCCTTAAACTTCAGAGAAAAACTTATCCCACCAAGTACCAATTAATTAAAGAAAGTGCAATCAAAGCCTTGGGTTGATTGGATTGGATTAACTTGCCGATCGGCAGGACAAGGGACATGTCGATCGGCAACCCCCTATTTTTTGAAAATTCCCTTTTTCCTTTTTTCTTAAAATAAAAAAAATCAATAAAAATAATTTTTATTCTTAAAGAATATTGAATTTCCTTCTCCCTATGTTTTTACTTAAATTATTTTAAAATATATTCTCTCTCAAATAATTTTTAGTTCTTTACAGTCTCAGCGGCAAAGTAAAAAGTGCATGTGCATTAAGTCACTAAAAAAAATAATAAAAACTTCATTTTATTGCACAAATATTGTTTATTGCAGATTCCTTGTAGGAAAAGAAAATACAATGGGATTTAGCTTGAACCCACCTACATTATTTCTCTTTCTCTAACCCTCACCTACATTATCTCTCTCTATTTCTTACTTTCTTTTTCTCTCTTTTCTGTTTCTCTCTCCCTCCCTAAGAACCTCCATCCCTGTGATGCACTCATTTTCCCCAGCGATGAGACTACGTACCTCCACTCCCACAATTGGGATCGACTCTCGAATGTGAGAAGTTGCAGAAGCTATCCAATCCAAAATATCCTTCACCCAGGTAGATGACACCTAGATATGATTCAAGAAAAACAGGAAAGAGAAAATCAGTCAGTTTGAGGAAAAGAAAGAAATCAGAAAATTAGAATAGAAAGAGATGAAAATTATATCATTGGTTGGAGAACCTCCGTCGTCAGCCCCATCTCGTTCGATTGCATCACATTTGTATGATGCAGTATACGCACTTACCTTCCATCACCTTGTCGGATGTTATAAGAAGGGGGAGCCAACGGCACAAAGGTAACCTCTGAGTTTGTCATCGCTTTGGATGTTGACGCACCACCTGCACTATGGGAAGACCCCACTGCTCGACTCGAACCCACCTGTAGGAGAGGAATCATGTCATATATGTTGGGTAGAATCAACAAGCTTGACACAAAATACAAGTAATCATTTATCACCATCGTGTCGATATATGACGAGTAAGGCTCTCTTACCCTCGCCGCCACCCTCGTATCATCTGAAATCAAACGCTCTCACCTCATACACACTGGGGGCCTTGAAGGTAAAGCCATCACCTCATCCTCCACCACATGCTAGACTACTCTTTCCTCGAAATACCAGGAGTAGACGGAATCATGCTTCAGCAGGCGCTGCAGCTGCGCATTCCCCCAGTAACCCCCCATGTGCTCGATGGCCATCCCCCAGGGATAAAAGGTCACCTGCAAAATGTCCAGTATATAGATCAATATCTACAAAGATCATCAAAAAGAAGACTCAAAATATGAAATAAGGATTTACCTGATCTCTCGTCAGGTCGTTCAAGACCTGATGTACCACCTCCAAAGAGAGAGACTTCCTTAACTACCAGTTGGACTTCTACCACCGGTACATCCGATAAAAGTCCCCAATGGACTTATCCTTCAAAGCTATCAATTGGGTATTAAACCCAATAACCTCATAGAACCACGTTCACAAAGGACAAGGGTCAATAATCAAGCAATCGAGAATACAATGCATAAAGAAACATATGAATGGATAAAGGAAAATGCACAAAATAAAGAATACATCTAGAAGATACATGGCGCCAGTAAAGATTTGTCGCTAGCACCGACTGGATTAATCCAAAGAGAAATAAAGGGTCTCCAAGGTTAGGCTCCCTCAGTCAAAAAGAGGGACGTTCGAAAATACCCTAAAAAGGCAAAAACCATAAGTGGACAACGTCGCCAGTAAGAATCCTCCCACAAAAGAAGAATAAAAAAATGGTCCATATTCCACACCTGCCACCCATCCTCCTCGTCAATCCTCTGACCGAGTAATAACTCCCTCAAAAGGGACAAGGGGATAGAGTCCCACGTCACCCAATATCGGAGTCACTTGTAAGGTTATATTCACCATTATCTGAACCCCATCACAATCCATCCCCAGCAACTGTTGAACGTCTATGGAAGCAACCATGATCCCTCCAAAGCTAAAATGCATAGTGTGGGTGGTGTCCCACCACCTCTCCCTAAAGCGTAAAGAATATTCGTAGAACGAGGCATCTCATCCAGTGCAGACGCCAATCTCCTAAAGCTGGCTGATGACACCACCCAACACACCACTGGTGGAAGGCACTCCCATAAATCTTTAAACCCCAGCGTTCCTCGAGATCGCAGGCTCAACATAGAGATATCAGACTGTCGAAGATAAAAACGAAAACCCTTGTCAAAATCCAAGAAATATCACCAAGAAAAAAGAAATGAGTACCAAAGGTCATCAACACTTACATAGCCAGCAAGGTTCACCACCATAGAGGAAAGATGATGCGTAGGCTCACACAAGAGAGTTCGCCCATCCGCAACTGGATCAAATGAGTCGAAAGTGTTTTCACTACCCAGTGTAAGGGGCACCCTAGCCCACCATTCCAAGTTCGCCCAATCGTAGACATGTAGCCATGCCATGTGTGTCTCGCTGGTTGAGAAATAAGCCATTTCTTGGTTTTATAACTTTAAAATAGTTTGAAAAAGGTAATTGCAGAAGAAAGGAAGTCTGGAAGCTATGAAAAATGAGGAGAACCCGCCATTTTTATAGGAGGCCAAGGGGAAGGCCGATTGGCATCTCCCAGCAACATACCGATCATCAATGTCCCTTCACGTGTTATAGGTACCCCAAAAGACCATGACACTGCCATTTGGAACCTCTCAAACCATGATGGATGGCACCCTCTCGAATGTTTTGTACAAAAATTCCCCAAAAATGCCAGAAAATCCCAAAAAATCCATACAAAATTCCAAAAATTACAAAATGAATTTTAAAACCTTTTTTACCACACTTATTTCCCCAGCAGAACTCTTATCCTCTAGTGTAATTTTCAAAATCACTTGGATATCTCCCTAGAAATGTCTCCAAAGGATACCGCAAAATTCCTCAACAAGGAAACATCTAATCCTCAGATTAATTCCTCTTCCCAGTGGAAGTAAAAAAGTCAAAATCAAATGCTTCCCCAAAATTCCCAGTGGAACCAAAAGATAATTTCCCCGATGGAGTCTCCAAATTTTTGCAAGAAAACTACCACTTAAGCTCGCAGAATTGACTTCGACCCGCAGAATTGGTCACCTCTAATTAAACCCGCATAATTAATTTTGACCATCATAATTGGTCATCTCTACTTATGCCCGCATAATTGGCTTCGACCCACAGAATTGGTCACCTCTACTTAAGACCTCAGAATTGGCTTTGATCGACAAAATTATTCACCCAACTTAAGCCCTCAAAATTGGCTTCGACCCGCAGAATTGGTCACCTCTACATAAACCCTCCGAATTTGTTCAACTCATAGAATTGGTCACCTTTACTTAAGCCCTCAGAATTAGCTTCAACCCTCAGAACTTCTCACCCCTACTTTAAGCCCTCATAATTGTCTTCGACCCTCAAATTCGTCACCCTTACTTAAGCCCAGAGAATTAATCACTCCTACCCTAGGTCCTCAAAATTGACCTCGACCCGTAGAATTGTCCATCCTCAGCATTTCCTTAGGTCCACATAACCGACCTCGACCCTATGAATCGATCATCCTTATCCCTTAGGTCAACAAAATCGACCTCTTTCCAAAACATCATATGGTGTCTATTTAACGACTTTCAGTTGTTCTAAGCTCACCTGTCAAGTGGATCTATAGAAACCACATTATAAGACAACCTAAGTATTTTTTTAGTTCCCTAACACCTCCCCATTTCACAATGAACCCTAGGTCCTACTCCGACTACCGATCTAGAGGCCATTAAGCGCTCTCGGGCCCCATTTGACTCAGATTAACTCTATCGTTAGAGCTAAAGATCTTTGAATCTTCAAAGGTATTGGAATCCCCTTTCTAATGATGCACCCCATGTGTGAATTGGCATAATAGTTCAGATGAATGGACCATTTTGCTTCTAAAAATCGATCCAGAGTCCACCAGCTGCTCACAGGCCCCGATTTGACCCTAATCAACTTCATTCTCAGAGTGAAATATCTTTGAATCTTATAAGGGCTATCGATATGCTTTCTAACGGTCCACCCCATGAATCAAATGACATAACTATTCATACAAACGATATGTTATCCCCTTACAACTTATCAGGATACCACCGAATGCTCCCGGGCTCCGTTTGACCAAGGTCAAGTCTTCAGCTCCAACGAGAATGAATGAATCTTTTAAGGGCACTAAATACCCTACCCAACGGTCCACCTAGTGCATGATTCTAACTGCGGTATGGATGAACGATGTGTTTTACTCCTAGAGGTCACCGGGCACTTCTGGGCCCTGATTGACCAGGGTTAACTTTTTGAACGAAGCGAAGATCTTTTGAATGTTAAAGTACATCACTTAACCTTTCCAATAGTCTGCTCATGTATTATTATAACTTCATGTTCGGACAAATGATTCATTTTCGTCCGAAGGACCGACGTGCACTTCTGAGTCATATTTAACCCAGAGTCAACTCCCGAACCTGGGAGAGGTCCAAAGGGTTTTCAAAGGTATCTGAATCACCTTTCTAACAGTATGCCCCGTGGGTAATTTGGATTAACGAATTGCATTCTACGAACATTTTTCCAAAAAAATCTGCACGAGACAACAAATTGGTAATTACATTCTTGCCAATCGGGAGTGTTTCTAAGGCTACCTGTTGATTGGCAGGGCTAGGTCCATGGTGATCGGTACCACCACTGAACCTATAAATAGAGGGCATGGACTCACTCCAAAAGCACACCTCATATCCATCCCTCACACCGACGATGGCTGAACTGCTCCTAGAGTGTACGAGGGAGCGAGGATAGGAGATAGCCGATTGGGGATGGCCACACCATATATATGCAAAGTATTAAAACATTAAATCCTAGAATACACCATTCCTTCACCACGGTGCCATTTTTTATGATGCATAAACTTCGTATGTAAAATATGGTGTTGGGTGTTTACTCCTTATAAAAAAAGATACCACAACTTGGCACGCTATATAAGAAGATGTGGAGTAAAGTAGGGATGGAATCCACTGGGAACGTTATATAGGATTAAATTTATTTAACACTTAGAAAAGTGGAAAATGAAAAAGATGGTAGCTTACTGATAAAATGAAAAAAAAAATAGTATACAAATAAAAGCTAGTTAACAAAAATTAATGCAAACAGGATTAAGATCACAACCACACCATGCGTGAACATAACGGATTAAGGAATTTGGTTTGAAAATGCTATCAATCGAGCATATTCCATTAATTATAAATATCAAACCTCAAGAAATTGTTATAATGGATTGATGTGACAATATTGTTATAAATATGGTAAAAAGTGGATTGATGTCGCAATATTTTTATAAATACTATTGTTACATGACAAATGAAGTAAAATGCCTAATATTATAAGTTCAAAACACAAGGTTTCAATTAAATGTCTATCAAACCAAACCCTAGATTTTAAAAATCAATACCCATCAATGATGGGAAAATGATCCAACCCTTAAAACTAGCTACTGCACATGATAAAAAATAAATATGTTTACTTAACAAACGAAAACAACAAATTAACCAACATCAACTAAATAATAAGGAAAATAAAACTAATTAAACAAAGATAGAAATAAGAAATGGAACTATATTAATGGATAAGATAACAAAAAAGCATGCTTACAAATAAAACAGATAGAACCCTAAGAGAGATAAAGAAGGAGCTCCCAAACCCACGACCTACTCTAAACTAAAAAAATTTACATATCCAAAAAAAATGAGATGAAAAATTATTAGTGGAAAACTTGTAAATCAAAAAATAAAAATCTATAGGGCTGAATCGATTCGGGACAAGGGCCGAATCGATTTTAGTGCATCCAAAATTCAATTCTAGTCTAATCCGAATCGATTCCCCCCAAATGATCGAATCAATTATGCTCTAACCCAAATCGATTGTCCCTTTCAGGTATTCATTCTTCTTCCTGGAACAACATACAGAAAATGACGTGACTTCTTCGTTATAAATCGGAATTAGGTGCAATCGGAAGCTATACGAAGCTATCTCAGAGAGCTACACTTGTATAAAGACTTTGTGATATAAACCTAAATTTTAAAATCACTAAAATTCCCTCCAATGTGTGCTTTGTGATGGAACTTTTCCAAAATCCAACCAAACTTCACACCTACTACTTTAATACCTAAAAAACCTCAATTATACCTCATAAACCATACAAGTAACTATAAAAGAGATTATTTGTTTAACGGGCATAAAAAAAGTATCAGGGTACCCAAGGAGGCTAAAATGCATAAGTGTAAATGAATGTAATGTTCGATAATAATCACCCTCTTCGATTGGTAGTATATGTTCCACCAATATTTTTGTCTAGGATCGGTAATTGACCGTACTTCCATGCAATGCAATTCTTGTATTGGTGTAGAAAGTCTATGACCAATTTTTGGTCTTCTGTGCTAAGATTAACACTAATATAAATGATTCTTTTATTTTGTTCGATCTCCTTATTGGCATTGATATAAGTGATTCTTTTGTTTTGTTTTGTCCACAAATTGATTTGTATCAGGGGATTAGGTTGAATCACCATCAACTCCTCGTAATAAATTTTCTAACTCACCACTATCTTGAGTAGTTTCAATTTCTACATATTCCCTGAAGACATGGTCAACCCAAATAATTGTCTTATATTCACCAAGTCTGGAGGCCAATTCCAGATCTTCAACTTTATATAAAACTCTAACACCCCATAATTTTGATAGATTTTTATTTTGGGAATTAATTTACGATTAATTAAATTTTATTCGGAAATTAGTTTTCGGGAGTGAAAAATACGACAGTTGCGGTAAATTTAGTCTGGACGCGCATGTCAGTCGTGTCGAAACTTAATTTGGGGAAAAATTATAAGTTTACTTTTCATATTCCATATGGTCATTTTGAGTGTGCCAATGTATCCGAAAGAGTCAAGATAGTGAAAAAAGTGTACCAGGGGATTGAGTTTGGGTCCCGAGGAATTTTTAGGCCAAACCGGTACCACATAGGGCTATTTTAGTCTTTTAAATTTTTGAGGAAACTAGACCCGCGAATATTATAAGTGTAAATTAGATTTGGAGTTGGGAAGTTAGTGTTACATGAACAAAACTGAGAGAGGCTATCAAGGGAGGAAGAAGGAGAGTTCTGAAAGAGTCCCAAGACTGTCCAACACAATTCTTGAACCAAAATCGCAGCAGTTGTGTAGATCGGGAGGAGAGGAACACACACATACCACCAATTTCAAGGAAATGAGATCTACACAAATAGGCAAGTATTTATCTTGCTTAAATTAAGAAGTATATATCATCCATGTTAGAGTAGGATGTCAATTATCCTGATTTCATGAATATTAAAGACAAAATTGGGAGATTTAATCATGATATGGTGGAATTGATGTAAAATTTGAATACCTTATGTAAGATGATGAATTTAAGGAATTTTTATAATCAAACAAGAAAAAATCTGAATTTTATAACGGTTCTTGATGAAAAATGATAAACTAGGGATTTTAGAGATAATTCTTAAATTAAATCCACTTAATGATGTTTCTTGGTGATTTGAAGATTCTAAATCGTTAGAAATCATGTATATATGTTAATATGATGCTTAAAATGTTTGGTTGGGAGTTTGGGTTCAGGTAATGAAGTTTTGGTTGAGTGAAAAAAGTGTAACCCGTAAAAGTTAAGTGGAGAAGACGAGACGTGCAGATGTGAATCGATTCAGCTCCATGGCTAAATCGATTCGGTAGGTGAATCAACTCAAGTCAAGGCCGAATCGATTCGACTGTCCAAATTTTGATAATTTTCTCCCTTTTTATATAGAACTCGCGTGAAACGATTGAATTAATCTTTGAGATCATTTTTAAATATAAAGAGAGTTATTTCAAAATACAAGTAGGTCAATACTGGGTTTAGACTTAGTCACATGAGAAGAACTTAAGGGCTAAGATTTATTGGGCTTAATTGCAGAATAAAAAACTAATTCGGAGAACGATATCATCTCCTGGGAATTTTATAGAAACGGTGACCTATACAAGTAGGGAATGAGTAAGACAGATACTAATTAGACTTAAGGGACGATTAATGACCTTCCAGGTGAGGGGAAACACTCCGGCTTATACGAATAAGAAGTTTGGTGGTATATTAATAATACGTAGGCTATACGAGAGTTATGTCGACTACGTACAAAATATATATAATAGGGTACATGCTTACCTTTATTGAATATATATATATATATATATATATATATATATATATATGCATACATTGGTTGTGTGAATACTTAATGTGTGATTTGTATATATGCATGACCCAATGGCGTAGAACTATGTTTGCCTCCAATTATGTGTGAATTGTATATTGTGGTTCGTTAGTGATTCCGAGACTACTGTCCTTTATTTAGTATGTGATGTATCGGGACTTGATAACAGAGTATCCATGCACTGCAGGCCTCAGCCTATGGGTGTTGTATTAGTATATATATCAATAGAGTGATAAGTATATATACTTGTGATTTATCCTACTCTGTGTGCTTAGTAGATGAGCAAGATAGTGATGTCTAAAAAAACCTAAGGAAGTGGAAACTTAACATCTATTTAGTGAACACTAAATTTCTTTAAATGATATGAGAATGTAAATCAATAACGAATTGTATGGGTCATATGAGTAGGTAATACGAGTAAGTAAGTGTAGTAAGATAAGGATTGGTACAAGATAGACGGGGTATCATAACTAGGACGGGTTAGAAGATGTTAGGCATGCACAATAGTTGAGGGGTGAGGAACTCAAGTGAGAGCATGTGGAGCTAATATGTATATACTATCTGAAGATTTATCATTTTAAATATTTGCAAATATATTTAAACTGCCTTACTCAGGTTTTGACCCATTTTCTAAATCAATTTTGTGAACACTATTTTAGGTTCCCTGCCATAGGGATGCCCAGCGCAGGAGTTCATTCTCATTTGACGTGCTACAGTTTCTATGGACAATTACCGAACTTTGGTAGTAAACGCCTCCATTTATTTTAGATCTGATGCATCTTTTATTTAACTCATTCACACATGTCGCCCATGTTTTACTAGTAGTTATTTCCAGATACATTGTACTTCATTTATTTTCAGTTATTGGATTCAGTTTTAGATATGGATTATTGTACTGGAGTTTCAGGCTGGAGTGTTTATCCCATTCATATCTTATTTGATTAAGTTATTTCATTATTTATGTTGTTGATTAATTGGAATGGTGAATGTGATTTATTTATTTGTTTCAAATCATTGCATGTTAGTTTAAAAGATTAAAATTTGACACCAACTTAATTAAGTAATGTACGTGATTAGTAATTAACGGTTTTCGACAGTGATGCCAAGAATGAACCAACTAGATATTATGTTTTAATTAAATAAAGGATTGATCACCTGGTATTTAATTGGGCGGGGTGTCACTGATGATATCAGAGCATCAGGTTATAGTGTCTTTAGGATTTATGCGGTTATTAGGGTTTTCAGCATAGCGTTCTTTTATATAGATCCCTATTATTAGGATTGTTGTATGCATTATTATGCATTTACGTCTTCAGTTATTTTAAGACAAATTGAATTTTGAATTGATGGAAAGTTCTTTCTCGTTCTTTCTCCTCGACGTGCCACACGAGCCAACCTAAAGGCATAGCCAGAGCGTCATCCAGCTCCAGCATAGGGTACCATGAATGTCATAGTGCTTGCTTCTATAGTTGCACAGATAGTGAATGCAACATCGGCTACAATATAAGAGGCACCACCCAAGGCCCAGGTCGTGGCCCCAGCTCAAATGCAGACACTCCCTTCTGCTTGGGAGTGAGTTAGACATGCCTTCCAAAAGGCGCACCCTCCCGAGTTCTAGGAGAGTTCAGACGTGGTGGTTACTAGATAACGATAGAAAAACATCAAGAGACATTTAAAGATGTATGAGTGAACAGACGTTCAGAGGAAGATTCTAGCTACATTTAAGATAGTCGGGCGGCACTATAGTGGTGGGAGTCTGTTACCACTACATAGGAGAGAGATAATATGCCGATATAGGAGTTCTAGGAGCGATTCGATCACAAATATTTTCCATCCACCATCCAAATTGAGATGAGGTGGAAACTATTAGATATCACCAAGGAGGGGAAGACTGTTGCTGAGTATGAGGAAGAATTCACGAGGTTAGCTAACTTTGTTCTAGGAGATGTACCTACCGAGGAGAATATGATACAATTATTTACCGATGGCCTCACTTGGAGTTGGGTAATCCATCTTTTAAAACATACACTGAGGTGTTGAATGCTGCTCTATTACATTATCAGGATCATCGTTTATATGTTAAAGGGAGAAAATGAGTAGGAGAGTCCATCTAGCAGAGCAGGACTGGGAATAATAGTGTAAGCGGGGCACAGTCAACTCAGGTCTATTAGATATAGGGTGAGAAGGGTCCCCACCAGGGGGATACTGCTAAGAGGTTCCGTTCTGGGGATTTTTTGTAGGGACAAGGTGGATTTAGGTAGGTATAGTAGGGTCAGTCAGGTCAGTAGTGATTTTATAAGGGCTAGGATAGGGGCGGAAATGGACAGCAGGGTCAAGGCCAACAGAGTAAGAGGGGATATACCTTTATTGACAAATGTTTCATTTGTGGTAGGGCTGGCCACAAATAATAGTATTACCCTAATAAGAGCAGGGCTCAGTAGTAGCAGGGAGGCCGCCAGGAACCTTAGAGACCTATCTTTCCCACTGCCCTCCCAATTCCAGCACCCATACTAGCATTACCTACGGCACTAGACATTCTAGCAGCCCCACCTCAGCAGGGGCAGTTATAGTATGGGCATTTGTATCACGTCCACTAGGCTGCAGTTCCACCAGCTGTTGAGGGTACGTTTCTTATCCATGGAATTTCTGGGTGAATTTTATTTGACACCAGGGCTTCACACTCATTCATATCTACTATATTTTCATGAGCTGCAGGGTTATTAGATACACGAGATAATACTCTTACATGTGTAGATTTGCCATCGGGTAATGGGACTTTGATCTTCTTTATCTGGAAGGGAGTGAGTAAAGATATTGGGAGATTAGATTTTCCTACTGATATGCTTGTATTAGATATGTTATATCATGATGCTATCATAGGCCTGGATTGGTTAGCTGAGAATAGGGCCATGATTGACTGCTATTGTAGGAGCATAGTTTTTACGATCCCCGGCGAGGAGATGTTTCTAGTGGTGATGCCTCATCCTGAGGGAGGGTTGTCCATGCATTTGTAATACATAGAGGATGAGACCTCTCAAGGTGTGATGATTTCCCTCGATTATATCCCTATCATATGTGAGTTGGATGATGTGTTTCAGGAGATCCCGAGACTACCCCTAGAAGAGAGATTGAGTTCATCATTGATTTCGCATCGAGGACTCGGTCAATAGGTAATGCACCATATTGTACGGCTCCTATAGATATGAGGGAGCTACAAGATCAGATTGAGCAGCTATTGGGATAGGGTTTTATACGTCATAGTATGCCTCCGTGGGGTGCCCCAGTATTATTTGCGAATAGGAGGGATGGGTCTTTAATCTTATGTGTGGATTGTCGGGAGATGAATAAAGTCACGATACGAAATAAGTATTCGTTGCACCGAATTGATGACTTTTTCTATCAAATGAGAAGATCC
Organism: Sambucus nigra; assembly: GCA_949130495.1. Lineage (NCBI taxonomy): Eukaryota > Viridiplantae > Streptophyta > Magnoliopsida > Dipsacales > Adoxaceae > Sambucus > Sambucus nigra. Next base: position 427,555,503 of record OX422219.1, read on the forward strand.
ACCTCGTTTCCAAAAATAGATTTGATATTCGGGTATCGCCAGTTGTACATTCGGGAGCAGGACCTGTCTAAGACTGCTTTCTTGACGAGATATGGGTCTTATGAGTTTTGGGTTATGCCATTTGGGCTAAGCAATGAGCTGGTCATATTTATAGAATTGATGAATAGGGTGTTTAGAGATTTCTAGGATCAATTTGTTATCATTTTCATTGATGACATATTGATTTAGTCCCAAATCGAGAAGGAGAATGTCGAGAATTTACATCGGGTCTTACAGAGATTGCGTGAGCATCAATTGTATGAAAAGTTTGAAAAATGTGGATTCTGGCAACGGGAGAAGCAGTTCTTGCTGCATATTATTTTGGAGTTGGGGATATAGGTGGACTCGAGTAAGGTGTCAGCGGTGAGGGAGTGGGATAGCCCACGACATTGACAAGGGTGCGCAGTTTCTTGGGTTTAGTCGGGTACTATAGATAGTTTATCAGGGATTCTCAAACATTCAGGGTCCATTGAATAATTGGACTCTTAAAAGTGTACCATTTGTTTGGGATGATACTTTTTAATTGTCTTTTGATGAGCCAAAGGACAAGTTAACTTTAGCACTCGTACTCTCACTTCCGAGGGCAGTAGTAGAGTATCTTATTTTCACTGATGTGCCCCTACAGGGACTTGGGGGTGTGTTACAGTAGGACGATGATGCTATAGTGTATGCTTCCCGTAAGCTTAAGCCTCATGAAAGGAATTACCCCACCCACGACTTGGAGCTAGCAGCAGTCATATTTGCATTACGAATTTGGAGAGACTATTTGCTGGGGGAGAGATTTCACATGTTCACAGATCATAAGTCACTGCAGTTCTTACTCACCCGGAGAGAGCTGAATATACATCAACACATGTGGCTTGAATTTATGAAAGACTGTCAGTTAGACATCCAGTATCACATGGGAGAGGCTAACGTGGTGGTAGATGTGTAGAGTCGTAGGTCAGCAGGGGATGTTTCTGAAGTGTGGAAGGATAAATGGAAGGAGTTAGGACATCAAGAGTCAGTGGCCAGATCATTTATGTCAATTATGATCGTCACCCCTTAAATTATCATGAAGGTAGTGCAGGCAAATGTAGCGGATCCATTTTATTAGGAGCGGATCAGATAACTCTTAGATGGGGGAGTTGAGTCGTACGTTTTTAGTTTAGAGGTAGGTTTATGATTCAATGGGAGATTCATTATCCCTGAGGGGGAAGATTTATGCCACGCGGTGATGATAGAGGCACACGAATCACAGTTTTTGATACATCCTAGAGGTGATAAATTTACTAAGACATGAGACGACAGTACTGGTGGAGTGGGATGAAGAGAGATATTTCTAAGTTTGTTTCGAGGTGTACCAATTGTCAGTTGGTGAAAGTGGACCATCATAAATCGACAAAGGTTCTATATCCGTTAGAGATCCCTATGTGGAAATAGGAGAGTAGTTCTAGAGATTTTATCACTAGGTTACCCACTACACAGAGAGGTTGTTATTCCATATAGGTGATAGTGGATCGTTTGACTAAGGTAGCTCACTTACTCCCATTTCAGTCTAATTACACTATGGGACAATATGCCCAAATTGTTATCATCATGATAGTGAGTTTGCGTGGGGTGCCATTAGATATTGTGTCCGACATAGATAAGATTTTCGTGCCTTGATTTTGGGATTGTTTCCAGGAGGCAATGGGTACCGAGTTGAGTTTGAGTACAACTTATCACCCATAGATGAACGGGAAGATGAAGAGGACTAATAAAATGATGGAAGATATGCTATGGATCTGCATCCTTAATTTTGGGGGAGGTTGGGAGTAGCGTTTTCCACTGGTGGAGTTCGCGTATAATAACTCCTACCACTTAACTATTGACATGGAACCATTTGAGGTGTTGTACAATAGAAATTTTTGTTCTCCTGCTTGTTGGTTAAAGATGGGTCACAACAAGCTTCTTAGTCTAGAGTTGATTTAAGATAAGTCGGCCAAGATTGAGTTTATTCAGATTCGTATACAGTTATCCTAGGACCGGCAGAAGAGTTATGTGCATGCTAAGAGGTACTTTATGGAGTTTATTAGGGGGGATCATGTGCTGCTACATGCATCTCCTATGAAGGGGATAATTAGGTTTGGAAAGAAAGGGAAGTTAGGACCGAGATACGTGGGACCATTCTCTATCATTGAGCGAATTGGGCCAGTTGCATACATGGCTTAGGTTGTCAGAGCACCTCCATCGGATTCATGATGTCTTTCATATTTCTTCGCTGAGGCGATATCTTTGGGATGATTTAGCTCACACTCACATAGACTTGGAGGAGATCGATTTTCCACCCGACATTTTATATGAGGAGAGGTCAGCTTCTCTGTTAGACTATAAAGAGATAAAGAGAGAAGACACAGGTCGAAGGTAGTTCCACTAGTGCGGGTTCAATGGGGGCATCATAATGCCGACGAGTCCACTTAAGAGCGCGAGGATGATATGCATAAAAAGTATCCAAAGTTATTCATACTAGGTATTTCCTTTTTTTGAATTTCTAGATGAAATTCCATTATTAGGGGGAAATTATGTAACACCTCGTAAATTTTATTGATTTTTATTTTTGGAATTAATTAAATTTTATTTTGAATTAATCTGGTAAAATAAATATCAATTAGAGAGATAAGGGTTAATATTTATTTATATTGAATATTACTTAGTGAATGAGTAATAATAATAATAATAATAAGGAAATATTATAATTTTCGTGAGTGGAAAATACGATAGTTATGGTAAATTTAGTCGGGAGGCACGTGTGAGTCATATCGGCACTTAATTGGTGAAATAAAATATAAGTTTACGTTTCATATTCCATATGGTCATTTTAAGTGCACTAATGTATCTAGAAGGGTCGAGATAGTTAGAAAAGTATAATCGAAAGTTTAGTTTGGGTCCTAGGGCATCTTTAGGCCAAACCGGTACCCCGAAGGTGTATTTTACTCTTTTGAATTTTTGAGGAAATCAGAACCACAAATTGTATAAGTGTAAATCAGATTAGGAGTTGGGGAAGTTAGGGTTACGTGAATAAAACTGAGAGAGTGTATTAAGGGAGGAATAAGGAGAGTCGTGAAAGAGTCCCAAGATTATCCAACACAATTCTTGAACCAAAATCATCGCAGTTGCGTAGATCAGGAGGAGAGGAACACACTCATACCACCAATTTTGTGGAAATTAGATCTACAAACAAAGGAAAGTATTTATCTTGCTAAATTTAAGAAGGATATATCATCAATGTTAGAGTGGGATGTTAATTATCTTGATTTCATGAATATTGTTGACAAAATTGAAAGATTTAACCATGATATGGTGGAATTCATGTAAAATTTGAATCTGTTATGTAAGATGACGAATTTGATGAATTCTTGATAATCAAAATCTTGAAGAAATCTAAGTTTTATAGTGGTTCTTGATGAAAAATGATGAACTATGGCTTTTAGAGATAATTATGGAATGAATTCCATTTAATGATGTTTCTTGATGATCTAAAGATTATACAACGTTAGAAATCATGTATATATGTTAATATAAAGTTTATAATGTTTGATTGGGAGTTTGTCTTCATGTAATGAAGTTTTGGTTGAGTGAAAATGGTGTAAATCCGCAACAATTAAGTGGAGAAGATGATACCTGTAGAAGCGAATCAATTTCGCTCCTTGGCGGAATCGATTCTGTAGGTGAATCGATTCGAGCAAGGCCGGATCAATTCAGTTGCCCAGATTTTGATAATTTTGTCCTTTCTTGTTTAGAACTCACGAGAAAGGATCGAATTAATATTTAAGATAATTTTTAGATATAAATAGAGTTATTTTAAGAAACCAATAGGCCAATATTAGGTTTTAGACTTGGTCATAAAAGAAGAACTTAATGACTGGGATTTATTAGGCTTAATTGAGGAATAAAAATCTAATTCGGAGAACGATATCGTGTCTTAGAAATTTGGTAGAAATAGTTACCTTCACCAGTAGGGAATGACTGATATAGCTACTGAATAGACTTAAGGGACAATTGGTAACCTTCCAGGTGAAGGGAAACACTCGGGTTTATACGAATAAGAAATTTGGTGGTATATTAGTAATGTGTAGGCTATACGAGAGTTATGTCGACTATGTATGGAATATATATAATAGGGTACATGCCTACCTTTATAACTCATAGGTTATGTGAATACCTAATGTGTAATTTATTATTTGTATGACATACCTACGCTGCTTACTATCGCGGGAGGTTCGAGAATGGAACAGTCGTATCTTGATGAGCCATCTTGGGGGATTTTGACTTATACCTCAGAACATAGAACTTAGGGATGTGCACCGCTTGTGTGAAAGAGGATGTGCCCGGTCATTTGGGTGGGTAGGAATATGCATATCCCAAAGGCCTAAAACTATGTTCGTCTCCAATTATATGTGAATTATATATTGTGGTTGGAGAGTGATTCCGAGCCTACGGTCCTTTATTTATTACTTAATGTACCGGGACTTGATAGCAGAGTATGCATGCACTGCAAGTCTCATTCTAGGGGTGATGTATTACTATATATATCAATAGAGTGATAAATATATATACTTATGATTTATCCTACTATGTGTGCTTAGTAGATGAGAACGATAGTTATGTCTAAAATAACCTAAGGAAGTGAAAACTTAACATCTATTTAGTAAACCCTAAATTGATTTAAATGATATGAGAAGGTTAATCAATAACGAATTGTATGGGTAATACGAATAGGTTCTATAAGTAAGTATGTGTAGTAAGATAATGATTGGAACTAGTTAAACGGGGTAGCATAACTATGATGGGTTAGCAGAACACATTAGGTGTGCATAATAGTTGAAGGGTGAGGAACTCAAGTGAGAGCACGTTGTACTAACATGTATATAATATATGTTGATTTTGCATTTTAAATACGTGTAAATATTTTTAAATTGTTTTACTTGGGCTCTAACTCGTTTTCCAAATCTATTGTTGAAAAAACATTTTAGGTGCTTAGCCACATGGACTCTTAGCATAGGATTTCATTCTCATTTGACATGTTGCAGTTGTTGTGGATGATTGCAGGACTTCGATAGTAGATGCCTCCACTTTTTTCAAATCTGATGCATGACTTTATTTATCTCATTCGAGCATGTCGCATATCTTCTACTAGTAGTTATTTCCAAAGACATTGTACTTTATTTATTTTCAGTTGTTGGATTTTATTTTAGATATGGATTATTTTACTCGAGTTTCAGGCTCGAGTGTTTATCCTAGTCATATCTTATTTGATTCAGTTATTTCGTTATTTATGTTGTTGGTTAATTGGAATGGTGAATGTGATTTATTTATTTGTTTCAGATCCTTGCATGTTAATTTGAAAGATTAAAATTTGACACTAACTTAATTAACTAATGTAGGTGATTAGTAATTAACGTTTTTTGACAGTGATGCTAAGAATGAACCAATTGGATATTCTGTTTTAAACTAATTAAGGACTGATCACCTGGTATTTAATTAAGCAGGGTGTAAAAAAACCACGGCCAAACTTTCAAATTACTACTGAATACAATGGGTGTACTGAACAATATACAACTATTTTATTTTATTTAGCTCACCCCATAAAGCCAAAAATTAGATCATTCTAACCCACATCTGAGAGTTCTCCTTCAAATTCCTCTGGAACCAAAGCCTCTTCCTTTACTAGCCCCACATTTAACTGATAGAGATATACTTCGACACAGTTATAACTCGCATGGAAAGATAATGGATTAACTTCCACTTCTATTACATGCCAATCTTCCGTCATTAAAATTAATTTCCAATGCATAAAAGAAGGAATGCATTTATTAGAATGGATCCAGTCTCTGACTCATATTGCATTAAGCATAGGTTTGCTTTCTATTATAAATAAAGAAGTTTTAGATTTTTTAGTGCCTGCTTCAATGTCAACTAGTAGTGCACATTTGGTAGACTTCTTATCTCCATCAAAACTAGAGATTATAATATGAGTATATACTAATTTAGCATTTTGTTAGTTAATTTTGGATAACATAGAGAATGACTTTACGTTAACACGTTTACCATTACCTACCCATATTTTATTGATAAGAACATCATTTATCCAAGCTTTTATAAACAACGGCTTTATGTCGTGTGTCATGTTTTCATTGGTTCTTCTTCCCATAAATAATATCAACAACAAAGATAGATATGTCAAAATTATCTACTTTTGATTCACCATCTCCATCCACTTCCATGGAAGGTACCTTTTGTTATCCTTCACCTTCGAACCTCTTGGGAAGGATCATAACTACATTTATTGGAACTTGTTGAGGTAGAGAGCCAAACTGGACGAATTATTGTTTTTCAAAATCTTGAACAAGCATTGTGTCATCAACTACCATTATTTCTCCTTTATATTCTTAATTAAAAGAGATTTTCTTAGATAAACTCTCTTCATCCATGCTCATAGTCTTCTCCAATTGTTCAGTCATTCTACTAATAGGCCAGAAGAGGTCTAATTCCCTTTTAGTTCCTTATTAAAGATGGGGTTTGTCTTTGAGGATGAAGATTAAAACTCTTCTCATCCACTAGATCACACAAGATCAGATGCCTCCTGCCAAGCCCTATACTTTCTTTGGATCCTCCTTTGTTGAGTTAGAGAGATCACAACTTTAGGTTCTCTTCTCTTTAACCTGGTTTGCTGCACCACATGCCATATGCAAGGAGCCGCCTGATTAGGCTTGAGGGACTTTGGTTTATTTGTCATGTCATTAAATTGTTGTGAAACCTTTGGGTCTTAGACTACAAACCAGTCAAGTATAAGTTTGACCACTTGGACAAACTTTTGGACATTTGTTGGCCTAAAATTCCCTTTATGGGTGAGATTTAGCCTTCTTAAGGACAACCCCGATGTACTAATTAGTGTTTTGTACCTTAGAATTTCCTTACGGATTAAAAGGACCAAACAATGGTCTCACTTTCCTATGAGGCTTACTTTAAACTTCTTGTTGTTTGTGGAATATTAGGGTTTTGGCTACATTTCCATTGTTCCCATTCTTTTTGTGGGTTTTTTATTGATGTTTTCCTTTCGAAGTCACCAACTGACAAATTTCAGTAAATTATTCCCCACACCTGATCCACAGATTCCTCATCACCTTTTGATAAAGATCTTTAATAGTCCCAGGCTTAGAAGCCTTAGGTTTAACCTCATTTTTCACTCTGAACTCTACATGCCCTTTATTTTCAGGCATTTGAATTGACTTCATAATAGTCCCCAATTATTTACCTTTGGGTAAATGGCCTTCATCAACCTCTATTTTTCTTTCTTGATTTGTAGTTCCTCATATGATAAACTCTTGTACCCTATCATGAAATGGAGAAAGAATAAATTGAGAGAGAAAACACAATATTCCATTTACACTCATTTTTTCCTTTAATTTCATGTGTCTTTTAGCATCATCGTATGGTTTTAACATTATTGATTTTTAGAGAAATTCAAAGATATCACAAGTTTTAGTAATTTCGAAAGAGTGCATTTTAATCATTTCTTTTGAGTTTGGTGCAAAGGATTTTATCGTGGTATCCTTTAGAACCAATGGTTCACATATTATAGTTTGAGTTCCTATAGTTTTAGCATCATAAATTTCAAAATTATGATCATTATAATATTTTTTGAAGGAAGATGTATATCTTTCACGTTCTTCTTTAAGATGAGTCTCATATATAGCTATAAAGATTTGTGCCAATTTTGCAAATGTTGACTCAGACAAGACTATTTTCCACTTATTTCTGGCCATTTTGAATAAGTTTATGAATGTAATAGCCTTTTCATTAGGTTTTTGTGTTAATCTGGCTAGTCAGCCATGGAAACAACTAGTTAAGTTTGGAAGGGTTGAGCATGAGATATATATTCCATTTGTTAACAATATTGGACAAAGTTTGGTGGCAAACTTATGAACCATACAAAGGGTGCTTCTAAGACGGAATTTGAAACTAAATATAGGCTTAAGTAATAATTTGCTCTACCATCAACATATTAACTATTGAACCTAGAAATGTGTTCCACTGTGGAATGAAACCCATCCCTTGATAATAGGGTAAACGATGGAAATTCAAAGACTTTAGGAAGTTCAATCCTATCTAATAGTACACATATTTCTTGTATCATGTCCACAATCTTATTTCTTTCCACTCCCCTAGTCCACAATATTATTCTTTACTCCCCCATGAAGTTTCCTATTTTGTTGGGAAGTTACTTGATTTACCAAAGGAGTTAGTTTCACCAAAGGTGGTGGAATTTGTGGAGGCACGATTTGTCCTCTTTGGTAAGGATTAGGCTGGGATACTTGACGAATTTAGTTATATAACCTCTTAGGTCTCTCCAACCCCTCGAGTTCTAGTTCTAACATTTGGTTATTGATAATTCCATAGTTCAAAACATTTTGGAATCCTAAAATGGGTTGATTTAGGTAAGGCCTAGCCCTTCATACTTCTAGGAGAGATGTTCTCACCATTGAGTTATCATAACCCAATTGGATTACTGATATTGAAACTACTAGTATTAACATATCGCCATATCCTATTGTTATTTCCAAAACTAGTTTCACCATTATTAGGTCCATAATAGATAAGACGACAAGGATTTGGTTAACTAGTTGTATTTACACCAAATTATGGTGTATAGGCCTGACCACTAATTGTTATCTGAATGGGTAAGGCAAATATACTGGTCATCGTTGTGATCATGGTATTTAGATTTTTAAGCATATTTCTAAAATGATATAAAAAAAAGTTTTATGTGTTTAGTTAATTAGTCTTGAATGTTTGTGGTCACACTGACTGCTAGTGAATTTTTTATATTGCTGGCTCATGGAGCGATTGGAATATTTAATTCTTGACTATGAGCCATTGGTTACAACTTTTGAGTTGTTACAACCAATACTTTCTCTAAAGTGGAAATATGTTGGATGATAGAGCCAATTTCTAAATCCTTTTATGTAATATCTTCGCTTCGATGTGTCCTAGACTTTTGTAACCTTCACGTTGCACTAGTGTCCCATGGAATGTGCCTAAAATATGTTTTCGTTATTTTCATTGTATCTATAATTAAAGTTAATTAGGATTACAATTGTGCCATGTAAGATCAATGGTATTGAAAACTAAAGATTTTAGCCCAATGACAATTATCATGCAATTGTATTGCATTCAATGCCTCAATTAGGATGACTTATACTTCCCTTAGGAAAGAATTTTATGTGTGTGATTGACTAGGACAAAGATAGTAAACTGCATGAAATAAATGAAAAGTAACGCTTTATAAATAAGGGAAAAGGAACTATGATTAAATAAAAGATTTACAATAAAGTAAATTACTATTAAGGTAAATAATTACACCAAGCAAGAAAGTAACCAACAATGAATGTAAAGGAAAGAAACTTCACTTTGAAAGAAAAAAATTCCAACTACCTTACGATCTACTTGCAGAATGAAAGAAATATTGTCAATAAAAGAAAGTAAAATAAAAGAAAAAATAGGATGGAAGTAAAGTAAATGCATTTCTAGTGAGGGAGTCCTCTCTTCCTTATTGGTCTCATTGCTTGTTTATAATGTTTCTTGCTTATTCAACATAACTACTATGGTAACCACTGGGCGGTCACTCACCCATTTGAGTTTACTATCTTTTATAGGCTCCAATTTGAATTGCAGCATTCTCTAATTTTAAATAACACGTCCCAACCTATGACATGTGTCACTCATTCATGTTTCCCACTATTTTACACGTTTATATTATTATTCAGATATTTTTATTGATTTAAATATTACGTGGTAATACCTCACGGGTTTGTTTTAATATGATATAAACAGAGGCAATTGAGAGAAGGGAAAATGTTTCTTTCTAAAAACAAGTCTCAAGTGACACTTCTTCTTTTTAAAAGAAACGCTCAACTCCTTCATTTCACACAATTACAGTCCCCAAAACCATACTAGCCTCCCATTTCAAGTATACAAATTGAACCTTAAACCTCAACTATATACACAAAAATTATATCTTTTGAGCCCTAAAAATTAATCCTTTCATTTTAGCCAAACATTAAATTTTTCAAGGAAAATTTTTAGGACATCTTTGAAATAATTTTTGAAGGACTTTTGGAGGGCCAATTCAAATAGTTTTCAAGAGAGATTTCTTCTGCAATTTTGGGGATTGTTTTAAATCAACTGATGAGCTTTTTAAAGGGGATTCTTCTATAAGTGTTTTGTATTTATATTTGGGGAGTTAAGTCACCATTTGAAGAAAAATAATTATATTTTCTCCTCCCATGATGTAGTTAAATAATTATACCTAAATATTGTTTAGAAATTGTAAAATTTCTGGATACATACTTAGGGATTATCATGTATTGCCTCACTTCAAAAACTGTGATTTTAGAAAATTAATGATTAAATTCAAATTCATGAAATTTTAATAATTTGCTTGATTTAGTCTAGTTTGAAATCTTACATGTTTGATAATTTTAGACTAAATTAGTGTAATTGAAATTGGTTGGAAAGTTTTACACTCTTAGTATACTTGCAATAATTATGATTTTTTAAATAAAGGATTTCAATCAGTTTATAACATTTTATGTTTAATTATTTTAGTCTAAATTAGTACTTGGATTGAGTTAAATAAATGTAAATTCTTAGTAAAATTTATAGTACAATTGAAATTCAAAAGATATGGACTACCCTTTCATAGGAAATTTGGTTCCCCCTTCTAATTCTAATGTAGAAATTGGGCATGAAATTGTATGTTGCATTCTCACCTAGTAAATATGGGAAATTGGGGACTTAAGGAGGATTTATCATCTTGACAAAAGTATGAAATTAAGATTTGAGTAATAAATTAAAACTCTAAAATTTCCCCTCCTCTCAATAATGTACCCATGTTATAGAATAAATCATTTCCACGAATAATTTTTAAATAAAATACTTTGAAAATTTAGTAAGAGTAACTATGGTGTGACACCCCGACTAATTAAATATCGGGTAGCTACTCCTTTATTAAATTAATACAAAATGTCAAATTGGTTCAGTTAATAGCATCACTGTCGAAAATATTTTTTTTAAGATTACTAACCACCTAGTATTTAAAAAGTAAGTTGCCAAATTTTAAGTTAAGTCTGATTAACATGCAATAAAAGAATAATGGAAGAACAACATAAATCCATTCACCATAAAGAAGTAATGAAATAACCAACAATAGTAATAAGTCCGTAGGAAAACTCCTCACAACAATCCCACACTGAAAATAATAAGACAAGTCTGAATTCTGAATTAAGTACATGCCCGAAGTCTGAATAACTGAAATAAATGAAATGCCTCTAAAAGAAATGGGAGACATGCCCTACAACTGATAAATACTGAGTATAGAGTCAAGATAGATAAAGCGTCTATAATCAATGTCCTGTAACTTCCACAAACCGCTACAGCTCGTCACCTGAATGAGGATCCTAAGCATGGTGTCCTTGTGGCTGGGCACCTAAAATGGTTTATACAAAAAGATAGATTTGAAAGCAAACGGGTCAGAGCCCGAATGTGGAGAGTATTTTAAAAACAGCAAGTGCTTTAATAATAATTAAAATAATGAATGCAAGATACATGTTAGGACGTGCTCTCACATGAAATACTCACCTCTCGTCTAACTGTGCACTCTTAACGTTCCTGTACCCATTCATGTGTTTTCTCATAACTATCTAATTCCAAAGAGTTTCTAACACTTCTACTCGGTTCACGTTTAATTTCCAACCTTAACAATTAAATAGAGAGTTCTACTTTAATTCTCGGATTCCCAATTATTAACAAAACCATTTATTGATATCTGTCCCCTTTTATCTTTTCATAATATTACAATTACTATACCCACGATTTAACATAGCAATTTCCTTTTCATTTAACCCTATATTATTCACATCATAAATATACAATACAAGCACCCAAAGGTTAAGCTGCGGTGCACACATACTCTGCTATCCATCCCGGTACATCACGTACATAAGGATCACAAATTCCGAATCTCTCAGGAATTGTTGGAATAAGCACCACACATAAAAATGGAGGCGAACATAATTCAACATATCCATGGTCACGTACATACCTACGCTCCATAGTCAGCTGGCTTATTAACTCACAAATAAGTCGTTCTCTTGAACTATGTCCTCGAGGTACCAATCTAAATCCGGGCAACACAAGGATAAGAAGGACCTAAGCGAACGTAACCTCCCGTGATAGCAAGTATGGTAGGTATGTCGTACATATAAAAATCATATACTAAGCATTCACACTTCTTAGATAATTCAGTATTAATAAAGGTATACTCTACATCCTTATACCATTATTCCAAATTTGTATATTTTACGTCTCCCGATAATATAAAAGTTAAACTGTCGACACGTCTCACGTCGTAGTTTCTTATACTTAAAACCTATCTAAAATAGATTATTAAGTTCCTATTATTCCCACGTATAACATCTTTACTCCTAAGGTCTTTACTTCTGCCCCAAACCTCATTTCATCAAAGTATTCAAATTTACACTATTAACCCAAATATTAACTCACTTATCGAATTTCATTAGTTTAGAATAATTCCTCAAATTGAATTCTAATTAAGGTCCAAATTTCATAACCATGCCTACTGGTCTTCCTTAAGGTTAAGGGTATTCATATGGTCTCCAACAATATTATCCAAGGGTTAACATCATTAAAATTTAATTAGGGAAGAACTTTACTCATTCTGGGAAGGTCGATCGATCGACCTTTTCCTTCGATCGATCGATGGTGGTCGATCGATCGACTGATGAATGTCGATCGATCGATCGCACCAGGTATGGTTACGGACTGCTTCGTTTTGCAGTTTACAAATCAACCCAAAACACCATTAACGAGCATGAAACTCTAAGATAACGTTATAATATCATCATACAACCATCCTACAATAGTGTAAACGTTCTAAAACCAATCATTCATCATTCAAGGGCTTTGTATGGATCAAATCTTCATCAAGAATTCCAGATTTCTATTTCTTTCAAGAACATTAATAAACTTCTTCTAAAATCCGTTTTTAAATCATCACGGGTCATAATTATGAGTTCATAATTCATCCAGAATGTTTCTACATGCAGTCCCTAACACAGTTCATAGTTTTAAACTTCCAATTCATGGGTCTATATCATCTTCCAAGATAAATTCGATAATTCCTAAACATGGAAAAGCATGGCATTGAATCAATTGTAATTAAACCATTTGCCTTAATCTTTCTCTGAATTTGATGTTGAATCTTGAAGGCTGAGTTGTTCTCCCTCTCTCTTTCTGCAAAATTCTCTTCTCTCTCTCTCTCTCTACAAGTTTCTCTAAGGATGATGACAATGGAGGTGTGGTTGGTTTTTGGCAAGTTGGGACTATATCTTAACTTCTCCCGTAGCCCATTAAGTCCCTTAGTGCAGTTAGTGGGTTTAGTGGATAAAGAATAAGTCAGATTTTTGTTTCTAATTTTCGTGGGTTTTAATTCCCAGATTTTCAAAATTACCAAAATGCCCCTATAAGTTACCGGTATGGCCCAATAATGCCCCGGGACCCAAACTTAACCCCCGGCTAGTGTTTTCTGACTATTTCGACACTTCCGGACGTGTTGGCGCACTCAAAATGACCATACGGGTGATAAAAATAAAATTCACTTTTTAATTCAAATAATTATATTCCTGACGCGACTGTCACGCGCGTCCCAACAAAGTTTCCCAAATTGCCGTATTTCGATCTCCCGACAATTTCAATATTTCCAATATTCATATATTGCCAAGTATACACATTATAATCGAATACTAACTCACATCTCGTTGATATTTTTATCCGAATTAATTTCCAATTAATACACATTTAATTCAATTAATCCCCAAAAATAAATATCACGAAAATACGGGGTATTACATACTTCCCCCCTAATAACTGAATTTCGTCCCGAAATTCGGAACTAGAAAGTACCTGGTAAGAACAACTTCGGAAAACGTTCGCGCATCTCATCCTCGCGCTCCCATGTGGACTCCTCGACATTATGATGTCGCCACTGAACACGCACTAACGGAACTATCTTTGACCGCAGTTTCCGCTCACTTTGATCCAAAATAGCAATCGGCCCCTCCTCGTAGGTGCTATCCGGCTGGAGATCGATGTCCTCCAAAGCAATGTGAGAATGAGCCAAATCGTCTCTAAGATATTTCCTAAGCGAGGAAATATGAAATACATCGTGAATCCGATGTAAATGCTCTGGTAATCCAAGCCTATACGCAACCGGTCCAATCCGCTCAATTATAGGAAATGGTCCCACATATCTCGGTGCCAACTTCCCTTTCTTCCCGTAACGCATAATCCCCTTCATAGGAGATACTCTGAGAAAAACCTGGTCCCCCACTTGGAATTCCCTGAAGAACCTCTTCGCATCAGCATAGCTCTTCTGCCGATCCTGAGCTACCCGAATGCGACTCCGAATCAATTCTATCCTCGCCGAAGTATCCTGAATCACTTCCAGCCCAAGTAGTTTGTTGTCCCCAACTTCCAACCAACATGTTGGGGAACGACAAGGTCTACCGTACAACGCCTCAAATGGAGCCATGCCAATGGTGAACTGGTAGGAGTTGTTGTAAGCAAACTCCATCAGTGGAAGATACTGCTCCCATCCACCCCCAAAGTCAATGATACTCATACGTAGCATGTTCTCCAACATCTGGTTTGTACGCTCAGTTTGCCCATCGGTCTGCGGGTGATACGCAGTACTTAATCGCAGTTCTGTGCCCATGGCCTCCTGAAAAATTTCCCAAAATCGTGAAATAAATATCTTGTCTCGGTCAGATACGATATTTAGGGGCACACCGTGAAGTCTCACTATCTCTGAAATGAAGAGCTGGGCATACTGTCCCGCATTGTAGTCTGACCTTATGGGTAGAAAATGAGCGACTTTGCTCAACCTGTCCATAATTACCCAAATGGAGTCATGACCTCTCTGTGACGTAGGCAACCCCGTGATAAAGTCCATGGAGATGCTCTCCCACATCCACATCGGGACCTCCAATGGTTGTAGAAGTCCTGTCAGTCTCTGATGATCCACTTTAACAAGCTAACAAGTGGCGCATTTTGAAACAAACACGGCAATATCTCTCTTCATCCCGCTCCACCAATACTGTCGCCTCATGTCTTGGTACATTTTGTCCCCTCCGGGATGTACCGTGAACCGTGAGTCGTGCGACTCTGCCATCACCTCGTGCCACAATTCTTCCCCTTCCGGAACTACCAATCTCCCATTGAAGCGTAATCCCCCCTCTGAGCTAACGGTATAGGACTCGGCTCCCTCTGCTAGTAATCAAACTATCTGCTCCTGACAGAACGAATATTTTGCCTGTGCCTTTACCACCATCGTGACAATTTACGGTGTAACGTTCATCATAGACATGAATGATCGGGCCACTGCATCCTGGTGTCCCAACTCCTTCCACTTGGCCTTCCACACCCCTGCCACCTCATCTACTGGCCTACGGCTCAACGCGTCTGCCACCACGTTAGCCTTCCTCGGGTGATACTGGATATCGAACTGATAATCTTTCATGAATTCAAGCCACCTCCGTTGCGGCATATTCAACTCCTTCTGCGTGAATAGGTACTGTAGGGACTTGTGATCCGTGAACAATCGAAACTTCTCCCCCAAAAGGTAATGTCTCCAAATACGAAGGGCAAATACCACTGCCGCTAACTCCAAGTCATGGGTAGGGTAATTCCTCTCGTGAGGCTTAAGCTTACGGGAAGCATAAGCTATGGCCTGACTCTCCTGCTGCAATACACCTCCAAGTCCTTGTAAGGATGCATCGGTGTAAATAAGATACTCAACTCCCGGTCTCGGCAATGCTAACACAGGTGCTGAGGTTAACTTGTCCTTCAACTCATCGAATGCCAACTGACAGGCATCACTCCAAATGAACGGCACACCTTTACGAGTTAGATGTGCCATGGGACCCGCTATCGTGGAGAAACCCCGAATAAACCTCCTGTAGTATCCTGTTAAGCCCAAGAAACTACGGATCTCAGTCGGTGTCGTGGGCTGTCCCCACTCCATTACCGCGGATACCTTCCCCGGATCAACAGATATCCCCCGGTCAGAAATAATGTGTCCCAAAAACTGGACCTCCTTCAGCCAAAACCCGCACTTCTCATATTTTGCATACAACTCGTTCTGGCGTAGCGTCTGCAAAACTTGTCTCAAATGCTCGGCGTGCTCCTCCTCTGTCTGGGAGTAAACCAGAATATCATCGATGAAGACAATGACAAACTGATCTAGGAAATCCCTGAACACCCTATTCATCAAGTCCATAAACACTGCTGGAGCGTTGGTCAAACCAAATGGCATAACCCGAAACTCGTAAGAACCATATCTCGATAAGAACGCAGTCTTCGAGATGTCCTCCTCCCTGATACGCAACTGATGGTATCCAGATCGCAAATCAATCTTTGAAAAGCAAAAAGCTCCTCCCAACTGGTCGAATAGGTCATCGATTCGAGGCAACGGATACTTATTCCGAATCGTGACCTTGTTTAACTCCCGGTAGTCCACACACAATCTCAGTGAACCATCTCTCTTCTTCACGAACAACACAGGGGCACCCCACAATGAATTACTCCTTCGAATAAACCCCTGACCCAACAACTGCTCAATTTGATCCCGTAACTCCCTCATCTCAGCTGGAGCCATACGGTACAGTGCGCATGCTATAGGTTTCGTGTCTGGTAAAAAGTCTATAACAAAGTCTATCTCTCGACTGGGGGGGTAGGTCTGGTATCTCCTGAAACACATCGTAATACTCCTTGACAACTGTGATCGAATCTAAAAGGATCACAACCTCCTTAGAGGTATCCTCCTCTAAGTAGTACAAATGAGCGGTCGAACCTCCCTCTGGGCGAGGCATCGCCACTACAAACATCTCTTGCCCCGGAATGGCAAAAACAATGCTCCCACCGAAGCAATCAATCATGGCTCTATAATCAGCGAGCCAATCCATACCGATAATCACATCGTGAACATGCATATCTAATACCAACATATCTGCAGGTAATACCAGACTACCAATCTCTACCCCCACTCCCCGGCATATAAAGAAAATAAGTGACCCACTCCCCAATGGTGAGTCTACACATGTTACTGTGCTCTCTGTCGTAGCTAACAACCCTAAGGCTTTCGTAAAATGTGTAGCTATAAAATAATGCGTTCCCCCCTATCAAACAAAACTCGACCTATAGTACCATGGATAGGAAACATACCCTCAATCGCGGGTGGTGCCTGTGGAGCTGCTACCTGGTGAACGTTATAGTCACGTCCATACTGTAACTGCCCCTGCTGCACAGGAACTGCTGGATTGGCTGGTAGTACTGGCACCTGGGCTGGAGCTGGAAGAGCAGGTGGAAAAAGTGGCCTCTGTGGCTCATGTCGAGCACCCTGCTGCTGCTGCGGGGCCCTGCCCTTATCAGGACAATCCTGACGTTTGTGGTCAATCTTACCACAAATGAAACACTTCCCCGGGAAGTTTCCCCCTCGCTGTCCCTGCTACCCTCGGCCCTGGTGGTCGTTACCATTTCTTCCCTGGCCTTGCTGGCCCTGGTGAAACTGCTGATGTTGACCATTTTGACCCTGATGGCCGTTATGACCCTGCTGGCCATTCCAGAATCCTCCCTGACCGTTCCTGAAACCCCCTGATCGGAACCTCTCATGATCCCCCTGCTGGGAACCCTGATCACTCTGCCTATAATGACCCTGAGCTGCATGTGCCCCGCTGGCACCATTTCCCCCTGTCCTGCCCTGATGGTTGGACTCTCCTGATCGCTTCCCCTCTGTCAAGTGAAAGTGGTGGTCCTGGCAATGGAGCAATGCAGCGTTAACCACGTCAGAATAAGTGGCCAACGAGAGGTTCCCCAATAAATGATCACGGATCCTCCAAGTCAATCCATCTATGAACTTCTGAATCTTCTTCTCTTCCGTTGGTATCTCATCTGGGACAATATTCAGCAAATTAGTGAATTCGGCCTCATACTCGGCCACAGTCTTACCCTCCTGTCGAAGGTTCATCAACTTCCTCCTCATTTCCGTGTGGACAGCAGACGGAAAGTACTTGCGGTCGAACCGCATCCAGAACTCCTGAATCGTGAGAGTATCTCTCTCCTCTGCGGTGGTAATAGACTCCCACCACTGTAGTGCAGATCCCACTAGCTTAAAAGTAGTCAATAACTGCCTCTGAACGTCAGTGCACTCATACATCCTCAAGTGCCTCTGTATATCCTTTCTCCACTGACTCGAAACAACAACATCGGAGCTGCCAGCAAACTCCGGTGGATGTGCTTTCTGAAAAGCATCACGTACACGCTCCCAGGCAGACGGGAATGCATACGGCTGAACTGGCGCGGCAACTGGCGCCTGAGGTGGTGCCTGCTGAACTACGGATAATGCAGCATTTACCGCTTGGGCTACTATGGCTGCAACCTCAGCGGCGTTCATCTTGCCCTGAACTAGTGCGGGCTGTGGTTCTGGCGTTGCATTCCTGGGAACCCGTGGTGCACGTCGTGGAGGCATTCTGAAATAAGAATAAAGTCTATAAGTTTGCAGTTATAAACTTAAAATAGCTGAAGAACGTAGCATATACAAAAGAATACAACAGTCCTAAAATATAGGGCTCTACATCAAAGAAAGCTCAGCGGAAACATAATAAGTCGTTCTGATCCTAAAGGACACTAGAACCTGATGCTCTGATACCACCTGTGACACCCCGACTAATTAAATACCGGGTAGCTACTCCTTTCTTAAATTAATACAAAATGTCAAATTGGTTCAGTTAATAGCATCACTGTCGAAAACATTTTTTTTAAGATTACTAACCACCTAGTATTTAAAAAGTAAGTTGCCAAATTTTAAGTTAAGTCTGATTAACATGCAATAAAAGAATAATGGAAGAACAACATAAATCCATTCACCATAACGAAGTAATGAAATAACCAACAATAGTAATAAGTCCGGAGTAAAACTCCTCACAACAATCCCGCACTGAAAATAATAAGACAAGTCTGAATTCTGAATTAAGTACATGCCCGAAGTCTGAATAACTGAAATAAATGAAATGCCTCTAAAAAAAATGGGCGACATGCCCTACAACTGATAAATACTGTGTATAGAGTCAAGATAGATGAAGCGTCTATAATCAATGTCCTGTAACTTCTACAAACCGCTACAGCTCGTCACCTGAATGAGGATCCTAAGCATGGTGTCCTTGTGGCTGGGCACCTAAAATGGTTTTTACAAAAAGATAGATTTGAAAGCAAACGGGTCAGAGCCCGAATGTGGAGAGTATTTTAAAAACAGCAAGTGCTTTAATAATAATTAAAACAATGAATGCAAAATACATGTTAGGACGTGCTCTCACATGAAATACTCACCTCTCGTCTAACTGTGCACTCCTAACGTTCCAGTACCTATTCATGTGTTTTCTCATAACTATCTAATTCCAAAGAGTTTCTAACACTTCTACTCGGTTCACGTTTAATTTCCAACCTTAACAATTAAATAGAGAGTTCTACTTTAATTCTCAGATTACCAATTATTAACAAAACCATTTATTGATATCTGTCCCCTTTTATCTTTTCCTAATATTACAATTACTATACCCACGATTTAACATAACAATTTCCTTTTCATTTAACCGTATATTATTCACATCATAAATATACAATACAAGCACCCAAAGGCTAAGCTGCGGTGCACACATACTCTGCTATCCATCCCGGTACATCACGTACATAAGGATCACAAATTCCGAATCTCTCAGGAATTGTTGGAATAAGCACCACACATAAAAATGGAGGCGAACATAATTCAACATATCCATGGTCACGTACATACCTACGCTCCATAGTCAGCTGGCTTATTAACTCACAAATAAGTCCTTCTCTTGAACTATGTCCTCGAGGTACCAATCTAAATCCGGGCAACACAAGGATAAGAAGGACCTAAGCGAACATAACCTCCCGTGATAGCAAGTATGGTAGGTATGTCGTACATATAAAAATCATATACTAAGCATTCACACTTCTTAGATAATTCAGTATTAATAAAGGTATACTATGCATCCTTATACCATTATTCCAAATTTGTATATTTTACGTCTCCCGATAATATAAAAGTTAAACTGTCGACATGTCTCACGTCGTAGTTTCTTATACTTAAAACGTATCTAAAATAGATTATTAAGTTCCTATTGTTCCCACGTATAACATCTTTACTCCTAAGGTCTTTACTTCTGCCCCAAACCTCATTTCATCAAAGTATTCAAATTTACACTATTAACACAAATATTAACTCACTTATCGAATTTCATTAGTTTAGAATAATTCCTCAAATTGAATTCTAATTAAGGTCCAAATTTCATAACCATGCCTACTGGTCTTCCTTAAGGTTAAGGGTATTCATATGGTCTCCAACAATATTATCCAAGGGTTAACATCATTAAAATTTAATTAGGGAAGAACTTTACTCATTCTGAGAAGGTCGATCGATCGACCTTTTCCTTCGATCGATCGATGGTGGTCGATCGATCGACTGATGAATGTCGATCGATCGATCGCACCAGGTATGGTTACGGACTGCTTCGTTTTGCAGTTTACAAATCAACCCAAAACACCATTAACAAGCATGAAACTCTAAGATAACGTTATAATATCATCATACAACCATCCTACAATAGTGTAAACGTTCTAAAACCAATCATTCATCATTCAAGGGCTTTGTATGGATCAAATCTTCATCAAGAATTCCAGATTTCTATTTCTTTCAAGAACATTAATAAACTTCTTCTAAAATCCATTTTTAAATCATCAAGGGTCATAATTCTGAGTTCATAATTCGTCCAGAATGTTTCTACATGCACTCCCTAACATAGTTCATAGTTTTAAACTTCCAATTCATGGGTCTATATAATCTTCCAAGATAAATTCGATAATTCCTAACATGGGAAAGCATGGCATTGAATCAATTGTAATTAAACCACTTGCCTTAATATTTCTCTGAATTTGATGTTGAATTTTGAAGGCTGAGTTGTTCTCCCTCTCTCTTTCTGCAGAATTCTCTTCTCTCTCTCTCTCTCTACAAGTTTCTCTAAGGATGATGACAATGGAGGTGTGGTAGGTTTTTGGCAAGTTGGGACTATATCTTAACTTCTCCCGTAGCCCATTAAGTCCCTTAGTGTAGTTAGTGGGTTTAGTGGATAAAGAATAAGTCGTATTGAATTACCAAAATGCCCCTATAAGTTACCGGTATGGCCTAATAATGCCCCGGGACCCAAACTTAACCCCCGGCTAGTGTTTTCTGACTATTTCGAACCTTCCGGACACGTTGGCGCACTCAAAATGACCATATGGGGGAAAAAATAAAATTCATTTTTTAATTCAAATAATTATATTTCTGACGCGACTGTCACGCGTGTCCCAACAAAGTTTCCCAAATTGTCGTATTTCGATCTCGCGACAATTTCAATATTTCCAATATTCATATATTGCCAAGTATACACATTATAATCAAATACTAACTCACATCTCGTTAATATTTTTATCCGGATTAATTTCCAATTAATACACATTTAATTCAATTAATCCCCAAAAATAAATATCACGAAAATACGGGGTATTACATATGGATGTATGTATACATGTTGCAATGACAAGTATTCGTCTCATGGGCAGTAATATACTAAATATTTAAGACATAAACGAAATGTTGATCTT
The DNA here is from genome assembly GCA_949130495.1 of Sambucus nigra. Classification (NCBI taxonomy): domain Eukaryota; kingdom Viridiplantae; phylum Streptophyta; class Magnoliopsida; order Dipsacales; family Adoxaceae; genus Sambucus; species Sambucus nigra. Next base: position 427,577,364 of record OX422219.1, read on the forward strand.
AGCTTCCGAGAGCAGTAGATAAGCTATTGACCTTATGCGTTAGGGAGTAGTGTAATAATTAACTAATTAAATAAATCATTTGGATACTCCACGACTATACATTGTGGGCCTAATATGAATTAATTGTAATACTCCACCCCCATTAAGTTTAATTAAATAATAAATGAATTTTATATGAGGAGGAACAAGGTATACTTATAGGGATTTGCAACGAAATGGATTAAATGAAGAAAATTAAGTAACTATGGATTATATAAGGATTATAGAAATTTTGGGTCATAAATCATATATGCCTTCTTAAGATTTTAGGTATTATATTAGATCAAATGTGAGAAAATTGACAAGATACGAAGATAAAAGAAAATTCTGAATTTCTATAAGGTCGCTCGAATGACATGGAAGTCATTCGAATGAGAAGTTATGTCGTTCGAACGACATGGATTCGCTCGAACGACGACTGACGAAAGTAAGCTCTTCCAGTTGCTCTGTCAAAATTAGAACCATTGATTAAAATTGTATGGATAGGATTTAACCGATGAAATATATTAGGATTGTGAAGTTTGTATTTGTGTGTATAAGAGAGGGTTCTGGGAAGAAACAACAGCCATTTTCCATTCTCCTCCTAAGGATAGGCACAGCTTCCTCATTTTCCCCACTGCCTTCCACCACTTTTATTTAATTTTAGTGTTATACACTCACATCATTAATAACCAAGTTCCCCATTGTTCAGATAAAGCTACGAAATGAATGTAAAGTATTGTAAGGGGCTTTATTAAGTGTTTGAGGAGGTGATTTTGGAAGAATATGAGTATGTTATTGGGGTTTTTTAGATGGATTTGAATGGTGTTTTTGGAGCTAAACTTGGTAGGGCAAGACAACCCCTTTAAGGCCACCTTAGGAGGTGGGGAGTTGTCATCTACATTGATCTTTCATGCCTTCCCCTGATCCGAGCTCCATTAAGGTGCGAAAAAACTAACTTTGATCCAAGTTTAATGTGTAGTATAATTCCAGCATGTTATTTACATATATTAGGATAAATATATGTGTGTAGGGCATTTACTTGCATCTTAGTATTGATTGTTGACTATCTTGGCATTTGTATGGAATGGGTAGTAAGAAGGGAAATAAAATGGGCCTTGAAAATAAAAGAAAGACGTTTTTATGGAGTAAAAATGTTAGATAAATATATTTTGTAATGAGTTTTTCTCAATAATATGAAATTAAACATTTTTCTGAAATAAAAATATAAGAAAATGTTATTTTTGTGTATTTTTAGTAAAGAGATTTTAATCGACACTTTTATGCAAATAAAAATCTAAGAAAATATTATTTGTGTGTATTTATAGTAAAAAGAAATGATGAACATTTTTATAGAAATAAAAATGTAAGAAAATGTTATTTTTGTGTATTTTTAGTAGAAGGAAATAATGAACATTTTTATGGAAATAAAAAATGTAAGAAAATATTATTTGTATGTGTTTCTAGTAAAAAGAAATGAAGAAATGATATTTTACGTATTTCTAATAAAGCGGAAATAATGGATATTTATATTGGATGATGTAAACTTGTTGAAATATTTATGATATAAATATTTTTAGGTTTCTTGTAAAATGGAGACTTTATGAAAATGGACATTTGTCGAGTTTAAAGAAATTGGTAAAAACGTCTTACTTTTCTTGAAATGTATGAAAGATATGGCTCTCCATAAAGTGTGGCGTGAAAGTGAATAATGGAAGTAAAGGGTGAAAATGTTAAAGTAGTAAGTAAGAAAGTGGGGTTAACGGTTATATTGAGCAAGCATTAAAATGGTTAAACGGTGTTTAAATGGCTAAATGGGAACTTAATAACCATTTTGAAAAGAAATAACACTAAAAAAGGACTTAATTGCAAGTCACCCAACTCATATCATGAAAAATATAGAGTGAGGTAATAGATAGGAATGTTCTCAAAATAATATCTAGAAAATACGATGTATGCGTTTATCGAGATATTGATCATTATAATGAAACGATATTATTTGTTAGATAAAATGCCTATAGGAATCACAAATACAATATATATACAATATATATATATATATATATATATATATATATATATATATATATATATATTAAAATAATGTATCGATTAAAATTTTGCAAATACAAAAATAGAAATATTGGACTCGAGTCTCGGGTTTTAACCCGAAATGCCTACGTATCCTATAAATGCATAAAAGTCCATGTAGTTTGCATGCGACATAAGGTTGGGGTTTATCACATATATCCGAAGGGGAATTTATTATGTGTGTGTGTAGAAAATGTATTTTAGTTTTGAGAAATTATGGTGGATAATTCATTTGGAATTTATAGGTGTAACAATTGATTTCTTGATTTTGTATTTTTTTTATAAAAAATAGATTACATAAAATATATCTAATAAAGTATGATGTATTGATGTGTATGAAATAAAGTAAAAACTAAATTAAGAATTGATGTAACTAATGCGAAAATAAAGAATTGAAAAAGAAAGAAGGATTTTTGGACCTTCTTTGGAGATTTGAGGCTTGATCTTGATCTTTGATGAGCTCCCTTGAGTGTTGAGATGAATGTTGGATGAGAGAGAATGAGAGTTTTCTAAATTGGGAATGAACAGTATGGGAATGAAAGATGGAAAGGAATTTCACACAAGGAAACTTCGCTGATTGCAAGAGAATGTTGATGAGGTCACCGATATTGATGGATCTGAGGTGTGCTTTGGGAGTGATGTAATGCACCATATGTATAGGGTAAAGAGGGTTACGATTGATATAGCCCTATCCTTGCCAATCGATAGGTAATCGTAGACACACTATCGATAGGCAGGAAAATGGACCTGCCAATTGGCAATCTTATCCATATTTTTCTAGAAAAATAGCCATAGAAAACAATCTGTGGATCCAAATCGTGCTCGTGGAATACCATTAGAAATTTATTTTAGAAACCTTCAAGAGTCCTTAGGGCCGCTCATGGGTTCGAGAGTTGACTTTGGGTCAAACGGGGCTCGAAAACGCTCATTGGTCCTTTAGGCGGCAGATCATCATACGGTAATGGACCATTCGTCCAAACCGTAAGTCATAATTGTGCACGGGAAGACCATTGGAAAGGTTATTCTAGGTAATTCTACATTCCAAAGATCTTAGCTTGGTTCTGAGAGTTAACTTTGGTTAATAGGGGCTCGAAAACGCCTAGTGACCTTTCGGAGTAAAATGGGCCAATCGTTTGTACCGTAAGGATAATTCATGCACGAGGCAGACCGTTGGAAAGGGTATTCAGTGAACTTTGAAGATTCATTTAGTCTCATTCGAGATGAAGAGTTGACCTTGGTCAAAGGGAGCTCGAGAGCGCCTGGTAGCCTCTGAATTAGTTTTGGAGGAAAACGGATCATTCACCCGAACCATTATGCTATTTTATGCACGGGGTAGATCGTTGGAATGGGGTTTTAGTGAACTTAGAGGATTCAAAGATATTTTTATCTGATAAAGAAGTTAACTGGGGTAAAATTGGTGGTCGGGAGCGCTCGGTGGCCCCCATATCGATTTTCAGTGGTAAAGTAGTCCGTTCATCTGAATCATTATGCCGATTCACACACGGGGTAGACTATTGGAATGGGGACTCTAATCCCTTCGAAGATCCATTGAGCTTTCACTGTAATGATAGATTTTACCGGAGTCAAACGAGGCCCAATAGTGCCTAATGTCCTCTTGATTAGTACTCGGAGTATGACCTAGGTTTGTAGTGAAATGGGGAGGTCTTAGGGACCTAAGAAGAGACTTAAAGGGTCTTAGAATGTGGTTTCTATAAAAGCGACCAATTTCGAGGGTCGAAGCCAATTATGAGGGCTTAAGTAAAAGCGACCAATTCTGAAGGTCAATGTCAATTCTGATGACCTTAAATAGAAATGACCAATTCTGATGTTTGAAGCTAATCTTGAGGGCTTAAATACAATTGATCAATTCTCATGGTCGAAGCCAATTCTGAGAGCTTAAATAAGAATGACCAATTTTGAGGGTTGAAGCGAATTCTTAGGGCATTAAGTAAGACCAATTATGAGGGTCGAGGTCAATTGTGAGGAACTTAAGTAGGAGCAACCAATTCTGAGGGCTAAGGTCAATTCTGAGGACCTTAAGTAGGAGCGACCAATTCTGAGGGTCGAGGTTAATTCTGAGGACCTTAAGTAGGGACGACCAATTCTGAGGGTCGAGGTCAAATCTGAGGGATTAAGTAAGTTATGGGGCATAGTTTTCTTGGGAAAGTTTAGAGATTCCTCTGGAAAAAAAATACTATTCTGAGGATTGGGTGCAGCCCTGCTGGGGAAGTTTTTTATTTATGTGGTGTCCCATGGAGACATTGCTGGGGAGATATCCAATTGGATTTGTAAATTCCTCTAGGAAAATAAATTTAGGAGAAAATGTGGTATTAATTCATTTGGATATTTGAGAAGCTTGAAAAAAAATGTTTTTCTTGGTTAAAAAAGTTCTAAAATTCATTTGGTAATTTTAGTAATTTTCTGTGGAATTTTCGAGATTTTTTTACATTTTTTTACACAATTTTAGGGAGTTGCCAATCATCAGGGAGTTGGGGTTCCAAACGACAGTGGCACAGTCTTTCGGGATACCTTGGGAAGGGGAGTAGGAAGGTGTTGATCGGTGTGGCATATGGGAGCACCTTCCTTCAGTGGTGCATCGGGTCTTGAATGGCCTGACGAGTAATCAGGTAAATTCTTATTTCTTCTTGAGACCATTTTTCTTCGATGTCCTTTTTCAAATATTGATTTTCCACTAGGGATCTTGCAGGTGACCTTCTATCCCTTGCGGATGGTTCTTCGAGACGTGGAAGTTGATGGTGCATGATTTTGGGGTATATTTGGTACCTGGGAGAGAGGGTTACAGAGAAAATGAGGTGGCATCTAATTCTGGTTCTTTTCCTTAAGGATTTCTTATAGACTAATTACTGGCTATGGGAGCTTGGCATTTACTGGCTTGATGGGGAAGCATTGCTCCTGAAAAGACACTAAAAGAGGAAAAAATAAATGTGTACTTTGTTTGATTATCTTGATTTGATGGCATACTTTACGTGCACTTTAGTTTGCTGTTATGTTTTTGTTTTGAGAAAGAGTAGGAAAGTTTGTTTTTTGAAATTTTTTGCATATGTTTCAGTAGAAGATGGCCTCGGAGGCTTGGTTGAAAAAGAGCTTACCTTTTGAAGGAATTTATTTTGAAAAGAAGTAGTAAAAATGATATATTTTTTTTAATTTTTGAGTAGTGGAAGGCCTTGGCGGCTCGGTTGGCATATGGATTAGGGGATACAAAGTTGGATTCTAAAGTGATGCTTATTACTTTCGTTGTATGGTGCTAAATATGGTGTGTCGAAAAGACTCGATTGATGTTGGAGTTGTTTCCCTAGGCTTAACTTCAAAATAAAATGGGTCCACCAGCCTAGTGGCCTTTCAATGTAAATTGGGTCATTTATTAGTACCGTAAGGTTGATTCATGCACGAGGTGGACTATTGGAAAGGGTATTCAATGTACTTTAAAGATTCATTCAGCCTTCTTTGATTTGAAGAGTTTACCTTGGTCAAATAGAGTCGGGGAGTGCCCAGTGGCCCCTAGTATTGTTTTCAGGGGGAAACGGATCATTCTTCCAAATGGTTATGCCATTTTATGCATGGGATGGACTGCTGGAAAGGGATTTCAATGCCCTTATAGGAATCAAAGATTTTTTATTCTGATGATGAAGTTGACTGAGGTCAAAACGGGGACCGGGAGCACCTGGTGGTCTCCAAATTGATTTTTTATGGTAAAATGGTCCGTTTGTCTAAATAATTTTATCAATTCACGCACAGGTCAGACCATTGGAAAGGGGATTTATAGACCTTCGAAGATCCATTAAGCTTCCGCTCTGATGATAGAGTTAACCGAAGTCAAACGGAGCCCAGGAGTGCCCAATGGCCTTTAGATCAGTACTCGGAGTATGACTAGGGTTTGTAGTGAAATTGCGAGGTGCAATGGACCTAAGGAGAGATTTAGGGGGACTAGAATATGGTGTCTATAATTACGACTCATCTCAATTTTGAGATTTGGAAAATAGATGTCAAGACTACATTCTTGAATGAAAAGCTTTATGAGTGCGTCTAGATGATGCAACCCATGGGATTCATAGCAAAGGGCTAAGAAAGCAAGGTGTTCAAGCTTAAGAGATTCATTTATGGACTTAATAAAGCATTAAAGTCTTGGAACATCTGATTTTATTAGGCATAGAAAATTATTTTGTTTTGGTAAATGTTTGGATGAAACTTGGGCGTATAAGAAGGATGACATAATCGTAGCTGCATTTTTAGTATTTTTCGTGGTTTATATTATCCTAATTGGGGGTGATATGGGTGTATTCTCAAATATAATAGTGTGGTTGTATAGTCAATTCTCAATGAAGGACTTAGGATTAGTCAATCACATCCTTTGGATAGGGATTTTATATGATCAGAAAAATATGGTATTAGGGTTATGCCAAGCCACTAATATCGATAATGTGCTCACCAGGTTTAATATGCAAGATTACAAGAAAGGATTTCTCTATTTCAGGCATGGAATTTCTTTATCTAAGGATTAGTTTACTAAGACACTTGATCAGATAGTAAGAATGAGGAATAAACATTAGAGAAATTGGCAACCTCATGTATCCTATGTTGTCTACAAGATCGAAAATATAATATGTCATTGGCATAGTTAAAAGAATCCAATCTACTTCCAATTAGGAGCACTATATTTGTATTAAGAACATTCTCATGTATTTAAAAAGCACTAGAGATTATTCCATGGTTTACTTAGCAGATAGTCTACTATTTATTGGGTACACAAACTCAAATTTTCAATCGGATAGGGATTTTATGAGATTAGCAACGGGATATGTGTCTACCTAGTAGGGGAGGCATAAGAGTATCTAAAAATTATATATTTATTAAACCATGGAAGCCATGTGTTTCTTCTTCGGAGTTAAAAAAACAGCGATTGTTTAGATTTAGAACTTCTTAAGGGACATGGTATGGTTCCTTCTATACAAACGAATATTGCACTTTAATGTGATAATAAAGGTGCAAATGTGAATTCAAAGAACATAAAAATCATAATAGGGAAATGCACATTGAGCGCAAGTATCACCTAATTAGGGAGATCGTGCAGAGGGACGATGTCATTGCGACCAAGACTGCATCCCAGGACAACCTTAGGGATCCTTTTACAAAGATTTGAGCAGGTAAGGCTTTTGATTGTTATATAGAGGGAATGGGAGGTAAATGTATGACCACATGATTTTAAGACTGAGTGGGATATTGGTGGGTATTTATTCTTAAAGCCATGTAAAGATATTTCATTTTGATTAATAAACGATTGCCTTATTTGTTTTGAAATAAGAATTATGTTAGTGAGAATGCTATATATTTATGTTTTAAATATATTATTTCATATGTATGTTGATAAATGGTAGTTAGTAGGAATTCTGATGAGTTATGTTCATCTTGATTATTGGAGATTGGAATTTCGATTCAATCTTTATTGAATGGTTCACAACCTAGATAGAGAATTTACATCATATCAAAATAGTTGCAATAAAATCCTTGTAGTGTATCTCAAATTATGAAAAAACGTATAATGGTTCGGGAATATCTAGAACAGTTAATAAAAGGATTATGATCGGTACATACATTAATGTATTGAACAAGGCCACCATGAGATTTAAGTCCAAGGGTTTTATTGGTAAGATTTGGGTAATCTCACAACATTAGCAAAGGGTGCATAGATTTTTAATCTTGAGGATTATAATTCTCGCATGATAGTTTCTTTGATTTCTATGGGTTCGATTCCAACTTATATTATTTCAAATGATCCTCGCATATTGGGTAACAGTTGTGTGACTAGGTCTGAAATCATGATTTGAAGGAATTTGCATCTGGGGATACCTTGGATTGCGATACCTCCTTGATAGACTTCTTATATTTATTTCCACCAGTTAAACCTGATTAGTGATTATTTCATAATCCAATTGAGTAGAAAATAAAATAAGTTTGAGAATCAAGGAGTTCATTAGATGTTGGTTAAAATCAAATAGCAAAAAGATTATTTGACCAAGCATGTATCGACAGCTTAATGCGGGGAATTATATTATGCACCATTATCAACTTTACAAATAAGACATCATTATAATTGAGTGATTTCTGAGATAATTAAATTAGAATGCAGTCATAATAATTTAGTGGAATTAATAATGCTTAAATAAAGGGAAATAAATTATTAGATTTTTAATTTTAGGTCTTTTTAGTATTTATTTGGAAGCCAATTTTATTATTTGTCTTGTGTTCGTAGTAAAGTTGATATACCCAAGTAGTTAGGCCCATATTTTTAAGAAACTCAATTTGTCCCAAACCCACCTCTTAAACTAGCATATATTGGCTTAGGATGGGGATATAAGTTAATTTATTCATTATTAGGGTTTGAAAAGGGTGAGAGAAAGTACTCTTCACATTTTTTTAAAAGAGCCTAGAGAGAGAAAACCATATCTTACTCAAAAGCAAGAGTTTTCTTCTTCAGAGGTGCCCACACACCTACATATCTTTGGACGGGTCATATACTAGAAGATCCAATCATTTAAGAGTGTTATGTCACTCTTTTGAAGGTAAAAAATATGGAAGCCCTAAGTCATCATCAAATACCTTTCTCCCAATCAGATTGCAACGGGATCCACAAAGGTATTTTATTCAAGACCCTAGGCCATTTTTTTAACCTAGTTTTTTGTTCTATTCTTTCTATTGCATACGTATTCAAAGATTCGAGGGCTTAAACGTTTCTTCCTTGTATATCGATCCCTAACAATAGGTATGGTCAAAATTATTCTTTAAACAATGTAAGCATTTTGAAAACAATAATCCATTCTGTTAATATAGTCCAACACCTTAGTTGATTTTTTAATTTCTTTGGGTAAAGCCAATTTCGAAATTCTCAATTCTAAAATTAATTTTTTTCGATCAATATCAAATTTTTTGTCATGTGTTAAAAATTCTTCTAGCTTAAAAAATAATTATTGAAATTATCATCATCTAAGGATTTTAAGTTTTTCCAATTAAATAAACACTCAAAAATATCCTCGTATTTTTGAAATTTTTTAAATGTACTTCTAATTGACATAAGAGCTTGATTTATTAGGTGCAAGAAGTAATTAACTCTAAATGATTCTTCTAGTGATTGTCTAATTATGTCATTAGATTTCTCATCAAAATATGTATTTATTAATATTACATTTTTCATGAAATGCGTGTTTAATTTTCATATCTTTAGCAATATCTATAACTTCTATATTGGAGGATTCAAATATGTTTTCTCTTTCATTTCGAAAATAGGAAATATTTTATTTTAAAAGATTCAAAGTGACACAAATATCAATATCATATGTTTGTAAAAGTTTCCAAACTTAATTACAACCCTAACTTCTTGAAATTGAAACTCTAGACTTTTAAACCCTAATTTTTAGGGCTTGAAATTAAAACCATAGTATGAGTTCTTTAAGAAACAAATGATATTTTTTGTATGTGGAGGTGAATATTTAACAAAAAGGAAGAAGAGATAAATGAGAAGCGAGAGAAGGAAAGGGGTGTGTTTGTGTGTGTGTGTGTGTGTGTGTGTGTGTGTGTGTGTGTGTGTGTGTGAGAGAGAGAGAGAGAGAGAGAGAGAGATAGAGAGAGAGAGAGAGAGATGGGGGAGCTTTAGGATTATTGGTGGTAAAAGAAAAGAACAAATATGTTGTGACAGAGGAGAAAGGACCGTTGGAGGGAAATAAGAGAGAGTAAATATGAAAAATGTGTGGTGTAGGGTTTTAATAAGTGGTTGGATAAGTATTTTAAGTTTGGTCTTGTTTCGAGTCTTAATTGGCCCTTTAAATTGGATCATTTTTAAGTCTATATTATTTGTAACTAATTCTAATTTTATTTATTTTGTGATCTTTTATGTTGGAATTTCTTATAAGTCAACCAAGTTTTATTTATTTTTGGGTACTTTTAAGTGGTAAACTGTAATATTATTTATAGCAAGACTGATGGGCAACTACACATCTTATATTTTCTTTGTAAAGTAGAATGGAATTTTTTTTAAGCACACACCCCAAATTTTGAATATTTTAACATTATGCCGACTGAATATATAGATAATATGTTAGTATTGTAAATTCACCACTTGTATGGTTGTATGGATGTTCAATTTTTTATATGGATATATGGTGTGTATTGTGTTGTATATATGTGTATCATTATATATGTGTGTATGTGATTGTTTTGGGGGGCTTTATAAATTTAGGACCTATTGTAATATGTATTTTGAAAATAGGACAATAAATATTTTATTTATAATTTTAGTCCTTATTTTTTAATAAAGCCGCTGGCGTGGATCCATTTTCATAAAACGTTCAACAAGAGAAAAAGGCTATAGCATATGCTTCCCGCAAGTTAATCCTCATAAGAAGAATTATCCTAAGCATAACATAGAGTTAGCAGCAGTTGTGTTTGTATTGAGGATATATAGATATTGTCTTCTAAGGGAGAAATTTTATCTTTTCATAGATCATAAGTCATTATTGTATTTATTCACACAGAAATATATGAATATGCGACAACGCTGATGGCTTGAATTTGTGAAAGGCTATCAGTTTGAGATACAGTACCATTCGGGTAAGGCTAACGTAGTGGCAGATGCATTGAGTTGGAGGCTGGTTGAAAAGGTATCTGAGGTGTGGAAGGTAAAATAGAAAGAGATGGGATAGTACGATTCAGTTGATAGATCCTTCATGTCTGCTATGACCATCGTTCCCCAGATTGTTACTAGAGTTATAAATGCTCAAGTAGTCAACTCATTCTTTTAAGAGAAATTACGTCAGCTTTTGGCTGAAGGAGATGAATCTTATTCTGTGGGATCAGATCAAGGTTTGTATTTCAATGGTCGACTCATTGTTCCTGAAGGTGAAGAATTGCGTTATGCAGTAATGACATAATCATATGATTTATGCTTTACAATGCATATTGGAGGAGATAAGATATACCAAGATATTCACCGATAATATTGGTAAAGTGAGATAAAAATGGACATTGTTAAATTTATCTCAAAGTGCACCATATGTCACTTGGTGAAGATGGACCACCAGAAGCCAGTCGAACTTTTACTACCACTAGAGATTCCTGTTTGGAAATGGGAGAGCATTTTTTAAAGATTTTATCACTGGGTTACCTACTTCTCAGTGAGGTCACGATTCCACATGGGTCATCGTGGATCGGTTGACTAAAGTAACCCATTTTCTGTCATTAAGGAAATATTATATGAAAGCGTAGTATGCTCAATAATTTATTGCCAATATAGAGAGACTACATGGAGTTTCGTCGATATCATGTTTGATAGGGACAAGATTTTTGTGTTTCATTTTTGGCAAAGTTTTCAGGAGGCTATAGGTACGAAATTGCATTTGAGTATGATGTAAGAGGTAAAAATTCCGAGCTAAAGCTCTGATACCAGTTTATGAATGCGTGATATCAATTATCTATGGGATTCACAAATTTCCAATAGTAAAATTTATTTAATTATAATCAATATTCAATCCAATTTTATTAAACTCTAGACATGCATCTATGTGAATAAACCAAACATGCAAAGTAAATAATCATAAGGGCAATCTCAGGAATAGTCAAATTCATGAAAAATCCCCAAAGGGAAAAACCTTTATTTCACTAATAAATACAAATCGCAACTTACAATTACATAGATAAATATGTAATGAATTTCCCACAGAAAATCCACAAAGATCGCAACCTTTAAATCAACAAATATTTCCTCTAGAACCTCAAGAACTGCAACTCCTCCTTTAGTAGTGAATACCGTCAAGTATCCTCAATGACCGCAGTCGTCAGCAATAACTCCTGTAAGAGGACCATTATTGAAGAAACTTGATATTCGACTCCTCCTTCTTTAACGTATGAACGTGAACTTCCTTCGACGGTTGTAATGGTATACGACATATATAATGTATACTTGGGATGATGGAAAACATGTCCTTATATATGACCAATCATATGCAAATTGATGGGTAGACTGAGCTGACCAATTAGATGCGGGAAGACATGTTGAGGATGTGTATATTAGATTTTGCAGGAGGATGGTAATAATATCTTCCACTGGTGGAGTTTTCATATAACAACTCCTATCTGTTCACTATAGGCATGACACCTTTCTAAGTTTTCAAGGTATGTTGGGTTATTTCTTATAATTGAGACGATTGGACGAGTGGCTTATAGTCTTGGGTTGTCGGATCATTTATATTGTATTCATGATGTGTTTCACGTTTCCTCATTGCAACGATATAATCGGGATGACTTGTGATACAACCATATTGCACTTGAGGAGATTGATCTACAGTCAGATATTTCTTATGAGCAATGACCAGTTATTATCTTAGATCATAGTGAGAGACGTTTGGGGTCAAAAGTAGTGCCCTTAGTCCGCATTTAGTGGGGTTATCATAATATTGGTGAATCGAAGTGGGAACGCGAGAATGGTATGCGTCAGAAGTAACCAGAATTATTTTTTCCAAGTGTTTTTATTTTTCTGGATTTCGGGAAGAAATCCCATTATTTGGGGGAAGTATGTAATACCATATATTTTTATGGATATTTAAATTGGGTTAATTAAATTTAAATTGGAAAATTTAAATGGAATCAATTAAATATTAATTAGTGTGACTTGAGTTAATATTTAATATTATAAATTAAAATGTATATTATTGAGAGAATAAGTAATATAAATTATGGAATATGTTACAGTGTGTCGTAAGTGAGAAAAATGGCAATTATTAATTACTTAGTCGGGATGCACATTCGAGATATGTCGGGACTTAATATGAGCATTATGAAGTAAGTATAATATGTTGAACCCATATAGTCATTTCGACTATGTAAAATGTCCGAAAGGATCTAAATAGTCAAAATATTATATTCGGGCATATGTATAGGGTCTCAGGTCATTTTTGGGTCGTCCTGGCAAATGAAAAGTCAATTTTTGACCTTTGAATTTCCAATCCATGAAGAGTTACGGGATTATCTACTTCAAAACAAACTCTTTGGCTAATCAAATGGGGAATTGAAAAATTAAAGTGAGAGGAAACCAAAGGAGAGAAACTGTGAGACCTTTTCAAGGAGGTGAAAGGTCTTAGAGTAGGAGCAACACCTAAAGCCAACTTGCACCACCACCATACATCACCAAAATATAAGAAGAACAATGAGGAGAAACTCATATCATCTTCTTCAAAGGAAATTCGAAATCATCCTAGGAGGCAAGTTGTTTAAATTTCCTTAATTATGAGTTTGTAGAAACACATGCTAGAGTATAGGATTTTTGGATAAAAACCTATGTTTAGCAAGTTTTAATTTGAGATAATATAAATTGGGATTATAGAACTCATGATTAGGATTATATATTTTTATTGATGATATAGAAATTTAAAAAAACCATGTGATTTAATTGGAGATTAAACAATCTAACTAGAAATGTAGTGACTCATATGAATTCGAAAGCCAAATGCATGTGAAACGATTTTAAAAAATGACGAACATTGTATGTGGATCAAAGAGCTATTTTAAGGAGAAATTGGTAGTGTGCTAGAGACTTCCTATATAAAATCATGTTCTAAACAACTTTGTAGTTTTAAGTTTCTTCAAAATCGGATTAGAAAAGCCTTAAATCAGAATTTTATATTTTCTGGGCAGAATTTAACTTTATCGAGAAAAATGATTATTGGGAATTAAATTATAATGCAAGATTAGTATAATGATTTCGGGTTTTTGACCAGTAGGTACGGGTTGAGGTTGCTACTGAAATAATTAATTAAATTATTTAAATCCCTTCGGTTAACAAAAGATGTTAGGAATAATGGGAAATGTGAATAAAATGTGAATTATTTAGTTTACAGGATAAACTTGAAATATATGATGAGTGCATGCCTATATTATGATGATCATGATATTATATGTAATGCCATACCTATCTACTTGTTATCACAGGAGGTTATGTGTAATGGGTAATCCTATCTTTGGGTACCCATTAGGGAGGATTTGGATTCGTGCCTCATAACATAGCACTTACGTTGTCATTACCTTGAGAGATAGTAGTGTATTAACGGTCATTACGTTAGGTATGGTCGTCATCCTTATGGTGTTAAGGATTATGTTCGTCTCCATTATGTGTTATTGTTTTACAGATTGAGGTATCACACCTATCCTTAGTCCTAAATTTTGCACATGAGGTACGTAGGGACTAGATAACAAAGTATGTATGCGTCACGAGTTTGATTGTTTATATGTCGTATTTGTATATGTATATATTATATAGTGTAATCTATACATATAAATACACTTATGATAGTCTACTCTGTTGTGTGTTGTAGAAGTGATTATTGTGAATGTTTAAACTGTGCTTTAAATATGTGAACCTAAGCGGTTAAAATAATGAGAATAAAATGATTAAGAGAGTAAGATAATATTAGCATATCTTATGGGAGATACGGATGGGTTAAGAGATTTATAAAAAATTAATAATGAATAATCGAGTGGTCTATAGTTGATTAGGCGAGTAGCTTAACCAGGAAGTAATATTAGGGTACGTTAGGTGTGCACATTAAGTGAGAGGTTAGGACTCATGTGAGAGTACTCACATCTAACATGAATATTTACATTACTCATAATACAACATTTTAAACACTTGTTAAATATTTTTAAAATATTTTCGTGGCTCTGACCCGAATCAAATCTATTTTTATAAAACCTTTTAGGTGTCCAGCCATAGGTACATAAGGGTTAGGAAATTCATTCCAGAGTTGACGTGCTGCAGTGTTGTGGATACCAGCAAGACCTCGAGCTTAGACGTATCTATCATTCTTATCATATAGTTTATGATTCAGTATTTCGATTCGAGCGTGTTTGCTCATTGCCTACACTTTACATTTGAATTTTAGTATTAACCTTATAACAGCTGATTTGTCTCAGTACTGTCCTTGACTTGTATAAATATTTCGATTTGGATGTGTTATTCGATTAGTATTCTATTCAGTTTATTGTGGTCATTATTATTATGGTGGTTTTGTTATTCATTACTCAGTTGTTCAATTATTATTATTCTCCGTTAATTAAAATTGACATCTGGTTTATTAGGATATTTAGTGATTAAAAAAATGTTTTTATACAATGATACTAAGAATTGACCATTTATGAATCCAGTTTAATTGAATAGTAGGCCGATCACCTAATATTTTAATTAGCGGGATGTCAAACTTATGACACATTGTCTGCAACTGAAAGTCTTCATCGTGTAGTCCGTGAAATTATCAAGGCATAAACAACCTACACACATAAAGCAAAAGAAATACCCGTGACATATTGGAATTTAAAGAAAATATAAAAACTCTCCCACAATATGTTCTCCCACTTTTTGTCCATAATAGATAAATGGTTAGAAACTAATCCTAAAATGTTAGCATCACGCAAATCCAAAAATGAAATATCATCAAAATAATAAAAAATTAAGCACATGCGATAATATTCCAAAAAAGCATTAACCTATTTACGAAATTTTTAAATTTTTTGAGTATATAAAAAGTGAATGGGTACACAGAGTACATATAATTACAAATACAACCAAGCACGCTATGGAGTAGCACGAAAATATCGAAATAATGGAACTGGAATGAAATTATGTGAACTTAAATCATGAAAAAATCAACATAGACATATAAATCAAAGGTCCATGAAGTCATAGAGATACTCCTAAAGAAATAACTCAATTTCAACCTAAGGTGAAAAATTATGGAACAAAGTGAAATTGACTTGAATTATGCAAAATGTCATGAATTTTAATGCTTATCAAATCAATAATCCGAAACTATTTAATATTTTTGAAGGAAGGTCATTGTGTAAACCCATTGATTTTTAACTTATAGCACCTACACGATCTCACATTTTAAGAATTCACTCTCAAAAATTTTAAAAGAATCGTAATGCTCATTATATTGAAGCATCAATGAAATAAATATTGGCCTTGACTCTTTTGTTTTTATGTTCTAAAATAATATCTTAGGCTGTTTCTCATGGTGGCCTTTAATGAAAAGAAGTTTTCTTCTTTCGTAGCCCCCTTACATTGCTTTAAATAAAATCATATTTTCCGGGAAAATAAATTCGGGTAATGGTTCTTATAAGAATAATTTATTCCTAATACATTTGGTTCGTTATTAAACACTATTGAGATGAGAACACTATATTCGATATATGACAAGAAAGTACATTATTCACAAAATTTGTGCACGTGTGCAATAAGGAGGATAAAGAGTATAGCATGAAGGAAGTAATCATCGAAGAAAATCGAAATGCTAACCATGCATTATTAAGCACACTAAGGAAACGAAGCCAAGTCTCATACAAACGTGAATTAGACACATCAAAGATGGAATGATATTGTGATTAGAATATCTTAAATGCACATACATGTATGGTGTAAAACAAAATATAAAAATATTTTTCAATTTTTCAACTTTTTATCAAAAATAAAATCTTTTTGAAAATTTTCAAACATTTAAAAGAAAAGAGAAGAAATTCTTTAAAAATGCGAGGATTCTATGGATTGATTCATACATTAGGCCAACCACACACAAATTTAATTTTACTTATTTTATCTTTTAATTCATTTGGCATGCATGAAAGAAGTGGTCCAAATTAAATGCATCAAACCAAATAAGGATGTACGCAAAGAAGTAAGGAAAAATTCCTATAAGGGAAAAACCTTTTATTCAGCAATATAGAGAATTTGACAGACATAGTCGACTTACAGACTACTTAGAATGACTAAGTATAATGCGCAGAGTCTTCAATTTCTTCTACAGAATATGACCCGATCCAGTGCCGTCCACAAGAATGGTTTTCCTTTGGTATCCCTCAATCAACCTTTCTTCTTTTTCAGCATTAGAACCTCAGTTCCACAAATCAGCAGTAGAGATGGTATCTACAAGGGTTTATGCAAGGTGTATGGAAACTAGAATTTCATAAACTCACAAATCACATATGGGGATGTATGATTTGGAAAACAAAAGGTGTATTTGAAAAACCAAATACGAAAAACTTTGGAACATGTATTGGAAAATCATTTTTGCCAAAGTTCTTGAGAATTTATGAACAAAACAGGTTTTTATAATAAAATCATGAATTTCGAGGTGACGGGGTTGTTCGAACGCAATTAGACCTCGTTCGAACGAAAATAGTAGTTTCGTTCGAACCACATCCACGTTCGCTCTCATGAAAGTTTATTCTCATTCGAACTTCCTTCTAACAAGCTATTAATGACTAATCTACGTTAAGGTAGAGATATCTCATTTGAAGGTCGTTTGATGGGAGTTCTAACAAGATTGCATATCTCGTTCGAACGAGATTCAACTTTGTTTAAACAAGACAAAAAAAATATTATATTTTATATTTCTTTTATAAAAAGCATCGACTTAAAAAAATCCCAGTATATGATTCAAATAAATTCATAAAAACCACAAGTTTTATACCTCCATAAAGTGTTGGTGATGAATCCATAAACGGTGCTCGGTAACTAAAGAATCTTCGAATGAACTTGGAGATATTGCGGATGTTCAGTTTCAGATGACGATTTATAATGGGATATTCCAAAACTATGAAAAATCCTAAGCTATGAGCAATTATAAAATATTGCTCTTACAATCTTTTTTGAATTTCCTAGGAAATATGAACATAATAATACAATCTAGTAATAGGGACAAAAGATAGCAACATGATGAGGCACCCTATACTAGAACACAAGTCTTGGCCTCAATTATGTGACACCCCGCCTAATTAAATACTGAGTGGTCAGTCCTTTATTAAATTAATTCAAAGTTCCCGGTTAGTTCATTCTTAGTGTCACTGTCGTAAAACTATTTTCTTTATTAACCACCTAATAAATAATTAAGCTAAGTGTCAAAACATTTGATTTATAAATTAAGACTTATCGTTAATATTTAAAATGAAGCCATTTTCATGAACACAATTAATAATATTAAACTAAACCATCCAAATGAAATATCCAAGCCAGATTAAACAATTCAAATAAATAAATCCCAATCGCAGGACAACGAAATAAATAAAACAATCCCAATAATAGCTAAATCCTGAAATGATAAAGCGTACAAATCTCTCTCCGAAGTAAAAAGAAATATGGAAACAGGCGACACATGCCATGTCTGAGAATAACTAGGTAGAAGACTAGAAAATCAATAATGGAGTCATCTACTACAAGGACTTGCACTTCCACAATAGCTGCAGCACGTCGATGGTTCAAAGGTCTAAGCATGACGCCCCTGTGGTTGGGCCCCTATCATATATATATATATACACACACAAGAGGGAAAAGATAATAGGAAACAGGTCAGAGCCCGAGTATAAAACAACCTTAAAAAATGGTTTAGCAAGTATTTAAAATGCTTACTAGCTGATATGACACACATGTTAGTACGCGACACTCTCTTGAGAAATCTCACCTATCATCTAGTGTGCACGCCTATCGTACTACTAAAATGACTCATAAGTCCATCTCAATTCTCCTCACATAAATTCTAATTCACGAGATCGTATGTCTATGATTTATTTAAGATACCATCTTCTTAAGGATCATTTAAGTCAATTTTGTATCTCTCAACACTGTTGTGAAGTTCCAAGCACTTACCATAATTAGGAGCATTTATTCAATATTTATCTACATATGCACACGGTAGAAGGATTTCAGGTATATGTATATATATGCTAATCACTCATACAATATATAATACTAATCGACACCCAACATAAAATTTATGGTGCTGACATACTCTGATATCAAATCCCCGTAGCTCTCGTACCGAGGGAAATAGTAGTTTGGAATCACTCTCGAACTGTATTAACACAATACACACATAATGATGGTGAAGCATAGTTCCAAGTCAATAAGAGGTCAGCACATACCCTCACGTCTTTGAGGACTGTCTGACTATCATTCTCAGATAGCCTGTACCAAGGAATCATATGTTCTACCATACGTGGAACAAATCACCCAAGTCCTATGTATAATTAACCCATTTTTTTATTTCAATTGTCGCCATTTCGTAAGTACTTCTCGTCCCTCGAAGTGTTTTCTTATGCTAGATGTAAATTCAGTAGGTGTACCCTCACTAACATATTGGTCTAACTCTTCCTAGAGTCTCCCAATACCTCACTTAACGTATGCACGATTTCTATTTAATTTTATGCCCCCGTTATCCCACGGTTACATCTCGTATACAATTACATTTTTCGAAACCTACTTAGACCCTACTGGTCCTCCCCATAACCCATTGTCATCTTTAATTTATATCCAAGGGCTCCTACACATTTTAAATCTAATTAACCGAAAAAGGTAAAAAATTACACAATTTCCAGGAGGGGTCGATCGATTGATGAAAAGGGGTGGTCGATTGATCGATCGACATTTTTGAGTGAATCGATCGATCGAGCAGTTCTTGCCAAGATTCTGCAAATTCATACCTATGGGCTTCTTCTATAAATCTTACCCAAATCTCCATTAGCAAGTCCTAAACTCCCAAACAACCATAAGGATCATTATATAAACAATAATAGATGATTTCTAACGTAAGATCTCCATTAATTCATCAAGAATCATCATCAAACGAATTAAATTCAAAATATATCTTCAAACCTAGTTTTATTTTATTTCACATGAATTCCATTGATTTTCAGATTCCTATCTCTACAGGGCATCAATTTAGTGTTCACCAATCTAAATCCAACAAAGGAATCATCCTAACATGATTTATATTCTGCAAATTCAATAATTATTCTCAGACATCAATTATCTTTTTATGAAATATAAATATTATCATCCTACACTAGCATGGGTGTGATATCAACCAAAATAACAGCAAGATAGATACTTGCCTCAGAGATGAAGGTCTGATTCACTAGTGTTGATGGGTATGTTTGCGTCCCTCATTCCCCGATCTACGCGTTGGTGGTGAAAGATGGCAAAAGTGTAGTTTGGTGGCTCTCCTCCTTAGAAGGCTTCCCTCTTCTCTCTTCCTTAGCCTCTTTGCCACTCTACAACTTCTAACGCTCGAGGGATATAACTTCCATCAGATATAACCCTTCAATTTTATTCCATATTTAAGCATTAAAATGGATAATTACTATAATGTCCTCCCAGGTTGCTGGTTAGGCCTAAAAAATCCAGAGACCCAAACTAAACCCCTAGGTACACTTTTCTGACTATCTCGACCCTTCTAGACACGCTGGCGCACTCGAAATGACCATATGGGCGACTTATAATTTAATTAATTTATATTCCATTAATTTAGTCCCGACACGACACAAGCGCACCCCGACTTAAATTCGATAATTATCATGTTATTATCTCGTGACAATTTTAATAAATCCAATTATATGTATTTATTTACTTATTAAGTAATTTCCACTAAATAATTACTAACTCTCATCACGCTAGTAAATATTTATTTTAAAATCCGGATTAATATTAAATTAATTTATCCCAATTTAATTTAATTAATCCTATAATTAAATGCTATAAAAATACTGGGTATTACATACTTCCCCCCTAATAACGAAGTTTCATCCCGAAATTCAGAAAATAAGGCATACCTGGTAAAAATAAATCTGGGTATTTTTCGAGCATATCTGTCTCGCGCTCCCAAATGGACTCATCCACGTTATGATGCTCCCATACAAGTGGAACTACCTTCGACCTCAATCTCCTCTCACCATGGTTTAGGATAGCCACTGGTCTCTCCTCATAAGAACTATCGGGCTGTAAGTCAATCTTCTCTATTGCGATGTGTGTGTGGGCTATATCATCCCGAAGATATCGCCTCAACGACGAAATGTGGAACATATAATGAATACGGTGCAAGTGCTTCGGCTACCCAAGTCTGTAAGCTACCGGTCCAATCCTCTCGATAATGGGAAATGGTACTACGTATCTCTGAACCAGTTTCCCTTTCTTCCTGAACCTTATTACTCCCTTCATAGGAGACACTCGCAGTAGTACTTAGTCTCCCACGCCAAACTCCCTGAAAGGCCACTTTGCATCGGTGTAGCTTTTCTTCTTGTTCTGGGCTACCCGAATGCGACTCCTGATTAACTCAATCTTGGTTGATGTCTCCTGAATCACCTCTGGCCCAAGTATCTTGTTATCCCCCATCTCTAGCCAACAAGTGGGAGAACAACAAGGTTTGCCGTACAATGCCTCAAAAGGGGCCATGCCAATCGTAAACTAGTAGGAGTTATTATACACGAACTCTACCAGAGGAAGGTACTGCTCCCATCCTCCTCCAAAATCAAGGACACACAAGCGTAGCATATCCTCCATCATCTGATTAGTACGCTCAGTCTGCCCGTCTGTCTACAGGTGATACGACATACTCAACCGCAGCTCGGTACCCATAGCCTTATGAAAGCTCTCCCAGAAGCATGACACAAAAATATTGTCTCAATCAGACACGATATCCAGGGGCACCCCAATTAACCTCACTATCTCAGCAATAAATAACTAGGCATGTTGTCGATTAGTGTAGTTTGTCTGCACCGACAGAAAGTGCTCTACTTTGGTCAAACTATCCACCACCACCCATATAGAATCGTGACCTCGCTGTGATGTCGGCAATCTAGTGATAAAATCCATGGAAACACTCTCTCATTTCCACGTCGGGATCTCTAGGGGCTGAAGTAACCCTGGAGGTCTCTGATGGTCCGCCTTTACCAGCTGACCGGTGGCACACTTGGACACGAACTCTGTAATGTCCATTTCCATTCCACTCCACCAGTACTATCGCCTCATATTCTGGTACATCTTATCCCCTCCGAGATGTACTGCAAATCGACATCCATGTGGCTTTATCGTCACCGCATGTTGTAAGTCCTCACCCTTTGGGACCACTAATCTCCCATTATATTGTAATCCTCCATCTGAACTCACTAAGATGGACTCCTCACCCTCGGCTAGAAGCCGTACAATCTGATCTTGGAAAAATGAATTATCTGCTTGGTCCTGGATCACCCTCATAAGAATCTTCGACGTTACTGTCCTGGAAGATATAAAGGATCGAGACACTGCCTCCTGATGTCTCAATTCTTTCCACTTCACCTTCCATACTTTCGTCACCTCACCTATTGACCTACGGCTCAATGCATCAGAAACTACGTTAGCCTTCTCCGGGTGGTACCATATCTCGAACTAATAGTCTTTCACAAACTCTATCCACCTGTGCTTATGCATATTCAACTCCCGCTGAGTGAAAAGGTATTGCAGTGACTTGTGGCCTGTGAACAGGCGGAATTTATACCCCAACAAATAGTGTCTCCAAATCCGCAAGGCAAACACGACTGTTGCTAGCTCCAAGTCGTGGGTGGGGTAATTCTTCTCATGTGGCTTAATCTTGCGGGAGGCATAACCTATAACCTGCTCCTCCTGTTAAAGTTCTCCACCGAGTTCTTGTAGAGAGGCGTTAGTATACACCAAATACTCCACCCCCAGCCTGGGTAAATCAAGAATTGGCGCCGAAGTCAACTTGTTCTTCAGCTCGTCAAAAGCCAATTGACAAGCATCATCCCATACGTATGGTAACCCCTTGCGAGTTAGATTCATCAACGGACCCTCTATTTTTGAAAAGCCTCGAATGAACTGCCTGTAGTATCCGGCTAAGTGTGACACCCCGCCTAATTAAACATCGGGTGATCAGGTCTTTATTAAATTAAAATAGGTTTCTCAAATGGTTCATTCTTAGCATCACTTTCGAAAACCTTTTAATTACTAATCCCCTAAGTAAAAATTATACCGGTGCCAAATTTTACCTTACTTAAAATAGATAAATCAACCATGCGGAACAAAGTATAAAAATAACCATGCACTATAACCCAATCAACAAAGTGTGAGTACAAAATAATAAGAGTAATACTGAATAAACCATCGGCTAAAATCCCACAAATAATAGAAGAACAATCCACTAGTCTGAAACTAAACATCTGAGACTGATACCGGACCACAAGTGCATACCAAGAATAGTGTGAGATCATGCACTAGATCTGAATGAGAGATATCGTCTAATCAAAATCCTGAAAGCATCCACAGTGCTACAGCTTCGAGTCCCTGGAAGGAAATCATCATAAATGGCGTCCCTGTGGCTGGACACCTAAAAGGTTTTGAAAATATTTCATAACAAGAGTTAATACTCAAAACATTTTGAAAATATTTAACAAGCGTTTATCACAATATAAAATGTGGTTATTGATTACACATGTTAGGTTCTCGTACACTCTCTTGAGTTCACTCACCCCTCATATTTTGTGCACACCTAACGTTCTACACTTAGCCTACCAAGCCATATCTCCCAAGCTAACTAAGACTAAGTAATCTTCTGAACTTATCTATACTTAAGTTCTCGTATTGCCCACACAGTACATCCATTACATTAACATTTCACGAAGGTTAATTAATTCTCAAGTAACATTTCACTGGTGTTATGTTTTAAACCTTCTCATTTAGTTTCACTACTAAATTTCTAGAATTATCACAATTTCAATCTTCCCACTTTTGTAATTAAGTTTCACTACATAAATTACTCAATAGATATTCTCTATCTACCGTTACGTTTTGTAATTAAGTTTCACAACTTAACTTACCAGATCGGTATGTATCTTTAAATACATAATATATATCAATATACTAATACACAGAAGTATAATATCATCAAGTATATATTTCACACGCAATATATACTAAATATCAGTCATTACTATTTTGTCCTTTTTACACACGTAAAGGACTTTTGGTTCGGAATGATTCATCAACCCTAAGTAAGAATTGGTTCGGAATGATACATCGAACCCAATTATTTATATACACAAATTCTGGATCGGACTCTTTCATCACGCCACCAGTTCAAAGGTTTGGTTCGGAATTTTACATCAACCCCAAACATATAATAACCCTATGTTTGTTCGAAATATCACATCGACCCTAACAAAGTTAATTTAGGTATAAATCTCTCGACCTAAAAGATCATATAATTCAGTAGGTACACGCCCAACCTATTAATTATATTCGTACGTAATATTTTAATCTCTTCTATCTGTTGTACAATATTCGCTTTACGATTTATCTCATTAATCGCATTTATTTGAGTATTCACACAACTTTAAGGGTCCTAGTTACCCCTCACATATAATTTCAGTAGTTATTACTTACCCTACTGGTCTATTACTTGAATTGACTTTACCTCGCCTCGTAACTCAATTTCGAGTTTCCCCGATACTCTACTAAATCGAATTATTCTCGTCGGTCCACAATCCAAGACCTACACTCAAAGGCCTTATCGGACCTCGACAATATACCTACTGGTCTTATTCTCACTCCCAAATAAGTATAATATAAATCCTAGGATACTCATTCATTCCCGAGAATCAAAGAAACCTTAAACACGAAAAATTTGGAAAAACAGCTTATGTCGATCGATCGACTACTGGGTTCGATTGATCGACCTAGTCGATCGATCGACATTCAATATCGATCGATCGATTGAACACGGACAGACGCAGTTCGTCTTCTTCGTTAACCTCTTCCTCCATAAACAAATCTCCAAACTCCATTATAGTCCACCAAACTTCGACCCAATGATCCTAACATGTTTCCACATATACTAGGATAATTTCTAACGTGCCAAATACATGAAAACTCCAATTCCTTTAAACAAATAGTGAATTAAACCCAAAATTTCTTAAAACCCTAATTATGGTGTTCTTCCCATATATGCATTCAAAACCCAGATTTTATTCCGAAATAATCGTCAAGTCTACTCTGATTATTAATCCTCTACATATGTTAAATCATTCTACATGTGATTCCTATCCAAACTTGTATAAATATTATTATTCTCCTATCAAGATATTGATTTAACAAAACTACTCAAAAACCTTACACATGGGTATTATAACTTTATAATTTTTGCAATAAACAACTTGCCTTGACAGAGGAAATCTGATTTCGTGGATTTGATGATGGATTGATTCTTCTCTTCTTCAATCCTTCCTCCTTTGGCTCCTAGGGTGCAAGATCCAAACCCAACCCCCTCAAAAGCATCTTCTAAGCCTTGAGAATGGTTTTCTCCTTCTCTCTAATGGTATTGGTGTTTACATGGGTTTTCTAACCCTAACCCTTCTTTCATACGGCTGATAAACAGCTCTCAAATTCGTAGGTCTCCATACCCTCTCATGTTAAAAGACCAAAACGCCCCCGAACGGTCTCGATTTAGTCCAAAATTATCCCGTGACTCAACTAGTACCCCCGGGTATACTATTCTGACTAATTTGACCCTTCCGAACTCATCTGTGACCTCTAAATTATCATTTGAGTCACTTAAAAATATTACTCGTTCTCACCCCCAACACGGTCTACACGCGTCAAGTAACTATTTACCACTCACACTAAGTAAATATAATGAGGCAATATAAGTCGGTATCTATCTCTCGAGTTTTATTTCATAATTACAATTTTAAATAAAACTCATTAAATTACTACTCTTACGTAATTTAAATTAAGTCGTATTTTCTCATTTAATTCTCCAATTTAATTAAATAGATTATTTAGAATATTCATAAATACGGCGTATTACATACTCCACCCCTTACAAAGGAATTTCGTCCTCGAAATTAGGATAAGGCTGGCATTAAGACTAAGGACCTTAAACCTCATTGCATCCTCTAATACCCAAAATTAAATCATATCATCCTAACGGTTGCCCCAAGTACATGCCTTGCTTCATTATAAACTCTTATCTCATGTTACCCATGCCGCATATATCATAATTAAGTCTCACTACTTAAGTTCTCCATAGATTTTTCCCAATCTAACGTTAACTCTTGAAATTGAGTTTCTCCTTACTTAATTTACCCTTTTGATGTATATCTCTATATATAACATCTATGTGTCTACTATCACTCATAAGTAGAATATTATAAGGTATATATTTCACACATAATATATACTATAAGGGAAATTAGTCCGGCATAATCATCGGCCCCAATAATCCTATCATTTACATTGGTCCGGAAATCCCTCGACCCCAAGGTAAATGTAATGCATATGTTAATAGACCTTCCGTCGATACCAAATTAATCATCGATTTGGTTCGAAAAATCATCGATCCTTCATGTATTGGTCCGGAACATCATCGACCCCAATAAAGAATTTAAGCATATTTATCATCGCACATTAATAGGAAATCATAAGGTATATATATCTTACACATAACATATACTATCAACACTTATTTTATAATCACCCCCCTTTTATAACACTTTTAGGGTTATTGGCTCGGAATCCCACCTCGATCACCAATAGTGATTGGTTATATTGTCTCGGAATTACACTTCGAGCACAATATAAGTATATATATCTCATCGCACATGAGTAGACAATTTGTGAGCCATATATTTCACACTTCATATATTCTAAAATGTCATGCCCTAAAAGAATGTCCTCATATCTCGCGTTAAGAACTAAGAGTTTGGAATTTCTCCTCGAACCACACCTCAAAGTACACATAGGTTCTTAATAGGTATCCAAGAACCTAATCCTTATGAGCAGTCCCTATAGGTACTCACACTACCTATAAATATGCTCATATAGGTATACATTCAACATATGAATTTATCAGTGAGCTTTTTTAATATTCCACTATCATAAGGGCGTATTATCATCCTTTCTCACTAACATTAAGTCGTAGGCAACACAACATACTCAAAATAAAACTTTATCTCTATTCCTCCCGGACCATCTCTCACAGGGTGGAATTTTAAGGATTTCATCCTGATTCACAATCATGTAAAGCGGCACCGTGCTTTGTGCACTCTCCCTTTTTAACTACATACCAATCCATCCCGGTCACTCCATTACGCTACCCCAACGAAATGTTGGCTTAATTATGATGTTCACTGCCCATCAATAATTTATAAGTCTGTCTCCTCCTTCATCATTGGAAATGTAGGTTCACCACCATATTCCGGTTGCTCATTTCGAGTCTATCTTTCTCTATCAACTAGTGGTGCGTCTAGAGACAATCTCACTATGTCTCTTCCTCAACACCGCTTCCCACTTACATCATCTTCCTCAAGTGGTACTCTATTCCCCTTTATCTCCGGGTATATTATACTCTACAATCCATTCACTCTTCGTAATTGGCACACTTTTGGGGTTGGTTACCTTACAAGAATCAGCATTTCAGTAACGCTTAAGTCACTCTCAACACTCAGTCAAGTAGCACCTTGAGTTACTTCTTCACAACAGTTAGGTCTCCCATATCAAGAGATAACCTTAGAACGACTTCCCATTGATTCTTATCCCATAGGGTATGCTGGCTCTCTCAACACCTAAGCTTGGATCATCGTCTATCTCTCACGACGTTCAATCCATTTCGTCGATACGACTTGCCTCATAACTTCTCCACCGGCGTACTAAAAATAATTTTCCGCATCCCTCTATCCCGGATGTCTAAGAAAGCCAATTGACTAGGGCGCCCATACACCCTTTTCTCCGTGCACATTTGTAAAAACATTGCAAACATCACATCTGTAACATGCTTTTCCTCAACTCTAGCCCAGTCTACACGACGTGACAACAATCTTGTGGTTATTCTCAATCCCCTATAGACCAACAATCAAATCCTTGCCCACAAAGTCCCACTTATCCCTTCATGGTGAAGTAAGCCTTTCAGTGTTTCTCCACAACACTACCGGTTCTACTGATCCCTAGCATCTAACAACGTCTCTTCTCCTGACGTGCATAAAAAATTTAGTCGTATCCCCTTTCGCAACCAAACTTAAACAAGGGACTTCTTTCCATGCATTCTTACTGAGTATTGTCGGAATAACACATAGTCGAGATACTCAAATTCCATTCCTCGACAATATGTGCAACCATTCTCTAATATTTCTAAAGGAGTCAAGTGGCACCGCACTTATACTATCACTAAGTCCTTAGCACTAATTACAACAACGAGCTCGATCTCTCCGCTCAGCGGTCACACGACATACCTTGACTCACATCATTTAGGTTCCTACACACCGGAGTTAATTACTATAAGACATCCATAATCACTGAAGTTTCTCACATATTGATGAAAAATGACCACTCGACCCTCTTTCAGGTGAGGCATCGTCATATACCCCATTCACTCGAGGCTAAAACCCATATACTTCCTTGTCCATCGTTCTGGTGGTTCAGATGTTTTTCGGACATAACACGCTTGTCCTCTTCGAAATGCAAAACTTATCGGAGTTATTATTTCCTCAATTAACTTCAAGCTAAAATAAAATGCGTGGCCCTACAACCCACACTAGACATCTTTTCAAAAATCCCCTTACTCCAAGCCACACTGATCGGTTTGGGTATCCCTCCTCTCGAACTTGGTAGCCTCGATTATGAACACTATTGTCCTGGTTCCCTTAGTTCTGCTGACCAAGAGGAACGCACTATGGGACTTAACATTCTCGACTTAGAATCTAATCATTAAATCCCCTTGTGGGTTTCCACTTATGGCTTACACCAGCCCCATTACATTCAGTCTTACTCTTTGACTAAATCCTTAAACTCTCTTAGCTCCGCCCACCTAAGAGCATTTACCTCAACCTTGTAAGAAGTACCATACTACCTTTATATACATAAGTCGTCCAAGAAGAGTCTTACCAAAATTGTGAACGACAACTCAAGAGTCTATTCTCTCAAGGGCTCTTTTCCCTTATACCTATCTCATCGGTATAAGTTCACTTCAACGGATAAATTTCTTTCTCACGGTTGGCCTCTACCAGGCTTTCACATGATGGGTTCAGATATTTCCATTCACTTCGCTTTTGAAATCATCATTAGAGAACTTTGCGGTTAAACTATACGTAAGGTCCCTCTATTTGTATACGGACCCTCGGTCCGAATGTGGTGACTGGTATCCCCGCCAAGTTATCTCAAATATTTTACTCTAATTTTCACTTCTGGGTATTTTTACTCTATCCCTAAATGCCAAAACCTTTGTACATTCTACTTCCATTAGTTACCATGCACAGTCATCGTTTTATCACATTTTACGGCTCGTTCTCATAAAAAATTCTTCAGACCCCCCTCCCACTATCACTGCATTGGGTGGGTCTAGATTAGCATCCCCCCTTGCCGTCGCGACACCTGTAAAATGTCTGCTATGCCTCAATAACCCTTGCAGCATCTACGTCCATTACACACTAGGAGTGACCTCGACAAGAGTCATCTCTCCTATGATTACCATCTTCGAACACCCCATGCTTCATACCGAGATCCTCCCTCCTGCAGTCCTTCCAACGCCAATGATGGTCCTACCGCCATGTTCGACATACCATGCCCAATCGAACTCGTATATATAACACTGCATCTACTAAATAGCGGTGGAATGTAAACTATGTACATAGAGGAGTAAAACAACCCTAAGATAGGGCTCTATAACAATCAAACGATACGCTGAAAAAGTAGTAAGCCGTACAGATCCTATGGACACTAGAACCTGATGCTCTGATACCATCTGTAAAACCCCGCCTAATTAAACATCGGGTGATCAGGCCTTTATTAAATTAAAATAGGTTTCTCAAATGGTTCATTCTTAGCATCACTGTCGAAAACTTTTTAATTACTAATCCCCTAAGTAAAAATTAGACCGGTACCAAATTTTATCTTACTTAAAACAGATAAATCAACCATGAGAACAAAGTATAAAAATAATCATGTACTATAACCCAATCAACAAAGTGTGAGTACAAAAGAATAAGAGTAATACCGAATAAACCATCGGCTAAAATCCCACAAATAATAGAAGAATAATCCACTAGTCTGAAACTAAACATCTGAGACTGATACCGGACCACAAGTCCGTACTAAGAATAATGTGAGATTCTGCACTAGATCTGAACGAGAGATATTGTCTAATCAAAATCCTGTAAGCATCCACTGTGCTACAGCTTCAAGTCCCTGGAAGGAAATCATCATACATGGCGTCCCTGTGGCTGGACACCTAAAAGGTTTTGAAAATATTTAATAGCAAGAGTTAATACTCAAAACATTTTGAAAATATTTAACGAGCGTTTATCACAATATAAAATACGGCTATTGATTACACATGTTAGGTTCTCGTACACTCTCTTGAGTTCACTCACCCCTCATCTTTTGTGCACACCTAACTTCTACACTTAGCCTACCTAGCCATATCTCCCAAGCTAACTAAGACTAAGTAATCTTCTGAACTTATCTATACTTAAGTTCTCGTATTTCCCACACAGTACATCCATTACATTAACATTTCACGAAGGTTAATTAATGCTCAAGTAACATTTTACCTGTGTTATGTTTTAAAACTTCTCATTTAGTTTCACTACTAAATTTCTAGAATTATCACAATTTCTATCTTCCCACTTTTGTAATTAAGTTTCACTACATAAATTACTCAATAGATATTCTCTATCTACCGTTACGTTTTGTAATTAAGTTTCACTACTTAACTTACCAGATCGGTATGTATCTTTAAATACATAATATATATCAATCTACTAATACACAGAAGTAGAATATCATTAAGTACATATTTCACACACAATATATACTAAATATCAGTCATTACTATTTTGTCCTTTTTACACACGTAAAGGACTCTTGGTTCGGAATGATTCATCGACCCCAAGTAAGAATTGGTTCGGAATGATACATCGACCCCAATTATTAATATACACAAATTCTGGTACGGACTCTTTCATCACGCCACCAGTTCAAAGGTTTGATTCAGAATTTTACATTGACCCCAAACATATAATAACCCTATGTTAGTTCGGAATATCACATCGACCCTAACATAGTTAGTTTAGGTATAAATCTCTCGACCTACAAGATCATATAATTCAGTAGGTAAACGGATGACCTATTAATTATATTCATACGTAATATTTTAATCTCTTATATCTACCGTACAATATTCGCTTTACGATTTATCTCATTAATCGCATTTATTTGAGTATTCACACAACTCTAAGGGTCCTAGTTACCCCTCACATATAATTTCAGTAGTTATTACTTACCCTACTGGTCTATTACTTGAATTGACTTTACCTTGACTCGTAACTCAATTTCGAGTTTCCCCGATACTCTAATAAATCGAATTATTCTCGTCGGTCCATAATCCAAGTCCTACACCCAATGGCCTTATCGGACCTCGACAATATACCTACTGGTCTTATTCTCACTCCTAAATAAGTATAATATAAATCCTTACTCATTCATTCCCGGGAATCAAAGAAACCTTAAACACAAAAAATTTGGGAAAACAGCTTACGTTGATCGATCTACTACTGGGTTTGATCGATCGACCTAGTCGATCGATCAACATTCAAGATCGATCGATCGATCGAACAGGGACAGACGCAGTTCGTCTTCTTCGTTAACCTCTTCCTCCATTAACAAATCTCCAAACTCCATTATAGTCCACAAAACTTCGACCCAATGATCCTAACATATTTCCACATATACTAGGATAATTTCTAACGTGTCAAATACATTAAAACTCCAATTCCTTTCAACAAATAGTGAATTAAACCCAGAATTTCTTAAAACCCTAATTATGTTGTTCTTCCCATATATGCATTCAAAACCCAAATTTTATTCCGAAATAATCATCAAGTCTACTCTGATTATTAATCCTGTACATATGTTAAATCATTCTACATGCGATTCCTATCCCAACATGTATAAATATCATTATTCTCCTATCAAGATATTGATTTAACAAAACTACCCAAAAACCCTACACATGGGTATTATAAATTTATAATTTTTGCAATAAACAACTTGCCTTGATAGAGGAAATCTGATTTTCTGGAATTGATGATGGATTGATGCTTCTCTTCTTCAATCCTTCCTCATTTAGCTCCTAGGGTTCAAGATCAAAACCCAACCTCCTCAAAATCATCTTCTAAGCCTTGATAATGGTTTTCTCCTTCTCTCTAATGGTATTGGTGTTTACATGGTCTTTCTAACCCTAACCCCTCTTTCATACGGCTAATAAAAATCTCTCAAATTCGTAGGTCTCCATACCCTCTTATGTTAAAAGACCAAAACGCCCCCGAACGGTTTCGGTTTAGTCCTAAATTACCCCGAGACTCAACTAGTACCCCCAGGGTATACTAGTTTGACTAATTTGACCCTTTTGGACTCATCCGTGTCCTCTAAATTATCATTTGAGTCACTTAAAAGTATTACTCATTCTCACCCCAATACGGTCTACATGCGTCAACTTACTATTTACCATTCGCACTAAGTAAATATAATGAGGCAATATAAGTCGGTATCTATCTCTCGAGTTTTATTTCATAATTACAATTTTAAATAAAACTCATTAAATTACTACTCTTACGTAATTTAAATTAAACCGTATTTTCTCATTTAATTCTCCAATTTAATTAAATAGAATATTTGGAATATTCAGAAATATGGGGTATTAGACTAACCCTAAGAAAATACGCACCTCTGTCAGTGTCGTGGGCTGTCCTCACTCCTTCACTGTCGACACTTTGCTCGGGTCCATGAATATCCCCAATTCTGACACAACATGCCCCAAAACTGTACCTCCCATAACTAGAATCCACACTTCTCATACTTGGCATACAGTTGATGCTCTCGTAGAATCTGAAGAACCCATCTCATGTGCTCGACATGCTCCTCCTCAGTCTGCGAATAAATCAGTATGCCATCAATGAAGATGATTAAAACTGATCTAAGAACTCTCTGAACACTCGGTTCATCAAGTCCATGAATACGGCTGGAGCATTTGTCAGCCCAAACGGCATAACTCTGAACTCATAGGACCCATATCTCGTCAAGAAAGCAGTCTTCGACACATCCTTCTCCTTAATCCATAGCTCATGGTATCCCGATCTCAAGTTTATCTTTGAAAAGAAGGTAGCTACCCTTATCTAGTCAAGCAACTCGTCGATTCGAGGCAACGTATACTTATTTCATATTGTGGTCTTGTTCAACTCTCGGTAGTCCATGCACAATCTCAATAAACCATCTCTCTTTTTCACAAACAACACCGGAGCACCCAAAGGTGAGGTTCTCCTACGAATGAAGCCCTGGCCTAACAGCTTCTTAATATGATGCCGCAACTCCCTTATCTTGACTTAAGCCATACGATATGATATCGGGCGAGTGCCCGGCATCAAGTCTATAAAGAAGTATATCTCTCTACTGGGGGTAGGACCGATATCTCCTGGAGCACATCCAAAAACTCACGAACAACTGGAATCAAATCTAGGGGAATCATAATCTTTGTAGAGGTATCCTCCTCTATGTAGTATAAATGGGTGGACGATCCTCCCTCAGGGCGGGGCATTGCCACCAAAAACATCTCCTGACCAGGAATGGAAAAGATATTACTTCTACCCAAATAATCTAGTATGGCCCTATAAGTCGCTAGCCAATCCGTGCCAATAATGGCGTCATGCTTATGTATATCTAAAATTAGCATATCCGCAGGTAGAATTAAGCTACCAATCTTTATACCTACTCCCTGACATATAAAGAAAATTAAAGGCCCATTCCCCAATGGTAAGTTTACACATGTCACTGTACTCTCTGTTGTGCCTAATAATCCCATGGCCCATGCAAAGCTAGTGGCTATAAAATAGTGTGATGCCCCAGTATCAAATAAAACATGCCCCATAGTGCCATGGATTGGAAACGTACCCTCAATCGTGGGTGGTGCCTGTAGTGCTGCTGGCTGGTGGACGTTATAGACACGTCCATATTGCAATTTCCCCTGCTGAATGGGGGCTGCTAGAACGGCTGGTAGGGCTGGCATCTGAGCTGGCACTGGGAGGGCGGCTGGGGAAGAGTGGCCTCGTCTCATTATGGGCACCCTACTACTGTGGGGCCCTATATCCCTCTGGGAAATCCTGGCGCCTATGGACATTCTTTCCACATCCAAAGCACTTGCCACTCAAGTTTCCTCCCCTCTATCCCTATTGACCTTGGCCCTGATGGCCGTTACCACCCCGCCACTAGCCGTACTGGCCCTACTGAAAAAGTTGTTGGCCCTAATGGCCCTACTACTGCCCTTGCTGCTGACGATGTTGGTAGTGCTATCCATGCTAACTGGATTAGACCTGTCTAAAATGCCCATATCCCTGCCTAGAATCACCGGATCAAAATCGTTTAGCAGGATCCCCTTGATGGGAATTTTGCTCATTATGGTGGATCTACCCCTGAGCTACTGGTGCCCCACCGGGACCACTACCTCTAGTTTGGCCCTACTGGTTGGACTCCCTTACTCGCTTGCTTCCCTGCTGATGGAAGCGGTGATTCTGGCAATGCAACAGAGCGGCTTTGAGTACATCAGTGTAAGTACTCAACGACAGATTACCTATGATATGCTGATGAATCTTCCAAGCCAATCCATCCAAGAACAATAAGATTTTCTTCTCTTCGGTGGGTGACTCATCCATAACTATAGTGAGAAGTCTCGTGAAATCCTCATCATACTTTGCAACCCTCATACTCTCCTACTTAAGATTCATTCATCTCCACCTCATCTCAGTCTACACAGCGGATGGGAAATATTTACGGTCAAATTGCACCCAAAAAGTCTGAATCGACATGCTATCCCTCTCATCCAAGGTGGTGGTGGATTCCCACCACTGCAAAGTGGCCCCCACTAGCTTGAAGGAAGCCAGTAACTATCACTGCACGTCCGTGCACTCATACATGTGCAGATGCCTCTGGATGTATTTCTTCCATTGGCTGGCGATGATAATATCAAAACTACCCGAGAACTTTGGGGGATGTGCCTTCTGAAAAGAATCCCTAACCCTTTCCCAGGCCATGGGAAGCTGCGATGGCACTGGCGCTATAGCCTGAACCTAGGGTGGGGCCTGCTGCACCACTGCTAACTCTACATTCACCGCCTAAGCAACTATAGCGGCGACCTCAGTTGCGTTCATCATTCCTTGAGCCTGAGCTACTGACTGCTCGGGCTGGGCATTCCTGTCTCAGGGTGCTCATCTCAGAGGCACCTGAAACGATAAGGAATTTTATTAGTCCATAGTTATTATTAAATCTCAATTAGCTGAAGACGTAATCGTATAAACAAGAATACAACAGTCCTAAAAATAGAGCTCTATATCAAAGATGATAAGTTGGAAGCATAATAAGCCGTACATATCCTAAAGGACTCTAGAAATTGATGCTCTGATACC
The DNA here is from genome assembly GCA_949130495.1 of Sambucus nigra. Lineage (NCBI taxonomy): Eukaryota > Viridiplantae > Streptophyta > Magnoliopsida > Dipsacales > Adoxaceae > Sambucus > Sambucus nigra. Next base: position 427,612,791 of record OX422219.1, read on the forward strand.
ACCTATGACACCCCACCTAATTAAATACCAGATGATCAGTCCTTTATTAAATTAATTCAAACTGCCCGGTTGGTTCATTCTTAGCATCACTGTCATAAAATGATTTTTTTTATTAACCACCAAATAAATAATTAAGCGAAGTGTCAAAACATTTGATTTATAAATTAAGACCTATCGTTAATATTTAAAACGAAACCATTTTCATTAACACAATTAATAATATTAAACCAAACCATCCAAATGAAATATCCAAGCCAGATTAAACAATTCAAATAAATAAATCCCAATCGCAGGACAACGAAATAAATAAAACAATCCCAACAATAGCTAAATCCTGAAATGATAAAAAGTACAAATCTCTCTCTGAACTAAAAAGAAATATGGAAATGGGCGACACAGGCCCTGTCTGAGAATAACTAGGTAGAAGACTGGAAAATCAAGAATGGAGTCGTCTACTGCAAGGACTTGCACTTCCACAATAGCTGCAGCACGTCGATGGTCCAAAGGTCTAATCCTGATGCCCCTGTGGCTGGGCACCTGTCTCATATATATATATATATATATATATATATATATATATATATATATATATATATATATATATATATATATATATATATATATACACACACACACACACATATACACACACACACACACGAAGAAAAGACAATAGGAAACGGGTCAGAGCCCGAGTATAAAACAGCTTTAAAAAATGGTTTAACAAGTATTTAAAATGCTTACTAGCTGATATGATACACATGTTAGTACGCGACACTCTCTTGAGAAATCTCACCTCTCATCTAGTGTGCACGCCTATCGTACTACTAAAATGACTCATAAGTCCAACTCAATTCTCCTCCCATAAATTCCAATTCACGAGATCGTATGTCTATGATTTATTTAAGATACCATCTTCTTAAGGATTATTTAAGTCAATTTTGTATCTCTCAACACAGTTGTGAAGTTCCAAGAACTTACCATAATTAGGAGTATTTATTCAATATTTGTCTACATATGCCCACAGTAGAAGGATTCCAGGTATATGTATATATATATGGTAATCACTCATACAATATATAATACTAATCGTCATCTCACATAAAATCTATGGTGCTGACATACTCAGATATCAAGTCCCCATATCTCTCGTACCAAGGGAAATACTAGTTCAGAATCACTCTCGAACTGTATTAACACAATACACACATAATGGAGGCGAAGCATAGTTCCAAGTCACTAAGAGGTCAGCATATACCCTCACGTCTCTTAGGACCGTCTGACTATCATTCTCAGATACCCAGTACCAAGGAACCCTATGTTCTAGGGTATGAGTCAATATCCCCCATAAAGATCCCATCGAGATAAGACTGTCCCAGTGCGGCAACCTCCGTGATAGAAAGTGGCATGGGTATGATTATACACAGATATATACATTATACACAAGCACTCGGTATATATATATATATTTTAACCATACGTGGCACAAATCACTCAAGTCCTACGTATAATTAACCCATTTCTTTTCCATTTCTTTTTATTTCAATTATCGCAATTTCATAAGTACTTCTTGTCCCTCGAAGTGTTTTCTTATGCTAAATGTAAATTCAGTAGGTGTACCCTCACTAAGATACTGGTAAGTCTTCCTAGAATCTCCCAATACCTCACTTAATGTACGCACGATTTCTATCCAATTTATGCCCCCGTTATGCCACAGTTACATCTTGTATAAAATTACATTTTTTGAAACCTACTTAGACCCTACTGGTCCTCCCCATGACCCATTATGATCTTTAATTTATATTCAAGGGCTCCTATGCATTTTAAATCGAATTAACTGAAAAAGAGAAAAATTACACAATTTCCAGGAAGGGTCGATCGATCGATGAAAAGGGGTCGATCGATCGATCAATATTCTTGAGTTGATCGATCGATCGAGTAGTTCTTGCCCAGATTCTGCTAATTCATACCTTCGGTTTTCTTCCATAAATCTTACCCAAATCGCCATTAGCAAGTCCTAAACTCCCAACCAACCATAAGGATCATTATATAAAAAATAATACATGATTTCTAACGTAAGATTTCCATTAATTCATCAAGAATCATCATCAAACGAATTAAATTCAAAATATATCTTCAACCCTAGTTTTATTTTATTTCATATGAATTCCATTGATTTTCAGATTCCTATCTCTATAGGGAATCAATTTCGTGTTCACCAATCTAAATCCAGCAAAGGAATCATCCTAGCATGATTTCTATTATGCAAATTCAACAATTAATCCCAGACATCAGTTATCATTTTATGAAACATAAATATTACCATCCTACACTAGCATGGGTGTGATATCAACCAAAATAATAGAAAGATAGATACTTGCCTCAGAGATGAAGGTCGGATTCGCTGGTGTTGATGGGTATGGTTGCGTCCCTCGTTCCCCGATCTACGCCTTGGTGGTGAAAGATGGCAAAGGTGGTGTAGTTTGGTGGCTCTCCTCCTTGGAAGGCTTCTCTCTTATCTCTTCCTTAGCCTCTCTGCAACTCTAAAAATTCTAACCCTTGAGGACTCTAACTCCCATAAGATGTAACCCTTCAATTTTCGTCCATATCTAAGCCTTAAATGGGTAATTACTAAATTGTCCTCCCGGGTTGCCGGTTAGGCCTAAAAACGTCCCGAGACCCAAACTAAACTCTCGGGTACACTTTTTTTACTATCTCGACCCTTCTAGATACGTTGGCGCACTCGAAATGACCACATGGGCGACTTGTAATTTAATTACTTTATATTTCATTAATTTAGTCCCGACACGACACAAGTGCGTCCCAACTTAAATTCTATAATTATCTTGTTATTCTCTCGCTATAATTTTAATAAATCCAATTCTATGTATTTCTTTACTCATTAAGTAATTTCCACCAAATAATTACTAACTCTCATCACGCTAGTAAATAATTATTTTAAAATTTGAATTAATATTAAATTAATTTATCCCAATTTAATTTAATTAATCCCATAATTAAATGCCATAAAAATACGGGGTATTACAAATTATTAGTCCGTGAGGTGTTCTTGAAAGGAGTAGACATCCTTTGAAATTTCTCAATCAAACATTGAAAGTCTTGACTAAAAGCGTCACTTGTTCTTGAAGACTATTAAAATCTCTATAGAGGTGTGGGGGAGCATGTGTGGAAACACAGAGCATGTGGGGAAAAATGTGTGGTAATGCGTGTGTGAGAAACTCACCCTAGCATAAAATAAAAGGTGACCTCTTAGTTTGCATTGGGAACAAACAAAGATTTGTTTGGGCCTACCTTAGTGAAAACGCCTAGGACAAGTTCTCCTTTTTGGTTTAGGTCGAAGCCTATAAGGATCCATCGCAAACTAAGGAACTAGTTCGGGTGTGGTTTTTGGAAGTGAATGCGCCATCATAATCTATCCCTTGCCTCTAGTTAAAACCTAATGCCAGACCAATGAACATATTTTCAAACTTCTTAAATATGTCCTCTAAAGTGATCTTGACCTCCTTGGCACGTTCGAGATTTTTTCAAGTTGGAAAATATGGGCTTCAGGTATCTAACGAGTCTCTAATGAAGCTTGAAAATCTCTCGTATGACTTGCCACTTTGTTGGTTAGACCGGTATTTTCTATACTAACCACAATAAGTTGCTCACACAAAGAAACTTTCAACTTCTCGAGTTGACTCACCGACACCTCACAATCTCTCGAAACTTCCAAATCCTTTTGGAAATCCAACATTTTAAGAGCCAAAATTCTATTTTTCTTTTTGATTTTGAAGTACTCTTTGTAAAGATCGACGTAGGCACGCTGGAGGCCACTTTCTCCCTCAATTAAATTATCTTCATCACTTTCACTATCTCCGGAATGGTTCGACATATTATCGAGTTTATACCGTTTTAAAATGTTCTCACTGGTGTGGGATCAACTAGAAGTACTAATGTGATTGGCCATGAATGCACATAAATTAGGTCAATGTGTTGATTCATCTCTGAATACATCGACTCGACGTCACTATCACTTAAAGTGGCATTATATACAACTTTGCCTTTGCCCTGTCTCTGAAGTCTAGTGGGATACTAATGGGCATTATGTCCTTTTTCCTCACACACATAACATCTTGCTGGTTTAATTTTACTAGGATACTCACCTCTAGCTCTATGTTGATCATTCTCAGAAACATTCTTACCTGTCGTGACATTTTTTTATTTTTCTCAAAACTTTTATTTTCTTTGGAAGTTTTTTTTTTTTTGTTAAATTTGAGAAATTTTTTGAATATTTTTTTGCAAATAGGGCCAGATGATCCAGAGCAAAATCAAATTTGAATTTAGAGTAAAAAATATTTTCTTTCTTCTTTGTTTTAACTTTTAAGGCTAATCCTTCCTTTTTCCTTTTAGCTTCTGGGAACATATTTAATTCGTATGTTTGAAGGTCGCATATGAGTTCTTTTAACCTAAGAGTATCTAAGATTCCTAGAGAATTAAGGACAATAACCTTAACATTAAAATGAGATGGGAGATACCTCAAAATTTTCTTAACCACTTTTGTCTAAAGAATTTGCTCACCCAGATTATAACATAAATTCACAATATTGAACAAACATGCATATAATTCATTGAAAGTGTCAAACTCATTCATGCATATGATATCAAATTGTGTGGTGAAATTTTGAAGCTTTGACAACATTGATACCCTTATGAGTGAGTTGGAGGATATCCTATGCTTCCTCAGATATGGTACATGTCATAATACGATGAAACTTATTGAGAGTAACTAATCCATTTAAAATAATATTCAGCCCAAGAAATGATTGGTCTAAGACTAATGACATCATTATTAGTCACATGGGGTGGTGTCCACACTCTTTCAACAATAGTCCAAACCCGCTCATCAATCGATTTTCGTACTAACCTCTTTCTATATTTCTAGAACGCATAATTAGTGCCATAAAAAATAGGTACCGTATTGTACAAGTTATCCATATAACCAACATAATTCATCTACACAACTTGTAGAAACAAGTTCTGATACCAAATTGAAAATGCGAGTTGTAAGGACATATTTTTATAAATGCCCTTCATAATTAATTACGTCATATACCGTTACAATCGTCGAAGAATTGAAGAAGTTTTCATCTACAAAAGACGAATCTGAATTACAAGTTGTCTTCAACATTCAAGCCCAACAATATGATCTTTGGTAAGATAATGTTTAAAAGTTTCATTTACATTTCATATTAAGAGTGTTGGGATATTTTTAAAAATAGTTCTAAAAATCTTTTATATAAAAATGTTTTTATAAATATTTTTTTTAAAAAAAAAGGTTTCATTACTGTTTTAGAAAACATTGTTTTTAAAAAGGTTTGAAAATTTTCTTAGGCAATAAGCGTACCTCGGTTTCGACGTTAAGGTCGTTCAAGCGAGATCACCATCTCATTCGAACGACATTGAGATGTCACGTGTAGTCGTTCGAACGACACGTGTATCTCGTTCGAGCGAGATGGGCTTCTCGTTCGAGCGACGTTACTTTTTGGCTGACACGCTGACCTCATGTTCATCCTTTGACCGACTCAAAACTTCATATAAAAAGTATGCTAGACCTTTGCTTTTGACGAGGAGACCAATTTTCAACTTTAATGAGTTTTATCCTTTGAAAACTTTTGTTTATCTGCCTAGATTTAATTCAATACCTTTTGGCAGAAAGTTTTTCTCCAACAATTTAAGGGTTCAAATATTTGTTTTGTTTTCAATTCACAAAAATCCCAATTACTTTTATGTGAGTTGTTTGTGGAATCCAAGAACATATTTTTCTATTTGGTCATTCCTTGTGGGGAGAGCTTTACAATCGACAGCTGCGTGGTATTGTGGAGGGAGTCCTTATAAAGTTCGCACTTGTGGAGAAGTTGTTTTCTTCTTCGTTGCTGACCACATGGAGTTCTTTCGGGACATTTTAGCCGACATTATTTCTATCCATTGCTTTGGAGGTTTGACGAAGACACCGTGCGTTACACTTATGGGCGATTATCAGGTTGTATGTAAGTCAATGGTCTTGTAAATTCTTCAAAGTTATAGAAATAAACGGTTTTGCCTTGGGGGGATTTTTTCCTTAATTCTGTGTCGAATGATTTATCTATTTATTTTTTCACACACGCACACACATAGTTTCATGTTTAGGGGCTGAATTGTGTTGGTTTAAATAGACTCTAATTAAATAAGATTTAATTGGAAACTTGCGAATTAATTTTAAATCGGTATCACACGCTGCGTTTATTACGTTTTACACGAGTAGGTCCAGGTTTTATGAATACTTCGTATAGTAGGTCACACATACAAACACAAAATTCCTTTTGACCAAATTTTAACTTAATTAATTTTACGTGAGCATATAAGATAATTTCAAAGCCAAAAACATATCCAATCACCAAAATCAAAACATGAAGAAGATAGAAAAAATTCCTTTTGGGAAAAACCTATATTTCAGCATTGTGTTTGAACAAGACAGATAAATACAGACATCTTATAAGATAATTTAGAGATTTATTATGCTTATACAGTAAAGTCTTCAAGTCTTCCAAAACAAGCGATGCAATCGAGTACCATCCCATAGCAAGAAGCTCTTACCTCGGTATCCATTGATCAGCCGCATGAATCATTATTCCTTTCTTCTTCAGCAGTAGAGACTAATCTCCATAAAGTCAATAGTACAACAATATTCTATAAGGGTTTTAAAATGAATGGTGTTCTTCTAGGGTTTGACTAAACTCAACAAATTATTCAAGGGATTTGATTTGGAAAAGAAAAGTGATTTTCACAAACTAGGGTTTTGAGACTTTTAGGACAGGCATAGAAAAAATAAATCTCGCCAAAAGTTCTGATGAAACCCATTCTTAAAGCCCCATTTTATAGAAATCATAAATTTTGAGGCGGCATAACTCATTCGAACGAAAACTATAAGTTTGTTCAAATAAAAACCTTTTTTCGTTCAAACGAACTCTAGACTCATTCGAATGAACAAGTGATCTCGTTCGAACGTACTTCGAACGAGCTTCTAATGGGTAGACTTCTGTTGAACAGAGAAGTCCCTTGGGATGTCCGTTTAAAGTTCATTCTAATGAACTTCGCTTCTCGTTTGAACGACAACCTACTCTCGTTCGAACAAAAAAATAAAAAAAAAATTATTTTGAAAAACGTTTTAAAAACTTGCCTCAAACAATTTATAAAAACATTCTTGAATAAAATGTTTTAGTATAAATCAAAACCATATATCATATACCTCCCTGATCAATGTAGCAACGATTTCAATGCATTCGATCTTCAATTGCTCGGTCACTGACTTATCTTCACTCGAAGTTCTTGGAAAGTACATGATGATGCGGTCTGTGACACCCCGACTAATTAAACACCGGGTAGCTACTCCTTTATAAAATTAATTCAAAATGCCAAGTTGGCTCAGTTAATAGCATCACTGTCGAAAACGTTTTATTATTACTAACCATCTAGTATTTAAAAAGTAAGTGCCAAATTTTTATTAAATCTGATTAACATGCAACAAGAGTAATGAATAACTAAATAACACCATTCACCATCATGAAATGAAACGAATAACCATCACAAAATGTAAATAAACTCTGGAGGAAAAACTCCTCAATACAAATCCCACAACTGATAAGTAAACTGGATAAATAACTAAAACTGAACTGAGCAATACATGCTAGAGTCTGAAAACTGAAACGTAAAAATGTCTAATAGAATTGGGCAACATGCCCTACAACTGATAGATGCTGAGACTGGAATCCAAATGAGAGAAGCGTCTACATGCAAATTCCTGTAGCTTCCACAAACAGCTACAGCTTGTCACCTGAATGAGAATCCTATGCTTGGTGTCCTTGTGGCTGGGCACCTAAAAAGGTTTTACAAGAAAAAGAGATTTGAAAAGCAAACGGGTCAGAGCCCGAATGTGTTATATTTTAAAAACCTGCAAGTGCTTTAAAAACATTTAAAACATTAAATGCAAAGTACATGTTAGGACGTGCACTCACATTATATTCTCACCTCTCGTCTAACTGTGCACTCCTAACGCAAATACCCATCTATAACTACCCATACTACTAGCTAAGTGACAACATAACTAGCTAGACTGCCAAAGGTTCTATCCATTTTACTCGGTTCATTTATTATAACAATGCTCGTAATTAAATAGAGGTTTAATGTAACTCAGATACTCAATAAGTGCTACATATATCACTATTAGTTAACTCTTTAGATAACTCGAAACAACACCGTAATATATTTACAACATTAACATGAGGATTCCCATTAATATAATGTATATTATTCATCTCATAAATATACAATACAAGCACCCCGCAATCTAAGCTGTAGTGCACACATACTCTGCTATCCGTCCCGGTACATCACGTACATAAGGATTACATATTCCGAATCTCTCAGGAATAGTTTACCGATAACAACATCACAAATAATGGAGGCGAACACAGTCACCATCACATGGGTCACGCACATACCTACGCTCCCATGATCAGCGGACTTATTAATATCACAATAAGTCTTTCAATGACCTATGTTCATCAAGGTACCAGTCTAAATCCCCCCCGTAGGCACACAAGGATTAGAGGTACCTAAGCGAACGCAAACCTCCCGTGATAGCAAGTATGGTAGGTATGTCATACACACAAATACTATATCAATACTAAGTATATACGCATCTTAGTAATCACCGTAGTATAATTGTAATACTCTACATCATTATACCATTTCCAAACTTATTTTATTCAAGTCTCCCGTTAATATAAAGTTAAATTACCAACACGTCTCACGTCGTAATCCCTTAACCTTAAAACCTATCTATAATAGATTATTAGGTTTTGATTATTCCCAAATATAACATCTTTATTCCTAAGGTCTTTACTTCTGCTCTAAACCTTATTTCATCGAATTACACAATTTTGCACTATGAACCCAAACGTTACCACTCTAACGAATTTCAATAACCTAGAATAATTCCCCGAATTGCATTCTAATTAAAGTCCACTATAATAATCACACCTACTGGTCTTCCTTAAGGGTGAGGGTATTCATAAGTTCTCCAAACATATTCTCCGAGGGTTTCTGCCATTAGAATCAAATTAAGGAAAATTTTACTCATTCTGGGAAGGTCGATCGATCGACCTATGAATATCGATCGATCGATTAGTCGATCGATCGACTGATGAATGTCGATCGATCCATCGAACAGGTATGGCTACGGACTGCTTCATTTTGCAGAATTGAAAACATCCAAAAATTATTTCTAACGTATGATTCTCAAATATAACGTTATGGTAATGTCATATAACCATCCTACAATGTTTCTAACATCCATAAATCAATATTTCAACAACTAAAGGTTATCTATGGATCAAAGTTCATCAAAAACCTAGTTTCCAGATTTTTTTCTCAAGAACATGAACCCTAACAGTTTGAATCATGAATTTAACCCAACAAAATCCGTTTTAATTTCTGTTCCATCATGTATATCATCAATAAAACATCTACTTATCATACTACATGCAATCCTTCTCAGTCTTCTCAAGTTCTATGATCTAAACTACATGGGTTTTCATATTTTTATCAATAACACACCATAAATCCGAATTTCTAACATGGAGGAAACATTTTCTGAAATTAAATGGAATAAAGTCACTTGCCTTGGTTTGATTTCGGATTTGGTGTTGATTTGGTGAAGAATCTCTGCAGAATTTTCCTCTCTCTCTCCTTCTCCAAGCTCCTTCTCCAATGGTGGCTATGGTGGCTAGGGTTTCCTTTGGGAGAGTTGGAAGACTAAATGGTAACTGATGATGCTAAGATTTAGCATCACCGGATAAGTGATAGTGAGCTCAAGCAGAAGCAGCCATGGCAGCCATAGAGATGCAAGTGTATAAGTATGTGTGTAGAAGGGGATGAGTATAGGAGGAAATAAGACAATGATGTATAGTGATTCAGCCAATGTGGCCTACATCCACTGTGAGTGTGTGATCCACTAAGTATGGGCACTAATAGCCTTGGATACAATGCTCATAACCCTCTCCCTCTCTCTCCTGTGTGTGTACAAGCAGAGTTTTAGCTAGGGCTATTGTTCATGAATCGATCCCCTGTAGGGTTGTAGGTGACAAGTTTATATATGTCTTGGGGGGTGTAGTGTACCCCCCAAGTAAGCATGATGCATGTTAATGATGATCTAACCTATCCCCTGTTGACACTTGTAGATGCCAAATGATGACATAATATTCCCTCACGTGAGGGTGTGATTCGGTTATAACGGTCTGCCACGTGTCATATGAGCCTGACGCGCACTGTTCCACGCGTGTCCCGGACCACGCGCTGTCATGACGTCACCCTCGGCCTATGAGCCGAGGCCGAGGGCAAAGTTTCTTCCGGCAGGGAGCCTGGTTTGATTCTGGCCTCGTACTGTCGTACCCTCGTAGGGTCGTCTGGAGCCTGAGGAACGGTCAGCCCCTCGTAGGGTCGGCTACAGCCTGGTGAAGGGTCGGCCCCTCGTAGGGTCGTCCAGAGCCCTTCTAGAGGGTCGGCCCCTCGTAGGGTCGTCGGGACCTGGTGGTGGCCAGCTGGGCCCTGAGGAAGGGTCGGCCCCTCGTAGTGTCGTCCGTATTTAGGTAATCCTCATCCATGTTGAGGGTATAAACGGGTACATCAATCACCCCCCAGCCCTTAGCCATAGGTGTCATTGGGATGGCTGAGGGATATTTGCTGAATTCAAGACACGTGTGATCAGTTAGGTGAGTGACACCTGTGCAGATACTCATTGTTGTTCCAGTTTCCAAGGCAGGGCGGCTGTGCAGTACGCTTGGGGCCTTGTGCCCTAATTATGTCTTTCTTCGGTAAATGGGTCCACTCATTACAAGAGTATTTAAGAGATTTTTCAAACTCTCTCTTCATCTTCTTCTTCTTCGCGCCCAAGTCTATTCTCTCTCTAGAACCAGTTCCCATTGCCATTTCAGCCTCCGATTTCCCAGGTCTCAGCAGCGTTCTTGCCCTTCTCCTCATCAGGTAACCTTTTTCTCCTTTTGCCTTCTTTTGTCTTCATTTCTGTCTATTTTTTAGGGTCGTAGGTCGTCTGGTTCTTAGAGTTCCCCCATAGCTTTTTCCGGCGTCTTCTCCGGTCATTGGTTCTTCGAACGTTCTTGACGAAAACCCTCGAGTTCTTTATTTAATCCAAAGGTCAATCCTGGTCAATCTCCCAAGTGTTTGTGGTTCAATTAGCGAAGTCTAGTATAATTTCTTTAAGTGTTGGGTCTTCCTCTTAATGCTTAGGAGGCTTTACAACCTGGTGTCTGAATTCCCGTCCCTGAGAGAGAAACTATTTACCGAGATCAGACGGATAGAGGAAGAGGAAGAGAGGAGACGAGGGGCCGACCCTAATTGGGTACGACCCATCTTTCCCGTTCCTCTTGCCACCATTAGACCATCTGAACCCTCTGAGTCTTGTGGGTCGTCGTCTCGTCCAGCCGAGACATCCAACCCAAGTGAGATGGACGAGAGAACCTCCTCTCCAACTGGTGCTGGAACTTCTGGTAGAAGGGACTCACCTGACCTTAGCCCTCCCCGAGAGGCCGAGGGTACGATCCCCTCTGAGGTTGTCCCTGTGACAACCCTATCCCCCAACGCCTTCCAAGTGGCATTTCCTCAGGGTCCTCCTGCAGGTGATGAGGAGGATGAGGACGATGATACAGATGATGAGGTTGATACCTCCCATGCCTCGTCTTTTATCTCCTCTGTCAGGGATAGGGATCTTCTGATATGGAGGCATATTTACGGAGTGCCACCTGGGGTGACTATGAGGGTTCCCTCTGAGGATGAGAGGGTCTTTGAGGGTGAAGAGGGAGAAGTTGCAGTTTACGAGCAAATGTTCAAAGTAGGTGTCAGACTTCCCTTTCACCCTGCCATTATAGATATTCTGTCGGCTCTGGGCGTCTCCCCCTCGCAACTTCCACCCAATTCTTGGAGGACGATTCTGGGGTACATCTCTTTGTGGAAAAACGCTTTCACTGACGAGCCCTCGTCCGACGTGTTCTTGGCCTGCTACAATATCACCTCCTCATCCAAACAGCCCGGATACTATCATCTAGGGGCGAGAAGGTCTGAGAAGAAGCTGCTCCACGTAGCTCAAACTTCCAATCATGACTGGAAAAAAAGGTTCTTCTTCATATCTGGGGCATGGGAGAGCTCCACCGAGGCGTCCCCTTCTGCCGATGCTCCGAGGATTCCTAACAGATGGTCTAACCCCTCCATGAAAGCTAGGTCAGACCCCGGACTTAGCTTGGAGGAGAGGGATATTGTTGAGTATCTGAGGGGACGAGGGAGAGAGGGTGAGATCCCAAAGTTCGAAGATTTGATGACCCCTCGCTTCCTTAAAGAAGCTGGTCTGAGGGTCGGCCCTCTAACAGAACTATGTGAGTTATACTGAACATTTTCCCTTCTTTACTTATTTTTGAAGTGTTCTCTCTTTATCTCTGAACTTTTCTGATTCATCGTATCCTTATCAGGTCGTCCTGCAGGCGTGTCAGATTATCTCTGGGATATGACTGCTCCAAGCCTTCTTGCTGGTCTGTCAAAGAATAAGGGGAAGGAGCCTCAGCAAGCTCCTAGGAAGACAAGGGCCTCAGGCCCGACAGTTGTTGAGCCGACAGCTGTTAGCCACAAAAGGAAGGAGCCTGAGGCTCCAGTCGAGCCTCGTCCTGACCCTAAGACGAGGGCCAGGGCCGAGGCCTCTGAGGGAGTAACCTCTTCATCAAGCATGGGGGCCTTCTGGTCTCAAAATCTGTCCCATCTGAGGACCGACCCCTCATATCTTATTGCCAACCTGAGGGCAGCAAAGGCCTCTATGTTCTCTGCACCGTCGGCCTCCGACTTCGAGTTCCTGGCGCAGATGCCTCCAGCCAAAGTGTATGACTACGGTCTGCACTCCCTTGCTCAGGTGTTGGCCCTGACCTTTAATTTCATTCTTTCGGTGTTTCCTCGGCCCCCCTTGATATATCTTCATTTTTCTTGCAGTCTGTCTGTGCCTTCACCTCTGCCACCAAGTGGATGGCCGAGAATCAACAGAAATTCCATGAAGCTGAGAGGGCCATCCAACAAGAGGCTGACCTACGGACAGAGCTGGACACTGCGAGGGCCGAGCTGGAGAGCACAAGGACTGAGCATGCTAGAGTCCTTGATGAGCTGACGAGGCAGCATGATGCCGATCTTCAGGCCAAGGACTTGTTGATCAAAGACAAGGACTTGTTGATCAAGGACAAGGATGAGGCTCTTATCAACCTGGAGGCTCGTCATAAGACTGATCTGGAAGCAGCCATTAAGAAAGCTGAGGCTGATGCTGTGGAGGCATACAAGACTTCAGATGAATTTCAGGGCTTCGGCCTTGAATATCTTGAGAGGGGGATCAGGACGGCCTGCCGATGGGTCATCCTCAAATTTGGCGATGTCGTCTCCTCTGTTCGCCCATCACTGAAGGGTGTTCAACTGGACGACCCCCTGATTGCCGAGGCCCTCAACCAAGTGGAGGCCCAAGTCCAGCTCGAAGGGGTCGGTACATCTGAAGATCATCCGGTGTTGGTACCTGAGGAGACCATTCCCATTGATGATGAGGCTCTGCCCTCTGATGTCGTCCCCTAGGGTGGCTGCCTGTAGCCCATACCCTTATTTTTGTAATTTTGTTCAAAGGCTTTGTAAAAACACTTGACACTTATATTTTATTAATACCAGTCTCTTCCATAATTGTTGTCTTCCTTCTTTCATTTCATTATGGCTTGCTCATTGTTGATGCTACTAACCCCTCCCTCGTCTTTTTTGAGGACAGTAGAGGGGTCGTCCCCTCCACTGGTCCCCATTATAGCCGAGGGATCAACTAACCAAACTAATGGATTTTAATGTCTTCCCTCGTCTTTTTTGAGGACAGTGGTGGGGTCGTCCCCTCCACTGGTCCCCATTATAGCCGAGGGTTCAACTAACCAAACTAACGGATTTTAATGTCTTTCCTCGTCTTTTTTGAGGACAGTGGTGGGGTCGTCCCCTCCACTGGTCCCCATTATAGCCGAGGGATCAACTAACCAAATTAATGGATTTTAATTTAGTCTTCCCTCGTCTTTTTTGAGGAGAGTGGAGGGGTCGTCCCCTCCACTGGTCCCCATTATAGCCGAGGGATCAACTAACCAAATTAATGGATTTTAATCTAGTCTTCCCTCGTCTTTTTTGAGGACAGTGGAGGGGTCGTCCCCTCCACTGGTCCCCATTATAGCCGAGGGATCAACTAACCAAATTAATGGATTTTAATTTAGTCTTCCCTCGTCTTTTTTGAGGAGAGTGGAGGGGTCGTCCCCTCCACTGGTCCCCATTATAGCCGAGGGATCAACTAACCAAATTAATGGATTTTAATGTCTTCCCTCGTCTTTTTTGAGGACAGTGGAGGGGTCGTCCCCTCCACTGGTCCCCATTATAGCCGAGGGATCAACTAACCAAATTAATGGATTTTAATTTAGTCTTCCCTCGTCTTTTTTGAGGAGAGTGGAGGGGTCGTCCCCTCCACTGGTCCCCATTATAGCCGAGGGATCAACTAACCAAATTAATGGATTTTAATGTCTTCCCTCGTCTTTTTGGAGGACAGTGGAGGGGTCGTCCCCTCCACTGGTCCTCATTATAGCCGAGAGATCAACTTCCCATGCATGCTAGGACTGACAATAGGATGAAGGAAACACTGATATTTCTCATTAATTTTCCAAGTGTTCTGTTGGAGCAACCCTAATTACATTTATGGCCTTTCAAGACCTTACAACACTACTGATAGTATTTCTTCAAATGATCTGCATTCCAGGGGTTTGAAAAAGGTTCCCCCTCTAAGTTTTCTAGCCTGTAGGTCCCTGGGACAACTTCATCGATGACCCTATATGGGCCATGCCAATTAGGATGGAGCTTGTTGGGTTTCTGCCAAGTCTTTTTAAGAACTAAGTCTCCCATTGCGATAGGCCTCTGTTTCACCCTTTGGTTGTAAAACCTTGCGGTCCTCTGCTGGTAGGAAGCTTGCCTTATCTCAGCATCCTCCCTTCTTTCCTCAATCAGGTCTAGATCAAGTCTTCTCTCTTCCGTATTCCCCTGGGGGTCATACATTTGGACCCTATGAGTAGGAAACTCCACTTCGGTGGGGATGACTGCTTCTGATCCATAAGCTAACATGAATGGGGTCTCCCCGGTAGAGGTCCTTACTGTCGTCCTGTATGCCCACAGCACTGCATGTAACTCCTCGACCCATCTTCCTTTTGCCTCCTCAAGCCTCTTCTTAATCCCATCTAGGATTGTCCTGTTCGTAACTTCGGTTTGCCCATTGGCCTGAGGTCGGCCTGGGGTGGAGAAAAATTGTTTGATGCTTACCCTCTCACAATACTTCTGCAGAGAGGCATTCTTGAATTGAGTCCCATTATCCGAGATGAGGGTGTTGGGTAGACCATATCTGCATATCACATTCCTCCAGATGAACTGGAAGGTCTTCTGCTCCGTGATCGTGACCATCGGTTCGGCCTCTACCCACTTTGAAAAGTAGTCAATTGCTACGATGAGGAACCGATAGTTATTGACTGCTCTCGGTAAGGGTCCTACCAGATCAATCCCCCATACTGCGAATGGCCATGTGGATGTAATGGAGGTGAGAGGATGGTGAGGTTGTTGAGGGATGGTAGCAAATCTTTGGCATTTATCACATTTTTTAACATATGCGGCAGCATCTTTCCCCAAGGTCGGCCACCAGTAGCCTTGGGTGATCACCCTCTTTGCCAAGGATCTACCCCCAATATGGCTTGAGCACGACCCTTCATGCACGTCTTGCAAAATGGAAGGGACCTCTGAGGGATGCACACACCTAAGTAAGGGGAGCAGAAACCCCTTTTTGTACAGCGTGTCTCCGATGACAGCGAACTTTGCAGCCCTGTATCTCAGCTTCTTCCTCTCTTGGCTCGCTTCTGGCATCTCTCCCCCTCTAATGTATCTGATCAGGGGGTCCATCCATGAAGGTTCTTGAGAAACATTCATGCAAACACCAAGTGTTCCCCCGACGTCTTCGATAGTTGGTCGAAGCAAGATTTCTACCGGGACTGTCCTCCTTATGTCTGTCCTAGTAGCTGAGGCCAACCTTGCAAGGGCGTCAGCACGGCCATTGTCGAGCCTAGGTACCCTCTTGAATTTCACTTCTTTGAAGTTTTTTAGCAATGACCTCACCTTATCAAGATACCTAGCCATCCTCTCGTCTTTGGCCTCATAGGCTCCTAGTATCTGATTCACCACCAGCCTTGAATCACTGTGAACCGACATTTGGCCGACACTAAGGGATTTGGCCAAGGAGAGGCCAGCTATCAAGGCCTTATACTCAGCCTCATTGTTGGAGGCTTTGAAATTGAACCTCAGGGCATACTCGACGTCAGTGCCATCGGGTGCTGATAGTATCAGTCCAGCACCACTTCCGCTATCACAGGAGGACCCGTCAACGAAGAGGCTCCATGGAGTTTTTCCTTCAGAGAAATTTCCCTCAGAGAGGGATCCCTGTCTAAAGATGTATCTTCCCTCTTCGTTTTCAGTCACGTTTCTTCTAGCGGTGCTCGTCTCAGCCATATCTGCGAGTGTGTCTGCGGGTTTGTCTTCTGTATCCGTCTTCCCGAGGGTCTCACCCTCGGCCTCATCATCTTCCCAGGTGAACTCAGCCACGAAGTCTGCCAAGGCCTGCCCCTTAATGGCTCTCTTAGGCTGATACACAATGTCAAACTCCCCCAGCTCTATAGCCCAGGTCATTAGCCTTCCTGATTTTTCAGGCTTGTGTAGGACCTGCCTAAGAGGAGAGTCAGTAAGGATGACCATAGTATGGGACTGGAAGTACGGTTTCATCTTCCTTGAGGCATGGATCAAGGCATAGGCCAACTTCTCCATCCTCGGGTATCTCTGCTCTGCCCCTGGAGTGCCTTGCTGTTGAAATATACGGGCTTCTGTATCCCGTCTTCGTCTCTTACGATTGCTGCACTGATAGCGGACTCTGAGACAGCAAGGTACACGTAAAGTCGTTCACCCTGCACGGGTCGTGACAGCAGCAAGGGAGACCCTAAGTATGATTTTAGCTCCTTGAAAGCCTCATCACACTCTTCGCTCCATTCGAAGGCCTTCCTGAGGATCTTGAAGAATGGTAGACACCTGTCTGTAGCCCTTGACACAAATCTGTTCAAGGCAGCCACTCTCCCTGTGAGCCTCTGAACGTCTTTAATGGACTTGGGGGTCTTCATCTCAATAAGGGCCTTTATCTTTTCAGGATTGGCCTCGATGCCTCTTTGATTGACAATGAACCCCAAGAACTTCCCCGCTCCGACCCCGAAGACACACTTGGCCGGATTGAGCTTCATTTTGTATTTGTCCATTGTATTAAAGGTCCTTTCCAGGTCTGCCACATGATCCTCTGCCTTCAGACTCTTAGTCAGCATGTCATCTACGTAAACCTCCATAGACTTCCCAATTTGGTCTTCGAACATTTTGTTTATGAGGCGCTGGTACGTTGCCCTCGCATTTTTTAGGCCAAAGGGCATGACCCTGTAACAGTATGTCCCCTTGTCAGTGATGAAGGCGGTCATCTCCGAGTCCTCAGGGTTCATGAAAATCTGGTTATACCCTGAGTAGGCATCCATGAAACTCATGAGCTCATGGCCTGCGGTAGCGTCTACCATCTGGTCGATGCGGGGGAGAGGGAAGCTGTCTTTGGGACAATGCTTGTTGAGGTCTGTGAAGTCCACGCACATTCTCCACTTGCCGTTGGCCTTTGGGACGATGACTGCATTGGATAGCCACTCAGGGTAGATGACCTCTCTGATAAATTCAGCGTCTTCTAATTTTTTAACCTCATCCCTCATGACCTCATACTTTTCTCTAGAGTAAATCCTCCTCTTCTGCTTTACCGGCTTCACTCCCTCTACCACATTGAGTTTGTGGCACATGATTTCAGGGTCGATCCCTGGCATATCTACATGACTCCACGCGAAGACGCTTTGCCTTCTCCTCAACAGTTTAATGAGGTCTTCCTTGATACTGGGCTTCAGAGATTTGCCAACTTGGACGGTTTTTCCCGGGTCATCCTCATCGAGGATGATGGGTTCTACCTCCTCAGCGGCCTCTCCTTTTTTGAGCTTCGTCTCGTCCCTGGGGTCTAGGGTATCAATGTTGTAAGTGGCTGTAGCCCTCTTGTGTGCCTCCCTTTCTTCAGCGGAGTTGTAGTAGCACTCTCTCGCTGTCGTCTGGTCTCCCTGAACTTCCCCCACCCCATAAGGGGTAGGGAACTTAACCATCTGGTGGACCGTGGACGGCACAGCTTCAAACCCCTTGAGGGCCACACGTCCCAGTATGATGTTGTATGCCGAAAACACATGCTCATCCAGCACAAAGAAACTGACCCTCTTGGTGAGCCATCTCGGCCACTCGTCCCCCATCCTGACATCAGCCTCATATATTCCTAGGGGGTGAACCTTCTCCCCACTGAACCCAATCAACGGATGATGGTATGGGACAAGTCTGGCACGACTGAGGCCCAAGGCCTTGAAGCATGGCCAAAACATCACATCTGCGGATGAGCCCCCATCCACCAGGATCCTCGGCACTTCGCACCCGTGCACCCTGGTGGTGATGACGAGAGGGTCATCATGCGGGGCCAATAGGCCCTTGAAGTCCATTCTTGAAAATCCCACAATCAAAGTGTCCATATTAACCTTCTTCCTTTTTTCTGACTTGACCTCTACGGAGGTTGAGTGCACCGTCTTCGTCACTGCCTTAGCCTCAGCGACATGGGCCTTCCTGTCGGCGACCTCAGACCCTCCTCCTGCAAGTCCCCCGGAGATCATTCCCACCCCGAGCGAGATCATATTGAGCCTCTTGACAGGGCCGTGGTCGTCTCTCGGCGGGAGGTCGGGGTCGTCCTCATCATCAGAGGGGTCGTCCCCTCTTTTTTGAGGACCTTCTCTGCAGGCATCGACTCGCTTCTTTCTGGGGTCGTCCCCTCGGCCCCTCTTGAAGTCGGCTTTGTCGACGTACTTTCTGAGCTTCCCTTCCTTCAGCATCTTCTCAATCTCGTCTTTCAGAGCAAAGCATTTATCCGTC
Source organism: Sambucus nigra (assembly GCA_949130495.1). NCBI lineage: Eukaryota > Viridiplantae > Streptophyta > Magnoliopsida > Dipsacales > Adoxaceae > Sambucus > Sambucus nigra. The sequence continues at coordinate 427,631,991 of OX422219.1, forward strand.
ACGTGGCCGTGGTCTTGGTGAAATTCGCACCACAGGTTCCTATTTCTCTTGCCGGGGGCTACCCTCAGCTTCTCAGGCCACTTCAGCGTCCGGTCACTCTTTATCTCATTGAGGATCTGTTCACAGCTGACCGTCAGAGGGGTGTACCCCGCGAACTTATCATCCATGGTCCTCTTCTTCCCCTCTTTGTTCTTCTTGGGGTATTTATTCCCACTTGCACCTCCTTTTTCGTCTTCATGTTTTGCGGCCATCGCCTCTTCGGCGTTCATCACCTTCCCTGCTGTTGACAACAGCTCAGCCATCGTCCTCGGAGGGTCTTCAGCAAGCTTCCATAATAGCTTCCCCTTCTGGAGCCCTCCAATCAGGGCTGTCATGGCTATGCTCTCCTCATAGTCTTCCACCTCCAGCTTCTCTTTATTGAATCTGGCTATGTAGTCTCTCAGAGTCTCGTTCTTTCCCTGCTTAACATAGAGCAGGTGTGTGGTCTTCTTCTGTGGCCTCACCCCAAAGCAGAAATTATGGATGAACAGGTCTGCCAACTGCTTAAAGTTTCCAATAGAATTTTTTGGAAGAGACGTGTACCACACATGCGCAGCCCCTGTCAGAGTACCAGAGAAGGCACGACATCTCATCTCATCTGGGATAGAGTATATGTCTGCCGCGGATTGATACATCTCCACATGGTGGACAGGGTTGGTGCTCCCATCGTATCTTGGGGTGACCACAGGAGGCTTGAACTTCGATGGCGTGGGGAAGTTGACTATCTTTGCCACAAAGGGTGAGCCTATGGTTTACCCCCTCTGAAGAGGGTCCCGGCTCTTCAGTATGTCGCCAATCTTATCCTCTAACCGCTGGATTGAGTCATTCCAGGGCCTCACAGGGTCGGCCTGGCCGATGTTATCCCCTGCTGCCTCTCGGAGGTGGATGGAGGGCTCCGCTACGGCAGGCCTGTGTCGGCTATTTACTTCCCTTTGGCCGTCATCCCGTCTTTGGGGTCGGCCTTCTGCTTCTTTCCTAGATCTCGCTGCGCTTCTTGACTTGGACAACTTGTCTCGCAGGTCATTCACTGGGCCCAGCCTCTCGAAGGCCGACCCCCTGCTCAGACGGTCAAAAGCAGAGCCTCTTGGGCGATCATCAGGGTTTGGTCTCCCGCACTTTCCTCTACTGTCCTGGAGGGGTCGTACTGTATTGTTGGAGACCTCATACGGCTCCCAGCATTCTACTGGAGCCTCTTCTTCCTCCAGATCATCATACCCGTCCTCAGGGCAAGGGTTTCCTTGCCTCCCCAGGGGTAAACGCCGGGGGTCAGCAACATCCCTACGCCGCTGAGGGGGTGGCAGGTCTTTATGTGGTGCCTAGGGTGGCCCCCTGGCCTTATGATGTCATGGAGCTGCTGCCGGAGTAATCATCTCAGGTGAGACCCCTGGTGGTCTCAGTATATTCTGACTTAGAGCTGTAAACTGCTCCTGCATCATCCGCTGGCTGGCTGCCAGAGACTTTAGGGCTGCTGCCACATCAGCCATCTCAGACTGAGGCGGTGGCTGACTGGAACTGGGTCTTCCCCCATCATCCGGCGGGGGAAGTGGTGGCGGTGGCATCTCAGGTGCCATGTGCTTGAGATGTGAAAAGCAGAACTGAAGAAAATACTGGTTAGCTTGGGAACCTTAGTGGGTCTCTTTCAATGGTGAAACACCTCCTCTCAGGGGGAGTGTTGGTTCACCACCAGAGTGCCCAGTGAGGTCAAGCTGTACAAAGGAAGAGATGTCTTCTCGTTCCCACAGACGGCGCCAATCTGATGATGCTAAGATTTAGCATCACCGGATAAGTGATAGTGAGCTCAAGCAGAAGCAGCCATGGCAGCCATAGAGATGCAAGTGTATAAGTATGTGTGTAGAAGGGGATGAGTATAGGAGGAAATAAGACAATGATGTATAGTGATTCAGCCAATGTGGCCTACATCCACTGTGAGTGTGTGATCCACTAAGTATGGGCACTAATAGCCTTGGATACAATGCTCATAACCCTCTCCCTCTCTCTCCTGTGTGTGTACAAGCAGAGTTTTAGCTAGGGCTATTGTTCATGAATCGATTCCCTGTAGGGTTGTAGGTGACAAGTTTATATATGTCTTGGGGGGTGTAGTGTACCCCCCAAGTAAGCATGGTGCATGTGAATGATGATCTAACCTATCCCCTGTTGACACTTGTAGATGCCAAATGATGACATAATATTCCCTCACGTGAGGGTGTGATTCGGTTATAACGGTCTGCCACGTGTCATATGAGCCTGACGCGCACTGTTCCACGCGTGTCCTGGACCACGCGCTGTCATGACGTCACCCTCGGCCTATGAGCCGAGGCCGAGGGCAAAGTTTCTTCCGGCAGGGAGCCTGGTTTGATTCTGGCCTCGTACTGTCGTACCCTCGTAGGGTCGTCTGGAGCCTGAGGAAGGGTCGGCCCCTCGTAGGGTCGGCTACAGCCTGGTGAAGGGTCGGCCCCTCGTAGGGTCGTCCAGAGCTTTCTGGAGGGTCGGCCCCTCGTAGTGTCGTCCGTATTTAGGTAATCCTCATCCATGTTGAGGGTATAAACGGGTACATCAGTAACCTACGTAGCTTATTGGTTAATAAAGGTTGGTTATGGGCTTAGTGGGTCTTATCCTCATCAGATTTAATTAACCAAATTTTCGTCACTTTTAATTACCCAAAAATACCAAATTACTAAAATACCCTTTAAGTTGCCGGTATGGCCTAAAAATACCCCGGGACCCAAACTATACCCCCGGCTAGTGTTTTCTGACTATCTCGACCCTTCCGGACGCGTTGGCGCACTCAAAACGACCATATGGATTATAGATTTTAAATTCACTTTTATTAACAAAATAATATACCGTGACGCGGCGGTCCCACGCGTCTCAACCAAATTTCTAAAATGCCGTATATAAATCCCACGACAAATTTTATAATACCAAGTCCATATATAATCATATATGCACATAATCAAATACCAACTCGCATCACATTAGTATTTTTTTAACCCGGATTAATTTCCAATTAATACGCAATTTAATTAATTAATCCCAAAAATAATTATAGTCAAAAGTACGGGGTATTACATACTCCCCCCCTAATAACTGAATTTCGTCCCGAAATTCGAAACTAGAAAGTACCTGCTAAAAACAGCTCTGGATAACGTTCGCGCATCTCATCCTCGCGCTCCCATGTGGACTCCTCGACATTGAGATGTCGCCACTGAACACGTACTAACGGGACTATCTTTGACCGCAGTTTCCTCTCGTTTCGGTCCAAAATAGCAATTGGCCCCTCCTCGTAGGAGCTATCCGGCTGGAGATCGATGTCCTCCACAGCAATGTGAGAATGAGCCAAATCATCTCTAAGGTATTTCCTCAGCGAGGAAATATGGAACACATCGTGAATTCGTTGCAAATGCTCCGGTAACCCGAGTCTATACGCAACCGGTCCGATCCGCTCAATAATAGGAAACGGCCCCACATACCTCGGTGCCAACTTCCCCTTCTTCCCGAAACGCATAATCCCCTTCATAGGAGATACCCTGAGTAAAACCTGGTCCCCCACTTGGAACTCCCTGAAAAATCTCTTCGCATCAGCATAACTCTTCTGCCTGTCTTGAGCTACCCGAATGCGACTCCGAATCAACTCAATCCTTGCCGAAGTATCCTGGATCACTTCTGGCCCAAGTAGTTTGTTGTCCCCCACCTCCAACCAACATGCTGGGGAACGACAAGGCCTGCCGTACAATGCCTCAAACGGAGCCATGCCAATCGTGAACTGATAGGAGTTGTTGTAAGCAAACTCCACCAGTGGAAGGTACTGCTCCCATCCACCCCCGAAGTCAATAATGCACATGCGTAGCATGTCCTCCAACATCTGGTTGGTGCGCTCTGTCTGCCCATCGGTCTGCGGGTGATAAGCCGTACTCAAACGCAATTCTGTGCCCATGGCCTCCTGGAAACTCTCCCAAAACCTCGAAACAAATATCTTGTCTCTGTCAGACACGATATTCAGGGGCACACCGTGAAGTCTCACAATCTCTGAAATGAAAAGCTGGGCATACTGTCCCGTAGTGTAGTCAGTCCTTACGGGTAAGAAGTGAGCGACCTTGGACAACCTGTCCACAATTACCCAAACGGAGTCGTGACCCCTCTGCGACGTAGGCAACCCCGTGATAAAATCCATGGATATGCTCTCCCACATCCACACCGGAACCTCCAACGGCTGTAGCAAACCTGCTGGTCTCTGATGATCCACTTTTACGAGCTGACAAGTGGCGCATTTCGAGACAAACTCAGCGATATCTCTCTTCATACCGCTCCACCAATATTGTCGCCTCATGTCTTGGTACATTTTGTCCCCTCCGGGATGTACCGCGAACCGTGAGCCGTGCGACTTTGCCATCACATCGTGCCGCAATTCTTCCCCTTCCGGAACTACCAATCTCCCATTGAAGCGCAATCCCCCGTCTAAGCTAACGGTATAGGACTCGGCTCCCTCTACAAGTAATCGAACTATCTGCTCCTGACAGAACGAGTCATCGGCCTGTGCCCGTACTACCTTCGTGACAATCTGCGGTGTAACGGTCATCACAGACATGAAAGATCGGGCCACTGCATCCTGGTGTCCCAATTCCTTCCACTTAGCTTTCCACACCTCTGCCACCTCATCTGCTGGCCTGCGGCTCAACGCGTCTACTACCACGTTAGCCTTACCCGGGTGGTACTGGATGTCGAACTGGTAGTCCTTCACAAACTCAAGCCACCTACGCTGCCGCATGTTCAACTCTTTCTGCGTGAACAGATACTGTAGGGACTTGTGGTCCGTGAACAGCTGAAACTTCTCCCCCAAAAGATAGTGCCTCCAAATCCGTAAGGCAAATACCACTGCCGCCAACTCCAAATCATGTGTGGGGTAATTCTTCTCATGAGGCTTAAGCTTACGGGAAGCATAAGCTATGGCCTGTCTCTCCTGCTGCAAAACACCTCCAAGCCCTTGCAAAGACGCATCGGTGTAAACCAAATACTCAACTCCCGGTCTCGGCAATGCTAACACAGGTGCTGAGGTCAATTTGTCCTTCAATTCATCGAATGCCAACTGACAGGCATCACTCCAGATATATGGCACACCTTTACGAGTAAGATGTGTCAAAGGACCCGCTATCTCCGAGAAACCCCGAATAAACCTCCTGTAGTATCCTGCTAAGCCCAAGAAACTACGAATCTCTGTTGGTGTCGTGGGCTGTCCCCACTCCCTCACCGCTGACACCTTCCCCGGATCGACAGATATTCCCTGGTCGGAAATAATGTGACCCAAGAACTGGACCTCCTTCAGCCAAATCCCGCACTTTTCATATTTTGCATACAGCTCGTTCTGACGAAGTGTCTGCAAAACCTGCCTCAAATGCTCGGCGTGCTCCTCCTCTGTCTGAGAGTAGACCAGAATGTCATCAATGAAGACAATGACAAACTGATCGAGAAAATCTCTGAACACCCTGTTCATCAAGTCCATAAACACTGCTGGAGCGTTGGTCAAGCCGAAAGGCATAACCCGAAACTCGTAAGAACCATATCTCGACAAGAACGCAGTCTTCGAGACATCCTCCTCCCTGATACGCAACTGATGGTATCCCGATCTCAAATCAATCTTCGAGAAGAAAGAAGCTCCTCTCAACTGGTCGAATAAGTCATCGATTTGAGGCAACGGATACTTATTCCGTATCGTGACCTTATTCAACTCTCGGTAGTCCACACACAACCTCAGTGAACCATCCCTCTTCTTCACGAACAACACAGGGGCACCCCACGGTGAAGTACTCCTCCGAATAAACCCCTGACCCAACAACTGCTCAATCTGATCCCGTAGCTCTCGCATCTCAGCCGGAGCCATACGGTACGGTGCACGTGCTATAGGTCTCGTACCCGGTAGCAAATCAATAACGAAATCTATCTCTCGACTGGGTGGTAAGCCTGGTATCTCCTGAAACACATCCGAATACTCCCTGACAACCGGGATCGAATCTAAAGGAATAACAACCTCCTTAGAGGTATCCTCCTCTATGTAATACAGATGAGCGGTCGACCCTCCCTCTGGGCGAGGCATCGCCACTATAAACATCTCTTGCCCCGGAATGGCAAAAACAATGCTCCCGCTGAAGCAATCAATCATGGCCCTATATGCTACGAGCCAATCCATACCGATGATCACATCGTGAACATGCATGTCTAACACAAACATATCTGCAGGTAATACCAAACCACCAACCTCTACCCCCACTCCCCGGCATATAAAGAAAATAAGTGACCCACTCCCTAATGGTTAGTCAACACACGTCACTGTGCTCTCTGCCGTAGCTAACAATCCTAAAGTTTTCGCGAAGTGTGTAGCAATAAAGCAATGTGTAGAACCCGTATCAAATAACACCCGACCCATAGTGCCATGGATAGGAAACGTACCCTCGATCGCGGGCGGTGCCTGTGGAACTGCAGCCTGGTGAACGTTGTAGACACGTCCATACTGTAGCTGCCCCTGCTGAGGTGCTGGAATGATCTGTGGCGGTGCGGGAAGAGCGGCGGGAAATATAGGCCTCTGCGGATCCTGGCGAGCACCCTGCTGCTGCTGCTGTGGGGCCCTGCCCCTATCAGGACAATCCTGTCGCTTGTGGCCAATCTTGCCACAGACGAAGCACTTCCCTGGGAAGTTCCCTCCCCTCTGTCCCTGCTGTCCCCGGCCCTGGTGGCCGTTACCATTCCTGCCTTGGCCCTGTTGGCCCTGATTCCCGTTCTGCCCCTGTTGGCCCTGATGGCCGTTTGGACCCTGATGGCCCTGACGGAAACCTCCCTGTCCCTGCCTGTAGTTCCCTGACCGGAACCTCTTATTATCCCCCTGCTGGGTACCCTGCTCAGTCTGTCTCTGCCCCTGACCAGATTGTGCCCCGCTGGCACCGTGTCCTCCAGTCCTGCCCTGATGGCTAGACTCCCCCGACCGCTTGCCCTCGGCCATATGAAAACGGTGGTCCTGGCAGTGCAATAGTGCAGCGTTAACCACATCAGAATACGTGGCCAACGATAGGTTACCTAGCAGATGCTGACGGATCCTCCAATTCAACCCATCAGTGAACTTCTCTATCTTCTTCTTCTCTGTTGGAATCTCGTCTGGAACGATATTCAACAGGTTAGTGAACTCGGCCTCATACTCGGCCACTGTCTTGCTCTCCTGCCTCAGACTCATAAGCTTCCTCCTCATCTCTGTATGAACTGCGGATGGAAAGTACTTGCGGTCAAACCGCACCCAGAACTCCTGAATGGTGAGTGTATCCCTCTCCTCCGTGGTGGTAATGGACTCCCACCACTGCAGCGCAGATCCAACTAGCTTGAAAGTAGCTAGCACCTGCTTCTGAACATCTGTGCACTCATGCATCCTCAAATGCCTCTGTATGTCCTTCCTCCATTGGCTCGAGACTACCACGTCTGAGCTACCTGCAAACTCTGGCGGATGCGCTTTCTGAAAAGCGTCACGTACATGCTCCCAAGCAGACGGGAATGCATTAACCTGTGCTGGCGCGGCAACCGGCGCCTGAGGCGGTGCCTGCTGAATAACGGCAATCGCGGCATTCACCGCTTGAGCTACTATAGCTGCAACCTCAGTGGCGTTCAACATGCCCTGAACTGGAGCGGGCTGGGGTTCGGGCATTGCATTCCTGGGAACTCGTCGTGCACGTCGTGGAGGCATCTGAAATAAGAACAAAGTTTATAAGTTCACGGTTTATAAACTTAAAATAGCTGAAGAACGAAGCATACACAATAAGAGTACAACAGTCCTAAAATATAGGGCTCTATATCAAAGAAAACGTAGCGGAAACATAATAGCCGTATAGATCCTAAAGGACACTAAAACCTGATGCTCTGATACCACCTGTGACACCCCGACTAATTAAACACCGGGTAGCTACTCCTTTATAAAATTAATTCAAAATGCCAAGTTGGCTCAGTTAATAGCATCACTGTCGAAAACGTTTTATTATTACTAACCACCTAGTATTTAAAAAGTAAGTGCCAAATTTTTATTAAATCTGATTAACATGCAACAAGAGTAATGAATAACTAAATAACACCATTCACCATCATGAAATGAAACGAATAACCATCACAAAATGTAAATAAACTCTGGAGGAAAAACTCCTCAATACAAATCCCACAACTGATAAGTAAACTGGATAAATAACTAAAACTGAACTGAGCAATACATGCTAGAGTCTGAAAACTGAAACGTAAAAATGTCTAATAGAATTGGGCAACATGCCCTACAACTGATAGATGCTGAGACTGGAATCCAAATGAGAGAAGCGTCTACATGCAAATTCCTGTAGCTTCCACAAACAGCTACAGCTCGTCACCTGAATGAGAATCCTATGCTTGGTGTCCTTGTGGCTGGGCACCTAAAAAGGTTTTACAAGAAAAAGAGATTTGAAAAGCAAACGGGTCAGAGCCCGAATGTGTTATATTTTAAAAACCTGCAAGTGCTTTAAAAACATTTAAAACATTAAATGCAAAGTACATGTTAGGACGTGCACTCACATTATATTCTCACCTCTCGTCTAACTGTGCACTCCTAACGCAAATACCCATCTATAACTACCCATACTACTAGCTAAGTGACAACATAACTAGCTAGACTGCCAAAGGTTCTATCCATTTTACTCGGTTCATTTATTATAACAATGCTCGTAATTAAATAGAGGTTTAATGTAACTCAGATACTCAATAAGTGCTACATATATCACTATTAGTTAACTCTTTAGATAACTCGAAACAACACCGTAATATATTTACAACATTAACATGAGGATTCCCATTAATATAATGTATATTATTCATCTCATAAATATACAATACAAGCACCCCGCAATCTAAGCTGTAGTGCACACATACTCTGTTATCCGTCCCGGTACATCACGTACATAAGGATTACATATTCCGAATCTCTCAGGAATAGTTTACCGATAACAACATCACAAATAATGGAGGCGAACACAGTCACCATCACATGGGTCACGCACATACCTACGCTCCCATGATCAGCGGACTTATTAATATCACAATAAGTCTTTCAATGACCTATGTTCATCAAGGTACCAGTCTAAATCCCCCCCGTAGGCACACAAGGATTAGAGGGTCCTAAGCAAACGCAAACCTCCCGTGATAGCAAGTATGGTAGGTATGTCATACACACAAATACTATATCAATACTAAGTATATACGCATCTTAGTAATCACCGTAGTATAATTGTAATACTCTACATCATTATACCATTTCCAAACTTATTTTATTCAAGTCTCCCGTTAATATAAAGTTAAATTACCAACACGTCTCACGTCGTAATCCCTTAACCTTAAAACCTATCTATAATAGATTATTAGGTTTCGATTATTCCCAAATATAACATCTTTATTCCTAAGGTCTTTACTTCTGCTCTAAACCTTATTTCATCAAATTACACAATTTTGCACTATGAACCCAAACGTTACCACTCTAACGAATTTCAATAACCTAGAATAATTCCCCGAATTGCATTCTAATTAAAGTCCACTATAATAATCACACCTACTGGTCTTCCTTAAGGGTGAGGGTATTCATAAGTTCTCCAAACATATTCTCCGAGGGTTTCTGCCATTAGAATCAAATTAAGGAAAATTTTACTCATTCTGGGAAGGTCGATCGATCGACTGATGAATGTCGATCGATTAGTCGATCGATCGACTGATGAATGTCGATCGATCGATCGAACAGGTATGGCTACGGACTGCTTCGTTTTGCAGAATTGAAAACATCCAAAAATTATTTCTAACGTATGATTCTCAAATATAACGTTATGGTAATGTCATATAACCATCCTACAATGTTTCTAACGTCCATAAATCAATATTTCAACAACTAAAGGTTATCTATGGATCAAAGTTCATCAAAAACCTAGTTTCCAGATTTTTTTCTCAAGAACATGAACCCTAACAGTTTGAATCATGAATTTAACCCAACAAAATCCGTTTTAATTTCTGTTCCATCATGTATATCATCAATAAAACATCTACTTATCATACTACATGCAATCCTTCTCAGTCTTCTCAAGTTCTATGATCTAAACTACATGGGTTTTCATATTTTTATCAATAACACACCATAAATCCGAATTTCTAACATGGAGGAAACATTTTCTGAAATTAAATGGAATAAAGTCACTTGCCTTGGTTTGATTTCGGATTTGGTGTTGATTTGGTGAAGAATCTCTGCAGAATTTTCCTCTCTCTCTCCTTCTCCAAGCTCCTTCTCCAATGGTGGCTATGGTGGCTAGGGTTTCCTTTGGGAGAGTTGGAAGACTAAATGGTAACCTACGTAGCTTATTGGTTAATAAAGGTTGGTTATGGGCTTAGTGGGTCTTATCCTCATCAGATTTAATTAACCAAATTTTCGTCACTTTTAATTACCCAAAAATACCAAATTACTAAAATACCCTTTAAGTTGCCGGTATGGCCTAAAAATACCCCGGGACCCAAACTATACCCCCGGCTAGTGTTTTCTGACTATCTCGACCCTTCCGGACGCGTTGGCGCACTCAAAACGACCATACGGATTATAGATTTTAAATTCACTTTTATTAACAAAATAATATACCGTGACGCGGCGGTCCCACGCGTCTCAACCAAATTTCTAAAATGCCGTATATAAATCCCACGACAAATTTTATAATACCAAGTCCATATATAATCATATATGCACATAATCAAATACCAACTCGCATCACATTAGTATTTTTTTAACCCGGATTAATTTCCAATTAATACGCAATTTAATTAATTAATCCCAAAAATAATTATAGTCAAAAGTACGGGGTATTACACGGTCGTAATGGAATATGCCAAAATAAATAAAAAAGATGAGCAATTATAAAACTTGCTCTTACACTAATTCATGAGTTAAATGAGTACTTCGAAACCAAATTTCTCATTCATTCCTTATTTGTTTTGAAAAATTATCGCACCACGTTGTTCACCAAGTCAAAGAAAATGCAACAGTATCTTGACCCAACATATTAATAATGTGGATACTATATCAATTATGGCCTACAGTTTGTCAAAGTTCTGATTTGGTCAAAATAGAATTAGGTTAAAAACCCATTTCATCCAACAAATTCTTAGTTCACAAAATTTTTCATTATTAAGATTATATAATATAACTCTTACGAAAGAGTGTTTTGGTAATTAGAATTGGTTAACAAGGATAGAAAATGACAAAAAGGTAAAGTTATTACTTTTATGGTCATTTTGACTTAACTTTCAATTTTTAATGCATAATTTGACTTAATCCATTATTTTCATAATTCTTTGACCTTATTCTCAACGTAGGGTTCTAAGTCTAATTTGACATTCTAAACATGAGCTAAGTCAAATAAATATTTTGGCTTAACCTCTTAGGGCCTATTTGATAGGCTCTTTTTGCCATGGCAAATCATTTTTGCTCACAATTTTGCCTACTTTTGTAGTGTTTGATAGGAGTATTTGCCCATGCCAAAATTTTCCCATAATTGGTCACGTGACCTCTTTTTGCTCAAAATTTGCTCTGGTCTTAGGGGGGAAAAATTTGGCGGGCTTTTGGTTGCTGAAATTGGGCGACTTTTGGCTGATTGGATTGGATGTCAGAGCAGCTCTACAAGATGAATTCCAATCAATCCAATGAATCACACTCAACCGCACCAGGAAGAAGAAGTCTGGAGGTATTTTTTTTCGTTTTCTTCTTCTACAGCTTTTCTTTCTTAGACTGATGATTCTCTTTGTTGTTTATTACTCTGAAACTCCAAAAATACATCAACATGGTTCTAGGGTTCATTTGTTACACATGGTTCTAGGGTTCATTTTCTTATGCAGATTACGTAGGTGTTAATATTCTAGGGTTCTTTTCTTCTATAGTGTTAATAGTTAGGGATTTGTGTTACCCTTATTTGGTTGTTTCAACATGGTTCATTTGAGTTATCTAGGGTTGGTATTTTTTCTAGGTTTAATTTCTAGGGTTCTTTTCTTCTAGTGTTAATATCTGGGATTGTTTTCAATATATTTTTTATAAGGTTGAAATATGGGGTTTCATATAAAGAAGGTATAATGCATTTGTAAATGTTGAATTAAATTTACATGAGACATAATAAATGATAAGTTAATAAATAATGTTGTATTTGTATATCGTAACCGATTTTTTTGTTCATTCTTTTGTGTAACACGCTTTTTGTGTCTATTTTACAGGAACCATGTTCTCCTAATTATTCGTTCGAATCAGTTTGTTCCGGTTAGTTTTAACTTTTTTTTTATTTATTAATTGCTTATTTGATAATGATTATGATCATATCCATGTTTGGCTGTTTTGTACAATATATATGATATAATGAACTTATCAATTAAATATTTGTAGGCGAAAATGCCGAAATATAATTCTAAGTTACAACGTAAATGAATTGGTGTCGTTTGTTCGATGGTGATACGGGCAATAGTAATTTATCAACATATAAGGTCTTTAACGGACATTCCTAGGGCACCTCATTATAATTGGGATGAGCATCGTAAGAAACCCTTGTTCCGAATGTACGGGATGAGAGATTGGTTATGCCACGACTCATTACGATTGAACATTGGTTCATTTAATAGGTTATGTGACCGTCTCAGTGTGTTTGGACTAACAGACAGTCGTTCAGTTGATGTTGCGGAACAAGTTGCAATTTTCTTGAATACTGTTGGCCATGATGAGCGTTGTCGCTCCGAGAGTAACATTTTTTGTAGATCAAGTCAAAACATTAGTTTCTACTTACATAAAGTTCTTGGCACTTGCCTAATGTTGTATAAGGAAATTGTCACAAATGCAACCACTAATAACTCTCCGGTTGATAGTCCTAGCAACGGAAGTTGGTATCATTATTTTTTGGTAAGAAAATTCATTCTTAATAGAGTAAATACTTAAAACAATTTAAATGGATTTAATGAAATAACAAATATAGTATCTCAACAGGATGTCGTAGGAGCGATAGACGGTACACACATACATGCGAATGTCCCCCTTATTGATTAAGCTAGGTATCGTAATCGAAAACAGGTCATCTCTCAGATTGTTCTAGTTGCATGCACATTCGATATGAAATTTACATATGTATTGTTCGGATGGGAGGGGTCCGCTCATGATGGACATTTACTTAGGGTGTCTATACAATGTGCAGGCCAAAAGTTGACTATTCCAGTTGGTATGTCGGTCCATTTCGTGTACTTAACTTGAATAACCCTTGTATAAACCATATACAATTGACATATTTATGATAAAAAAAACACTATATTTATTGTTTTTAGGAAAATATTATCTTGCGGACGCCGGATTCCCCCTAGTTCCTGGATTTTTATCACCGTATCGCAAGACACGTTACCATAGTAGAGACGTGGAGGGGCAACGTCCCGAAACTAGTAAAGAATTATTAAATTTTCGCCATTCATATCTGCACAATGTAGTCGAGCGCACTATCGAATTATTGAAGAAAATATTTGCTTATCTACGACATCAACCATTTCATGAGATTGACACATAGGCTAAGATTGTGTTAGCTTGTTGTGCCCTGCATAATTTTTTACGTGCCGATGATAGGGATGACTTGTGCCATGATGATAGTGATAGTGACAATGATGTGAACCCCACACCCCTTAATATACCTGATGACATGCTCAATGAGCATATTACGTTCGCAACACAAGCATCTTGGACGGAGAAGCGTGATGCAATGGCTACCCAAATGTGGGCAGAACGAGGAACAACTCAGCTTGAGCCTTTTGATTTTGTTGAAAATTTGATAATTTGAACCATGTTGTATTTGTTAATGTGATGGGGATGATTTGATAATTTGAACCATTTTGTATTTCAAATTGATTTGCTATTGTGAAGGGGACATTAGACTTGCTTGCTAATTGATTCAATTTAGTTAGACTGATGTGTTATATAGGTTATTTACTATATATTCACATGGATAACTGATTCAAACCACATTGGATATTCACTATATATTCACTTGGATATTCACTTGATAACTGATATGCTTTGGTAACTGATTCATTGATTTACTAGAATCAATGTATGACTGATCTATGTATGACTGATTTATTGATTCATTTGATTTAAATTTGATTCACTATATATTTACTTGGATATAGACTTGCTTTGGTAGTTGTCAAAAGTTTCATGATATGCTTGAAAGAGGAACCATATGGTTTGATAGTAGACTACAACTGATTCACTATATATTCACTGTGATATATAATATAGAAGACTTCACACTGTGACCACACTGTGCATAGAAGACTTCATTCACATATGTATTAAGATTGGAAATGACTGATAATTGAGATATATAGAATAGCAGAGTTCACTTGGATAACAAACTTCACTTGGATATATAACATATCAGACTTCACTTGGATAACTAGGATAACTGTGATATATAGGATAACCGATATTTACTTGATTCATTGATTTACTGGAAACAATGTATGACTGATTTATTGATTCACTTGATTTAAATTTTATTCACTTGATTCACTATATATTTACTTGGATATTCACTTGGATATAGACTTGCTTTGTTAGTTGCCAAAAGTTTCATGATATGCTTGAAAGAGGAACCATATGGTTTGACAGTAGACTACAACTGATTCACTATATATTCACTGTGATATATGGCATAGCAGACTTCACACTGTGACCACACTGTGCATAGCAGACTTCATTCACATATGTATTAAGATTAGATATGACTGATAACTGTGATATATAGCATAGCAGAATTCACTTGGATAGCAGACTTCACTTGGATATATAACATAGCAGACTTCACTTGGATAACTAGGATAACTGTGATATATAGGATAACCGATATTTACTTGATTCATTGATTTATTGGAATCAATGTCTGACTGATCTATGTATGACTGATTTATTGATTCACTTGGTAACTGATCTATGTATGACTGATATTTACTGAGATATATAGTATAGCAGACTTCACTTGGATATATAGCATAGCAGACTTCACTTGGATAACTTGGATAACTGTGATACATAGGATACCTGATATTTACTTGATTCACTTTATTCATTGATTTACTGGAATCAATGTATGACTGATCTATGTATGACTGATAACTGTGATATATAGCATAGCAGACTTCACTTGGATAGCAGACTACACTTGGATATATAGCATATCAGACTTCACTTGGATAACTTGGATAACTGTGATATATAGGATAACTGATTTATAGCATAGCAGACTTCACTGATTTATTGATACACTGATTTATTGATTCACTTGGTAACTGATCTATGTATGACTGATATTTACTGGATATTTACTTGGTAACTGATAACTGATATTTACTGGAATCAATGTATGACTGATCTATTATGATTCACAGGGCCGAGTTGTATAACTGATTTATTGATTCACTTGATTTAAATTTTTACACCTGATTCACTATATATTTACTTGATACACTGATTAATTGATACACTGATTTATTGATACACTCATTTTTTGATACACTGATTTATTGATACACTGATTTATTGATACACTAATTTATTGATACACTGATTTATTGATTCACTTGGTAACTAATCTATATATGACTGATATTTACTGGATATTTACTTGGTAACTGATAACTGATATTTACTGGAATCAATGTATGACTGATCTATTATGATTCATAGGTCCGAGTTGTATAACTGATTTATTGATTCACTTGATTTAAAATTGATTCACTTGATTCACTATATATTTACTTAAGACATTGATTTATTGATACAATTGATACACTGATTTATTAATACACTGATTTATTGATTCACTTGGTAACTGATCTATGTATGACTGATATTTACTTGGTAATTGATGACTGATATTTACTGGAATCAATGTATGACTGATCTATTATGATTCACAGGGCTGAGTTGTATAACTGATTTATTGATTCACTTGATTTAAATTTGATTCACTTGATTCAATCTTGATTCATTGATTCACTTGATCATTTTTTATGTTTCTTAGAGATGACCCAAAACAGAGTTAATATTCCATTCCACGCTCCAAAAAATACTGCTCCAATCAACAACGGGACACATGCTGCTCATGCTAAAGAACCAGTCAAGAAGACCCAAGTTCGTTGGACAGAGGCTATGGATGGATGCTTGATTTATGCTTTGATGAATGAGGTTCTTTCTGGCACCAAAAGGGCAGATAATGGATTCACATCCACCCAAATGAGAACTGTGATTGATGTTGTTAGAAATAGTTTTCATGTTACCGTGTGTATTGCACATGTTCGCTCACGTTTGAAGACGCTCAAGAGATAGTACATTAAGGTCCATGAGCTACTTAAAGTTAACGGATTTGGGTTCGACCATAACACGTCCACCTTAACAGCAGAGCCAAGCGTATGGGCCGAGTATGTAAAGGTACTGATTTGTAGCATTTGCATTGCATACCATATAATGGCTAATGTGTAAAATCTGTGCAGGATAAGCCGGATGCTGCCAAGTTGAAGGGAAAAAGTTGTTTTTATTATGAAGAGTTAGCCACTATTTATGGGAATGACACCGCAAATGGATCCAACTCGCAGTCTGGTGGTGATTACTTTCCATCAATGGAAGGTAAATATTTTTTATATTATTTGTAATTGCAAAAATTATTACCCAAGGCAAATTGCTAAACAAATATTTATGCTCTTTTCAGGACTAGTTGACATAGATATAGAGGAAGACTTTGTTGATTTAAATCATAATGACTCTCCTAAAACTGAATCTCTTAACACGTCACCTCAATTGGGGAAACGTAAAGCTAGTGGACGATTACCAAGACCCACTGTAGAGCCAAAGCCAAGACGTAAGCGACGTAATGTCTTAGAGGAGAGTTCACGGGCGCTGGCCTCAATTGCTGAATCTTCTCGGGTTATAGCATCCTCTATGGCTTCTCATGCCAACTTGAATGCCCTAGAGCATGTGAAGTGGCAAGAGATTCTTAATCGTTTGAAGTCAATGGATTTGAACGAAACTGATAGGCTGCGATTATTTCGATGTTTGAGGCCGATCATGGACTAGCACATATCTTCATGGGGATTACAGAAGATGGGTTTGCAAAGGCATGGGCTTACAATAAGCTCAATGCGAACTAAGCCACCGTTATATCTGCTCTATTTAAAACATTGATCATGAGACTTTTATCGCATTTGACAATGAAACTTTTGTAATATTTTATTACGTTATTGTTCCATATTATGTTCAATCATATTATACTTTTGGAATTTATGTCATAATTCGTAGTTTACTGCAAAAATAGCAATATGTAATCTGCCTTTAACTTTAGTGAGAACAACTTTAACATAGGCATAGACTTAACAGTTACACGTATACATAGACTTAACATTTACACGTAAACATAGACTTATAAGTAACACATAAAGTAACATAGAGGTTTCGGATCATCTCTATAGACACTGTTTCGGCAAAGATCAAAGAGATAGTACTCCTCATCCCTGATGGTTCGGCCGCGGGGATGTTTCGTACAAAAGCACTCCCATTTATCTTAGTCATCAATAATCAGTTTATATTTTACACTGTCCCACCCAAAGCCGTAAGTTTTTGTAGCTTTATAGTATAAATCGAACTTCAATTTTAAGGTATACCACCTTACACGACACTCGTTCGAAGTACGTCTCTGTGGTGAATATGGGGAAATACCCCAATGGTGTGATACTAGATCGAAAGTAGAATTTTGAACCCTCAAGCGTGGATTGTAGTTCACTCCCGGGATGAAATAATTACCCGTCACTTTGTTAATTAGTTGGACGTCTTCATTAATGATCCACTCTCTTGACGCCATTCAGTTTTTTGATGTTTACCATACAAGTTTTTTCTCTCTTACGATACTAGTATTTATAGGATGGAGTGCAACTACTTCCGACCATTTAGTTTATCGATGACAGTTTAAGGCTTGCATATGACTGAATAGTACCCATGTGCTTGTGAGGTTAAAATTTCAAAGTCTGGTGCATAATAACAAAACCCATGTGCTTGGAAAGATAAAGGACTCGAATAATGCAGTCCAACATTGGGAATCGTCATAATGCACAGTAACGACACCCGCGTGCTTGAACAGTTATGACACACTACATTGAACTATATGTGTGTCATAATGCACAATAATCACCCGTGTGCTTGAACAGTTATGACACACTACATTGAACTCGATGTGTGTCATAATGCACAATAATGGCACCCGCGTGCTTGAACAGTAAAACATCATATATGATTTGACCACACACTGCCTTTGTAATTATTACTTTACAGCCAACTGGTATTTTGATGGCAACCTTTCTGATAATATTTTGTTATTATTTGGGTATTTCTCCATATTTTTTCATATAAATATATGGTCTAACTTGGGTATTCCTCCACATAACTGGGTATACTAAATTATATCATATACTTCATAATGCATAACCAATCCAACATGCCTGATAAAGATTTACCCTTTTTAACACATGTTCCTAGGAAAACTCTGTTCGGGGAAAAACTTCCATATTATAACTGGTCACCGCCTAAAAGAGTAGTGCAATGTGATTACCTCTTAGCTGGGGGGGGGGGGGGGGGGGGGAGAAGGACGCAACAGGTCACAGAGACAAAGGGTAAGTCTAAAGTATCAACATCATTTGGTGTTAAACATGCTGAGGCAACAACTACAAATGGTGAACGAGTGTTGACTAACCCAGGGATCTACCAAGATCCTCATGGAGGTAGTTGGTTTGGCGAGAAAAGGATTTTTGAAAACATCCCTATTTGCACACTTCATTCTTTAGGCGACGGTAATCATGTGATGAAATGGTTAACACCGACAAAAGGAAATATTCCATGGGATGATCATTTGAAATGACCTAGGTTATTTGATAAGCGTTGCGATTTGGAGTGCTACTGTCATTGGCACTGTATACCCGTACCACAAGCAAAATCGACAGGATATTGCAAACATCGAAACAAAGATAATGAAAAATGTATACATTTATTACAACGCGAAATTGCACAGATGGAGAAAAGGCTAGAACGGTTGCCTGCTAAATATTTGATAAATATTGAACTTGACGATCCAATGTATGCATCGGATTCGGAACTTTCGGATTTTAAAGGGGTCGAGTCGGACATGGATTTAGTACATCATCTATCAATCATGTTGATGGGGGATGGACATGCCTTATGTTGTGTTCCGTGGTTGCCTAGGAAATAATTTAATTAACTAGTCATTAAAATGTAACTTTCGTTTCTATGGGTCTTTTTAAAATAATTCCACAACATTGTTTTAATTTCACAACATTATCAATGGGTCTTTTTATAATAATTTCGTCAATGATCGATTATCAACAAGTCATTTTAATTTCAATAGATTTTGTCCAAATAAATGTGCTCTCATCCAAAATAAATTTTGTCCAAATAAATGCTATTTTCAGAAGTGTAAAATAAATACAAGTATACATGATAGTAACTATGCCCAACTAAATTTTTTTTGGGTTCATCCATATTCAAATGAGGCATCCGACTTCACTCGCCGCCGAAATTACATTGTCAATCCTGAAAATGAAAATAAAAACGTAAGTAAGCTGAATTGTTTGTAACGCAAATGTGAAAAATGGCATGAATTTGCCAATATTATGTTGGCAAAGTTTGTATTTTGCAGGATTAATTTGGGCTATCAAACATCATGAGTAGGCAAATAAGTGTCTTTCAGCGTGCAAATAAAGCCTATCAAACCCAAAAAAGTTGGCAAATATAGTTTTTGCCAGCATGCAAATAAAGCCTATCAAACAGCACGAAATCATCTTTGCCACAACAAATTTTGCCTTGACAAATTTTACCAGGGCAAAATTTGTCATGCCAACTCATTTGCCCAATGTGTATCAAACGGACCCTTAGTTTTATTCGATATTCTGAGATAACCCTTCGTGTTGGGGGTTATATAAAAAAGATTCGCAAAGTGGGGGTTCAGTCAAATAAAACATTTAAAAGTAAGGGTTAAGCTAAAAATGCCCTTACTTTTACAATTTTAGGAAGAAAATACAATATAAAAGTGTCAAACAAACTTTAAATTATTGAAATAGGTTCATGAAAAAAATATTAAACTTATAAATACCTAAAAGGAAATTTTATTACCTCAAAATATAAACAAACCAGAGTAAAAATATAGAAGCCAAATATAAAGATTAATATGATTTCCAAAGATTGAATTATCATTTTTTGTATTTTATTTCCACAATCTCTATGATTTTTAAAATTGAAAGCACATCTTAATGACTAATCTAAGTTTCCACCTCATGAACAAATCAAACACCCTTGCTTAAACGCTTACCACTTGTTAAAGGTACTTGATAAATATATATATCCTCTCCAACTTGATGAGTTGTGCCACCTCAAACTTCAGTGGTGCAAAACCAGCACAAGATTGGGTGTAACAGCTTCACATGCAAGACTAGAAACGACAGACAACACACAGATTGAGAAGCGTAGCCAACTTGGGTGGTTCCCCTATGTTGTTATATATCATTTTTATGCCCTGCTCCAGCCTAGTATTTAACACTGTCCACTCAGGTTTCTGATCTGTGGACCCAACAACCCATGTGCTTACGAACCTCTAGCTGTTGTAGTCCCTCCCCTACTGCACTCTCCTCAACCATTGTATCGCCAATCTCTCGCCTCAACTCTATCTCTAAACCAAAGTCATCATCTTTTTGAAGTTTTCCTGACTGCAACTCTCCCTATCTGCAATGCTTCTTTGAACCAAAGTTGACATCTTTTTTCCACTTCTCCTAAAAACTCTATCTTTATCATTCTCTCTCTCTCTCTCTCAAGATGAAAACCCATCTTGGGTTTGAGCTTTTAGCCATTTTCCTTGCTGGGTTTTCTTTAATCATCCCATCTGCAGACTCCCAACCACCCCCAACAGATGCCTCAGTCATGCTCTCTCTTAAAAAAAGCCTAAACCCACCTCCAACTCTCGGGTGGTCTGACCCAGATCCCTGCAAATGGATCCACGTGGTCTGCTCAGACTCCAAAAGGGTCACCCGGATCCAAATTGGCCACCAAAATCTCAGAGGTACACTCCCTTCAAATCTCTCATCCTTAACCCAACTTGAACGTTTAGAGCTCCAATGGAACAACATTTCAGGTCCTGTACCAACTCTAAATGGGTTAAGTTCATTACAAGTTTTGATGCTTAGTAACAACCAGTTTAGCTCAATCCCACTTGATTTTTTTACTGGCATGTCATCTTTACAATCTGTTGAGATTGATAACAACCCATTTTCATCATGGGAGGTACCAGAAAGTCTAAAAGATGCATCAACTCTTCAGAATTTTTCAGCAAATTCAGCTAACCTTTCTGGGAATATACCTGATTTTTTTGGCCCGGATGATTTTCCTGGGTTGATTAATTTGCACTTGGCTTTTAACAGCTTGGAGGGTGAATTGCCCATGAGCTTGATGGGTTCTCAAATTGAGTCATTTTGGGTTAATGGCCAGAAAAGTGGGAAACTTGGTGGGAGAATTGATGTTGTGAAAAACATGACTTATTTGAAGGAAATTTGGTTGCATTCGAATTCGTTTTCGGGTCCATTGCCCGATTTTTCGGGTTTGAAGGACTTGGTGAGCTTGAGCCTAAGGGATAATTCGTTAACGGGTCCTGTTCCGGTTTCTCTGTTGAGTTTAGAGGCCTTGAAATTTGTTAATTTGACTAACAATTTGCTTCAAGGACCAATGCCTGAGTTTAAAAACTCGGTTGCAGTTGATATAACTAAAGACACTAATAGCTTTTGTTTGCCAAAGCCTGGTAGTTGTGATCCACGAGTCAACTCATTGATTTCAATTGCGAAATCATTGGGTTATCCAACAAAGTTTGCAGAGAATTGGAAGGGGAATGACCCGTGTGTCAATTGGCTTGGGATAGCATGTAATAGTGGGAACATTACCATTGTTAATTTCGAGAAAATGGGTCTTTTGGGCGTGATTTCTCCTGATTTCGCGACAA
The DNA here is from genome assembly GCA_949130495.1 of Sambucus nigra. Taxonomy (NCBI): domain Eukaryota; kingdom Viridiplantae; phylum Streptophyta; class Magnoliopsida; order Dipsacales; family Adoxaceae; genus Sambucus; species Sambucus nigra. Next base: position 427,654,154 of record OX422219.1, read on the forward strand.
TCAAATCACTTCAGAGACTTGTTCTGGCTGGTAATAATCTCACGGGTACAATCCCAGAAGAGCTCACCACACTACCGGCCCTTACTGAGCTAGATGTGGCAAACAACAATCTCCATGGGAAAGTGCCAACATTTAAGAGTAATTTGATTGTGCACACTAATGGTAACCCAAGTATTGGGAAGGAAAATATCGATTCAAATTCACACAGCACGGATCCTCATGGTTTATCGGGTTCATCGGCTAATTCAGGTTCTGAAAATGATGGAAACACTTATAATGGTGGGAAGAAGTCCAAGAATTGGATTGGAATCATTGTGTTTTCTGTAATTGGGGGTGTATTTGTAATTCTGTTGATTGGGTTGGTGGCCTTTTGTCTATACAAGAATAAGCAAAAGAGGTTTAGCCGAGTTCAAAGCCCGAATGCCATGGTGATTCATCCGCGCCATTCAGGGTCCGATAATGAGAGTGTGAAGATCACTGTTGCTGGGTCGAGTATGACTGTGGGTGCGGTTAGTGAAACCCACACTATCCCAACTAGTGACAGTAATGACATTCAAATGGTTGAAGCTGGAAACATGGTGATTTCGATTCAAGTCCTAAGAAATGTGACGAACAATTTTAGCAAAGAGAATATTTTAGGCCAAGGAGGATTTGGCACGGTGTATAAAGGTGAATTACACGACGGGACAAAAATCGCCGTGAAGAGAATGGAGGCTGGTGTGATAGCCAGCAAGGGTTTGACCGAGTTTAAGTCTGAGATCGTTGTTTTGAGTAAGGTTAGACATCGGCATCTCGTTGCACTTCTTGGGTACTGTTTGGATGGGAATGAAAAATTGCTTGTTTATGAATATATGCCTCAAGGAACACTTAGCCAGCATCTTTTTAATTGGGCTCAAGAAGGGTTGAAACCGTTGGAATGGACCAGAAGGTTGACTATTGCGTTGGATGTGGCGAGGGGTGTTGAGTATTTACATGGCTTAGCCCATCAGAGTTTTATACACAGGGACTTAAAGCCCTCGAATATTCTTCTTGGGGATGATATGAGAGCTAAGGTCGCGGATTTTGGTCTTGTTCGTCTTGCTCCTGAAGGTAAAGGGTCCATCGAAACAAGAATCGCAGGGACGTTTGGGTATCTAGCGCCAGAATATGCAGGTATATGTTCATTGTTCATTTTTTAACTATTTTAATATTAGTGTTGATACTACACACATATTTATTGCCTCATGCTTGAATGAACATCAAGAGTATTGCTATTCTAGAAAATTGGGCATGTGAAATTTACTTTCATTGAACATAGTAGAAGTTGATTAATTTTACGCTTTGCCTCCATTTAAAACTCTTCGCAGTTTTTATTTTAATATTTATGTTTTTCCATGGCGGAACGCTTGTTTGTTGTAGGATATAATATCGACTTCTTGACTAACGAATTTACATTTATCCTTAATCTGAACTTAGTATTAGAATCCCCCTGAATTTCTCAAATGAAGTAGTTGCATCAGCTTCTATGACTAAGCAAATTATCCATTAACCCAAATCATTAGATATGATCATACGGATTCAAGTTTGAATGATATTTGTTTGGCCACTGATTATGAATGTGACTAAGTTCATAAACCTAAAATAAAGATGTGTTTTGGTGCGTTTTTGAATTTTATCTAAAAACAATACCTTAGGTGATGTTTTCAACAGCGCAGCCTTTTATGTACTTGTGGATGTGCTATAAGCCTCAACCCTACAAGACTCAAACTATATTTGGTCTGATTCATCATATTTAAATCATCCTTCAATTTAGTTAATTTGTTTTCTTCTATAGCTTTTTGGCATTGGCTATGCCTATAACCAAAATAGCGCAGGTTTTTTTGCTAACGCGTTAGCAAGGTACAAAAGTTGTAGTAAAATATACAGCATTCCACTGCAGCATTTGCTTTGCGGAGTTACTTCTGCTCTGGCAATTGTAAAGTTGTATTATAAATTGGGAAAAGTGAAATACGCCATTGATGCATTTTAATAATATAACGACTCTCTAAACTAGTTTAATGTAAAAGCCAGAACTATGCCTTTTATTGCAAAGATCCCTTTCTGGTGACTAGTTTTAGTGACAAGGCTGTTTACAACAAAATTGCAAAGCTTAGAGGGGATTCGTTGCATTACAATATTTTATGGGGTTTCTTTCAAAACTGCATATTTCAGTGTACATTTACTGTTCTTCCACTTTACATTCTTGTTAGGTTAGGCAATACATTTCTAAATATAACTTTGCATTCTTGCGTTTCTATAGTGACCGGGCGAGTAACTACCAAAGTCGACGTCTTTAGTTTCGGAGTGATCTTAATGGAGATAATCACAGGGAGAAAAGCACTCGACGAGAGCCAACCCGAGGAGAGCATGCACCTTGTAACATGGTTCCGAAGAATGCACCTTAACAAGGACACATTCTGTAAATCTATCGACCCCACACTTGACCTCAATGAGGAAACCCTAGCCAGCATCAGCACCGTGGCTGAGCTTGCGGGCCACTGCTGCGCGAGAGAGCCCTATCAAAGGCCTGACATGGGTCATGCCGTCAATGTGCTCTCTTCACTAGTTGAAATATGGAAACCTTCCGATCAAACTACCGAGGACATATACGGGATTGACCTTGAAATGTCATTGCCACAAGCGCTTAAAAAATGGCAAGCCTTTGAAGGTAGAAGCCATATGGATTCTTCGTCGTCTTCATTCCTACCGAGTTTGGATAACACTCAGACGAGCATCCCTACACGACCGTATGGGTTTGCCGAGTCGTTCACCTCCTCGGATGGGAGGTGAGATGAAGATGGAATTTTTTTGTGATGCTAATTGTGATTCTGATTGACTTGAACCGTTCGTTATTTTTGTTTCTTTCCCGATGTAATCTATGTAAACTTTGTTGTTTCTCTACCTTTTTTTTATTTACTTTTTCAGATATGTAGTTTGGACATGATTATGATTGACTTGGCCGTTCGATGTATTGCTTCCTTCTTGATGTAAACTATGTAAGATTGATTGTTTTTCTCCTTCTTCCCCAATATTTTGGAAAATTAGTCTGGATATTCTTCACTTTGTTTATGAGAATTTGGAAATGCAATGTAAAGTATATCTCAAGAAAAAGAGTATTGTGTTTTTATACTAGTGCATCTCTTTTCCATGTGATGTCCTCTTTTAAGGACAGTGTTATGTGCACCAATAGTTTACTGCATTTGCATGTTATATGATATACTTTTTAAAGTTATTTTTGGGTGCAACACATTTCCCCTCTCATACTTGTACAATCTTAAAGTTAGGAATGGTTTCTTTCTGTTGCACGACTTTAAGGCTGGAAAGAAAAGATGAATGATTTCCATTTTTCATTCTGGTCCAAAAAATGATATCAATTGCAATGGACCACTGAATCTCTGGTTGGGTTATGACAAATGCACTTTTCCAATAAAAAATTATGAAGAAAAGTAGGACGTAGGGAAAAGCACTCAGAAAGTTATGTTACATCCAAAAAGTGTTTGGCACTAAAGAGATGGCGCTTTATTTTTCAAGAAAACTACAAGTTGGTGTAATAATGACAGCAAATATATGATTTGAAAAAAAGAAAGAAAGGATTTGAATGTTTTGGTAAAATTGCATGTTCATACTTAAAATGACCCAACTATTAATATTCCACTTCCAAAAACTCATTTTTGTATATAAAAAAATGTGATGTATTACAATCATGTTAGAAGTATTCTCCCTCTCTCAACACAGTGTCCATGTAGCCATGTTTGCCAAAACATCAACAACCCCATTGCCATTTACCTCTATATAAACAAAAGATACCCATACGTGCTGAAACAGCCTAACCAGCTCGTTGATTAGCTCTTGGAGGTAGCCGTTGGAAGAACAACCTTCGCAAAACATAACATCAGTTGAGACAGTTTTTTTTTTTTGGTAGTATACCATGAGGTGTTCGAACCAGCTTATAAAGTTCGTTTTAATGTGAATACTACGCATCCCTTTTAATCACCCAAGTTGCACCACAGCTCAGCTCTATCATTTATACCATTCCCAATATGTTTAGCCTAATCTCACATAAACTTGCCTATATATTGTTACAACTAACCCACTTATACCTAAACCTACAAACTGAGCCATTAGTGTTTAGTTTAAAAGTTTAAGGAGACGGTGACATTGAAGATTTTTTCTTATATCTCCCCATACTAAGTTGAGTAGGGTGGACCGGATCTATATTATACCTCTAATCTAATATCTTAATATAAAAACCATTTGTTATTGTGTCACGTGGCGTAATAAATGATAGTGAATTAATTCCCTCTTCCTTGATCTCCTCAAAACCGTTTAGATGCCTGAGCTCCTCAAACGATGCCTCCTTAAATTTCCTCCTCAACCGTTTCAACCTGTTCATCTTCCCTCAATCTGTTCATCTTTCCTCTTTAACAAATAAGATACACTATTTATATGTCCCTCAACATGATTTTTCCAGCTCACCTATCTCTCGCTGTTGGAAGGTACGTTTTTCTATACGACTGTATTATGTTTGCCGAAATTTGTTAATGAATAATAAGCAGCAAGCTTTCAAAGCTCTTAATACCTCCAGAAGTTCTTAGATGGAGCTTCTTTTTCACTTTTTTGTTATCAATCCAATCTGCCATTTTTTTTATATAACATGCATAATGTAAATTTCATGCTTTATGTTTTTGAATGATATAGGTTTGTGAAAATACTTAAAAGAAAGTACTTGCTGCGGAAGGAAAAACTGGTATCAGAAAAGTACTCCAGATGCTAAGAGATGAATTTGAGTAAACTATGGCATTGAGTGGTTGTCGTTCACTCAAAGAGATAACCCGAAATCACATTGTGGCTGACTGGGACGTTCCTCACCCTTTCATTAGACCCAAGGTATTGAACACATGCCTAAAATATGCATTTGTTATAGCACAGTAACAGTAAGATTTTTTTTATACTTTAAAAAATGTTAAGCTTTTAAATGGGGATATATGCATTTCTGTTGCCTATGTTTGTTTATTTAGAAGTAATATGGGTTCTCCTTTATGAGCAAGTTGACAATAAATAATGAATATCAGGAACAAATTAATGCTTTGAGAATTATTGGAAGATGATAAAAAAAAGTATTGAACAATCTATGTAATGCCTCATATACGAGACATCGGCATTATCCCAATGCGTTCCATGAAGGTCCTCGGTATCGAGACTTTGGACTAAGGAGGCATTGGCCTCTTAGTATGCATAAGAGGCTTATAGGTTTGGCAATGATTATAGAACAACATAAGAGGCTTGTAGGTCTCGATTCCCATAATAAAAGTAGTAATGAAATACTTGCAATGATATTTTATTTAATATTATATGTATTAATATTTTACAGTATTTCAACCCGCATTAAAAAATTAAACACATAAACTCTAATTGTTTTAGAGTAAATTTTAGGACATTCAACGAAATACCAATAAGGGTCTTACTATGGTCTTTAGCAATTTAGGTGTATTTATTTGACCATTTGAATTGAACCCTTAAGATTTAGATTTGGCAACCGGTCTAGATCTTATTGTGGCCGCGCATAAATGGGTGTGAAAAAATTAACCCACCTGTTATCTTATTGTATCATGCCGTGCTCACCCATTATCATTCATCAAGACAATGATTCATTTTTTATTGTATACGGATTGACACATTGATTGATTAACAAAGACAATTAGACCCATTAAATGTAATTTTCATGCTTTCGAAAAAAAGCTTTGGCCTTTGTTGAAAATCTCCTCCTTATAAGTTATTAGTTGTTAAATTAATGGTATTTTTTATAAGTCAACCTACAGATTTTCATTAATATTTTTTAAATAAAACACAGTTTTTTATAAATAAATAAAAACATTACAAATAGCCTACGCATCGCACGGGGGCTTAAACATAGTGTGATAGTATTAGAGGTGTAAATGGTAATTAATATTTTCTACCTAAATACATCTCCTTCCTCCTAAAATTGTAGTTCTCTGTGTCATCTATTCCATACTAACACGTTCATGCACCTTATTGAATATCAAGAGTGCTTCTCGATTTGGCCTACCAAAAAACTGAACAATTTCTTCCCCTAATAATTTAAGGGTTTTTTCAAACCATCATCTATATATTAATTGAAGAAGTCTCTTCTTGCATATTGTTCATTCTCAAGGTTTTACATGTCCGTCGTTGTTGGAAGATCTACAATCAATTAAGGTTACGATGTTTCTATTTTATTGTTATGCTCTTAAATAAATCACACTGATGTAGTTTTGTTATTTTTTGGAGTGTTGGATGCTAACTTTATATTTGGTAATTTATTTGAATTTTTTAAGAAAAACAAGTTGGTGTTTTGTTTCTGCAAATTATTGGGGCTCACTTAAATATAATACAATAGAAACAAAGCTTTAATTTTGTAACCTTACATGGTACTTTTCAATTCATTGCTTTAAACAGTGATACGATTTTGTAATTTTTTTTGATGTTGGATGCTACCTTTCTTTTCTGGAAATTATTTGAACCTTTAAATTGGATTTATGTTAGTGGCCTTACATGGTACTTTTCAATCCATTGGTTTAAACACAATGATACGGTTTTGTAATTTTTTTGGGTGTTGGATGCTATCTTTCTTCTTAAAGTAAACTATTTGAACTTTATTAGAAAAACAAGTCGGGGTTATGCTTGGTATCCTTATATGATATTTTTCAATGCATTGGTTTAAGCACACTGATACTATTTTTTAATTTTTTTTTGGGGAGGGGGGGAGGAGGGGGGGGGGGGGGGGGGGGGGGGGGTTGGGTACTACCTTTTAAAAAAAAAAATTATTTTAACCCAGGGTTTTAAAAAACGCGGGCCGTGATCGAGGCGCGGTGATCAAACCTTAAGCCTTAGAAGCCTATGCGAGCCTTAGGAGTTAAAAATGAGAAAAGACGTTTAGGCATTTTTTAATATATTTTAACACAGTTAACTATAACAACGCTATTAAAAATAGTAAAATCGTACATTAAAAATTGTCTGAATATATGCAAACTAAAATACTATTTTTTAAATACTAAGAAAACAAAAGGAAAGAAAAAATACACGTTATTTTGGACTAGAGGCAGAGAGGTTTGAGACACCATTTGTCTTTTGATTGTTTTGAATGAGATATTGGTCTGATTTTTTTAAAAAACTCTTTAAAAGAGGATATCGTTTCACTAAAGCGTTTTTCTATTAAAAAAAAAGTGCGCCTTAAGTGTGAAAGGCTTAACACGAGGTATTTCTCTCAAGCCTCAAGTCTAGGAGAGCGTTTTAGAACACTGTTTCAACCTTTTTAGAAAAAAAAATTGGTGTTAAGTTTCTGTAAATTATTTCCGCTTGCATAAATATAATACAATTATTAAGGTGGTTGTCTACATGCCATGATGTTTTTCAGTATAATTTTAAAAGGGTGTGGCTATCCCCACACCCTCCTCCACACCCTCAGACCAAAATACCCTCCTCACCTTTAAAATATAATATAATTTTAAAACATAAGATATTTTAAGATAAAATTTATACTTTAAGATAAAATATAATTTATTATTATTATTATTATTAGTTCAATTTTTTACTTTAACATATTACTAATTATTTTAATTAGACTACTTCTAACAAAATTAAAACTTTTTATAACAAAAAACAGTTTAAAAAAAATAATTTATGTCTTAAAAAAAAACAGTTTTTCCGAGTTAAAAAAAAGCTTATAATGAAAAAAACAGTTTTTGAAAATAAAACAGCTTTTAACAAAATAAAAATAGTTTTAATGAATTTTTTTTAACAAAATAAAAACTGTTTATAATAAAAAAATGGGAGCTTGACAAATAAGTCCCATTTACATGAAATATTTTCTAAGGTCATTTACTATCTGGGGTACATTTGTTATCAGTATTTTGTTCCTAGGATACGCTAGTTTGAGTTATTGTTGAATGGGTGTTAAAGTAACGGGTGGCCTCAACATATGTCAGACAGCTGTACCTACCAGACCAAAATACCAACATTACCCTTGGTCAAAATGACGCATGTACCCTTCGTACAAATCGAAACATTAATTTGCCTTTGGGGGTTTATGTCTCTAACGATCAAAGCAAAAACAACAGCAACGATTTGCAACCAGTTCAAGCATCATTTTCGGGTAATGCCTCTGTATTCTGATTTAGTTTTTTTTTTTTTTTTTTTTAGTTTGAAGATCGTTTGTTATATTATTCGTTTATAAAGGTTTTTTTGATCAATTTTTCTAGGTTTTTGTAGTTTATAATTTGCTTTTGCCTCTGTCATGAGTAAAGAAAAATTTGTTTGTTTAGGGTTTCGTTTTTGAACAATAATTTTACTGCATGCCTTGTCTTTTTTAGGTTTTGGTAAATGGCTTTGCGTGGGAATAGAAATTTGGTAATACACTTTAATGGAAATTGGAGTAAATATAGTAGAAAATACAGTGGTGGGAGGAGAGTAGTATTGAAAGACATTGATAGAGATGAATTATGTTATATGGACTTGGCAAATGATATTGAAAAGTACACTGGTCTTAAGGGTATGAATATTAAATGGGTTAAAGATGGAATCTTGTGGACCATTGAAAATGATGCTCAGGTAATAGTCATGTGGGACAACTTGGTAGAAGACTTTGGAGAGTACCATCTCTATTTAGAAGACCCAAATTTTCCATCTACATTCATCCCTACCAATAAAGCACCAAAAACTTTCCAAAAAAAGTTTAAATCACCTGTACATGTAAGAAAATCCCCGAGACTCAATGCTAAAGCCACCTCAAAAGTGTTCAAACAATCAAATCCTACTTCTTTGGGCTTGAGAAGATCATATAGGATTAGAAACTTGTTCTCCAACACCTTTGCAAACACTCCTAATGACCCATTAACACTTAGTGAGGAGGAGGCAAAGTTTGAGTATGCAGAAGGTGCTGGCGGTGACTGGTCATTCACCAACTTACTTCAGAGTACATTGCATATTGGTGAAGAGCCTATTGAGCAGCCTACCAACCAGTTCAATGTCCCTATTGAGCAACCTACCAATCAGTTGAACGAGTGGTCTTTAATAACTTCACACACTCTCAATGCTGAAGAATCTTATTACTCACACAGTGAGGGTGATGAAAATTAGGGTGGGTATTTTGACTCTGAAGGGGTAAGGCATGATCATACAGAGGATGCAAAAGTCACAAAGGATGCAGAAGGCACAAAGGATGCTAGGAAAGAGTTTAAAGACTTTGTAGCTGACACAGAAAATTTGTACAAAGATGAAACAGTGTATAGAAGCCAATATATGTGTGGGGATGGAGTTTTACAAGAGTTGTCACCAGGAATGGAGTGGCCTACAATGTTAGATTGTAGGAAATACATGAGAAAATTTGCAATATTTAAGAAGTTTGAGTATAAGCAAAAGCAGAACAACAACTCAAAGATTGATCTGATTTGTAGGGATCCTTAATGCAAGTGGAGGGTGTATGTAAGGAAGTTACCATATGAACCAACTGCCAAGGTCAGAATATTGATGGGAGAACATACTTGCAAATCCAACCCCAAAGGTAGTAATGCAATGGCAAAGGCAACTTGGGTTGCTAATGAGGTTGAAGAGATAATGAGGAATCACAAAGAGATGAAACCAAGATAGATTCAAGCTGCAATCTGGAAAAAACATACAGTCAAGATATCATACCAAACTGAATACCATAATAAAATAATTGTCAATGAGAGGATACATGGTAGTTATAGTGATGCATTTAGGTTTGTACCTAAAATTGCTAGGCAGGTTTATGTTTCAAATCCAGGTAGTATTGTTGAATGGACAACAGTTTGTTTTATTTTGTCTTGCATTCATTGCCTCTATAGATGGTTTTCTTAATGGTTGTAGGCCAGTTCTTGCTTTAGATGGATCATTTGTGAAAGGAAAGTATGGTGGGGCAATTTTATTTATTGTTTCATTGGATGGGAACAATGGTTTGTTTCCAATTTCCATATATATATTTGTAGAAATGAAAGTTATGACACATGGAGTAGATTCTTGAGAATTTTGCAACCTCATCTAATGAAGCATAAATTGCCATTGACTATAATGTCTGACAAACAGAAAGGGCTTATTAAGGCAGTTGCAGATTTGTTCACTCATTGTAATCACAGATATTGTTTTAGGCACATGTATAAAAACTTCAAAATGTAGGATACAAGGGTCCATAGCTAGAGGCTTTATGTTGGGGGGGCAACAAGGGCATATAAGAGGGAAGATCATGAAAATTATATGGCTCAAATGTTTAAAGATTGAAAGGGAGCAAAACTATGGCTGACAATGAGGAGAAGGCTACTTGGACAAGAGCATACTTTGATACAACAACTAAATGTGAACATATCACCAACAATTTCTCACAGTCTTTCAATAAATTAATTTTGAGTTTAAGGGAGGTACCAATTCTAAAGATTGTTCAAAAGTATCAAATGCTTGTTATGTCATTATTGTACACAAGAAGAACCAAGGCAGAGGAGATGGATCCCAGTGGGATTGTACCAAGAGTAGAGAAGCATTTGAATGTCTTGAAGAAGAAATAAAATTAGTATATTATAACTGGTTCAACATAGTTCTTGCATATGGCAACAAATAATCACAATCAAAGCTGGACACTTAATATTGAAACACAAGAATGCAGTTGTTTTGAGTGGCAGATAAGTGGCATCCCTTGTGTACGTGCTATTGGGGTTATAGTGCCAAGAAGAGAGCTATGGAACAAGTAAGTAGCACTTATCTTAACATGTTTTATGTAGTTGGTAATACTTTTCTTATGTTCATATTTTTTATGCACAGGTATTGCAGTCCTATGTTTGATGTAGCTGCATACAGAGCAACATATTCCGCTTATGTTCATCCTATGGAAGACCATAAATGGTGGTCCAAGGCAAGTGTATGTAATTCACCTCAAGTGTATATAATGCACCTCAATTTGAGTCATATTAATATTTTTTGTTCATGTCCTTTTAGCCACAACATGTAGTCAATCCTCCAGAATTAACTAGAGGACCTAGAAGGCCAAGGGTTAAGAGGAGAAGAGATCCTGATGAACTAATTGCACCAAAGAACAAGAAAAAAAAATGCAGCAGATGTGGGGAGTTATGCCATAACAAAGCTGGTTGCCAGGGAAAATCAACCAAATCTGGTAATAAAACACAAGTTGTTGAGGGACCAAGCACTATGGAGGGATCAAACAACCCATAAATTGTTACATCAATGCCAGTTCCAAGAATAAGAGAAGGTGGAAAGAAGGGAAAAGTGAAGAATGTGGATACAACAGCAAATGTTAGTCAAGGTTGCACTCAATAGGTTCATTACTTTGGGTTTAACTCTATTTTGGGGCAAAGTACTAATCTTTTTTATGTAGTTTTGTGTTTTTGGAAAAGGTACTTACCTTTTTGTTTTGGGAACTTTGTGTTTTGGGACAAAGTAAGTTATGAATGTAGGTAAGTTTGAATGAAGTTAAGTATGAATGTGTTTTTGGAACTTTGTGTTTCATTGAACATTTTGAAAATTTCATTGCACAACACTGATTACAAAGACATTTCATTGCAAAATACACATTTCATTCATTGCAAAATACACATTCCATATATTGCATACACTGATTACAAAGACATTTCATACATTGAATTTCTTTTTAAAGCCATCACAAAGATCATCCAAACTAACTTCTACTTGAACCCTGACATTCACTTTCCTACCTTCATCAGACTTTCTAACTGCCAATGTTAACCACTCAAAATCCCCACATGTCAAACACTTAAGAATTTTTTTTCCATAACTTCTTTCTTTCTTTGAAGTTTAGAGTTTCCTTGTCCCCTGGCATTTATTTGGGCATGGTGACTCTTTTCATGGACAATTTCTAAACCAGTGATCTTCACTGCCACATTGAAAACATCCATTACTTGATGATGATCCTCCAATGCTTTTAACTGCATCTTCAAAGACTTTAAATCCATTACATGATGCATGTTGGAACTTTAAATTTTTTTGGCCATTTGATGACTTCAACAACAACATGAGACCATTACATTGATCAGAAGTACATTTGCTGTAAATCCATGGACAATCAATTGCAGTGTGATAATTTTGATCACACATTTGACATACATCCTCTTCAGTTCCTTCACCATCTAAGCTGCCACCCATTTTAATTTCGTAAGATGTTAACTGCTACTAGTGTTGCTTGGTGAAATGATGGAAATGCTGTAATAATATATAAAGAAGAAGTTAGCCGTTATAAAGCACATGTAATAAATGTAGGTTTTGATTTTTTTTTGGACATAGCCGTTGTAAAGAGTGGAGGATTGGAAAGAATGGGTAATGTTGGTGATTGGGTCTGGTAGGTACATCTGACTAACAACAATTAAGGCCAGTCGTTACTTTAACACCCATCCAACAATAACTCAAACTAGCGTATCACAAGAACAAAATAATGATAACAAATGTACCCCAGACAGTAAATGGTCTTATTTTCTAATATGTTGAATCACAACATTTTTTCTTCAATAGGTCATATTTGTACATATAGTGAATATTTACTATATGTTTACAAATAGGACCTGTTGGAACAAAAATATTTTTTCATGGGACCTGATGGAACAAAAAAAATATTAGGACCTATTGAACTACAAACTTAGTAAACGGAACTAATTGGTAAAAAAAACTCAAAAAAATCGTTAAAAAAATAATTTCTAACAAAACAAAACAGTTTTTAACAAAATAAAAAACAGTTTATAACAAAGAAATATTAAAAAACAGTTTTTTAGAAAAATAAAAACACTTTAGTGAAGAAAAAAAAATAGTTTTTAAAAACATTGTGTGTAATATTTATGGTTATTACTAAAATTATTATAATTATTGTTGTTATTAATATTATTATTTGGATTTTTTATTTTAACCCTTGATATATTTTTATTTATTTTAGACTTTACTATAAATTAATACTATTTTTTATTTTGTTAAAAACACATTTTTGAAAAATTATTTTTATTCTTTCAAAACTGATTTTTTGTTAAAAACAGTTTTTTTCACTAAAGTGATTTATATTTCTAAAAATTGTTTTTTTAAATATTTTTATTCTTTAAAAACTATTTTTTTTCAAAGATATTGTTTCTTTGTTATAAACTGTTTTTATTTTGTTAGAAGTTTTTTTTTAAACTCTTTGTTGTTATAAACAGTTTTTATTTTGTTAAATTTTTTTCTTCGTTAAAACTGTTATTATTTTGTTAAAACTGTTTTTTTGTTTGTTAAAAAACTATTTTCTTTTCATTATAATAATAATAATAATAAAATTATGTTTTATCTTAAAGTATAAATTCTATCTTACTTAAAATATTTTATGTTTTAAAATGATATTATACTTTAAAGGTTATGAGGGCATTTTGGTCTTAGCGTGTGGGGGAAGAACATAGGGTGTGGGGATAGCCACACCCTTTTAAAACTGCATATATATATATATATATATATATATATATATATATGGAATGGCTATTCTCACTTCCATGAAGTCTTTTCTCACTTCATTTTAGTGTCGAATGTTAAATATATCCTTAGACTTATCAATTAAAATTTTGCATTTTCAATAAAAGTATTTTCTTATAATAAAAAGCTATTTTTTTATAAGAATTTGGTTTGAAACTATTTTTTTTAACTTTTCATAACTGTTTTAAAAAAACGTTTCAATTGTTAAAAAAATTGTTATCTGTATTTTTTTATCAAAAAATTATTTATAAAACATAAAAAATTATTTTATATAAAATAAAAACCGTTTTTACAAAAAACTATTTTAAATTTAAAAATCGTTTTATAAACAATTTTTTATTTAACTATTAAATATAATTGTTTTATATAAAATAAAAATATTTCACGCCATATGTATATATTTTTAAAATTACTGTTAATATACTCAACTAACTCTCATTAAAATTCATGTTTATTCTTGTACACTAGTTAAAAATTATAATACAAAAATTTCGTTAAATTTTATTTTGACCCCCTTATATCTTGTATTTTTCACGATTAAAATTTTATTTTGACACCCATAAAAATTATATTTTTGCTCACGATTTAAATTCACCATACAAGTATAATTTAATTTTAATAATTAATTTAATTGTTCGGGATAATATTGGCAATTTGTGATGAATTTTCTGAAAAAAAAAAGATTTAAAAAAATTTAATTTAGAGAAAAAAAACTATTTTCCCAAAATAAAATGGGTGAAAAATAATTTTTTTTGCTGAAAATAGTTTTTATTCCTACTAAACATTATTTTTTAAAATATCTAATAGTTTTTTTCAAAGTTTTTTTCTTCATATTTTTCAGCTCTTTAATTTTTGTTTTTATAATTTTTCAATAAAGTTTTACAATTTCCAATTTTTTATTTTACACTTGCATAAAGACACAATTTACTTTCCATATGTACATAAAATGTACTATTCGGCGTGAAATGTTTTTATTTTATAAAAAGTAATTTTATTTAATAGTTAAAACAGTTTATTTTGTAAAAACAACTTTTATTTTATATAAAATAATTTTTTATTGAAGAATTAAATAATAAATTTTATTAAACAATTGAAATATTTTTTTAAAACAGTTATGAAAAGTTTTAATAAAATATTTTCAAAACAATTTCTTATTAAAACCATTTTTTTTATAAAAAAAACATTTTTAATTGAAAATATAAATTTTTAGTTGTTTTTCAAATACGTTTGATTAATTGGAGTAAAAAAGTGAACATTATGGATGATATGCCTTTGGTAGAAGATATCAGCATATAGCGTTTTCAGAGAGAGGGGGAATTACAAATATGACTTTGCCTTGGGGTTGACAAAACGTTGAACCTGTCTAAAATAAAGAAAATGACAAAATTTGAAATGTTACCAAACATTAGAAAATCCCAAATAACACAAGAACTCTGAATTTTATTTTTTATTTTAAGAACACATCAAGTTTTAGAAAAGTCAATACAGTAATTCTGCACAGTTCTGTTTTCAATCACAAGCCAACTTATCGATTTGTGAATCTTGCCACGGTGCGTGGTTGTCCCTAACCGTATGCTAACTATTCTTCATCAATCAACCAGTCAATTCTAACTGCTACATCAATCAACCAATCAAGTCTATCCAAGTAAGGAGATAATCCTCCCACGCATCCTCGCTAATTGTATTATACTTCAAACTCGCATGAAAATCACGCGATGAGTGATCGAACATATATATACATATATATATATATATATATATATATATATATATAACTTTGAAAATTGTACAAAATTATTAGCAAATCAATTCAAAATCATCAATCATCAATTGAAGTAACATAACTATTCAGCGCATCTAATTTTATGAAGTTATGCATAACTTCATGGCTATATAACATACAAAAAGTGATATTTTTGAAAAGTAAATTTATATTAGGAAATAATTTTTTTAGGTAAAGACGATAAACTCATTGGGCTTTCTGTTCCGGTTGCTCGGTCTTGGTGGTATTGAATAGACCAGTGGATTTTCTTTAAAAATGAAAAAATAGTTATACAAAATCGTAGGCGACATCATAGTAAATTTTCTTGAGCTCCCTACTAATATAGTTTTCTTCCCTGTACCTTCACCTCCAAAGTAACAGGTGCCTAAGTTTTCACTCTACATGGGCAATCTAAACACCCATCCTCAAACTTTGAAAGTCATTGCCTTCGGGAGCTGTAAATGACTTTTGATCAAAATCCTAGCCCACCTGACTTCTTCCCCCCGCCTTCCTATCTGTATCAACATCAATGAAACCACCGCATCTATTACCATTGGCTGGGAAAACTTCCTCTCCACAAAGATGAAGAGGGAGACCCACCCATCATAGGTATCCAATGACTGCCCAGTTTTTGGTGATTTATATAGCCTTAAGGGCGCTTCTATTATGATCAAAACGTTTGGTATTTCTAGGTTCATATTGAGAAAATATAAGTTTTTCTTAATTAGAACTATATTCGGTGAATTGCATTTGGGATTTAAGGATATTTATTATACATGCCACGTGTTATCCTCAGAAAGTTTTGGTCTACAATTTTTATATAGTTATATTGATTCGGAGGCGCTATCCTCCCCCCTCCCCCCCTCCCATCTTTCTCATTCTTTTTTTTTTGTGATAAATGATATTTTTATCCTTATATTTATATAATTTAAATATTATATTTTTTATTTTTAATTAAAACAAATATATTTAATAAAAATAAATAATTAAATTTTCAATAATATTTTTTTTATAAAAAGAAAAATTGTTAAGTGTAAAATCTTATCTATTTTTTTATGAAAAAACTATTTATAAAACGTAAAATTTGTTTTCTTAAAAAAACATTTTTTTTTACAAATTTTATTTTTGATTAAAAATTGTTTTTGTTACTTTTTTAAAAATGATCTTTAACATAGACAGTTTAAAAACTGTTTTGATTAAAAAAACAGTTTTTTTTTTTATTAAAAACTGTTTTTTATTAAAAAATCTTTTAATTATAATAAAAAATATTTTAATAAACAGTTAATTTATACAATTTAAAAAAAACAATTTTCTTTAATAAACAGTTACAAAAAAACTGTTTACTAAAGAAAACTGTTTTTTTTTTCAATTGTATAAATCAATTGTTTATTAAAAGAAACTCTTTTTTATAACTGTTTTAAAAAATAAAAAAATAATTTCCGCTGTCTTAAAAAATTCAACTATTTTTAAAAATTGTTTATACAAGGTAAAACAATGTTTAAATAGAAAAAAAATACTACGAAATACTAAATCAATTAAATCCTAAAAATAACAATTCCCCGACAACGGCGCCAACGCAAGTGTATAAAGATATACGTCAGTCGTTATGCTCAGCTCCCACTACTATGAAAAAACCCATACTATTGACTACACTCTTTTAAGGGAGTACAACGTCCAGTCCGAGTATCGAATTCAAAGAGACTAGTTGTTAGAATTATATTGATTTTATACTTCAGGAATAAAAGTGTAACAGATAACTCATAAAAAAATGAAAAGATAATCTACGCATGTGTATTTAAACTACGATCAACAAAAGGAATAAAAACTATAGATTGTGACTAATATCCCTCACCCCAGTTTAATACGTATAAATGGTTACATGGGAAGACGAATTTAGCAAGATTGAATCTCATTTCAACAATAAATTAAATCTAGAGTTGTCACCCCCTAAATTCGCATAAAAGCCTAATATGATTTTGGCGTCAACATACGCAAGGTCATAAATACGGAGCATACATGATATACCCTGTTAAATCTCCTAAGCATAATAACAAGAACAACCGAATCGAATTAAATGCATAAAACCCATCACCATAGCAAAGCAACCCGTTGAAACCAAGGTGAGTTCAATCAATCTCAACTTAGATTAAATTAGCTAGAAAGCATATTAAATGACATGTATTTAAATGCAAGAATGTAAACGGAAGCAATAAAATAAATGAAAGCAATAAGCCTAAGTTACAAAGAAAGAAAATAATAAATACAACTATGGAAGCTTGGATAATTAGAGAAGATAATGAATAGTGTTCTTACACAACCTATATGGGTAAACCCTATGAGGGAGAAATGGCACACCTAAAATCCACCTCCAAACCCTAGCTCCCCTAAACTAAAAACTAAGAAATGAATTATCTCTCTATAAATAAACAAATGGTTTTTATTTATAGGAAATGAGAAAAGAAGAAAAGAAAAAATAGAAAAAGAAATAAAAAAAGGGGTTGGCGCTGAAAATACTGAAGGGTCGATCGATCGACAAAGCATGTCTGAGCCGCTGTCTTGCGCATATGCAAGTTTCTGAATGACCGGCCGATTGAAGTTCCAAGGCCGGTCAACCCATGCTCTGTTTTGAGCAGCATTTGGTTCATAAAAAGGGAGAAAAGTCTATAAACAAAAATGACCATAACTTCTTCATCCGAACTCAAAACGACGTGCCGTTTGTGGCCACTCGAAGCTAACTCAACAAACTACACTTTCATGGAATTCCATTGAGCCGATAACGAAGTGTGAAATGTCTAAAATTTCCTTGAAGTTGAGTCCGACGATGAAATTTCTCTTAAATGCAACCAATCCTCATTTTAAGTGTTCCAATACCTACAAAATCTCAATTAAACCCTGTAAAGCATATATATATATATATGGTTAATGAGTGCCGATATAGGTTGGGACACAAAACAGAGGTTGTCTGGTTAACGAGCATAAATATTGGCATAAGGAACACAAAAAGTGCTAGAATGCATAAAGATAACGAGCGCCAATATGCAATATTCGTGACTAATCATCGAATATTTTTTGGGACGCTTCTATTAGCCTTGGGGGCTCATAATACCCCCTCTCAGATTTCGGGGTGCTTTTATTAGACTTGAGGGATCTTAATACTCATTATTAGCCATGAGTGGCTTATTAACAACCCAGTCTGGGGAGGCTTGAAAATACCTAGCTTGAGGAGGTTTGATAACACCTAACCTAGGGAGGCCTAAAAATACCCATGTAGCTGTGGGTAGCTTATTGATAGCCTAGTCTAGGGAGGATTGAAAATAATTAGATTGGGGAGGCTTGATGACACCTAGCCAAGGGAGGCCTAAAATACCAGTATAACTATGGGTGGCTTATTAACAACCCAGCCAGGGGAGGCTTAAAAATACCCTAAAATAAGGGAAGGGTCCAACTCAATGAAAGTGACCGCAGTCAAATGAGGGAAAGTAGGCCAAGGACATTTTTTTCCATAGCAAGGGAAACCGTTTCCAATAATCCATGGCAGTCTAACATTATTACAACAAAATTTCTAGAAATATTCTACTCCTAAAGATCGAGGAAGAATCGACTGAAGTTTTTGGTGGCAACATTTTTTGGCCACACCCAATCTTTTAACGAAATCTACATAGTCGTAGCTTATTCCTAAAAGATGGAATTCCTATGAGAAGATTGAGACATGCATATAAAATTACTGTGCAAGAATCCATGATTAAACAATATAAACCCGTAGCATGTTCAAGATAACAAATATTCAGAGAAGACATATAAGAGCATACAACTTAATAAAGTGTGGCCGCATCCTTGTATAAATTATATGCATAAGTTAATTAAAGTTTAATGACACGGAGGGCCCCATGAAGATTACAAAAAAATATGTAAAGAAGATCAAATGTTCAAGGTTACTGTGACACCCCGACTAATTAAATACCGGGTAGCTACTCCTTTATTAAATTAATTCAAAATGCCAAGTTGGCCCAGTTAATAACATCACTGTCGAAAACATTTTAATGATTACTAACCACCTAGTATTTAAAAAGTAAGTGCCAAATTTTATTTAAAGTCTGATTAACATGCAACAAGTGTAATAAAGAATAATAACACCATTCACCATAATGAAGTAAATAGAATAACCATCACATAACGTAAATAAAGTCTGGAGGAAACTCCTCACTACAAATCCCACAACTGATAAGTAAACTGAATACTAAATCAATACATGCCAAAGTCTGAAAACTGTAAATGGAAAGATGTCTAATAGAAATGGGTAACATGCCCTACAACTGATAGATAATGACTCTGGAATCCAAATGATAGAAGCGTCTACAAGCAAAATCCCTGTAGCTTTTACAAACAGCTACAGCTCATCACCTGAATGAGTATCCTATGCTTGGTGTCCTTGTGGCTGGGCACCTAAAATGGTTTTACAAAGAAAAATAGATTTGAAAAGCAAACGGGTCAGAGCCCGAATGTGGAGTTATATTTTAAAAACCTGCAAGTGCTTTAAAAACATTTAAAACATTAAATGCAAAGTACATGTTAGGACGTGCACTCACATGATATTCTCACCTCTCGTCTAACTGTGCACTCCTAACGTAAGTACCCATCTACAACGACACAAACCACTAGCTAAGTGCCATCATAACTAGCTAGACTGTTATAGGTCCTACCCTTATTACTCGGTTCTATTAACATTATAGCGCTCGTAATTAAGTAGGGGTTTAACGTAAACTCAGATGCTCAATATGCAATATTTTCACTATCAGCTAACTCGTTATATTTCTCGAAACAATACCGTAATTATATTCAAAACATTAACATGAAGGTTCCCATTAATTAAGTGTATATTATTCACATCATAAATATACAATATAAGCACCCCGAGAACTAAGCTGCGGTGCACACATACTCTGCTATCCATCCCGGTACATCACGTACATAAGGATTACATATTCCGAATCTCTCAGGAATAGTTCACAGATAACAACATCACAAATAATGGAGGCGAACACAGTCACATCACATGGGTCACGCACATACCTACGCTCCCACGATCAGCGGACTTATTAATATCCCAATAAGTCTTTCTATGACCTATGTTCATCAAGGTAACCAGTCTAAATCCGAGCAACACAAGGATTAGAGGGCCCTAAGAGAACGTAAACCTCCCGTGATAGCAAGTATGGTAGGTATGTCATACACACAATTCATATACCAATACTAAGTAAACACACATCTTAGTAATCCCGTAGTTTAATCGTAGTACATATCGCATTCTCGTACCAACTTATAATTTATCACAATTTATACTATTCCGGTTTGTAAGCATACGCGCCATAATTTACTCTCGTAGTAGTAGACACTCACGTCTCACCCCAAACCGTCCATTTAATTTAACTCTCGTATATAATTTCCTTCTCATAAATACCCAAAAGTCCCAATTCTATCATTACGTCATCATCGGAATGTTATCTATATCCTCGAAAAAGTTTACGGGACTCCAAAAATCAAAACAGTCCAAAAAGGGCCAGACTGCCAGCTCGTTAGAAGTCTCATTCGAACGAGACTGTTCGAACGAGATTCCACTGTCAACTCGTTAGAAGTCTCGTTCGAACGAGACTGTTCGAACGAGATTCCAGTTCGTTCGAACGAACTGTACCTTCTAACGATATCTCGTTCGAACGAGATTATCGAATGAAGTTCCCTTTCGTTAGAAGCGACTGGTCAATTCGTTAGAATCTCGTTCGAACAAGTTCGTTCGAACGACCTGGGGAGGGGGCTTCTAACGACCTGCCAGTTTCGTCCCAGATTTTTCTAAATCTCGTTTTTCACCATTTTTACTCCTCAAATCTCTTCTAAAATTTGTCCCAACAATACTTTAAGGTCTCTAATCAATACTAATCATATCAAGGTTATAAACTAATGTAATTTACGGAGTTAATTCTTCCCAATCATCATTAAACCATCAAATCTCATCACTTTCCCCCAATATTTCAAGAACACAAACCCTAAAATTTTAAATCATGAATTTACCCAATTTAAATCCGTTTTAAATTTCATCCAATCATAAATATCATCAGTATGAACATCTACCTATCATTCTACATGCAATTCCTCCTCAAAATTTCAAGTTCTAAGTTTCAAAATACATGGGTTTTCATTATCTTTCAAGAACAATTGATACTCTTCAATTTTCTAACATGGAAGGAACATTCTACGAATTTAAATATAATTAAAACACTTGCCTTGATTGTCTCTGAATTTGGTGTTGATTTCTGTAAAGGTTTCTGCAGAATTCCTTCTCTTTCTTTCCCTCTCTAAGCTTCCTTCTCCAAAGGTGGCTATGGTGGCTAGGGTTTTCTTTGGGAAAGTTGGAAACCTAAATGATAACCTCCGTAGCTTAATGGGTTAATATGGGTTGGTTAGTGGCTTAGTGGGTCAATTCCCAATCAGATTAAAACTCCCAATTTTCGTCACTTTTAATTCCTCAAAATATAAAATTACCAAAATACCCTTTATGATGCCGGTATGGCCTAAAAATACCCCGGAATCCAAACTACACCCCCGGCTAGTGTTTTCTGACTATCTCGACCCTTCCAGATGCGTTGGCGCACTCAAAACGACCATACAGATAATAGAAATAAAAATCACTTTTATAATTAAAATAATATACCATGACGCGGCGGTCACACGCGTCTCAACAAAATTCCCAAATTGCCGTATATTAATCTCACGACAAATTTCATAATTCCAAATTCATATATAATCATATATGCACATAATCAAATACCAACTCGCATCTCGTTAGTATTTTTAACCCGGATTAATTTCCAATTAATACTCATTTAATTAATTAATCCAAAAAATAAATATAGCCAAAAGTACGGGGTATTACATACTTCCCCCCTAATAACTGAATTTCGTCCCGAAATTCGAAACTAGAAAGTACCTGCTAAAAACAACTCTGGATAACGTTCGCACATCTCATCCTCGGGCTCCCATGTGGACTCCTCGACATTGTGATGTCGCCACTGAACACGCACTAACGAGACTATTTTTTATCGCAGTTTCCTCTCGCTTCGGTCCAAAATAGCAATCGGCCCCTCCTCGTAGGAGCTATCCGGCTGGAGATCGATGTCCTCCACAGCAATGTGAGAATGGGCCAAATTATCTCTAAGGTATTTCCTCAGCGAGGAAATATGGAACACATCGTGAATTCGATGCAAATGCTCCGGTAACCCAAGTCTATATGCAACCGGTCTGATCCGCTCAATAATAGGAAACGACCCCACATACCTTGGTGCCAACTTCCCCTTCTTCCCGAAACGCATAGTCCCCTTCATAGGAGATACCCTGAGCAAAACCTGGTCCCCTACTTGGAACTCCCTGAAAAATCTCTTCGCATCAGCATAACTCTTCTGCCTGTCTTGAGCTACCCGAATGCGACTCCGAATCAACTCAATCCTTGCCGAAGTATCCTGAATCACTTCCGGCCCAAGCAGTTTGTTGTCCCCCACCTCTAACCAACATGCTGGGGAACGACAAGGCCTACCGTACAATGCCTCGAACGGAGCCATGCCAATAGTGAACTGATAGGAGTTGTTGTAAGCAAACTCCACCAGTGGAGGGTACTGCTCCCATCCACCCCCAAAGTCAATAATGCACATGCGTAGCATGTCCTCCAACATCTGGTTTGTGCGCTCGGTCTGCCCATCGGTCTGCGGATGATAAGCCGTACTCAACCGCAATTCTGTGCCCATGGCCTCCTGGAAACTCTCCCAAAACCTCGAAACAAATATCTTGTCTCTGTCAGACACGATATTTAGGGGTACACCGTGAAGTCTCACAATCTCTGAAATGAAGAGCTGGGCATACTGTCCCGTAGTGTAGTCAGTCCTTACGGGTAAAAAGTGAGCGACCTTGGACAACCTGTCCATAATTACCCAAACGGAGTCGTGACCCCTCTGCGACGTAGGCAACCCCGTGATAAAGTCCATGGATATGCTCTCCCACATCCACACCGGGACCTCCAATGGCTGTAGCAATCCTGCCGGTCTCTGATGATCCACTTTTACAAGCTGACAAGTGGCACATTTCGAAACAAACTCCGCGGTATCTCTCTTCATACCGCTCCACCAATACTGGCGTCTCATGTCTTGGTACATTTTGTCCCCTCCGGGATGTACCGCGAACCGTGATCCGTGCGACTCTGCCATCACATCGTGTCGCAATTCATCCCCTTCCGGAACCACCAATCTCCCATTGAAGCGTAATGATTAGGCATAAATTCTTCCCAATTTATCCCCTAATTTCGGTACTTTAATCATCTCGAACAACGTAATCGGATTGACTTTATCTCATAATCTTGCTATTGACTTATCCTAACAAGTACACCGAGTTTCTGGTATTTCGTTATGATTTTACAGGTATCTAACGTCAAGAAATGGAAGAAGGAAACCGGAAGAATAGAAAAAGTCAACAAGAAAAGTCAAAAGGGGCAAAAGAGTTATTTCTACCCAGAATCCGGATGAGGTACCTAAAGAGAAGTTGATGGTATCATCCTCACAAGCACCTAGGAAGAAACGACACCTCAATCGGATACCCGGAGCAAAAGATATGGACAGTCAAAGTTTGGAGGAAAAGTCAAATAGGCAGACCGGTCCGCCCTCAACCCGGACCGATCCGATGTGAAAACTCCAGTGGACTGCGAACCGAAGGAGAACCGAAGAGCCAAAAAAATAAAAGAACCGGTCCGCCTGGAAAATAAAAGAACCGATCCGCTTTAGAAGCGAACCGATCCGCTTTAGAAGCGAACCGATCTGCCTAAGGGCCGGACCGGTCCGCCCATCGAGATTTGTTTTCTGATTCTCCTCTAAAGACTCTGACTTATACTCAACTTCTTGGAATTTCATGTAGGGTATAAAAACCTGAATTATTTTCGTTGTAAGGAAGGCTAGAACGTGGGGAGTTAATTCTAATTTCTCATTTTCTTCCACAAACCCTAGCTGTAGATACAATTTCAAGTTTTATTCAAAGATCGAAGGTTATTCAAAGTTTATGTGATTATCAAGTTTATTCATTGCTGCAATTGTTCTTTGGGTAATTTTAGTAAGTTGTTTCTTCTTTGTGATTCTATTCTATAGTATTCCATCAATTGTCTCTAGATTAATCATGAACACTTGCATGTTAAACATTGTTTTCATCATTCTCGGTATGTCCGGCTAGATTTCCAAGGTCGGGTTACATGAACCCAACCCTGATGTGGTCATTGCACGTATAAAGTTAATCCTCTGAATTTAGTAATTAATTTTGACCGTATTGCGTAGGGACACAACAATTGTAGGTCTAAATATCTCGTTTGCCCCTGGGTAACCGGGATGATTGAGAATACAATTCGAATGTCGTTATCGTGATACTGATTTACTCGTCCTTTGATTAAGTATGACGCGGGCTTGAACCTCGTATACGTAATGCTTGGGAGTACTAAATTCCGGGTCAAGTTAATTAGATAAATTTACGATTAATATTATACTGCAATACACTAGGGTTGGGGGATTGTATTCCCGTCCTATTTTTCCATCATCTCATTTAAAAGTTCAATTCAATCTTTCATTCTTAATTTAGGTGATTTAGTTAGCTGCAATTTTCACCATACTTTCATAATTGCATTTAGCGTAATCGATTCCAAAAACCAAATCAATCATCTTATTTTTCTTTTCTTTTTAGAGTCATCGTTAGGATTCCTCCGTCTTATTCCGTCGTCACAACTCCGTTGTCCTTTTTCCCTGAGGATCGATACCCGACTTGTCGGATTATTACTTGAACGACAGGCTTGCACTTGAGCCTAGAGAGTACACACTTTAGAGACACATTCTGAGTCGTGTCAAGTTTTTGGCGCCGTTGCCGGGGAATTAAGTAGACTTAGGATTAGATCGAGTCAATCCAAAGCTTTGACCAAAAAATCAAAAAAAAAAAAATATAAAAAGCACAAAAAGATTCACAATTTCCCTTTCTCCTAAGCTTTAATGCAAAATTCTGAAACCACTCCCACACCCCAAAATACTCCAACCAGCATTCACGAAAATCCACTCGTTGAGTATAATCCTGATAGTCCCCACACTCCGAATGCCCCACAGTTTTGGATCCCACCGCCCACACCGTCGCAGTCAATCTCTAGTAACACTCCCTTCTCCTTCGTAGGACACACGTCGTGCACACCTAGTGAGAGCGCCGAATCGTCAAGCGAGAGAGAGATGTCGCAACATAGTAATGCACCTACCGGTGAGGACGAACTTCCGTACGCCCGTTGAGAGAGTTCTTATATCCCGAGCGCACTGTCACTCCGGGATGCATTATACTCCCGTATAATGCCGGGCAGTTCCGTTTCAAGAATGGGATGATCCAGACACTACCACATTACCACGGTATGGATTCTGAAAAGCCATACCTCCACATAAGGGAATTTGAGGATGTGTGTGATACTCTCAATGATCAAACCTGCACACAAGAGGTAATCCGCCTTAAACTCTTCCCCTTCTCTCTTAAAGATAAAGCCAAAGCTTGGCTATGGTCTTTACCTCCAAGCTCGATTCCATCCTGGAATGAGCTACAGTCTAAATTTCTCAAGAAATTCTTCCCAACACATCGAACAATCTCTATCAAGGCTCAAATTCAAGCGTTTAGACAACATGAAAATGAGCCATTCCATTGATGTTATGAACGTTTCAACGAGTTAGTGGCTTCATGCCCCCATCATGGATTTGACCCGTCGCAAATCATCTCCTTTATCTATAATGGGTTAAATCTTAACTCCAAACAACTTGTTGAAACTATGGGAAGCGGTCCGTTTGTCGATCTAGATGCCCATGATGCTGATCTTCACATGAGGTATGTCGCCGAGACTACCCAATCTTGGGATACCTCTGACCCGAACGCTCAAAATCGAAATCGACAACCCACCACTCCTCCATCGGCGTCCGGCCTATACCATGTAGATAAGACCTCTATGTCGGACAGTCGGTTGGACACCCTTGAGAAAGGATTTCGAGATTTATGTGAGGTAGTTGGATCTATCAAAAATCCCGTCGAAAAAGTATGTGCGATTTGTGAGGCGGGACATTCAACTGAGGAATGCCCGACGATACCCGCCTACAAAGGAATGCTTCAAGAGCAAGTTAGTAGTATAGGAGGTTTCAAGGAAAATTTCGCTGCCCCTCACGGGAATTCATACAATCCTTCATGGAAAAATCATCCCGGGTTTAGCTACGGGCAACAACATGCCGCAATGAACCCTCTTTCGCATGTTGCCCCTCCTCCTCCACAACAATTTCAACAAGCTCCACACATGCAAGTACATGTGCAAGCACCACCACCTCACGGAAATTATATCCCGCCACAGCGGAGAACTCTCGAGGATACTGTGAATCAATTCATCGCAAGCCAGACCGCAAACAATGCCAAATATGATTGTCTAATTGGCGACATAAATGCGACTCTGTCACAAATACAATCCTCATTGAGTGTTCAAGAGAAGGGAAAGTTTCCTGCCCAGGGCCAAAGACCTCTCCAAGGTCAAACTAGTGTTAGCTCGACACCCCACGACCATCCTGAGCAATGTAGCGCAATCACCACTCTACGTAGTGGGAGGGTAGTTGACTTGTCACCTCCCCCACGAGACATACTTAAAGACAAGGAGATTTCGCCCGGCACGAAAGAGGCCGAAGATGTTCCCTTGAATGAAGGTGATAAAGAACACACTAGTGAGCCCGAGGTAGTAGCGAAACCGCCCACCGCGGCACCATCTCCTCAAAGGCTAATTCCCGCTCAAAAGGGGACCCCACGTGATGAAGTGCTAGACGTGCTTAAGCAAGTAAAGCTAAACTTGCCCTTCCTTGATGCCATAAAGCAAATTTCAGCTTATGCAAAAGTCATCAAAGATCTGTTGACGGTAAAAAGGAAGATGAAAGTAAAGAAGAATGTCTTCCTAGCACAGAACGTGAGCTCCATCCTACTCAATGAGCTCCCTCCTAAATTCAAAGATCCCGGTGCACCCACCATTTCCTTCATCATTGGAGAGAACAAAATTGAAAAAGCCTTACTTGACTTGGGAGCAAGTGTAAACATACTCCCTTACTCCATTTATAGGCAACTTGACTTGGGCGACCTCAAGCCCACAAAGGTCACTCTCCAACTAGCGGATCGAACCGTGAAGATTCCACGAGGCATAATTGAGGACGTGATCGTCCAAGTTGACACCTTCTACTTTCCGGTAGATTTTGTCATTTGGGACACGGAGCCCTCCTTTACCTCAAGCAACCATGTTCCTATCATCCTTGGGCGCCCATTTTTAGCTACGGCTAACGCAATCATCAATACTCGGAATGGGCGAATGCAACTCACTTTTGGGAACATGACTTTAGAGACCAACATCTTCCATATCACCCAACAGAAAGGGGAAGAAGATGATCTTCACGCGGTGAGTTCTATAAATGAGATCATAGAGGAATACAATGAGGAGAATTATTGTGGAGACACCTTAGGATCATCTTTAATGTCAAATTACAAGAATAAAGGGTCCCACAAGAGCGAGACGTTAGGAGTGTGCCCTATTTCATCAGGTAATAGTGGTAGTTGTGACGAGGAGAGAAAAGTGGAGGAGACGTATGTTGTGACCGCAATTGAAAGAGAGAGAGAGGGTTTAGAAGAGAGAAAACTGATGGAGTTGGAGTTCGAGCAAGTAAGAGAGGACGTAGACACTACTCGAGAGAGAGATCTAGGGGACATGAGCATGGAAGAATTTGAAAGAGAATTCGGGAAGGTGGATGAAAGTATTACTATTGAAGGTCAATCCCTATTGGATTCATGTAGTCACTTAGACGAAAGTGAACTAAAAGCAAAAATCGATGAATTTCTTCTTTGTGACCATCCACCCATACCACTAGAGGTCCCGAAGGCGAGTGAGGAGAAAAGTTATGGTTCATCCGACTTAGAGCCCGACCCATGCATCTTAAAAATTGAAAGAAACCTAGGTGTCCCCTCCGAGTCAGTTCACGTAGACCACGCTTTGAGTCAGCATCACGAGGATCCCTTTCCAATTAGTCACGACGAGTCTCCCGGTCTATCCTTTATCTATGGGCGAGGTCCCAACTTGTTTCGATTGCTGGAATATAATCCTAGGACAGGAGTTACAAGGAGAGCATCGACCCCCGTAAGTGGAGTCGGGTGAGTTTGTGGAGAGATGCGAGGTCGTCGCACCCCCGACGCGTATGGGGTGATTGTTGTCGTATTTTTGAGTCATGCATGAGTGTCATATAGTGTCTTGTTGCATTTTTCATATTTGTTTGTTTTATTTTTCCGCACTTTTTATTCGCCTTGAGTTAGATTTTCGCCCTTTTTGCTTGAGGACAATGCAAAGTCTAAGTTAGGGGGGGTCACAAGTGCGTATTTCTAAAACTTCACAAATTTTCAAAAATGCCCAAAATTTCCAAAAAAATCATAAAATTTTGAAAAATCCAAAATATTTTTGTTCAAAATAAATAAAAATTGGAATTCAAAATTTTCAAAAATATCATTAAAAGTCGAATTGGAGTCTCAAATTGTAAACATCTAACATACACAAAGCCGAAATTGACCAAAGATGGAAATTGAGCGAAAATTGACGACTTAACGAATAAATGTGGAGATTAACAAACCCGGTGAGATTCGAGCCTATCACTTTTTGCGAGTTTTTAAATCAATCCGAGTTAATTGTTAACTCAAAGCTCTTTTTAGCGCCTAATAAGTTGTCAAGGATCTCAATTCTTTCATTTTGATCGGTTTTGAAAAATGTGTGCAATATTGCCTTGAAAAACGTGCCAAATTAGTCTCTAAACTTAAATTCACCTCGAAACGCATATGGTAACGCAATTGGCATTTTGGGCAATGAAGTAGGCCCTCGTTTGTCACCCAAAATATTGTCCAGAAAAAGTAACGAAAAATTATCCCTTTTGTACCCCAGATTGAGCCAATAAAAATTATCCTTTTCGTTTGACAACCCGAAAAACCCAAATAGCCCGGAATTGCGAAAAATGAAAAAAAAATCAGAATTTAAGTCCGAAAAGTGCAACAAAAAGGGAGAAGAAAAAATAGAAGAATGCTCAACAAAAAAATAGCAAGAAAAGAAAAGAAGTGAAAAAAAAAAGAAAAAAAAATGAGCAATAGCCCGGAAAAAAAGCACAAATGGACATCCTAAATAACTTTTCCAATTCCGAATTTCCCGACCATTTTCATGTTACCCAATATACCTTAAACCCCGAAAAAGTCCTAACCGAGTCCAAATTGCGAAATTGATTACCGCGTGGAGAGCTAAGACACCAAAAGATAATATAAGAGATTAAATGTACGAAAAAGAGGCAATGTTCCCGTTTTTAAAACCGTAATCCATTGATGAGATCCTATCACTATGAAATTTCCGTCTTTCTACTTGTATGCGTGACTTTGCATCCATTACATTTACTCTTTATATCACGCATACCGAGCGAAAAATCCATATTCCGAATAGTTCGTTTGAGAGAGCTTCCTGTGAGAATTTGAAATCAAAACGAATTTTCGGATAAGTAACGTAATGATTAATCAGTCGAAATTGGCGGTTATATTTCTGGCTTCGCACACACGCACTACAGTTTGAGATTTGTAGACATGACTTAATGATGACTATTTTCTGGAAAAGTTTGAATTATACAATTTTTGGTTATTTTGAAGTTCTTTGAGTCGAATTTTTTGGGTATATTCTCTGCAAACCCTCACGAGACACAACTCGTCCCACTAGGGTAACCTAGGGGTTTAAAGGCTTGTTGCATACGCTAAATGCAATCGTGTGCCCGCGAAAGAGGTATGTTATCCCAATAAAATGTTTTCCAATAGTTGAGCCTTGGTAGAATTATTTTACATTTCTCGGGACGCGCACAGTTCTAAGTTAGGGGGGTTTGATTAGGCATAAATTCTTCCCAATTTATCCCCTAATTTCGGTACTTTAATCATCTCGAACAACGTAATCGGATTGACTTTATCTCATAATCTTGCTATTGACTTATCCTAACAAGTACACCGAGTTTCTGGTATTTCGTTACGATTTTACAGGTATCTAACGTCAAGAAATGGAAGAAGGAAACCGGAAGAATAGAAAAAGTCAACAAGAAAAGTCAAAAGGGGCAAAAGAGTCATTTCTACCCAGAATCCGGATGAGGTACCTAAAGAGAAGTTGATGGTATCATCCTCACAAGCACCTAGGAAGAAACGACACCTCAATCGGATACCCGGAGCAAAAGATATGGACAGTCAAAGTTTGGAGGAAAAGTCAAATAGGCAGACCGGTCCGCCCTCAACCCGGACCGATCCGATGTGAAAACTCCAGTGGACTGCGAACCGAAGGAGAACCGAAGAGCCAAAAAAATAAAAGAACCGGTCCGCCCCGGACCGGTCCGCCTGGAAAATAAAAGAACCGATCCGCTTTAGAAGCGAACCGATCCGCTTTAGAAGCGAACCGATCTGCCTAAGGGCCGGACCAGTCCGCCCATCGAGATTTGTTTTCTGATTCTCCTCTAAAGACTCCGACTTATACTCAACTTCTTGGAATTTCATGTAGGGTATAAAAACCTGAATTATTTTCGTTGTAAGGAAGGCTAGAACGTGGGGAGTTAATTCTAATTTCTCATTTTCTTCCACAAACCCTAGCTGTAGATACAATTTCAAGTTTTATTCAAAGATCGAAGGTTATTCAAAGTTTATGTGATTATCAAGTTTATTCATTGCTGTAATTGTTCTTTGGGTAATTTTAGTAAGTTGTTTCTTCTTTGTGATTCTATTCTATAGTATTCCATCAATTGTCTCTAGATTAATCATGAACACTTGCATGTTAAACATTGTTTTCATCATTCTCGGTATGTCCGGCTACATTTCCAAGGTCGGGTTACATGAACCCAACCTGATGTGGTCATTGCATGTATAAAGTTAATCCTCTTAATTTAGTAATTTATTTTGACCGTATTGCGTAGGGACACAACAATTGTAGGTCTAAATATCTCGTTTGCCCCTGGGTAACCGGGATGATTGAGAATACAATTCGAATGTCGTTATCGTGATACTGATTTACTCGTCCTTTGATTAAGTATGACGCGGGCTTGAACCTCGTATACGTAATGCTTGGGAGTACTAAATTCCGGGTCAAGTTAATTAGATAAATTTACGATTAATATTATACTGCAATACACTAGGGTTGGGGGATTGTATTCCCGTCCTATTTTTCCATCATCTCATTTAAAAGTTCAATTCAATCTTTCATTCTTAATTTAGGTGATTTAGTTAGCTGCAATTTTCACCATACTTTCATAATTGCATTTAGCGTAATCGATTCCAAAAACCAAATCAATCATCTTATTTTTATTTTCTTTTTAGAGTCATCGTTAGGATTCCTCCGTCTTATTCCGTCGTCACAACTCCGTTGTCCTTTTTCCCTGAGGATCGATACCCGACTTGTCGGATTATTACTTGAACGACAGGCTTGCACTTGAGCCTAGAGAGTACACACTTTAGAGACACATTCTGAGTCGTGTCACGTAATCCCCCGTCTGAGCTAACGGTATAGGACTCGGCTCCCTCTGCTAGTAATCGAACTATCTGCTCCTGATAGAACGAGTCATTAGCTTGTGCCCGTACTACCTTCGTGACAATCTGCGGTGTAACGGTCATCATAGACATGAAAGATCGGGCCACTACATCCTGGTGTCCCAATTCCTTCCACTTAGCCTTCCACACCTCTGCCACCTCATCTACTGGCCTACGGCTCAACGCGTCTGCTACCACGTTAGCCTTACCCGGGTGATACTGGATATCGAACTGGTATTCCTTCACAAACTCAAGCCACCTACGCTGCCGCATATTCAATTCCTTCTGCGTGAACAAATACTGTAGGGACTTGTGGTCCGTGAACATTTGGAACTTCTCCCCCAAAAGATAGTGCCTCCAAATCCGTAGGGAAAATACCACTGCCGCCAGCTCCAAATCATGCGTGGGGTAATTCTTCTCATGAGGCTTAAGCTTACGGGAAGCATAAGCTATGGCCTGTCTCTCCTGCTGCAATACACCTCCCAGTCCTTGCAAAGATGCATCGGTGTAAACCAAATACTCAACTCCCAGTCTCGGCAATGCTAACACAGGTGCTGAGGTCAATTTGTCCTTCAATTCATCGAATGCCATCTGACAGGCATCACTCCAGATGTATGGCACACCCTTACGAGTCAGATGTGTCAAAGGACCTGCTATCTCCGAGAAACCCCGAATAAACCTCCTGTAGTATCCTGCTAGACCCAAGAAACTACGAATCTCCGTTGGTGTCGTGGGCTGTCCCCACTCCCTCACCGCTGATACTTTCCCCGGATCAACAGATATTCCCTGGTCGGAAATAATGTGTCCCAAAAACTGGACCTCCTTCAACCAAAACCCGCATTTCTCATATTTTGCATACAACTCGTTCTGACGAAGTGTTTGCAAAACCTGCCTCAAATGCTCGGCGTGCTCCTCCTCTGTCTGGGAGTAAACCAGAATATCATCAATGAAGACAATGACAAACTGGTCTAGGAAATCCCTGAACACTCTGTTCATCAAGTCCATAAACACAGCTGGAGCGTTGGTCAAATCGAAAGGCATAACCCGAAACTCGTAAGAACTATATCTCGATAAGAACGCAGTCTTCGAGACATCCTCCTCCCTGATACGCAACTGATGGTATCCCGATCTCAAATCAATCTTCGAGAAGAAAGAAGCTCCTCTCAACTTGTCGAATAAGTCATCGATTCGAGGCAACGGATACTTATTCCGTATCGTGACCTTATTCAACTCTCAGTAGTCCACACACAATCTCAGTGACTCGTCCCTCTTCTTCACAAACAAAACTGGAGCGCCCCAAGGTGAGGTACTCCTGCGAATAAAGCCCTGACCTAACAGTTGCTCTATCTGATCCCGTAACTCCCTCATCTCAGCTGGAGCCATACGGTACGGTGCGCGTGCTATAGGTCTCGTACCCGGTAGCAAATCTATAACAAAGTCTATCTCTCGACTGGGGGGTAAGCCTGGTATCTCCTGAAACACATCTGAATACTCCCTGACAACTGGGATAGAATCTAAAGGAATCACTACCTCCTTAGAGGCATCCTCCTCAATGTAATACAGATGAGCGATCGATCCTCCCTCTGGGCGAGGCATCGCCACTACAAACATCTCTTGCCCCGGAATGGCAAAAACAATGCTCCCGCTGAAGCAATCAATCATGGCCCTATAAGCTACGAGCCAATCCATACCGATGATCACATCGTGAACATGCATATCTAATACCAACATGTCTGCAGGTAATACCAAACCACCAATCTCTACCCCCACTCCCCGGCATATAAAGAAAATAAGTGACCCACTCCCCAATGGTGAGTCGACACACGTCACTGTACTCTCTGCCGTAGCTAACAATCCTAAAGCTTTCGCGAAGTGTGTAGCTATAAAATAATGTGTAGCCCCTGTATCAAATAACACCCGACCCATAGTGCCATGGATAGGAAACGTACCCTCAATCGCGGGCGGTGCCTGTGGAACTGCAGCCTGGTGGACGTTGTAGACACGTCCATACTGTAGCTGCCCCTGCTAGACTGGGACTGCTGGAATGGGTGGAAATGCTGCCATCTGTGGTGGTGCGGGAAGAGCGGCGGGAAACATAGGCCTCTGTGGCTCCTGGAGAGCACCCTGCTGCTGCTGCTGTGGGGCCCTGCCCCTATCAGGACAATCCTGTCGCTTATGGCCAGTCTTGCCACAAACAAAACACTTCCCTGGGAAGTTCCCTCCTCTCTACCCCTGCTGTCCCCATCCCTGGTGGCCGTTACCGTTCCTCCCTTGGCCCTGCTGGCCCTGGTGAAACTGTTGCCCATTCTGCCCCTGTTGGCCTTGATGGCCGTTTGGACCCTGATGGCCCTGACGGAAACCTCCTTGTCCCTGTCTGTAGTTCCCTGACCGGAACCTCTTATTATCCCCCTGCTGGGAGCCCTGCTCATTCTGTCTCTTCCCCTGACCAGATTGTGCCCCGCTGGCACCATGTCCTCCGGTCCTGCCCTGATGGCTAGACTCCCCCGACCTCTTGCCCTCGGCCATATGAAAACGGTGGTCCTGGCAGTGTAACAATGCAGCGTTAACCACATCAGAATAAGTGGCCAACGATAGGTTCCCTAGCAGATGCTGACGGATCCTCCAAGTCAACCCGCGGTGAACTTCTCAATCTTCTTCTTCTCTGTTGGTATCTCATCTGGAACGATATTCAACAGATTCGTGAACTCGGCCTCATACTCGGCCACGGTCTTACCTTCTTGCTTCAGACTCATCAATTTCCTCCTCATTTTCGTGTGAACAGCCGACGGAAAGTACTTGTGGTCAAACCGCACCCAGAAGTCCTGAATAGTGAGAGTATCCCTCTCCTCCATGGTGGTAATAGACTCCAACCACTGTAGCGCAGATCCAACTAGCTTGAAAGTAGCTAGCACCTGCTTCTGAACATCCGTGCACTCATACATCCTTAAGTGCCTCTGCATATCCTTCCTCCACTGGCTCGAGACTACCACATCTGAGCTACTTGCAAACTCTGGCGGATGCGCTTTCTGAAAGGCGTCACGTACACGCTCCCAAGTAGACGGGAATGCATTTGCCTGTACTGGCGCGGCAACCGGCGCCTGAGGTGGTGCCTGCTGAACAACGGCAATGGTGGCATTTACCGCTTGGGCTACTATAGCTGCAACCTCAGCGGCGTTCATCATGCCCTGAACTGGAGCGGGCTGGGGTTCGGGCGTTGCATCCCTGGGAACTCATCGTGCACGTCGTGGAGGCATCTGAAATAAGAACAAAGTTTATAAGTTCGCTGTTTATAAACTTAAAATAGCTGAAGAACGAAGCATACACAAAAAGAGTACAATAGTCCTAAAATATAGGGCTCTATATCAAAGAAACTTAGCGGAAACATAATAAGCCGTCAGATCCTAAAGGACACTAGAACCTGATGCTCTGATACCACCTGTGACACCCCGACTAATTAAATACCGGGTATCTACTCCTTTATTAAATTAATTCAAAATGCCAAGTTGGTCCAGTTAATAGCATCACTGTCGAAAACATTTTAATGATTACTAACCACCTAGTATTTAAAAAGTAAGTGCCAAATTTTATTTAAAGTCTGATTAACATGCAACAAGTGTAATAAAGAATAATAACACCATTCACCATAATGAAGTAAATAGAATAACCATCACATAACGTAAATAAAGTCTGGAGGAAACTCCTCACTACAAATCCCACAACTGATAAGTAAACTGAATACTAAATCAATACATGCCAAAGTCTGAAAACTGTAAATGGAAAGATGTCTAATAAAATGGGTAACATGCCCTACAACTGATAGATAATGACTCTGGAATCCAAATGATAGAAGCGTCTACAAGCAAATTCCCTGTAGCTTCCACAAATAGCTACAACTCGTCACCTGAATGAGTATCCTATGCTTGGTGTCCTTGTGGCTGGGCACCTAAAATGGTTTTACAAAGAAAAATAGATTTGAAAAGCAAACGGGTCAGAGCCCGAGTGTGGAGTTATATTTTAAAAACCTGCAAGTGCTTTAAAAACATTTAAAACATTAAATGCAAAGTACATGTTAGGACGTGCACTCACATGATATTCTCACCTCTCGTCTAACTGTGCACTCCTAACGTAAGTACCCATCTACAACGACACAAACCACTAGCTAAGTGCCATCATAACTAGCTAGACTGTCATAGGTCCTACCCTTATTACTCGGTTCTATTAACATTATAGCGCTCGTAATTAAGTAGGGGTTTAACGTAAATTCAGATGCTCAATATGCAATATTTTCACTATCAGCTAACTCGTTATATTTCTCGAAACAATACCGTAATTATATTCAAAATGTAAGGACACAAATTTCCAATTGAGTCCATATATAGTTTTGGCTCAATTCCGGACAAAAACATTTATTCATAGGATAGTATTTATTTGTAATATTCACAAGCCTATGAAGTATGTATTGAAGACGTAGCGGCAAAGAACTTAAAGCTTCATCAAAATGCCGGTTTGTGTGCCTCGTTTCTACGTCATCAACTAAGGTTCCATGCTCCCAAGGTATGAATGTAATTATATGTATATAGGAGCTTGGAACAATTTGTATTGGGTGTTAAGTGTAATAACAACTGCATTTTATTTTCAGAAAGAATCAATTAGAACTTTAATATAAGTATATAAAAGTTTCTGGGCCAAAATCGAATTTTTCAATCTTTCTGGTTGTTCGTTTGAAATGTCGTTCGAACGAGTTTTTTCGTTCGAACCAGATTTCGTTCGAACGAGTTTTGTCGTTCGAACCAGGTTCGTTCGACCGAGTTTTTCCAACGACCCTAACTGGACAGTCGTTCGATATGTCGTTCGAACGAATGGTCGTTCTAACGAGCCCAGGCTGGTCACTCGTTAGAAGTCTCGTTCGAACGAGAATCACGTTCATTCGAACGAACTTCCAGCGAGAACAGTTATTTGGCAGTTTTTTTTGCAGTTTTTCCCCACTCCTCCACTTGGTTTTCAACCAACTTTTTTCATGCATTATTATGTACGGGAAACACATTTTCCAAGACAACTTTTCCAACATGTGTTTATCTCCAAAAGAGAGTTTGAGAGCAAAATTAGTTTAGGAAAATGTTCAAGTTTTGAGTGTCAATTTTCAATGAAAAATTCATACACACTCTAGTTTACACCCAATAATTGTTTATCCAAGTTTCTATATTTATATCAATTGCTTGGAGTTTTTGGCACCGGTTTTCTCTACCGAATTCAAGAGACGTTTCGGGTTTGCTTCTACACCCCATCACAAAGAAGACTTTTGTTGAGATTCTACCCACAAGGAGAAAGGCTCCATGCTTGGGTGACGGTGACCATATAAAGTCCCATCGGTGTATTCCGAGACCACGGTGGAGCTCCGTTGGTTATCCGCTAATTGGAGGTTGATACAAGAAGGAGCATCACGGCTTGAGAGGGTTCGAGTTTAGGAAGTAAGTCTTTTGTCTTGTATTTTGTAATACCGTTTTTAGTGGATTTGAGGCTAGGGCCGTCCCGAGGTTTTTTCCCGTTAGTGGGTTTTTCCTCGTACATCGCGGTGTAGTGTGACATTGTTTATTTTTATCTTGAACATCATTTAGAATCCATGCTTAGGATAATTTCAAGATAAAATTGGGTTTAATTCTCACACTCATTTAATTTGGGACTTAAATTGAAAATTGGGTAAAATTGGTTTATTCTAGTCATTTGCTAAAATTGGTTTCGCCTAACTTTGGATATAATTGTTAATCATGACTTAGGAAAATTCTAGGACTTGAATTTTGTTTTAATTCGTTTTGAGATATTAAAACTTGTTGTCATATTTGAAAGTTGAACCATCACCCCTTTTACAACGCTTCTGCATCATCTTCCATTGAGTTTAAGTAAAAAGGAAATTAATATTTTAATTGGGACAATTTCCACCTTACAAATTGGTATCAGATCCAAAAACGATAAATTACTTCGTTATGATCCTTTAATTTTTGGCTAAAATGGATTTTTCCCCATTTTCAAAATTTCCTATTTTTGATGGTTCAAACTACGCGTATTGGAAAGCGCGAATGAAATCGGCACTTAAATCTATCGATGAACGTGTTTGGATGTCTGTTGTTAACGGTTGGACCCCACCAACACATTTAATTGAAAATGAACATGTTCCCAAACCCGTTGATAAATGGACTGAAAATGAATTTAAGCTAGCAAACTTTAATTCCCGAGGTTTAAATGCCTTGTTTAGCGTTGTCGCACCGGATGAATTCCGACGTATTATGACGTGTGAAACCGCTAAAGAAGCTTGGGATATTTTACAATTAACTCATGAAGGAACTAGTGTCGTTAAAGCTTCGAAACTCGAAAACCTCACCACTCAATTTGAAACTATCAAAATGGATGAAGAAGAAACTTTTGATAAATTTTATGCTAGACTTTCTGATATTGTCAATTCATCCTTTAACTTGGGAGAGAAAATACCTGACGACCGTGTTGTAAAGAAAATTTTAAGGTCCCTACCTGATAGATTTATTCCTAAAGTGACCGTTTTAAATTCTTTACCCACTTTAGCCTCTACGAAATTAGAAGAGCATGTAGGTGATTTACAAACCTATGAACTAGTTATGTTTCCCTCTAAAACTAAAAAGAAAATTGAAAAGGGCGTTGCTTTAAAAGCCCGAAAAGAGGTCAAACAAGTAGTAGAGAGCGATAGTGATAGTGACTCGGAAGACATGGCTTTGTTTGCTCGTAAATTTAGAAAATTTCTTAAATTTAACAAAGATAAAGTTAAAAATGATTTTAAGAAATTTGAATCTTCTAAACATGATAAAAACGAGAAGATTTCTAAAGCCGATAAGATCCCTAAACCTAGTAATGAAAATATTGATAGGGACGAGTCTAATAAATGTTTTGGTTGTGAAGGTTATGGCCATAGGGCTTATGAGTGCCCCACTAAACTAAGGAAAGAGGGTAAACGACCCACTGCATATAATGCAACCCTTAGTGATAGTGATAAGGAAGAAAAGCCCGATTCCCCCACTAAGAAAAATTTTGTGGCTTTTATGGCTAGACATGTGAGTGATAATGAGAACTCATCGAATGATGAAATTATAGAACATGCCACTTCCAAGGTCATTGTTCATGATTCTCTTATTTTTGATGATAGTGAGAGTAAAGAAGAAAGAGAGAGTGAAAATGAAGAAGAGGTTGATGTGAGTGAACTTCAAAATGCTTTTCATGAATTATATAAAGAATCTATTAATTTGAAAAGAACTAATTTGAAGTTAGAAGCTTGTTTAAGAAAGAGTGTCAAGGTCGTTGATGATAGTGCCTTAATAGAAGACCTTAGGACTCAAGAGAGGACTCTTCGAGAGAAGCTAGAATACGTAGAAGGCGAGAGAGATAGCCTTAGGGGTTTAATGGAATCCTTGAAAAAGGAGCTTCTTGCTTTTGAAGAGCGTAATTTTTTACTAGAATCTAACATTGTAGAATTGGAAAATAAATTAAATGATTCTAGTAATGTCAAATTTGATTTGGAATGTCGTTCGGAAAAACTAGATAAAATGTTAGGAACGGTCCAAATTAAAAATGACACTTTTGGTTTAGGCTTCAATTCTTGTAATGAATTTAACCCTAAAGTCAAAACCAATGTTTTAGGAGAATCTTCTAGGAATACATTTAATGATCCCTCCTTAGATAAATCTTTTCGACATGTTCTTACTTGTACACATTGTGGTCGAAAAGGTCATATTAGGCAATTTTGTTTAGATCTTAAACGAATTCCTAGAAAATCCCATAGTAAAGTAACCATGATAGCTAACGTTTCTACACCCCAAGATAGTAATTCTTCATTAATTTGGGTTAGGAAATCTGACTTGGTTGCTTTACAAATTAGGGATTTTGATTCTCATTTACTTTCACATGCTTCCTCTCTTGCTAAATCTAAAGGATAAATGTGTTAGTGTTTGCATACTTTAGCGTTTGTACTTCATGTCATATTCATATGCTAAATGTATGCTTGTTTAGTCATTTTCTAGTCATTGCCTTATTTCATATCACATGCTAGAAATTATGACTTGTTTATCTTTTTGTATTATTTTTTGATTTTGATTTACCTGAAAAATATAAAAAGATTTTTGTTTATCATTTGTGTTTTATTTATTTCATTTAATCTTAATGAAAAATACAAATGATTTTTGTTTAGTCTTTTGAGTATATATCCTTATTTTTTATTAAAATGTTAAAAACTCAAAAAGATTTTGTTTTGTGTGTATTTTAGTTTGACACACTTTATGTGGCATATATTTGTGTTTGAATCCCATCATTTACGCTCCCACGTGGCTAGAACTTTTGGTTTAGATTTTCAATCCTTAAAATGTTCTTTACCATATTTTATATGGAGTAGTTGGATTTTGTATTGATTAAATGGATTCTATTTTCATATGCCTCTATTCCTCTTTTGAAATCTTAATGTCACATGTTATATTTGAGCTTTTTGAGGTGTTCTCCTATCAATCTAGTCATCTACATATCTATGACCTAGGAGGACTAGTGCATGTCAAAATCCGTTGCATGTGAGATTTGTGTGAAAAATGAAAACATGATAAATTAATATATGCACGGGGAAGGGCTCCGAAAGGATGAATTAAATCCTTTGCGATAGTAAGCCACCGTTGATTGGATCTAAAAGAAATACGTGATCCAAAGGTCTAAAAATAGAATATTTGGCATTAAACAGAAAGCAATTGCCAAGGCCTATGTTTGTATGATATATTCATTGAAAAACAAAAGAATATATATGCTCATTGAGGGAGAATTGGATGGTATATCAACGGTTTGCACAATGTCCGTTTATCCTAGTTGTCTTTAATGTCATGACTCTATTTGGTTTGTAGAATCATCATCATGCTAGGCTTGTATGCATTGTGTATGTTTGTTCATTGAGTTCAATATTTATATTGTCACATGAGGTTATATTTAACTGTGATGAAGTTTGCAATCAAATGAGAACTCCGTGAACATTTCTTAAGTGTTTGGGTCTAAATTTAATTGTTGCTAGTTTACACCCCTACACTTCCGTTTCCATATGACACATTTTTGCCATACGAGTGTGCAAACTTATTGTATTTTGTGTCATGTGTGTGTTTATATCTATTTATATATGCATGTACTTATTGATATATTTAAAGTATATATATATATATATATATATATGATATCTGTTTGTCTTTGCCTTGCTTTAATTGCCCATATGCTTTCATGTCTTATCACTTTAAGCTTTCACATGCTGTTTATTAGTTCTTTATCCTTTGCCTATTCCCGAATAAAAAGGGGGAGAATGATGATAGGGGGAGAAATGGTATCTAATCCTATTATTATCGTATCTTCGTTTGGGGGAGATTTATCTTAGGGGGAGACGTCTTTCTAAGTAGGTCATGTGTTTAAAGGGAGAATTAATTTAGGGGGAGTAATTAATTAATTGCATTTAATATTTTGATATTCCCTATGAATTTGATGAGTTTGCTTAAGTGTGCAGGTATTCTACTAAAGCGGCATCTTTCTATGGCAAAGCGTTTTGATCCTTGGGTTGGGTCAAGATTGGGCGGGTTATGTTTTGAGTCTAGTAGAGCTTGACGACCCTTTAGGATTTTTTGTTTGGTTTTTGTCCTGGAATAGCCAAAGGGGGAGATTTGTAAGGACACAAATTTCCAATTGAGTCCATATATAGTTTTGGCTCAATTCCGGACAAAAACATTTATTCATAGGATAGTATTTATTTGTAATATTCACAAGCCTATGAAGTATGTATTGAAGACGTAGCGGCAAAGAACTTAAATCTTCATCAAAATGCCGGTTTGTGTGCCTCATTTCTACGTCATCAACTAAGGTTCCATGCTCCCAAGGTATGAATGTAATTATATGTATATAGGAGCTTGGAACAATTTGTATTGGGTGTTAGGTGTAATAACAACTGCATTTTATTTTCAGAAAGAATCAATTAGAACTTTAATATAAGTATATAAAAGTTTCTGTGCCAAAATCGAATTTTTCAATGTTTCTGGTTGTTCGTTTGAAATGTCGTTCGAACGAGTTTTTTCGTTCGAACCAGATTTCGTTCGAACGAGTTTTGTCGTTCGAACCAGTTTCGTTCGAACGAGTTTTGTCGTTCGAACCAGGTTCGTTCGAACGAGTTTTGCCAACGACCCTAACTGGACAGTTGTTCGATATGTCGTTCGATATGTCGTTCGAACGAATGGTCGTTCTAACGAGGTATCTAACGAATTTCTAACGAGCCCAGGCTGGTCACTCGTTAGAAGTCTCGTTCGAACGAGAATCACGTTCGTTCGAACGAACTTCCAGCGGTAACAGTTATTTGGTAGTTTTTTGCAGTTTTTCCCCACTCCTCCACTTGGTTTTCAACCAACTTTTTTCATGCATTATTATGTGCGGGAAACACATTTTCCAAGACAACTTTTCCAACATGTGTTTATATCCAAAAGAGAGTTTGAGAGCAAAATTAGTTTAGGAAAATGTTCAAGTTTTGAGTGTCAATTTTCAATGAAAAATTCATACACACTCTAGTTTACACCCAATAATTGTTTATCCAAGTTTCTATATTTATATCAATTGCTTGGAGTTTTTGGCACCGGTTTTCTCTACCGAATTCAAGAGACGTTTCGGGTTTGCTTATACACCCCATCACAAAGAAGACTTTTGTTGAGATTCTACCCACAAGGAGAAAGGCTCCATGCTTGGGTGACGGTGACCATATAAAGTCCCATCGGTGTATTCCGAGACCACGGTGGAGCTCCGTTGGTTATCCGCTAATTGGAGGTTGATACAAGAAGGAGCATCATGGCTTGAGAGGGTTCGAGTTTAGGAAGTAAGTCTTTTGTCTTGTATTTTGTAATACCGTTTTTAGTGGATTTGAGGCTAGGTCCGTCCCGAGGTTTTTTCCCGTTAGTGGGTTTTTCCTCGTACATCGCGGTGTAGTGTGACATTGTTTATTTTTATCTTGCACATCATTTAGAATCCATGCTTAGGATAATTTCAAGATAAAATTGGGTTTAATTCTCACACTCATTTAATTTGGGACTTAAATTGAAA
The DNA here is from genome assembly GCA_949130495.1 of Sambucus nigra. Lineage (NCBI taxonomy): Eukaryota > Viridiplantae > Streptophyta > Magnoliopsida > Dipsacales > Adoxaceae > Sambucus > Sambucus nigra. The sequence continues at coordinate 427,697,232 of OX422219.1, forward strand.
ATTGGGTAAAATTGGTTTATTCTAGTCATTTGCTAAAATTGGTTTCGCCTAACTTTGGATATAATTGTTAATCATGACTTAGGAAAATTCTAGGACTTGAATTTTGTTTTAATTCGTTTTGAGATATTAAAACTTGTTGTGATATTTGAAAGTTGAACCATCACCCCTTTTACAACGCTTCCGCATCATCTTCTATTGAGTTTAAGTAAAAAGGAAATTAATATTTTAATTGGGACAATTTCCACCTTACAAATTGGTATCAGATCCAAAAACGATAAATTACTTCGTTACGATCCTTTAATTTTTGGCTAAAATGGATTTTCCCCATTTTCAAAATTTCCTATTTTTGATGGTTCAAACTACGCGTATTGGAAAGCGCGAATGAAATCGGCACTTAAATCTATCGATGAACGTGTTTGGATGTCTGTTGTTAACGGTTGGACCCCACCAACACATTTAATTGAAAATGAACATGTTCCCAAACCCGTTGATAGATGGACTGAAAACTGTAAATGGAAAGATGTCTAATAGAAATGGGCAACATGCCCTACAACTGATAGATAATGACTCTGGAATCTAAATGATAGAAGCGTCTACAAGCAAATTCCCTGTAACTTCCACAAACAGCTACAGCTCGTCACCTGAATGAGTATCCTATGCTTGGTGTCCTTGTGGCTGGGCACCTAAAATGGTTTTACAAAGAAAAATAGATTTGAAAAGCAAACGGGTCAGAGCCCGAATGTGGAGTTATATTTTAAAAACCTGCAAGTGCTTTAAAAACATTTAAAACATTAAATGCAAAGTACATGTTAGGACGTGCACTCACATGATATTCTCACCTCTCGTCTAACTGTGCACTACTAACGTAAGTACCCATCTACAACGACACAAACCACTAGCTAAGTGCCATCATAACTAGCTAGACTGTCATAGGTCCTACCCTTATTACTCGGTTCTATTAACATTATAGCGCTCGTAATTAAGTAGGGGTTTAACGTAAACTCAGATGCTCAATATGCAATATTTTCACTATCAGCTAACTCGTTATATTTCTCAAAACAATACCGTAATTATATTCAAAACATTAACATGAAGGTTCCCATTAATTAAGTGTATATTATTCACATCATAAATATACAATATAAGCACCCCGAGAACTAAGCTGCGGTGCACACATACTGTGCTATCCATCCCGGTACATCACGTACATAAGGATTACATATTCCGAATCTCTCAGGAATAGTTCACAGATAACAACATCACAAATAATGGAGGCGAACACAGTCACATCACATGGGTCACGCACATACCTACGCTCCCACGATCAGCGGACTTATTAATATCCCAATACGTCTTTCTACGACCTATGTTCATCAAGGTAACCAGTCTAAATCAGGGCAACACAAGGATTAGAGGGCCCTAAGCGAACGTAAACCTCCCGTGATAGCAAGTATGGTAGGTATGTCATACACACAATTCATATACCAATACTAAGTAAACACACATCTTAGTAATCCCGTAGTTTAATCGTAGTACATATCGCATTCTCGTACCAACTTATAATTTATCACAATTTACACTATTGCGGTTTGTAATCATACGCGCCATAATTTACTCTCGTAGTAGTAGACACTCACGTCTCACCCCAAACCGTCCATTTAATTTAACTCTCGTATATAATTTCCTTCTCATAAATACCCAAAAGTCCCAATTCTATCATTACATCATCATCGGAATGTTATCTATATCCTCGAACAAGTTTATGGGACTCCAAAAATCAAAACAGTCCAAAAAGGGCCAGACTGCCAGCTCGTTAGAAGTCTCGTTCGAACGAGACTGTTCGAACGAGATTCCACTGTCAACTCGTTAGAAGTCTCGTTCGAACGAGACTGTTCGAACGACATTCCAGTTCGTTCGAACGAACTGTACCTTCTAACGATATCTCGTTCGAACGAGATTATTGAACGAAGTTCCCTTTCGTTAGAAGCGACTGGTCAATTCGTTAGAAGCTCGTTCGAACGAGTTCTTTCAAACGACCCGGGGAGGGGCTTCTAACGACCTGCCAGTTTCGTCCCAGATTTTTCTAAATCTCGTTTTTCACCATTTTTACTCCTCAAATCTCTTCTAAAATTTGTCCCAACAATACTTTAAGGTCTCTAATCAATCCTAATCATATCAAGGTTATAAACTAATGTAATTTATGGAGTTAATTCTTCCCAATCATCATTAAACCATCAAATCTCATCACTTTCCCCCAATATTTCAAGAACACAAACCCTAAAATTTTAAATCATGAATTTACCCAATTTAAATCCGTTTTAAATTTCATCCAATCATAAATATCATCAGTATGAACATCTACCTATCATTCTACATGCAATTCCTCCTCAAAATTTCAAGTTCTAAGTTTCAAAATACATGGGTTTTCATTATCTTTCAAGAACAATTGATACTCTTCAATTTTCTAACATGGAAAGAACATTCTACGAATTTAAATATAATTAAAACACTTGCCTTGATTGTCTCTAAATTTGGTGTTGATTTCTGTAAAGGTTTCTGCAGAATTCCTTCTCTTTCTTTCCCTCTCTAAGCTTCCTTCTCCAAAGGTGGCTATGGTGGCTAGGGTTTTCTTTGGGAAAGTTGGAAACCTAAATGATAACCTCCGTATCTTAATGGGTTAATATGGGTTGGTTAGTGGCTTAGTGGGTCAATTCCCAATCAGATTAAAACTCCCAATTTTCGTCACTTTTAATTCCTCAAAATATAAAATTACCAAAATACCCTTTATGATGCCGGTATGGCCTAAAAATACCCCGGAATCCAAACTACACCCCCGACTAGTGTTTTCTGACTATCTCGACCCTTCTGGACGCGTTGGCGCACTCAAAACGACCATACGGATAATTTAAATAAAAATCACTTTTATAATTAAAATAATATACCATGACGCGGCGGTCACACGCGTCTCAACAAAATTCCCAAATTGCCGTATATTAATCTCACGACAAATTTCATAATTCCAAATTCATATATAATCATATATGCACATAATCAAATACCAACTCGCATCTCGTTAGTATTTTTAACCCGGATTAATTTCCAATTAATACTCATTTAATTAATTAATTAATCCAAAAAATAAATATAGCCAAAAGTACGGGGTATTACAGTTACAAAAAGGTCAAAACTACAAGCTTGAGCAATTTTGAGGCCGCGTCCTCATTCTCATCATCATCATCTCCATCACCATCACCGTTAGTGGAAGTCTCTATTTCTTCATTACCTGAAGCTTCCTCTACCTTCTTTTTGACCCTTTCTTCCTCTGTGGCCCTCAGCTCTGCCACACACTCCATGTGCTCGACATGACTTATCTTCTAGGAAAGTACTCTCTCTTTGGATTTAGGGAAGTTTTTGACAACTATGTATCTAAGCTCCTAGAAGCGGCGGAGGTAGGCTTTGTTGTTGGTCATTGATAAGTCCCTAGAGAACTTATAGCTGGCCATGGAATCATCACTAGCCTTCTTCAAGGCTCGAGATATGGTAATCATCCTTCTAGTTCATCGCCTTAGTATGGCCCTCAACAAGTTTTTAGAGATCTAGATCAATAGCAGTAAGCTTGGCCTGGTTATCCATAGCCTGTTTAGCTGCTTCCACAACCTTGGCATTAATAATTTTGAAGGACTCTGTGGCCTGAACAAAATTCTACTGGCATTGTTAATCTTAGAGTCCATGTACATTTATATGCCTCAAGTGCCGTGGTGGAGGACCTCTTGTCCGCTTCACAGGACACAACCCTAGAACTTTCAGGCTCAACTTTATTGCTTGTCTCCACAGCATGGTGCTGGGCATACAACTGCTCATATTTGACCCTCAAACCCAAAGAAGACTCCGCATCTTGAATATGTTAAACAAGTCAAAATTGTGAAAAATAAGGTCCTAAAAAAAAGAGAAATTAAATACCCACCCTTAGCAAACTGTGGAGGGTGTAGTCCTCCGTGTCCTCCTTAGTAGGACGGGCGACGTCAAAATCCTTTCCAGCCTTTTTTATCATTGAGACGGTTGTAACAGTTGTGTCCCAAGGTGATTTAGGGTTAAGTTACCTCAAGCTAAGCCATTGATGACCCTCCACACCCCTGGTCTATGGAGTTGGCAGATTTGCATTGATAGCCATCACAGTCCGTGGCGAGCTGATAATAGTTGTAACGTGAATGGGACTGACATCCCAATGGAAATCTATGCTAGAAGACATTAAGCCTGATGTGGCAAGTTGCTTCCCAATGTCATTATCCACTTAGGGTTCAACATTTTAAGGCTTTGCGACAGTCCTAACAGCAACAACAGCAGTGGGCTCCTTCTTAGCAAGAGCCACTTCCTTGGGTGCCCTCTTTCACTTCTTCTAGAGTCCTAGTTAAGGCCAAGAGTGGCCTCATCTATCTCATTGCACTAGGTAATGAGCATCTCGCGATCTATTTCCTCAGTACCATCTGAAAGGTGGACAGTGTCAGGCTCCAAGTAACAATTAAACGCTGCATAAACATTATAAATGAGGGGAAATTACATGTTGCGATCATTTTAGGAAGTTTCTTAGAAGTAAAATATCCCCTTTTCAAGATCTTATTGGACTTGATAATCTATGATATTTTTCTGATCCTCAGTTAATAAAGCCGCATCCTCTACCCTCAATTTTTTCCTGCTATTGAACTTCAGATTGTGAAAGTATATGATGTTAATATATGCCACAACAAATGCAATAAATGAGGAAATATATATAAGAGGGAAGGTTATGGAAATAAATACCTTCCTTGGATGGACGACCTCACATCCAAAACTCTTCTCGCACTCATTTTCCTGGGGAAAAATCTCCCAACTATCCTCGAAAATGAAGAAAAACTTACCCTTCCAGTTTTTTACTCTGGTGGGTCTACCTATGTATAAATACCTATCTCCACTATGCATGCTGAAATAGTAGTACAAAGGGAAGTCCACAGAGTTCTCTTTTGGCCCATAGATTGTAAGAACTCCGCAGGTGTGATGCCTTTCCAAAAATGCTTCTTCAAGAGGACTAAGGCAGCAAGGATTACCCTCCAGCCATTTGGATTCAGTTGAGCTGGGGCCAAGTTCATAGCACTGAAAATCCTCCTGGCTTAAACTGAAACTAGTAGTAATAGCCTTAAGAGGAAGGCGTTAAAAGGGAAACACCCCCCATTAGGGATTGCAAAACATGATCTTTGTTTTGCGGTGGGAATATAGTCCTTTATCAAAAATTAAAAGTTAAGGCCGCATTCGCAATCCATTCTTTTTTTTCATGATGCACTTATGGTTAAGTGCTGCGAGAACTTTCTTGGTGGATTGGCTGCACTTAGAAGACTTAGCAGCAACGTTCCTAATATCCGTAGCCACATCGAAAGTACCAGCTCCAACTGCAGTATTTTCTTCCATAGGTGGATTGCTACTAGAGAGAGTGTCCTCCTCCATCTCTTCAATAGTATCTTTTGGATTCCTATAAATGGAAGAGTCCTGGAGTTAGAATCTATCGTCACACAATTGGGGTAGTCCTTAAGTGTGCAAGGCCCACTAGCCTTCAAAGGTTTTATGCGAAGTACTTCGGGAGGATGAACACCAAAGTGTCTCTTTCAGAAATCCTCCAAATATTACCAAGTGTTCAATTGCATAAGGCCGTGGCTATACCTAAAAAAATAGAATGACTCCGCAGTTAGGTGCCGTAGCCACTATGATCAAAATGGGAAAGCCCAGTAGAGGCTGCAAAAAATATGGAAAATTATAAAAGAAAAGATAAAAAAGAAGCTACCTAATAGTTCAAGTTTCATGTCACAGTCACCAAACTTAATGGGCTGCAGCCAAAAGGAATCTTAGTTCAAATGAACACAAAAGGAAAAGTTCAAGTTAGAGTTCACAACCACCTAATCTAATGGGCTACAACCAAAGGGAATCTTGGTTAGAAGACTATAGCCAGTCAGTTCAAACCAGCGGCTGGATCCAAGCCGAATTTAGACAAGGTACCAATGGGGCCACAGTAATCTAGTGAATATACATTATCAAGCCGTGCCCAGGGGTTAAATAAGGAAGCAGTTCATGTTTTGAACTTACAAAGATCTAAAACCAAAACCTAGGGTTTTGGCCAAGAACACCAAGAACATGTTCTTAGTGTTCTTGGCCAAAAACAAAATCCAAAATCGAGCCAGGTGAAATGATTAAACACTAAAAAATTAAAAACCCTCGATCTCTGTAATTAACTACCCCAAACCAAAATTCAACTACCCAAAAATCACATCCAATCCCAAAAGGCAGAAATCCAATTACACAAAACCTAAAAAAGTGGGGAAATCCAGAAAGACCATAAACCCTAATGAACTTATGCAAAATTAGAGCCCAGTAATAGAAAGGCAAGATTTTCAATAAGTTACATGAGAACAATCATAACAGGAATCCAAAATTAATGAACACATAAATCGAAGTTATAAATATAAAAAATACAAAAGTAGAAGAACCAACCTGGAAATCGATGAGAAAGGAAGAATCAGGGGTTGCTCAGCGATGAACCACCACAAGTTGACTTGACCACCACTGGGAAGCTGGCCAGAAAACTCACAAAAATTAACAGAGTTCTCTCACAATTTTCCCTCAAGAAAGTCGCTAAGGTAATGAGGGCCTCGACCTCATCCCATTTATATAAGAGGGAACTGGAAGGTGAAACGTCACATTTTACTTACCGGAGCACCCTGTCGCACACCAAAGGAATAAATTTTAATACAAGAAAAATTAACACTGCGGCCAAGGGCATAGAACACAGTCGCAACACTAACTCGTCACCTCTTGGCACTAAGACTTGGGGGTTTATTGATATGACCAATATTGGCACTGACCGCGAATTGCAAGGAATAGGCCACTGCTTGGGGACAGACATGCCGCACCATCTCCTACTCCCAGTGAACAACATGTCGCGAATAGTGGCATGTCAACATTAATTAGCCACATGTCCCACTCCTGGAAGGATTCCCCGATCGCACAACTTATCCACAAGTCACGTGCTCTATGCACATGACACCACCTTTATGACTTCTATAAATATAAGTGCTTACCTCATAAATGTGGGACAAATCACTTGGAAAACCCTATCAAAGTCTTTACCCTACCTCTGTCTACAAGTCACCACACTTGGGGGCTCACCCCTATCGCAACCCTACAGGGTTATCCTCTACAGGCCGCATTCTAGACTGCCCAACCTTGCTGTATTGATGTTTTCTCCTCTCTTATCTATCTTGTACACCTCTAATAGTACCTAAATCTTGTACTATTCAATATATATAATGAGATTAGGCCAACAAAGTGGATATAAGATCACTTTTATAGCCGAACCACTATATATCTTAGGTTTATCTCCTTTTACTTGCTTTATTTATATTTTATACTTAATATGGTGGTTGAGAATGATATATGTCCAAATTATCGCATCATCACTTGTGGTGAGCTCTACTTACCTCCTCAATTTACATTTTGGTTTGTACCAAGCTATTCATGTGCCTAGGAGAAGAAGTGCCAACCCATTCTTTTTTTTCCAGACCCTAGAATGTTCCTAAGGAAACTATTCTCATAGGATCTACATATTATGTTGATGTTTGAAGAACTTTTAGCATAACTAATGTGGAATTCGATGTTGGAGTGACTGAATCTTTTAAAAAATGGTGGTCTCAATATGCTGAGCAAAACTTACCTCCAAAATGTCTAACTAATGATCCTTCAATGTCTTTTTCCTCTGGTAAGGATACTTTTAGTTTTCACATTCCGTTTTTAGATTTTAGCCTTTACTTTATCCATTTTGTGTTACAGGTGTCCCTTTTCCAGTTGCTTACATTTATTTTCAAAAGATAAAACTTGTACTTGAAGAAGAAGAAGAAGAAGAGAAAAATGTGGCATCTTTCCTTCGACAATCATAGAAGGAATCTTCTTCTGAGACACCAATTGGTACTTCATCATCTATTCCACATCCTATTAAACCCCTATTAAATGAAATGTTAAAGGTTCCTAAGAGGAAAATAATGAAAACTATAGCTAGGATACCTCCTCACAAGGTTAAGAAGATAGGTACACTAATGTTTCAAACTTTTGATCTATTCCCTTTATTTTGGTATTATAACACTAGTATTTCTAATTCTAATTGTCTTTTTCCCTTTGTAGCCTTAACTGTAAAGTTTTGATGAGTTAAAGGGTCCTTTGCTAACTAAGGATTCTATATCTCCTCTATTTGCATCTCCAAGTCCCACATTAGTTGAAACTCCTACTCCAGAGTCAAGACCAATTTTTAATCCAATTCCGAATGTGGATTGTTTTACAATTAAAGTTGAATGTCCTAGATCCACTCCATTATCCACTGAATAGGCTAATTGAACTCCCACCCATATGGAAGCGGGGTATAATAAGGAGGATAACATTATTGAACACACTCCACAAGCTTCTATGACTCTAAATCCCTCTAATACTTTTCCAGATCCACATGCCTCATCTTCGAAGGAAATTACTCCACACGCTGAAGTCATTTCACAAACTATGGCTATACCAGAGTTGAAGTCCCCTAGGGGTGGTTTATATTTTTCAATAGGAAGTTCAACAAGTGATGTCTAAAGCCTCCATTCAAACAACGGGTAAATCCTCTTCTAATGTAGAAAATAACAATAATTTTTCCTCTAAACTCAACCATCACCCTCATATTGTTACTTGGAAGCCACTTAAGCTTTAAAGTTTTTTTGAAGATTTGCTATAGTGACATTCGAGGCCATGATTTGCTTATCTTTTCGTAATGGGCTGAAAACAACTTACTCCAGACTTTCTCGACTTGGTGGTATTGAAGTAAATGTCCTAAAAGAGTTGGCAAGTAAGGGCTATTATTTATCAATTTGTTTTGAGATTATCACCCAGGTGGAGGTAGAAGATAATAACCTCTCTACATACCAAGCACAACATTTTCAATAAAAGACTGAGTCTTTTAGTGGACTAAAGGAGTTGAAGACCATTTAAGTTAAGAGGGCTATAATGTTTTTTTTTAGAAAAAGGAGTTGGAGAAATGGTTGGCTCAAGTCAATATTGAATTGGAAGTGAGTTCTTTAAGGGAGACTAGCCTCTAATTAGGCTTGAACCAATTAGTAGGTAAAATAGAGTTGTATCGTAGAAATATAACCATGTTAGAGGGAAAAGTAATTCATATAAATACCAAGAAAGCATTATACTAATGCCATTAGACCAATTTTAGGTCTTTTGTATTCAAACACTTTGACATAACATGAATGTAAGTAAACATTTAGTATTTTTTTAATTCTTTTATTGTCTTGCTTCCCATATGGTTGGATAATATGCCACTAGGAATCTAGCGTTTGATTTCCTTGTGTGTATTTAACTATTCATGTCCCTCAAATGATAGAATCCACCTTTGAATTCTTTATATAATTGGAATGATCCTTCCCATTTTGGAGACCACTTTCCATAGACATGATCTTTTTATCCAAAAGGTAGTATGGCACTCTATGGGGGCTCATTTATTTTAGCTCAAGAGAGTAGCCGACCAGCCTAGCATGGACAGTGAACTGCCCGACCTAAATTAGTTATTTATTAAAGACCCGTGTATTTAACAACACTTAAATAGAACAAGGATATAATTAAATTGGTTCCTAAAAATCTCGGAGGAGATATTCAGGGACACCACGAGTTATCCACAAGCAAATTGAGCTACTTGTACAACTCAATCTCTTACTTTCCACACTTATAAATTGTAAACCCTAACTCGAGGAAATAGGATGTAGTCTCAAGCATTGACAAAAACTAATAAGAATATAGTTACCTCTCCGTGGACGTAATTAAGTTGTCAAATCATGTATATATGTTGTTGTGCGTGATCAATTACTTTCATCTTGATATTGCTTTCTTAATAATTTATTTTGATAATTCTTGCACTCATAATTAGAGCCGTCTATGGGAAACGATTATTCTTCCTACGAAAGCATTCATCAATAGAAAGTACGTGATGTCTCACCACAATAATAATATTCCTCAAGTTAGCCATACACAAGATGACCCAATCCTACCTAAGGTCAGGTCAGAGAATCACCAGCAACCAAATCCTAGGTTTCGCCAAGAACGGTAGCCTTATAAAGAAAATCAGGGACCACCTAGGTCTACCCATATCTTTAAGTTGGTCAATGCTTATGAGTCAAGCTTCAAGAACAAAAGGAGTCCACACGCTCCAGGTGGAAGAAAATTATCACCTACAAAGGTGACTTGAAAGGATAGAGGGAGATCTCCATATAAATACCATGAAACATCATGATAGAACTCTTAATCCTGAGGCGATCAATACTCGCAGCCAAGGGAGGAGCTCCAGGTGAGACCAAGACATATCTGAATGTGACAGATCAAAGTGTGATGGATCAGAACGTTGCCGATCAGAGAGGCGCCACTAAAGTAATAATCGTTAGGATTAGAACATTAAAATTTTGGTCTGTCGAGAGATGGACCAACATCCAGTCCATCAAAGAGCCAGGTCTATCAGGGAGCTAGCCAGGAGAGCTCTCAACGCATAAATGAAATCCCTTTCTCAAGGGTGATTGAAGAAGAGGAACCCCCAAAGAAGTTTTCTATTCCCAGATTTAAGATTTACGAGGAAAGACAGATCCCATAGACCACGTTGGATAGTACATGCAGGTAATAACCATGTGGAGACACAATGATGCCTTGATGTTTTGAATTTTTACCTTCTACCCTACATGACGTAGCACATAAGTGGTTCAAAAATCTTCCCCAAAGGTCAGTAAAGAGATTTAAGGCCCTAGCAAAGGCCTTTACTACTCACTTTATAACCAGTATCTCCCACCCTAAGAGGATGGATTCACTATTACGATAAAGAAAAGACACAAGAGAGCCTTTTTTTATTATGCCAAGAGGTACTTGGAGGTCTTCAATAAAGTGGAGGACTTCTCATAGCAGGTTACCGTTGCATCATTCAAGATTGGTATGACGGACACATCTCTGTTGCACCAGTCCCTAAAAAAGAAAGAAGCCAGCACCATCGATGACCTTATGGCCTATATTGAGAAATATGCCAATGTTGGGAACGTGGTTCACTCTAATTCAGGTGAAAATGGTCAAACAAATGTAATCAAAGAAGTAGATAATAGTGACACTCTAAAGAAAGGGAACTAGAAGGGGGCAAGAATGGCTCTAAGGATGGGAGTAAGGCTAATCCTTCGAAGGCATTCCAGGCTGTTAACATCGTCTTCAAAGAACCAAACTATAAGATCTTAAGCAAGATTAAGGATTAACCATTTATTCAGTAGCCCAAGAAGATGGGTGGTGATGCAATAAAGAGTAAAAACGCGATGAGATGAACATTTCACAAGGAGGGAGGCCACAGGACAGAGAATTACAAGGCTTTGAAGCCACACTTGAAAGAATTTGCCCAAGATGGGCATTTTAATAAATACATAGAAAAGAAAGATGACAAGGTCATAGCCAATGGCAACCAGAAACTAGACAAAGTCCTTGATGAAGACATGGGATAGGAGTTCACGGTGATCCATGTAGCATCCGACCTAAAGTAGGTCTAAGGGAATGCTGGTCTGATGGAGGAGAAAAGGTCACTAGTATCATGGAGGCATTTCAGATTGACCCTATAAAAATCCAAGATGGAAAGCACCAGTGACCAGAGGATGTCGACTATACCAAACACATCATTTTCACTAAAGAAGATTTGATCGGAGTGAGGTCTCCACATCAAGATGCACTCATGATAATTCTCAGAATTGTAAATTAGGACATCGACAAGCTACTGGTAGATTAAGGAATCTCGTTAGAGGTGATGTACCTAGATTTATGCCACAAGATGAAGCATAACCTAACCTACCTCAAGGAAGCCATAATTTCATTGGTCGTCTTTGTAGAGAGAATTACAATGCCACTAGGAATAGTACTGCCAGTCAGGGAAGCCACATCTCAAAGCTAATTGAGTTCTTGGTGATGAACATATAGTTCCCATATTATGTCATTCTAGGTAGAGGCCGATTACAATCGATGAGAGCCGTACCATCTACCTACCACCAGAAGATGAAGTGTATCACCGATCAGTGCGTGGTCAAGATCCATGGAGACCATGCCACTGCAAGGTAGTGTTTCATCACATCCATCCGCCCCTAGAAGAAGAAGAAAAAGAAACCAAAAGAATATCTAGAGGAAGCCCAAGATAGGACTACACCCTCTAAATAGTAATTACACAACGACCGAACATGGGTGGAGAAGACCACGGTTCACCCCACTGACAGGGTCATTAAAAGCCTGGAGGAAGTAGGAGCTGATGATAGCTTGCCAAAGAGAAAGTTTATGATCGAAACTGCACTCGTTGATCACGAAAAAAAAAGAGTTGATTGACTTTTTGAGAAGCAATTTGGATTTTTTTCCTAGGAGCCATATGATTTGCCTCGAATTGGTCCCGATGTAGCCTTCCACCATCTTCATATTGACCCAACCTTCAAGATGATCACTCAGAACGCTAGATAAATAGTCCCCGAGAAGGTTAAAAAAGTGGATAATGAAGTAGGGAAGCTTTTGGATGTAGGATCTATTAGAGAAGTTTAGTTCCCCAAGTAGTTATCCAACCTGGTCATAGTATGAAAGAGCAACGACAGTTAAAGGGTTTGTATTAACTTCACATACCTCAACAAGTCATGCCTTAAAGATAATTTCCCACTACCTAAGATTGATCAACTGGTTGATGCTACGGTAGCACATGAAAGGATGAATTTTTTGGATGCCTATTCAAGGTACCATCAAATGTCGTTTTTCGATCCGACTAGGGTGAAACATCATTCATAACCCCAATTGGTTTCTACTGTTACAAGTTCAAGCCATTTGGACTAAAGAACACATGGATAACTTATCAGAGGCCGATCATAAAGATGTTCAAGTAGAAGATGGGAGACACAATGGAGGTCTACATCGATGATATGTTTGTTAAGAGCAAGAATATTGACGACTACCTCATGGACTTAGCCAAATCCTTTGAGATCCTCAAGAAGTACTGAATGAATATTAATGGAAGTAAGTATTCATCCGCTGTTCAGTCAGGTAAATTTTTAGGTTATTTAGTCAATAAATAAGAAATTGAGAACAATCCAGATCAAGGTCCAACGCCCACAGACATTGCGAGATGTTCAAAATCTTACTGGTATGTCGATAGCACTCAATCACTTCATCTTAAAGTCCTCAGAATGTTTTTGACCATTCTTTCAACTTCTAAAGAAACACAAAGTCCTTAGGTGTAATGATGATTGCTCAATACGTTTGGAGGAGATCAAGTCCTACCTCAGCAAATCGCCCCTACCGATGATTCTCGATGATGGAAATCCACTATATCTCTATCTTATAGTATCAGACAACACTGTTAGCTCGATTAGTATGTGATAAGGAAGGCGAATAGTACCATGTCTATTATGACAGTAAGATGCTTCTGGATGAAGAACAACGCTACTTGCCCCTGGAAAAGCTTGCCTATGCATTAGTGGTTGCCTCAAGGAAACTAAAACATTACTTTGAAGCTCACTCAATAACAGTGATCCCTTTATATCCCATCAATGTTGTTCTTTAAAAAGTCGACCTCTCTAGATGATTATCGAAGTGGTTGGTTGAGCTTAGGAGGTTCGATATCCGCTTTCATCCAAGAACAACAATTAAAGGAAAAGTCCTGGATGATTTTATTGTTGAGTTCATAGGGAACTAGCCTATTGACCAATAAGAAACAAAGTAATTAATAAACAAGGAAGCACAGTCTAAGGACTGGACCCTATACGTTGACGGAGCCTCTAATTTCAAGGGGGTAGGAGTAGGAATAATCCTCATCACCCCAGAAGACATTGTCATCAAACACGGAATCAATTTGGGATTTGAAGCCTCTAACAACGAAGTTAAAAATAAAGCATTGATTCTTGGCTTGCGTAAGGCCTAGCTGCTAGGGGCAAGGTGCCTCAACGTGTTTGACGATTCCAAACTTGTTTCTAAGCAAGTAAGTGGATATTTTAATGCAAAAGACAACATGATGACAACATACCTCGTTATAGTAAGAGGTCTTATGGTAGAATTTAGGAATGTTAAAATTTAGCAATTTTCCCAAGGGCAGAATAGTCACGCTGATGCTTTAGCCACCCTACACTCAGTAGTGGACTCTGACCTCAGAAAAACTATTCAGATAGAGTTCCTCAACCATCCAAGCATTGACCAGATAGTGGTCATCGAGCAAGTCCTCCTCACTAAAAGGGGCCCTAGTGGGATCGATCCTATCATTGCCTATCTATAAAGTTACACGCTACCTAATGACAGGAGATTGACTCATCTAATAAGGGTGAAAGCAGCCCGTTTCTACCTCATCCCAGGCGAAAAGCTCTACAATAGATAATTCATTGGCCCTCTCCAGTGCATTCACCCACACGATGCCGAGAAAGTTCTCAACAAACTTCATGATGGTGTTTGTTGGATTCATATAGGAGGGAGGTCATTCTCCTTTTGAGCGATCAAGGAAGGCTACTGGTGGCCTCACACGAAAAGGATGCAAGTACCTATGTTCGCAGATGTGAAAAGTGCTAGAAATTCTCTCCTATGGTCTACTAGATAGACAACGACTTGAAATCCTTGACAAGTCCTTAGCCATTTACACAATGGGCACTAGATATTATGGGGCCACTACCTTTCACACCTGGAAATTGTAAGTATCTGCTGGTCGGCATAGACTACTTCACCAAATGTGTAGAGGTAGAACCTCTGGCAAACATTTATGATGTCAACATGATTAGGTTCATCTGGAATAGCGTTATAACACGCTTTGGGGTACCAAGAAATATCATCACCGATAACGGAACACAAAGTAGATTCTTTTAAGATTTTTGTGATAAGCATGGCATCAATCCCCATTTCAGTTCTGTGGAATACCCCTAAAGAAATGGTCAGGGAGAAGCTTCTAACAAAACTATGCTGGATGGCCTAAAAAAGAGGCAGGAAAGAGCAAAGGGTGTCCCCGCCTAATTAAATACCAGGTGGCCAGTCCCATACCAAATTAAAACAGAATATACAGTTGGATCATTCTTAACATCACTGTCGAAAATATTTACAACTCACCCAATACCTAATTACGCTGGTGTTAAAAACTTTCCAAATTTTAATTTCAACAAAATCCATTTTTAGATTACGATTAACACAACACATCTTATTCTATAACACTAATAACCGAACAGATAACACAAAAGAATTTAAATGCAATTGGAATAAACATTCCCAAATAATTATCCAATACAGTAATCCCCACAAAAGTAAATGTATTAAAATGACACGAGTACAAGAGTATTTGACTCATATAGAAGAGATAACTAAATTCCTTTGGGCAACATGCCCTAACTAAGAGAATACTGTGAATCAAATGAAGATAGGCATCTAAGCAATACTCCATATCTCCATAGCTCATCATAATCCACTAAGGTTGGCATCCCTATTTCTGGACACCTGATATAACAGGTACAATAAAAAAGAAGATATGCAAGGAAACGGGTCAGAGCCCGATGTGAAAATGATTTTTAAAACATCAAGTATTTAACAAGTCCAATAAAGAATTTATTATGTACATGTTAGTATCCAACTCTCACTTGCTATTCTCACCTCTCATCTATAGTGCACACTTAACGTTTCCTATTAACCTCCTAGTTAATGGTTCCCCTTCACTAGTTTCCATATTATGTTATTATCCTATATCATAACCCCGTATGTCCCATACCATACGTAGTACAATCATTTTTATACGTTTCTCATTAACATGAATCGTTTCTCATTAATATTAATTAAGCTCTTCAATAAATATTCATTAACTTATTTCAATTCTTTTTCTCAATTCACCGTTATCTACAATTATCACATAGTATATTGATCCAACCACTATACATACATACATTTAATTCATTATATATATATATACATATATAATACAGCACCCCGAGTCACAGCTGCGGTGCATGCATTACTCTACTATCATGTCCCAATATCGCTAGAGGGCAGGGAGATACCAAGAGTGCGAAAAGCAACCAATCTCTAGAAGTTCTACTTTTAGTCTTCTTTATCTTTTATCAGCACATTTAGTTTATGAGAATTTTTATTTCAAATTTATGTCGCTTGCAAGTAATTATTCAATGAATAAAGGCCTATTGGCTCTCTCATTTAGATCTCGAATATTGGCTACTTTATATTTTTTGTTATGTATCTCAGTATTATGCACCCTTTCCAAATGATAACCCCCTCAACCACAAAGAGAAAGTTCCTTTGGTTATAATAAGCTACTAAGCTTATCTCAACTAAGGTCTTCCTCATGCATAACGAAACTCCTGCGGATTACAATAAGTTATTCAATTTATTTTAATAAAGGTATTTCAATGTGTCGAGTAGGGTTGTTAGTAATTAAAATAAGTTATTAAAGTATTTTAATTGCTACAACCCTAAGGTCGTTATCATAAACAAATAGACCTCGTGAGTTGTCCCGATAACAGAAAAAGACCTAGAGGGGATCCTTAGGCCAAAATGCCAACTTAGGTTGGTCGCTAATTGTGTTGGTCGCTAAAACCCTGATTGGGCAAATGGCCTATTAACCAGGTAAATTCTCGCCATCATCTCACCTAAGCCTAAGGGAGTATGATGACATGGACTAAAAGGTAAGCTAGATGTAATGATACTGCTAAGGCGTATTGGATAGGGAGAATGTTTGAACACAAGTTAGCAAACTCATTTAGTTGGCAGGGACCCAAATTGGTTAACACTTGTTCTTGATTCATTTAGTCGGTTAAGAGCTAAAAAGGGCTAATCTTAAATACTAACTTATTTAATTAGCAAGAAGCCTAAATTGATCAATAGTATTTCGTGGTCATCAAGGTCCTAAGTGGTCGATAAATGTCAACTCTTTCTAGTTAGCAGTCAAAATACAAAGGCAATTATTAACTCATATTTAGTCAGCACATACTCAAAATATGGACAAAGTTGATAATTATACTTTATATATTGAAAAAAATTTTAGAGTACAATTACAAGAAGATGAAATATATAAAAACCAAACAAGGAGCTAGACCAACTATTAATGGCAAGCAAGATAATCTTCTATACGTGCTCTTCGTCCATAATTTAGGTTACGAGCGAACACCTTCTCATCATGTTCGAGGTAATGGTTAAGGAGTTGGGCAGGAATGTCATTGATGGGGATCCATTTATCATCCTTCGAGCAGGGATTGTTATGATAATCAGGGAAATCTACCCAATACTTATACAATATGTCTAATTTCTTAGGGATCTTAACTTTCTTGAGGTCAGTCAACCACCCATGCTTAAACACGACATCCTCAGCCTCCTTTAGACTTACTAGTGGATCAGTCCATCCGTCATCATAACCTACTATCCATGCTTCTCGAGGGTCCATTTTGAATAAATATTTCATCATTATAACATCTCTTTGGAGTCTGGTTGTAATGACATATCCCCTTTGGACGTCCTTTTTTAGCTCGATAACCTCCTTCCTTAGAGCATCGTTCTCGTCAAGAATCACCTCGACTACTTATCTCACATCCTTGTTCTCTATGTTCTTGTACCTTAAACCATTTATCTCCTCTTGAACTGAGGAACCGATGTCCTCCATAACCTGAAGATCATCCTTCAGCTTGGCAACTAACTCGGATTGGTCCTTGTATTGATCTGTTCTCAACTTCATCTTCTTGCATATCCTTATAAATGCCTTGAGATCTTGGCTACTAATGTCTAGTTCCAAAATCCTCCCCAACTTTGAGGTGGGGGGATGAATTCCTCTAGGACGATGGTCTACCAACAACACAATAAATAAGCTATGCAACTAATATCAACAAAATTGGAAGGCCAGAATGCATCAATAAAAGAAAAGTACTTTTCCTTAATTAACAAAGGGAGGAAAAAGGTAAATACAATTGGAAGAAAAGAAGACTATAAGGAACAAGGAAACAAAAAGAAAAATAGTCGTACACCTAAGAAGCTTTATTCCTTCACCTTCTTAGAATTTTCCATTGCCTTACTTTTCTCAGTAGCCATTCCCTCTTGGTCGATAGTCATCCCGACCTCGATAGACTCATTCTCAGTGTGGTCGGCATGCTGACCAACAGGAGGCTCTTCCTCTGTAAGTGGGTTGGGTTTAGGAGAGTGAATCTAAAAAAGGTAAGAATCTAAAGGGACTTCCACTGCTCCTAGAGCTTGATCCTATCCTTTTTTTATGGATACTTTTTTAGCGTTTTCGATCTGGAGCTTAACATCATTATAGGCCTCATCCAAGCCTTTGGTGTATCTATTGTCCTTCATGCTCGGGATCTCCTACTCTAACTTCTGAACCTTCCCAACAAGGCCCAGGTTCTCTTAAGCGAGCTTTTCCTTTTCGACGACCACTAAGTCCTTGGTCTCCTGCAAATCGGCATAGGCTTTTTCCAACTCTCCTTTTATTATTCCAGAGTAGCGGGGGGCATCAAATAAGTATTTTTTAGACTTCTTCAGGGCATATTTTAGCTCATGGTTCTTCTTGTATTGGTCGGCATGACCATCCAGGAGGGTAGTGAAGTCAGCCAAAAATTACGCAAAATATAAAAAGAAAGATCAGTATAAAGAAGATGAATACGGAGATATGAGATAAGAGAAAAAAAAGGAAAATCCCTAGAGAAAGTCCTTGAGTGGACTTAAGGGCCAACTGGGCTGACCCCAACTGCGAGGAGCACTCGCGATCAACTGCGAGTATATCCCCCTTTAATAGGTCAGGGGCAAGTATGGGAGCGTTGGCCACACTGGACCCCTCATAATATGTAGTAAAAAAAGGATAGCAGGGCCCTTCAACGCCAGCCTCTTCTTGGATTATTCCTTCTTATTCTCTTCATCTCTCTCTCTCTCCCCTCCCTCCTCATCTCTTGTTTTTCTCCATCTCTTTTCTTATTCCCTTTGGTTTTTGGGCTGGAACCACTAGCCCTTGAAAATCCTCCTCTATTCTCTTCAAAGATTTTATTCGATCAAACAATATAGGCCGATTGTCATCATCAACAATTAACACTCTCCTCTTACAGGGGTGCTATCTCATGTTCTTCCTCTTCTTCTTCTTCCTCCTCCTCCTCTTCTTCCTCTTTTTCTTCCTCTTCCTCTTCCTCTAACATAATTGGTTTAGAGGGCCCTACTTTAGGATTCTCCAATTCATGGACTTTATCCACTAGCCGAGCAAAAAACTACCAGTGGTATTCTTGTACTCTAGAAGGTAGGCCGCAGAATAAGGGTGCTCACCCTCAAGAAGCCTCTCTTGTACTTTCCAAGATTTGAGGAGGTGAGAAATATTCACCTCACTCAAGTCAAATTCTTGATTTTTATCATGAGCTACAAAATAGAGGAAGACAATATAAGCCAGAGGATACGAAACGAAAGTAATGAGAAAGAAACGGAAGGAAATGAAACAACAAGGAAACAGAAGTAAAGAGAAAGTGACCTATATGATCCTCTTCCAAGTCAGAGATCTAAAGGCCTCGGTACCTCTCGCCCTCAGGAAGGGGAGGATGTTTCCAACTCTTGGCAATAAAGCCATGACCCCAGTAATATTTATGAGAGTCAGGGAGATTCACAACTAGAACCCTATTAGTTTTTCTCGCCTTCAAGTACAATATACCTTCATTGGTTCATGATTAGACGTAGCAGTAGTAGAGCTCAGCAAGTCCTAAGTTGGTTCCATACAGTTCATATATTTTATAAACCCCATTTATATTTTTTTAAAAATTTGGTCCAAACTGAGCAGGGATGACATCGAAAGTACTTGAAGAACCTTAGAAAAAGAGGGTTTGGGGAAAATGTTAAACCCCCCTGTGTGATCAAGAGGGTATGAATCCTCTTCCCCCCTTCTATGTCACGGACATCTCTAGGGATGGGGAATAGTCAATTTTCACCCAATCAAGAATATTGTAAGTCTTCTTAAATTCTGTTATCGTTTTGTTATCTATCAGCGACATGGATGATAAAAAATAAAAAGGCTCTAGGAAAAAAAGGGGAACAGTCAAAGAAGTGAAAGAAAAGAGAAGGTGATAGGAACTTACAAAAATGAATAAAGAGATTTGGAACATGAAGAACTGAAGAAGAAAACACTGGAACTTTTATGGACAAGAAGCGTTTGAAAAAACAACGGTTGGAAGTGATGCATCTGGGTTTGTACTTTGAGCTAATGATAGAGCACAAGTATCAATGGGGATCTTGGCGTTACAAATGACTTCTTGGACTAGTGTACCCCTACTTCTTCAATGAAATCGTAAATCTGCCATGGTATTTAACCTCGAACGAGTGCACCCTCTTATGTTCATGAATATTTCAAACTTGCCATTTCGATTTTATAAACAGTTTTAGGATATGGGCCTTAGACTTACTTAAAACCTATTAGCCTAAATGTTTCGCCCAAAATGTTTAGGGGAAATTATGGGGGCTCATTTATTTCAGCCTAAGAGAGTAGCCGATCAGCCCAGCATGGACAGTTGACTGTCGGGCCCAAATAAGTTATTTATTAAAGACTCATGTATTTAACATGAACTTAAATAGAACAAGTATATACTCAAATTGGTTACCAACAATCTCGGAGGAGATATTCAGGGACACCACGAGTTATCCAAATGCTAATTGAGTTACTTGTACAACTCAATATCTTATTTTACTCATCTATAAATTGTACAACCTTGTCCCGAGCAATGGAATGTAATCTCAAGCATTAAGAGACACTAATAAGAATATAGTAACCTCTTCGTGGATGTAGGCAAGTTATTGAACGATGTATATTTATTGTTGTGTGTGATTAATTGCATTCATTTTGATATTGCTTTTTTGATCATTTATTATGATAATTCTTGCACTCACATATATCAAACTAGATATCCTTTATTAAAGGTCCTCTTTTTTATTTTCTTATATAACTGTTATAAGGACAAATTTATAATGTCAATATGTACGTATTGGCTTAATTATGGATAAAACACTTTGAGTCATAAGGTAGAAGTTGTGTTTGTGACCTTTCAAGCCTATGGTATGTTTGTTGAAGACCTAGAGGCCAAGGCAAAGAGAATACATCATCATGTCATGTTTCGTCCCATGTTTTGTCATCAACGTTCCAAGGATCTCTTAGGTTTGAATGCATATTTTATGTTGAGTCTTGGATATTTTATTGTTGGGTGTTATGATATTTTTAATCTGATTATAAAATATTTTTAGACATTTTTTGTACGTTATTTTGGGTGTCGTTAGACCCTGGATCAAATGGAACTTCAAATGACTCAAAATTAGCCTTACCGTTTTCTCATTAAATAGGCTATCTAACAAGAACAGGTACCTTGTTCTAACCAGAATAACTACCTCGTTCTAACCAGATGTATAACTCATTAGAACCACTCATTCTAACAAGAATGGGTACTTTGATCGAAGAACATTTTAACGAGGAAATATTTTGAAAAACTTGACCTCGCTAAAATCTCATTTGAATTCTAGTTAGATCCCTGTTCTAATGAAAATGGGTATGTCGTTCAAACGAGAATGGTACCTTGTTCAAACGATTAGACGCGAATTTTAATAAATTCAGTTTTCTGGCAGTTTTTCCTTAACCTCCACTATTTCTTTTTCTATCCATATTAAAGTAGTGGGGGATAATCGCTTTAAAAATGAGTTTTTCCATCCTTTTGAGGGCAAAAAACCTTTCCAAAAGGTCCAAGAACGTTTTGTTAATGATTCTTGATTAATCTTTCAAAACACAAACCCATGTTTATACCTAATTAGTTTAGATACAGTATTCTTCACACACACACACACACACACACACACACACACACACACACACACACACACATATATATATATATATATATATATATATATATAGAGAGAGAGAGAGAGAGAGAGATTTTGGAACTGTGTTCATTCTCTACATTATTAAGAATTATTTCTTTCGGAGGATTTTGTGCTCATTGTTTTATATACGGTTGTGATACCCCGTAAAATTAAATACCGAGTGATCATTCCTTTGTCAAATTAAAACAAGGATCTCATTTGGTTCGTTCTTAGCATCACAGTCGAAAACATTTTTTTTATTTACTAACCACCTAGTATTCAAAAGAAAGTTGGTGCCAAATTTTATCTTTTTATTAAACAATCACAACATACAGAAATAAAACTATACCATACACACAATAACAAATTCTAAAACATCCCAAGATTTAATATGAGTAAATGATGAATACACCATCAACTCCAAGTCTAATATAAAAACTCCAATAGAATAATAAACCCGAATACAAAGTCCAACTAAACATCTAATGAAATCAAATTAAATCCACAAGTACAAAGATAAAGCTAAATAAAAGAAATAATTGAAGGGAAACATGCCCAAATGAAATAATGAATAATATATTCTACTCTAGGAATGAACAAATAAAGAGTATAATCAATCATCGCAAGGATCCACAAGTGCTACAGCTACGCATCTCTGGAACGGATCATCAAACTGGGTGTCCCTGTGGCTGGATACCTAAATGGTTTTGAAAATGTTTTGCAAGTACGCCCAAGTCCTTTTGAAAATATTTTTTAAGTATTTATCACAAGTTTAAAAATAGTTATTAGATACACATGTTAGGTTGCGTGCACTCCCTTGAGTTCCTCACCTCTCATCTATAGTGCGCACCTAACATCTTCTACTAAGACCACCTAGTCAAGCTACCCGATCTAAATAGGTCTCATGAATCTAACTAGATCTTATCCAGTCTAGCTCATCCGTACAACCCATACAGTACGCTACATTATACCCTTAATTATCATTAAGTCCTTAGTTCAATTTCTCATTAACTTACCCCGTACCGCCCATATAGTATATTACTGAACAACTAATAATTAACATTTCTCTTACGTTATTATTATTACCATCATGTTAAGTTCTCACACCTACTTTATCTTTGAATACTCATTATCTATCTTTTATACTACTTATAATTAAGTAGATTAAGCATTGTTTTAGATATGTACTATCTAGTCTCCCTACTATAACACATAAGCAGATTAAATATTGTTTAAACATGCCCTATCTAGTCTCACTACTATAACGCATAAGTAGGATAAAACACCCAGGTATGTATATATATATATATATATATATATATATATATAGCATCAATCAGACTGGCCACCGTGATGCACAATTTCATACTATGTTATCAAGTCCAAGTAACTCACATACCTAATCATGGACTATTGATTCGGAATGTCTCCCTCGAATCTTAAATCAAAACAACACATATTGGATGCAAACATAACACGAAGTATTTGGGGCTGCGCACATACCTAACATACCCAAAGAACTTGTCGACTTCACTATTTCTCTCACATAGTTATCCATTATCAGCACTATGCTCTGGGGCACAAATCCAGACCTCACAGGAATCATCCAGGTGGGATTGTCCACTGCACAGGACCTCTGTGATAGCAAGCAACGTAGGTATGTTCAAGTACATAAAATCACATCATAGGCATACACACCACCTAATCCATATGTATATTTAGTATAGGCACACGCACAACTTATAATAATATTAATAATAATAATTCGTATGTTGTATTTATTCCTCGAATATTTACCATATCATTAATTCAAGTTATGTTAACTCTCTATTGTATATCCCCAAGTATTATTCTCTACCCAAAGTGCCCATAGATACCCGTTAAGTTGATTCAGTAGTTATATCACACGTACCCTACTGGTCTACATCCTAGGTTCAATCGCAACCCCCGTGACACGTCCTCATTCCCTTGAGTTCATTACGTGATAACTTAACCCCTAAAATTTTCATCTTAATTCCCTCATTGATAACTAATACTCAACCCTAGTAAAGGCCTACTGTAATTCCTAATGTTCCCCATAATAATTTAAGGATATCCTAAAAGTCCTCTTGTAATCATTCACAATTTTCAGACTTAAATTGGGAAAATTGGCAATTCTGGGCAGTCCGAATCGATTCGCCTATGGGCCAAATCGATTCGAAAAGTTCCAGGTCTCTTATTCCTTATATTTTTATGATTTCTCACCCTAATATATTCCTCAAATCTCTAGGAAACTTCACCAAATTTCAAACCAACATATGTAATCATTATATAAGTGTATAGGGATGATTTCTAATGTAAATTAAACATTAATTCATCATGAATTCTATTCAAGAACCAATTATCCTCTAAAAATACATAAAACCTTAGTTTATCATGTTCTTCACCTCTTTTAATCAACAACCCAAATTTCATTCATACAATTCATCCATAATCCTCTGATTTCGTGTTACCAACATAAAGGAATATCATTACATGCAGTTCCTACCCCAAAATATCTGTTTAAATCATCAAAACCTCAAGATTCAATTTAAATCGTCAAATATAAGACCTTACACTACATGAGTATTATAAATCTTAAAAAAAAAGCAAGATAAACATTTGCCTTTGGTCCAATAGGTCTTATTTCATTTGCATGATGATATTGTTGTTCTCCCCTTATTCCAATCTCGATTCCATCACGTTTGGAATGAAAATTGGTGTAGGAATCTTTGGATTTCTTCTCCTATTCCACTCCTATGGCCTTTATTACTTAAGATTTGTTTTAATCCTAGCTCCCCATTATAATGGGCATATATAAACTTATAATTTTCGGAGTTCCTCTAACCCTTAGCTCTCAAATGACAGAAATGCCCTTAAATGGTACCGATTTGGTCTAAAATTATCCCAGGACCCAAACTATACCCCTAGATATACTATTTCGATCATTTCGGAATCAACCGTGACCTCTAAATCATCATCTCAGTTACTTTATACAATTATCTTATTTCCTCCTCAAAATACGGCACAAGTGAATGTTAAATAAATCGAATTAAATTAAATTCTAAATACCCGAATTAAATAAATTCTTCAAATTAAATAAACTCCAAATCACCAATTTAATTAAATCCTAAATCAATAATTTAAATAAATCCTATATCCTCAGAAATAACGAGTATTACAACGGTGGAATCCATATGCATGATGGTTGTTGTGCCCTATCGGTGGGCTTCGAGGCGATAGTGGATTCCTAAGTGTCACTAAGAGGAGGTTGAAAGAACGAAGAACGTCATGGCTTGCGAGGATGTCGAGTCATTGTGCAATTTTTCTATCGTGTCCTTTTTATAATTCCCTTACCATACTTTATGGCTGGGTCGTCCGAGGTTTTTCCTATTTGAATTTTCTTTGTACATCGGGCGTAGTGGTTGTTTATTTTATCTTACAATTAACACCTAAATGCATGCTTAGGTGAACAAGATAAAATTGTACTAATCATAAAATTGTTTTAATTAGTGCTTAGTTAATATGGATATTTATTTTATTTTAATTTAATTTTATTTAAGAAAAAAATAAGTTGAGAAATTAAAAATTTAATTCAATTTGTGTAAATTTCGGAACCATCACATACAAATAGGGTCTCCTCATTATTCTCAATTGTCAGCTATTTTCTTCTTTTGGATCAATATGTTATTTAAGTCACTGACTGTATCCTCATCTATGTTTTATAATTCCATATTCATAACTTGGTCTCAGTCTTATATAGTTAGTTCATTTTGGGCAATCATTCTTACTGAATTTAGAGTTATTTTTACTGGTAGTTTGACATCATGCCCATAAGTCTAACTATATAGAGTCACTCTAGTGCTTGAACTTTTGGAAGTTCTATAAGCCCATATTACTTTTATAAACTAGTTGTGACAATCTCTTGGATTCTTTTTAATCACTTTGCTGAGATTATTTTTAATCACCTTGTTTGTAGGCACTGCTTAACCATTTAATTAATCATAATTAGATGTAGTCCCAGTCACTGTTATTCCCATCCTTAAAGTAAATTCCAACACCATTTCTAATTAACAAATGCTCTTATTGTCTAAGGTTATAGTGTTCGGAATCCCAAACCTACACACAATGCGTTTCAATAATTCTACCAATTTACTAACTTTAAAACCTCAGCCTCCACCCATTTGGTAAAATAATCTGTAACTACTCCAACAAAACTGTACAACTTTGAACATGCTAAATATTTTTTCCAATGACATCAATTGCACATCTTTTAAAAGGCCAAGGTTTTACTAGATATTGCAGGTCAATAGTAGGCACATGATTTAGAGGACTATGTTGTTGGCATTTTTGACACTCTTTGGAAAAGTCCATACAATCTTTAAATGGATGGACAATAAATCCTCGCTTTCTTAACAACATTTTGGGATCACCTTCATAAGCCCCACATATGCCTTTATGAACCTGAGTGGTGACTGTCAATCCTTCCTCTTTGCTTAGGGACTCTAGGTCCATTCCATTAGCACCTCTTTTGAATAGTTTTCTAGCATACATAACATAATTGGTTTCTCTTAACATAACAAACCTATTGGTCTTAATGTTTAGGTTAGTTAGATATTCAATCATAAGTTTTCTCCAAACCTCATGAACATCTACGTTTTCCATTTCAACCAAATGCCACCTATTGTGAAGTAATGGCAAAAGTTCACTAATGGGATTCAACTATAGCTTATCTTTGAAGCTATCACTATGATTAAAACCTAAGGATTTTCAATCCATTTCATTGTCTTATTCATTTAAAAATAGGGGAACATAATTTAATACGCCTTCATCAAATTTGGGTAGTAAATTTAAATCCACTAGGTTATAAAAGGTTAAAACATCAATGATACACATATATTCAGCAATTAATTATCTTATGACTATGACACTCCGCCTAATTAAGTACCGGGTGATCAGCCCTTTGTTAAATTATATCAGAACAGCCACTTTGTTCATTCTTAGCATCACTGTTGAAAAATAATTTCTTATTAATTCACCTAATAATTAATTAAGCTAAGTGTCAAAACATTGCCAAATTTTTTATTTTAATTAAATTCATACCACCATACTGAATAAAATAAGTAACACCCCAATAAACTAAATTAAAATTCAACAAGTATAAATGTAACT
The DNA here is from genome assembly GCA_949130495.1 of Sambucus nigra. NCBI lineage: Eukaryota > Viridiplantae > Streptophyta > Magnoliopsida > Dipsacales > Adoxaceae > Sambucus > Sambucus nigra. Next base: position 427,724,337 of record OX422219.1, read on the forward strand.
GGAATAAACTCTCTAGTTGAAATATCTCAATATCACCATCCAAAACAAAATGATAAAAATAGTAGCAATATAACACGAGTAAAATATCTGAAATGGAAATAGAACTACTAAAATCTTGGGCGACATGCCCTAAATGAGCCAAATACTATAAATATAGGAATCAAGGAAATGAAAGCGTCTCATCCAAAGATGCATCTCCAAAAAATTCGTAAAAAAATCCAACCTCTAAGCTGGGCGTCCCTGATACTGGGCACCTGGTAATTTAGATATAGTAGAGAAGAGAATATGCAAGTAAACGGGTCAGATCCCGATAGAAAAGATTTTAAAAATAGAAAGTTCTTAACAAGTACAATTAAGTAGGTATTATGTACATGTTAGTTCTCGGCTCTCACTTGAGAATCTCACCCCTCATTTAGTGTGCACGACTAACATACCTTATTATCTTCCTAAATAAGGTTCTTAATTATTACTTTATCTCTTCTCCTTATCTTGTATTTTCCACACAATACTTTAATTAAACATTTTCATTTCTATTTAAGATAAAATGGATTTTTAAGTATTAAGTATTCACTTACTTAATTCAATTCATATTTTATTATTCATTTCTATCTAGTAATTCACGTAGTAGATCACATCATAGTGTATATATATATATATATATATATATATATTCATATATATATATATATATATATATATTCATCACACTATTTTTTATACTAATAAGACACCTCCCATACACAGCTACGGTACATGCTTACTCTGCTATCATGTCCAGTTACATCTCTCACTGTGAAAAGGACTATTGGTTTAGCGACTCTTTCGAACCATAAATAACATACCACACATATTTGTAGGCGAGCATACTCCCCAATCGAATGTGGCGTGCACATACCTATGTTCCCATTCAACCGTCGAAACTATCATTCACACCGTTAGAACGTGTCCAAGGTCCTATGCTCAAGGTACAAATCTAAAATCCCCCCAAGTGGGCTCATGAGGATAAGATCGACCATAACACGAAACCTCCACCCCGATAGCAAGTAGCGTTGGTATGTCATATAAATAAAAATATAGGTATTCAACCCACCTATATAATATCAATGAGATATTCACACAACCCATATGATAATTCCATATGTAGTATATTTTTCTCTCTAATATCTTTCGTATATATAAATTATGACTTTATTTATTAACATATATATTTTCCGTGCTTTCCCATCACTCGAAAGTTAACCATTATCTCTCAAATAAATTTAGTAGGTAATTATCTACACCCTACTAGTCCATGTCATCCCAAATCACAAATTTTCACAAATTCATATTATCCTCAAATAGATTTATTCTTCGATAAACTCTAATTACTTTTAATCCATTATTCGATTCTCAAGGATTAATTCACACATAAATAATTTTCAGGTATCAATTACCACCCTACTGACTTTTCCTAAACCCCATTATGCTATATTAAATTTGTACTAAGCATCCTTGGAAGTGGGGAATATTAATCAAGCTCTAAAAAAAATCAACATATGAATTCTGGGATAGTCGATCGATCGACAGTCTTGGATTGATCGATCGATCTGTTCTATCGACCGATATTTAAGGTCGATCGATCGATCGAACATGTATGAGCCTATTGTTTCTACATATTTGCCTACAGTTTTAACTAATTTTCGTCCTCAAATCCTCTATTTTAAAATCCAAAACTATTTATAATTCATTCCACATGATATAACAATACATATAAAGGATTTTCAATCATTAAAAAAACTAAAACATCAATAGGTTTGGATTAAACATGTTATTTCTCCTAATTTTCAAAAAATCCATCTCTCCAAGAATAATCATATAAAACTCAGATTTTCTTTATCAAATGATTCCAAATTCGTGGATTAAAATATATAATCAAAAAGAGGTTTGTTATGCACATTTCTCATGTAAAGGATTCCATTAAAATCATAATTGTTTATCTCTAAATAAGGCAATTTCTCAGAATTATATAACTATCCTAACATGGACATTATACATACTAATTTTATACAGATTAAGTCACTTGCCTTTAAATTGTAGGTTTGAAACTTTGGGGATGTTAGTCTATTGGTGGTCCTCTCCCTTTTTCAGCCAACTTCCGGTGGCGGTGATAGTGTAGGATGATTTTTGACTGTTGGCTTCCTAGGGTGTCTCTTCCTTTCCTAGAAAAACCTCTCATCTCCTCATAGATTTGACTTTTTATTTTTTTGATGAATTAATTTCACTTTGATAAACTCTACACTTAAATAAGATATCTCCAAATTTCGTAGGTACTGTTCACGTCCATGTAAAATGACTAAAATATCCCTCTATGGTGTCTATTCGGTTCCAAAGTGCCTCAAGACCCAAATCAAACACCCAAGTAGACTTTTTGACTATTTAAACTCTTCTAGATACTTCGGTAGAGTCAAAACGACCAGTTGGATGACATAAAAATATGTTACATTTAATTCCTTTAAATTTAGTCCTGGCACGACTCACACGCGCGCCCTAAGTTAATTCAAGTAATTGCCGTATTCATCACAAACGATAATTTTTATTAAATCACAATCATTCGTAAAGTCATAATCATATATTACTTTTAAACACTAAGTAATATTCATATAATTAACTTATTACTTTATTTCCAAGTAATATTGAAATCCGGATTAATTTTAATTTAACCCATAATTAATCCTAATTAATCTCATTTAAAAAATCATTAGAATTACGGGGTATTACATACTTCCCCCCTTATAATAGAATTTCATCCTAAAATTCGGAAAAACGAATACTTGATAAAAACAACTCTGGGTATCGGTCGCGCATATCATCCTCGTGCTCCCAAGTTGACCCCTCCACATTATGGTGTACCCATTAAACATGCATAAGCGATACTGCTTTAGATCTCAAATGTTTCTCATTGCGGTCTAAGATCGCAACTGGTTGCTCTTTGTAAGAACTATCTGGCTGCAAGTTAACTTCCTCGAATGCAATATGACTGTGATCCAACTCATCTTATAGATATCGCCTCATGAAGAAACATGGAACACATCATGTATACGATGCAAGTGCTCCGGTAACCCAAGTCTGTATGTTACTGGTCCAACCCTCTCAATAATAGGAAATTGTACCACATATCTCGATGCCAGTTTTCCTTTCTTCCCAAATCTCATGATCCCTTTCATATGAGACACGCGTAATAACACCTGGTCCCCCACATTAAGCTCCCGAAAGAACCTTTTGGCATCTTCGTAGCTCTTTTGTCTATCATGGGCTACCTGAATAAGAATCCTGATCATATCAATCCTGGCAGACGTGTCTTAAATCACTTTCTACCCAAGTAACTTGTTGTCCTCCACCTCTAACCAACACACAGGAGAACGACAAGGTCTACCATATAACCCCTCAAATGGGGTCGTACCAATGGTAAATTGGTAGGAATTATTATACGCAAATTCTACCAGGAGAAGGTACTGCTCCCAACTCCCTCCAAAATCCAGAATACACATGTGTAACATATCCTCTAATATCTGGTTAGTATGCTCTGTCTGCCCATCTGTCTGTGGGTGATAGGCCATACTCAATCGCACCTCAATACCCATGGCCTCATGAAAACTCTCCCAAAATTTATAAATAAAGATCTTGTCCTGATCAGACACAATTTCTAGCGGTACCCTATGTAACCTCACTATCTCGGCTATAAAGAGATATGCATACTGCCCCATCATAAAATCAGTCCGAACCGAAAAGAAATGATATATCTTAGTCAAATGGTCCACAATCACCCATATGGAATCATGACCCCTCTGAGTAGTAGGCAACCCAGTGATAAAATCCATGCAAATTCTCTCCCATTTCCACATTGGAATCTCTAGAGGCTGAAGCAACCCGGTTGGCTTCTGATGATCCACCTTCACTAACTAACAGGTAGCACAGTTAGAGACGAATTTAGAAATGTCTCTCTTCATACCACTCCACCAATACTGTCGCCGCATATCTTGGTACATCTTATCCCCATCGAGATGTACCATAAATCAAGATCTATGCGACTTTGACATTACCACGTGCCACAATTGTTCCCCCTTTAGAACAATCAATTTAACGTTAAAGTGCAAGCCTCCCTCTAAACTCACTGAGTATGACTCTGCTCCCTCGGCTAAAAGTTGTCAAATTTTCTCCTGACAGAATGGATTCGCTGCTTGATCCTGTACTACCCATATCACAATCTGAGGAATAACGGTCATTACTGACATAAATGACCTAGCAACGACATCCTGATGGCCTAGTTCCTTCTATTTAGCCTTCCACACCACATCCAGTTTACCCTAAGTTCTATGACTCAATGCGTTTGTTACCATGTTAGCCTTCCATAGGTGATAATGTATGTCAAACTAATAATCCTTCATAAATTCTAACCATATGCGCTGTCGCATATTCAACTCTCTCCGAGTGAACAAATACTGTAATGACTTGTGATCCGTGAATAAGCGGAATTTTTCACCCAATAAATAATGTCTCCATATTCGAAGGGCAAATACGACTATTGCTAGCTCCAAGTCTTGGGTAGGTTAGTTCATCTCATGAGGCTAAAGCTTCCTAGAGGCATAAGATATAGCATGCTCTTCCTATTACAACACCCCACCAAGTCCCTGTAACGATGCATCAGTATACACTAGGGAACTCCACTCCATTCCTGGCCTAGGCAGTGCTAGTATGGGTGCTGAAGTTAACTTGTCCTTCAGTTTATTAAATGCCAACTGACATGCATCATCCCAAACAAACGATGCGCCTTTACAGGTTAGATTAGTCATCGAACCCTCAATCTTCGAAAAACCTTTTATAAACTGTCTGTAATAACCAGCTAGTCCCAAGAAACTGCTGACGTGTGTTGGTGTCGTGGGTTATCCCCACTCCCTCACCACTGCTACTTTGCTAGGATCCACTACTATACCCCTTTCTGATACTATATGCCCCTAAAACTACACCTCCCTGAGCCAATATCCTCACTTTTAATACTTAGCATACAACTGATGCTCTCGTAGTGTTTGTAGGACCCTTTACAAATGTTCAGAATGTTCCTCTTCGATACGGGAATAAACTAGGATGTCATCTATAAAAACAATGACAAATTGATCCAGGAACTCTTTTGAACAGCCTATTAATTAAATCCAATGAATACAACCGGTGCATTGGTTAACCCAAATAGCATAACCAAAAACTCATAAGATCTGTATCTTATCAAAAAAGCAGTCTTCGATAAATCCTGCTCCCTGATGCTCAGCTGGTGATACCCGAACCTCAAGTCAATCTTTAAGAAGTACGTTGCCCCTCTCAATTGATCAAACAAGTCATCAATGCATGGTTATGGATACTTATTCCGGATCGTGACTTTATTAAGTTCCCTATAATCCACACATAATCGTAGGGATCCATCATTCTTCTTTACAAACAGAACTGGGGCACCCCAGGGTGAGGTACTCCGAAGGATGAAACCCTATCCCAATAACTTCTCAATCTGATCTTTCACCTCCCTCATCTCGAAAGGAACCATACGGTAGGGGGCAAGGGCTATCAAGAGAGTGCCCGATGCCAAATCAATCATAAACTCAATCTCCCTACTTGGCGGTAACCTTGGTATGTCCTGAAAATAATCTGCGAATTCCCTAACAACATGAATCAAATCAAGGGGAATTACAACTCTCGTAGAGGTCTCCTCCTGAATGCAATACAAATGAGTGGACGATTACCACTAAAACATCTCCTTACCTTTGATAGCAAAAATAATATTTCTACCAAAGTAATCAATTGTGGCTCTATAAGCAACAAGGCAATAAATCCCAATAATAACATCATATTCGAACATGTCTAACATAATCATATCAGCTGGTAAAATCAGACTCCCAATCTCTATGCTCACACTCTGACATATAAAGAAAATAAGCGTCCCACTACCCATCAGTGAGTCTACATAAGTAATAGTACTGCTGGACGTGAAGCCCCTGTATCAAATAAAATACGTCCCATAGGACCAAAAATATAAAACATACCCTTAATTGCAGGTGGTGGCAGCTGAACTGCTGCCTGCTAGACATTGTACACATGGCCATACTGTAACTGCCTCTGTTGTGGTGGGGCTATGGGAGAAATAGCTAGTAAGGGTGGCACCTGTGCCGGTGGTGGAAACATAGGCCTTTGTGGCTCTTGATACGCACCCTGCTGCTGCGGTATCTTGCCCTTATCTGGGCAATCATGCTTCCTATGGCCAATTTTACCACACGTGAAGCATCTACCCTTAAACTGTCCCTTATTTCGACCCTACCGGCCACAACCTTGATGACAATTTCCAATTTTCCCTTGGACCAGATATCCCTGTTAATTATGCTACTGGACTTGTCTATTATCGCCCTGCCCAAAGTTAACTCCTCCCGACCTCAGTCGTTTAGCATAGTCCCCCTGCTGCGAGTTCTGATCATTCTGCCTCTATTGCCCCTCGGCTGAAGATGATCCACTATCATTGCTTCCCCCACTTAGGCGTTACTGACTGGACTTAGACCCCTGCTTACTTCCCTTATGAATATGGTGGTCCTGGAAATGAAGTAATACTGCATTCAACACATCGATATAAGTCTGTAGAGAAGGATTAGTCAATAAATGCTGGCGAATCCTCCATGTAAGGCCGTCTCGGAACATCTGTATATTTTTCTCTTGGTGGGTAACTTAGATGGAACCAAATTACTCAACATAGTAAACTCCTCTTCATACTCGGCAACTGAATTCCCCTCTTAGGTGAGGTCCAAAAGTTTCCTCCTTATTTTAGTCTGAACAGCAAAAGGAAATTATTTGCGATAAAACCATAACCAGAAGTCCTGAATAACCATCGTATCCCTCTACTCTGCTGTAGCAGTGGACTCCCACCATTGAAGAGTTTCTCCAACCAGCTTAAATGTCACTAAGATCTGTTTGGAACCTTAATGCATTCATATATATATGCAAATGCCACTGGATGTGTTTCTTCCATTGGCTAAAAGTCACAACATCGGAACCGCCTCAAAATTTGGTTGATGTGATTTTTGGAAGGCATCCCTGAAATGCTCCCAAGCAGTGGGAAATGCCTGTGGTGGTGCTGGTTCTTGCTGAACAACCGCTAAGGCAACATTAATGGCTTGAACAACAATGGCAGCAACCTTTGTTGCGTTCATAGTACCCTGGATTGAAGGGGGCTATGCGAATGGATATGCCTCTCTGAGGGCTCGTCATGCACGTCGAGGAGGCATCGAAATGAGGGAGAGATATTTTATCAGCATTTATTATATCGCAAAGATATCTAAAGTCGTAAATACGCAATTATGAATACAAAATCCTAATGATAGGGCTCTATATCAAAAGACGTTAGGCATAAAACATGGTAAACCGTACAGACTCTAAGGACACTAGAACCTGATGCTCTGATACCACCTATGACACCCCCTAATTAAATATCGGGTGATCAGGCCTTTATTAATGCAGATAAATGATGAGGATGAGATTGAAGATAAAGATAAACATTCACATCAAACATATAAGAGACAAAAGGTTTTTAAAGTGGTTCGGCTATGAATAGAGCCTACTTCCACTGTTATTTTAGTCCCAGGGGTTTACAATAGCACAATATGGTGTAGAGAGAGAAAGAGTGTGTATGGTGTTTCTTAGTTGTCCCTCCCTTTAGCTAAGGGAATACATGTAATTATAGCCTTGTGGCTGTCAATATGAAAAGGCTATGTGTTGTCATCTATTGATACAGTAGAAATGTACATTAAGGCTCATTAAATGCGTTGTTATCTTCATTAAATTCATAGTTATCCTTTGATCTTCCTGGTTGGTTGCTTTGCATGCTAAGTAGCTTGGTATGCTATGTGTTAGTTGGTATGCCGACCAACTCTCCTCGAGTGCCGACTAACTCTCCTCGGGTACTGACCAACTCTCCTCGGGTGCCGACTAACTCTCCTTGGGTGTCGATCAACTCTCCTCAGGTGCTGAATAAGTATAAATATTGCCACTTAGGATGACATGTATCCTTTTATGATTGGTCCTTATAGATGGAGAATTTTTGCGTCAACAGAAGCCCCCAATGCTCCATGATTGATGGTTCACTGAAAGGATGGAGTATTTATTCTGCAGTGTTGCTCGGTGCTCGTGAAATTCTTGATCTACCTTCTTGATTTGTTCAACATAAAGTTCCCTATCTCTTGGACGACATATGATGTAGGTTGATCGATGGTCGCTAATCTTTCTTTTGAGGAACTCTATTTGTCAAGCGAAAGTATGCTATATATCACCCCTGGGAATTTGGATGCAGCCATGCCATAGTATGCAGCTTGTATCTGTTCATAATCTTCAAGTATGCTGATTGGTTTGCTAGCCGACCAACTGCCTCTTGTGCTGAGCAACTGAGTGCTAAACTCACGTGCTTGATTTTTCTGATTTATGCTCCTCTGAATACTTTATCGAGCAACATACTAGATTTTGAACCCAACTCTTCAATCTGATTAGTACCGAGCTTGTGGTGGACTTTGAAATATTTTCACACAACTTCTTCTTCAATATTGGTCGGGATAGTAGTAGTAAAGATCTCAGTGATATAGATGCTGAATCTGTCTCATGAATGTGCATAATAACTCCAGAATATGCCTCCTGAACTTCAATATGCCTTCTGAACTTCAATATACCTCCTAACCTTCAATATGCCTTCTGAACTTCAATATACCTCCTGACCTTCAATATCAAAACTAATTCCTGAGCAAAAGAAACAACTCCTGAACGATGATTGGTTGGGGCCCCGACCGTGTAAGTTTGTGGAGTTGAATTTGATGCTCGACTGCATGGTGTTATGAGAATGTGCCAACGAATGGACAACTGAATTTTTAATAGAAGCCCCCAAGTGTGGAATATGAATTTTGAATGATTTCTCGGCCTTGAAGTATATTATTTGACAAATTTTCTTATTTTGCATAGACAATAAAATTTGCTCCGTCTGCTGTCTATTGTCCGACCAACCGGAGTTGTTATTTGCTGATTGATCGACCAACTGGAATTGGTGGTGATAGATGACCGACCAACTGTAGTTAGTGGTAATAGATGCCCGACCAACCGGAGTTGGTGGTAATAAGTTTTCGACCAACCCGAGTTGGTGGTAATAAATTTCTGACCAATCGGAGTTGGTGGCAATTGCTTTTCGACCAACCGGAGTTAGTGGTAATAAGTTTCCGACCAACCGGAGTTGGTGGTAATTTCTTTTCGACCAACCATAGTTGGTGGTAATAAGTTTTCGACCAACTGGAGTTGGTGGTAATAAGTTTCCGACCAACTGAGTTGGTGGTAATTGATAATAAATGTTGGAGACTTTCTCGGAGCTGACCAACAGATTGTTGGGAATAAGATATAATAAATGCTAGAGACCTCCTCAACAGATTGTTGGGAATAAGATAATATAAATGCTAGAGACCTCCTCAGAGATGACCAACAGATTGTTGGGAATAAGATAATACATGTTGAAGACTTCCTTGAAGCTGAATATATATAGAGAGAAGAAATTTTCCGAGCTCCATGCTGAGATAAATATAAAATATTCATAGACATAAAGAATGATTTAGAATAATAATAAATTTTCTTGCCGATCTGTCGAGGCAAAATTGCATAATGTCGTACAAGAATAATATTTTCCAGAACATGAGAAAATGGACGAGTACTTTGCCGGGCCTGAATATAAATAAGAATTACCCCAACCAACTATCCGTTGGGGGTGAAATATAACAAATGTTGTAGTTCTCCTCGGAACTGAATATGATAATAAGTATCTCGTCGAGCTCCATGATGAGATGCATATAGAATATGAATCCCAATGGATATATAGAATAATTTGTGCTTGAGTATATATCAGAGAAATAATAAAATGAATAGTTCCTCGCTGAGATAAAACTTCATAATGCCGAGCAATGGTAATATTTTCCAGAAGTTTAAGATTGTGGCTGAGTAGATATTTGTGCTCGATCGAATATATATATCGGAGCATTAATAAGATTCCCAGGCAATCACGTCCGAATACTTAGTTGAGACTGAAAATTGTACCTGTAAAAATTAATAACTTGCTCTACCATATGTGTAGGCTGAATTGATTAGTTATCATGAGAATAATCTAATCAATATATGATATGTATATGCTTGAGAAATAAAAATATTAATTTCAAAAAATGAAATAATATATATTGGCTGATATGTCGAGGCAAAATTTCCCGATGTCGGGCAATAACAGTTTCCAGAGGTTTAAGATTGTGGCCGAACTTTCGTCGGTATTGAATCTTGTACCTAAGGAATTTTAATAAGCTGCCCGAACACCTGTTAAGACTAGATCAAATAGTTAGTCATGAGAGTAATTTAGTGATCCAATCAATATATAATGTGTATTAACACAAAGCAATAAAAATTTCAAAATATGTTTGTGCTACACGTGTGTCATGTGGGCATATATTTTTTTTATCAAATATGCAAGACATGAGGTTTGATTTGGACTTTTTACCAAATAATTTCAATTTTAAGCAAATGCCTAAATTTAAGTTGGTTTTAAATTTATTCTCACGATTGTGCAACATATGGCTTTGGTGTAAGAATATCAAAATCTTTTTTCAACGAAGTGAAGGACTTAAGAAATTTATCCGTTTTTGGTTTTAAAATATTTTTCTCATGAAGTTTTTGTGATTTAATAAATGAGCAAATAATCAAGCATACATTTTAATTTTTCTCCACGCAAATATTAAATTAAAAGATGATTGTTTGGGAATTAGAAAACGATAAGAGGGTTCTAGTCTTTTAGCATTATGGTGGGATTTTGACAAAGTCAAAATTGATATTCAGTGCATATAAACTTGCTGCTCCTCCATTCCAGTGTTGGGATGTCCGAAAGCCTTCATTTTGATTCTATACATGCCTCCGACCAAGTAAATATCATTAGGAAGCTTTTGCTTTATATAAAATTTGTTTCCTACCAGTAGTCGCTACTTTCGACCTACGGTAGAGACCACCAACCAATTAATTTAATCTCCCACCTATGTAACACCTGCTTCCGAGCAACAATAGGCAGTGCTGACCAACTGGCGGGTACTGCCGACGAGAGATGAGCAACGCTGGCTGACAAAAATGGCCCATCGATCAAATAAAAATTGGTCGAGCTTTGTTGCCGACCTATGTAACTTCAAGTACAGAAAAATGTCTCCGACCAAGAAACAATGATCCGACTAAATTATTGTTCCTATCGTCAATCAATAAATGGGAGACTCGAATTCACACTTGTATTGTGGGAATAATACACCGACCAGTGAATAGGAGGTCGTGGAGTGCCTTTTGAAGTGCAATTTTTATCTACGATCAACAGATGCCAACATTTCTTCGATCAAGTTTTTTGTATGTTGCCAACCAAATACAGTTGGTCCGGAGAACCATCAATCAATATTACACCCATGTCGAGCTAAGTCCGACCGATGCCACACTGTTTTTGACCAACAATAGATGATAGGGGGTATTGCGGTACAATGTTACCGACCAACTTATATATATGTCGACCAAGCATTGATTTCACCCCGACCAACTATAGATGTTTGCGATCAATTTTAGATGGCTAGGAACCCTTCATTTTAGCGCTCTACCTATCACCGATTGAATGGTCCCCCATCTGTGTAATACCTACCTCCGACCTATATGGTCCTAACTGCATATCAGATGCTCCTGACTGGTTATATGCAACGCCGATAAAGAATAGATGGTCGGGGTATCTCTGATCAACAAATAGTCAGTCAAGAATCCGTCAAGATGCATAACACATGTCCCGACCAACAACTGTGCAATACCTATTAATAAATCCCTGTGATGGTCACCGACCTGGAAGGATGCGTGCAATGATGTCGCCGACCTGATCTATTCATCATACAGAAATCGCCGACCAGCCATAAAATTTGTAATTGCAAGAATTGTTCCACTTTCTTGCTGATCAATAAAATTTAGACTCTTCCTCGTTTCCCAATGGTCGTTGAATGCGTGATTTTTCTTTTTGGGGAAGTAATAGCCACTGACCATGAATGGATTTTTCCGTCTTGCTGAAGATCGTCTCACAGTGTTTTCGCCGACCACCATGGTTGCTATATGTTTTTGGTGATATAGGTCAGCAAATTATTCGACTATATTTATAGTTGCCTTGGAATTGCTGACAGGCCGGAGAAAACAGAGATGACTGATTAGAACAGTCCTAAAAATTTTATTAGGCAAACCACAGGTAGTGGAGGATCCAAATAATGAAACTGGGGAGTACAAATTTTTATTTATTGTAACCGATTAATTTTTGATTGGACTTCTGGATTTTGGAGAACAATCCTTTCATAATCACACAATAATTTACTGAATATATAAGTCAGAACTAATGTTGAAGTATGAATTTTTTTTAGAAATGTTCGTCTCTAATCTGCATCTGGAGCTTCAAATTGAAACGGTTTCTTATGATGGGAAATGAAAGTTTTTTTTTAATACCGGTTGTAGAAATAAAAAAAATCATATATAAACATGATCATGAAATATCAGGGAATCGTTTACATCTCGGAGAGAGAAAATCATTTTTACCCCTTCTTAACAATTTGAAATATCAAAATACAAGATCTAACCCAGTAGGTATACAAGATCTAACAGTTTGCCCTATTTTCAAGGCTCCATACATAACTTATTGTCATGAGATCCAATTATTTGAGATTCAAATAATTTGTGTACATGAACATATACGAATCATGATGTAATAAAAAAATATGTACGCAGTAAGTAGTTGTTTATATATAAAGAAAAGAAAAACTTAGCTTTTGAAGATGATCTTCATGTCTTGCGAAAAAATAATTCTTGTGTCGAATTCCCACAGACGGCACCAATCTGTTGAAGATAAAAAATGGCCTCAGCCATTTTAGTGGCGTCAACAGCAGATAAATGACGAGGATGAGATTGAAGATGAAGATAAACTTTCACATCAAATATATAAGAGACAAAAGGTTTTTAAAGTGGTTCGGCTATGAATAGAGCCTACGTCCACTGTTATGTTATTCCCAGGGGTTTAGAATAGCACAATATGGTGTAGAGAGAGAAAGAGTGTGTATGGTGTTTCTTTGTTGTCTCTCCCTTTAGCTAAGGGAATACATGTATTTATAGACTTGAGGCTATCAATATGAAAAGGCTATGTGTTGTCATCTATTGATAGAGTAGAAATGTACGTTAAGGTTCATTAAATGCGTTGTTATCTTCATTAAATGCATAGTTATCCTTTGATCTTCTGGTTGGTTGCTCTGCACGCTAAGTAGCTTGGTATGCTATGTGTTGGTTGGTATGCCGACCAACTCTCCTCGGGTGATGACCAACTCTCCTCGGGTGACGACTAACTCTCCTCGGGTGTCGATCAACTCTCCTCAGGTGCTGAATAAGTATAAATATTGCCGCATAGGATGACATGTGTCCTTTTCTGATTGGTCCTCGTAGATGGAGAATTTTTGCGTCAATAATTAAATTAAATTAGAATATCCAATTGGTTCATTCTTAGCATCACTGTCGAGAAATAATTTCTTATTAATTCACCTAATAATTAATTAAGCTAAGTGTAAAAACTTTTCCATTTTTTTTATTTTAATTAAATTGATACCACCATATTGAATAAAATAAGTAACACCCCAACACGACTGAATTAGAATTAAACAAGTATAAATGTAACTGGAATAAACTCTCCAGTTAAAATATCTCAATATCACCATAAAAAACAAAATGATAATACAATATCAATATAAAACCAGTAGAGGTGGCTATTCGGGTTAGTCGTCTCACTTTCGGGTCGCTTTGATTTTGATTCGAGTATAAGTTTTGGGTACTCTTAAATCTATGTAAGTTAATCGTGTCATATTCGGTTCATTTCAGCTTATTACCATAAATGGGATATCGTGTCAAAAATTACCAGCCCTAAAAAACAGTACAATATCCGTAATGGAAATAGAACTACTAAAATCTTGGGTGACATGCCCTAAATGAGCCAAATACTATAAAGATAGGAATCAAGGAAATGAAAGCATCTAATCCAAAGCTGCATCTCCAGAAAACTCATCAAAATATCTAACCTCTAAGTCGGGTGTCCCTGATGCTGGGCACCTGGTAATTTAGATTAGTAGAGAAGAGAATATGCAAGTAAACGGTTCAGATCCCGATTGTATAAGATTTTAAAAATATCAAGTGCTTAACAAGTACAATTAAACAGGTATTATGTACATGCCAGTTCTCGTCTCTCACTTGAGAATCTCACCCCTCATCTAGTGTGCACGACCAACGTACCTTATTATCTTCCTAAATAAGGTTCTTAATTATTATTCTATCTATTCTCCTTATCCCGTATTTCCCACACAATACTTTAATTAAACATGTTCATTTCTATTTAAGATGAACTGGGTCTTTAAGTATTAAGTATTCACTTACTTAATTCAATTCAGATTTTATTATTCATTTTTATCTAGTAATTCACGCAGTAGATCACATCATAGTGTATATATATATATATCTATTCATCACACTATTATATATACTAATACGGCACCTCCCAGACACAGCTGCGGTGCATGCATACTCTGCTATCATTTGGAGTTACATCTCTCACTATAAAAAGAACTATTGGTTCATCATCTCTTTAGAACCACAAATAATATAACACACATATTTGGAGGAGAGCATACTCGCTAGCCGAATGGGTCGCGCATATACCTATGCTCCCATTCAACCGTCGAAACTCTCATTCACATTGATAGAACATGTCCAAGGTCCTATGCTCAAGGTACAAATCTAAAATCCCCCCAAGTTTGCTCATCACGATAAGATCGGCCATAACGTAAAACCTCCACCTCGGTAGCAAGTAGCGTAGGTATGCATATAAATAAAAATATAGGTATTCAACCTGCCTACATAATATCAATAAGGTATTCACACAACCCATATGATAATTCCATACATAGTATATTTCTCTCTCTAATATCCTACATATTTATAGATTATGACTTTACTTATTAACATATATATTTCTCGGACTTTCCCATCACCCGAAAGTTAACCATTATCTCTCAAATAAATTATTAGGTGATTATCTACAATCTGCTGGTCCATGTCAGCCCAAGTCCCAAATTTTCACAAATTCATATTATCCTCAAATAGATTTATTCTTTGATAAACTCTAGTTACTTTTAATCCATTATTCTATTCTCAAGGATTAATTAACACATAAATAATTTTCGGGTATCAATTACCACTCTACTGACTTTCCCTAAACCCCATTATTCCATATTAAATTTACACTAAGAATCCTTGAAAGTGGGGAATTTTAATCAAGCCTTAAACAAAACCAACATATGAATTATGGGATAGTCTATCGATCGATCAATCAATTTGTTTGATCAATCGATATTCAAGGTCGATCGATCGATCGAACTGGTTTGAGCCTACTGTTTCTGCATATTTTTCCTACGGTTTTAACTAATTTTCATCCTCAAATCCTCTATTTTAAATTACCAAACTCTTTATAATTCATTCCACATGTTATAACAATGCATATAAAGGATTTCCAATCATTAAACAACCTAAAACATCAATAGGTTTGGATTAAACATGTTATTTCTCCTAATTTCCAGAAAATCCATGTCTCCAAGAATAATCATAGAAAACTCAGATTTTCTTTATCAAATGATTCCAAATTCATGGATTAAAATATATAATCAAAAAGAGGTTTGTTATACATATTTCTCATATCAAGGGTTCCATTAAAATCATCATGGTTTATCTCTAAATCATGTAGTTTCTCAGAATTATATAACTATCTTAAAATGGGCATTATAAATGCTAATTTTATACAGATTAAGTCATTTTCCTTTAAATTATAGGTCAGAACCTTTGGGTATTTTATTCTACTGGTGGTCCTCTCCTTTCGGCCAACTTTCGGTGGCGGTGATGATGTTGGATAACCTTTGACTGTTGGCTTCCTAGGGTCTCTCTTCTTTTCTTAGAAAAATCTCTCCTCTCCTCATAGATTTCTCCTTTGATTTTTTTTGATGAATGAATTTCACTTTAATAAACTCTACCCTTAAATAATATATCTCCAAATTTTGTAGGTACTGTTACGTCCCATGTAAAATGAATAAAATATCCCTCTGGGGTGTCTATTCAGCTCCAAAATACCCCGAGACCCAAATCAAACACCCAAGTAGACTTTTTTGACTATTTAAACTCTTTCGGATACTTTGGCCCAGTCAAAACGACCATTTTAATTCCTTTAAATTTATTCCAGACACGACTTACACGTGCACCCTGACTTAATTCCCGTAATTGTCGTATTCATCACTAGCGAATTTTTTTTTTTATTAAATCATAATCATATTTAAAGTCATAATCAAATATTACCTTAAATCACTAAGTAATATTCACATAATTCACTTATTACTTTATTCCCAAGTAATATTGAAATCGAGATTAATTTTCATTTAACCCATAATTAATCCCATTTAAAAAATCATTAAAATTACGAGGTATTACAATGACTAGTTAAGAATCCCCATAAATTTTAATTATAAAAGAATTACATTTTAGAAGGATCTTTGACCCCATTATAAAAAAGTCATATTCCGCTTAATTGCTGGTACATGAATTTTCTTCCAATCCATATCCATGTTTAGTTCTGATATGTTCAAGGAGTTCAATAATTACCCTTATTCCTCACCTTATCTCAATTTTAAACCATCAAATCTTAATTTCCATGGCTTAAGGATATGTATCCTACCTCATATTTGCATTTTGGATCATCTTCACATTGATGGTCTACTAAAAAGTTAGTCGGTTCTTGGCCTTTTATAGTGTTTTGAGGTACATAGTGTTGGCAAATCTTAGATTGAAATAACACCCATTTACCAATCCCATTTCATAAAATAGGCCTTATCAACTTGTATTTTAATTTCATTGTTGAGAAATACAAAATTAAATATAGCTTTTCCAATATAGAGTATCTATATTCACATTCATTCAAAAATCTACCTAAATAAACATAGTTTGCTCCTTATGTTTCTCATAGTCTTGTGCTAATAGAGCTCCAATAGAGATGTGTAAAGCATAAACATAGAGCTTCAATACATATCATCTTTTAGAGGCAACAAAATATGTGGCTTAGCTAAATATTTCTTGAGCATCAAGAAAAATAGCTCGTGCTCTTCATTCCTATCTAACTATTCTGCATCCTTCAGTTTTAAGAAAATATAAAATAATTTAGTTTTTCCCGCATCATTAGATAAAAATTTACAAAGGAAAGTAACTTTTACCAAAAAATCTTGTAATTATTTTTTGTTTATGGGGTTGTGCTTTTATTTATTGCATTGGCCTTGTTCCTATCAACTTGAACCCTTCTTGGGTATACCAAATTCCAAAAAATTCCCTACAAAAACCGCAAAGGCACATTTTAAAGGATTAATCGTAAGTCGATAAATATGATATAATGGCCAATTGTTCTATCAACCAATAAGTATACTATAGGTATTGGATATTTATCCTTTAGAGCATGTGATGTAGGAGGGTAGTAGTACCGGGGTTTATGAATATCTTGAAAGGGTGAGGTGTGACTTGCCTTCAATGAACAATGACATAGTAATATGGTCTGCATAAATTTTCTGGTGTAACAGTCACTAACAATAAGAACAAATACTTCATCTCCATGAAAGGACCTTTAAGATATTTGGAGAAAAGGGTGAAAGAATAATTCCTCTAATAATAGAGAGAGAATAGTCAGGTGTAAAATCACCAAATGTGTGTGAATAAATGCTACGGACTCGGTCGTGAATGCTCTAAACTAGTATAAAACACTATGAAACTTTAAAGCTAGAACTTGAGCTTCAATGGCTTTCTCTTGAGGGTAAAACTACGAGCCTCCAATTTTATAGGGTTTTCTCGGCTCTTTCTTTTTATTGTTATTTCTATCAAGGGCAAAGCCCTCTAATTATAATGTGTGTGAGTAAATTTGGATTTCACCACAATGTGACATGTGTCCTCATAAATGAGGTGGTTAAACTTGTCTCTATTATTTAAATAATATTATGAAAGTTGGGGGACACAAAAATGACGTGACTAAGGAGAACCTCTATAGTTAGCCCGAAAATATGCTTTATAAATTGTACGCATGTTAACTCCTTTTTATGTGGGACTAAATAAATTTAAATTTTAATTAAAAATGACTTTTCTTTAAAGTGCAAAGGACTTACGCAATGAGAAGGACTTGTCAAAAGACCGCGAACCCTATCGACTAACTATTAATATAATTTTTAATTTTTGAGAGAACTGAACCCTATCGAGTGACTATAAATAAAATATATTATTTTAGGGGTGTGATGCCTCCTCGGGTAATTATTTATAAAAATGACTTGTTGAGGGGCCTTGATCCCCTCAGCTAATCATAATATGAATGACCTCTTGAGTTACCTAAAGTCCCCACGAGGATAGTGTGACTTTTTTGCGTAACCATAAATTACTCAGGATTTTTTTTTTTTCGTGTCTTATATTAGAATGGTTGAGCACTTACCTTACACAGTGAACCTTACTCTCCAGCCTTCAAGACAAAACCCTCAAATATTCTAGTGGCTATGTTGGTGTTCCCCTAATCCTTTCAAGTCGTGCTAATTTGAACCACTAACCAGATCAAATTACCCTCTTGGTAACCTATTTAAGGATACAATGTACTCGATGTACTCCATAGAATAAATTGTTTAAATTCCTTTCCAAAATATATTTGAGTCCTTGCCCAAGAGGTCACAAAAAAGCTTCATCAACATCCCGAATTCGCTTAATGTTTGACCTCAAGTACACAACTTTGGAAAGGTATAAAGACTTAGAGGAATTAGATTCACACCTTGGTTAATTTGTTTTTATAAATAAAAAAATCTTTTTAATTCACCTTGGTTTTTTTATTTTGTCCGATACAAAAAATATACTTTTCGTGTAAAAAATCTATTTTTATAAAGAATTACATCTTTGTGTGTATTTTAATTGTGAATGTTATCAAACATAGTTAGAGTTTTCTAAAAACTCATTATGAATTATTTTTTCTAAGCAAACTATAAATTTTTTTGGGACACCCCCACAACTTCCATTATTGCCGTAGTGATTCTCTAGCAATTACCTTATTCACTGCAGTGATAATGTCTCACTTGAATTTTGTGCTCCATGCAAAATATCTTGCATTTCTTTCAACCATTTTGGCTCTTCATCTCTCCATAGTGATGAATTTCCTCTTTGTAGCGACGCTTCGGCGAGACACGTCTGACAGCGCCGAAAGTGCCTTTTTTCATAAGATCTTCTTTATGATCTTCTTAGTATATGTGTTAAGTACAAATTTCTGGAGGACTAATACCTTGAAACGGTTACTTGACTCCATAAGAGTACAACCCCTAGAATATGAATCTTTAAACCATTTCAAATAAAAAGGGTATATAGTTGTGTGTCATTTACTCTTCCAAATCAAGAGTGATATCTTTGAAAAAATATTTTTACTGATCAAAACACTTTACATATTTGAGAGCATATTTTTTCACTTGTCTTCTTTGAGTTCTTCAATCCATTATTTTTAATAAAGATTTATTTACTCATCTTGTGTTCTAAAATATATCTTCATTAGTGAGTAATTTTTTTTTCTTCCTTGGGTTGGAAAACTTTTTTTGAGATATAAAGGACCACACCTTTGTTATCACACCAACACACATATCTTTAGTATTCCCTCAAAATGTTGTTATAAAATTTTGGTTGCTGAAAGGTTCCGTCTTGGAACAAACTGATTCAACTATAAAGAAAAAAGCTTGGGCAAAAGATTTAATAATATTCGTCACAAACCAAAATGGATGGAGATTATGTAGCATACTTCAGTGGTCGGCACCCTCCTCGAAGAATATGGTGTGAAAGAATATCTATTTAGTCATAGCATCGTTCAGTTCCAAGTCTCTATGTTCTAGTTGTACAACTCTACCATAGTGAATTTGTCATTTTTATTAGCTCGAGTTTTTTTCCAGTTAGTGGATTTTTACTTCTTACATCCAGTCTTGTGCTTATTTTACTCTTTTTGCATTTTTTGGATCATTGTCTTAAATGAGAAGATAAAACTTGAGATTCTAAAATCTAAGAAAAAAATTATCGCTTAGAATTTTGGATTGTTAAACCCTTTTGATAATAATAAGTTAGTAAACCTTTCTCTTGAATTACAAAAATTAATTTTTACTTGGGTAGCTACCATTGAGAGGCACACTCTCCATCATTATATAAATTATAATTAGTGCTTGAAATAATTCGTTAATGCCTAGTCTAATGTAATGTTAATTCATTAGTGTATTTGTATCTCTTCGAGAATGACAGTGTCCATGAAATATCATTTTTCCCATGGAATGTCCCTTAGAAATTTTCCTAAATTTAGAATCCCTACTTTTAGGCAGAATAACCGTAATTTCCAGTTTTCTTGAACCTCCATTGTTATTTTTTTTTATTAAGCAATGATTTGAAACATATTGTCCACACCTAATACATAGGTGTTTGGAGGTATTTTAATTTAGATCAATAATTTCCTCATTCTTTGGAGACTTAGATTCTGCCTTTGTTTTCATCTTGAATTCAACATGGTTCTTATTTCCTGGAAAGTGTATAGATTGCATTTTAGCTCCCATTTTTTTCACGTTAGGAAATGGGTCCTCATCAACCACCATGTTATTTTGTTATTTTCTAGGAAATATGATATTTTTTTCTAAGTAACTCTTGGACCCTGTCACGAAAAAACAAATAAACATTAGGTGGGTGAGAAAAGAGATTATGACATTTGCAATAATATTTCCCTTTCATTTCATTTACACTTGGCATTTTTACATTTTCAGGCATCCTTATACCCCTTAACGAGACTCCATATTTGAATGTAATTGAGTGGCAGACTTTGAATGAAGTAAAAGGCTTCATCATTGAGGGAACTAGAAAACAAATGTAGTTTAAGGTATTCATTTGTTCATGTATCATCGCACTCACTAGTAAACCTCTCTACATGTTCCACTGTGGATTGACTCCCATCTCATGGAAAAAGGAGAAAATTAGTAACTTAAAACCCTAAAGCCCAATCATATTCACACATTCAGGGCATGTCTTCTTATAAATTGGAGTCTGCATCCCTGAACCATCAGTCCGTAGATCTCATGTATGAGATCCATGATTTCATTCCTCCTCACTCCCCCAAGTAGTCGCCTATTTAGTTCAGACCTTCTTGGTTTGCCTTTGGCATAGGTTGTACCAATGGTGATGGGATTTGTTGAGGATCATTTTGTAGTGGTTGAAAAGGCATTGGTTGGGATGCCTGAGGAACTTAGTTGTCCACCCATTGGAATAGTTCATGACCAAACCTTTTATTATTTCCCAACCCTCGGGGTTCATATTCATGCATGGTGTTAGTAATTTCTCCATAATTGAAAGTCCTTGTAAAACCTAAATAAGGCTCATTGAAGTATGGTTTATATCTTTCCATCTCTGGGATGAGCATTCTTTCCATCGGGTGATTATATCCCATCTATTGGTAAGTGTTAGGTATCCCCATATGCCTTAATGAGTTGTTCATATCTAAACTAGTAGTGCTGGTATGTTTTCCCATCCTTAGGTTTTATTTAAAGTTCTTTCACCATTATTGGGTCTATAATTCATAGAGTGGAAAATTATGGGTTGTGTGGTCACGTTTACGGCAGTTTGTGGTATGAAGCCTTGACCATTGGTGCCGTAACAGTGGGAGGTGACAACCTATTAGTTACCAATACTACCATCAAATTAATTATTTGCAAAATATTACCAATATGGTTAAATACCGGGTTTAAGTGATGCATGAATTGATCGTGGTTGTTTGATGGCACATCTACTGGTAGCGTTACACTTGGATTTTTGGTCATTAAAGCTATCATTACATTTAATTCTTGATTCTGAGTGTTTGGTCTTCATTCTTGAATAGTTTCAATAATTATTTAATTTTTACTGGTGGCAGGTTAGCTCATTGACCCAATTTCACCCATATTTTTGGTTCCAACATCTCTCCTTCTTGTTCTAGCCATGATAAACACTTATGTAGCAGTATTGTCCGGATGAGTGTGGTAAAAATATGTTTTGTTAGCTTGGTTCGTTTGTGTATTTTAATTTTGTGGGAGCATTCCATGCAAGGCTGTGGTTTTGCTAACTAGTTGTTATCTTAGCCTGCAATAATCAGACAATTTTGTGTCATTTTATGATTTTTTTAAGAAGACTTTACAGTGAGTAATAAATTTGTTTATGAACTA
The DNA here is from genome assembly GCA_949130495.1 of Sambucus nigra. NCBI lineage: Eukaryota > Viridiplantae > Streptophyta > Magnoliopsida > Dipsacales > Adoxaceae > Sambucus > Sambucus nigra. Next base: position 427,746,746 of record OX422219.1, read on the forward strand.
AATTAACTAGGATCTACAAAAAATGGTGGAAAAATGAAGAAATATAGGTAAAAAGAATATTTAAAGTAATTAAAGAAGCGTAGTAAAATAATCAAACACCAAACTAGATAAGAATTAAAACAAGTAAAGCAGTTTACACTAAGGAATGTAAAGTACGTTACACTAAGAAATGTAAAGAGAAAGGAAATTTTAATAAAATAGAAGAGAATTACATTTACCCTAAAAACTACTTCGAAGAAGAAGAAATGCTATGCTATGCTAGAAATCTGTAAAGAAAAGAAAGAAAAAAGAACATAAAAGGAAAGGAAAGGAAAAGTTTGAAACACGTAAAAGAGATTTTTTGTCGAGTGATTCCTTCTTGCTCTCATCCTTGAGTTACTTATTATGGAATCCCTTTATATGAAACTGCTAGTGTAGCTTCTCGGTGGTTACTTATTTAAAAGTTCCCGCCTAGGTGCACTTACACCCCCATAATAGTTATTTAAGCGGTTTCCCCACATTCAAGGTCTTAACAAGTGTCAATTATTAGTGAATCCATTTGTATTAATTTGTCCTATTATATTTATCGGTTATAATAACTGGTTTGTATTTCAACATGGCAATATTCTATTGGTTGGTAATAATATGGTGTAAACAACATCCCAACTTCTAGGCCACACGTCCACAATATTAGGCTACCAATAACAATGTAGTTTCTCTATGAAATTGCCATTGGTGACTGCAACATTTTTTGTTTAGCAATCATCCTATGGAATTATGAATTCTCTAGTGCATATAATAGAAAAATACACTGATTCATGCCCCATAACTTCTCCATAAAATTTCTCCCATATATTCAGACATTCAAACCTAACAATATGATGACTATAAAAAAGTTTGACATTTTTGGACATTGACCACACTCTCATTTAGCCTATCAATACCACAAATGCATCTCATATTGCTCATGGGCATTAATCGAGATGATTTATCGATCACATCCTCAAACCTATGAACTACCATGCCCATAATTGGTCATTCATGCCCATAAACATGCCCACTAGGAAGTCAAAGGCCTAGGATCATCCATTAGCTTTTACCAATTCTTCCTTGGGAGACCATGCCTCCCTATATATCATCTTAATGATAATTCCAAAGTAATAGAAGTAAATATCAACTCGCATAATTTGAGAAGCCACACATAACCCCAAGCTTCCCATTAACATCTAATCCATCTTAGTGAAAACTCCCCTACCCTTAGCCAAGGTGAAGATAAGACTTGGGTGTTCTCACGCCTGTAACTAAGAGTAAGTTATGGTATGAAAACCCTCCCTCATTCCAATGGACGATTTCCTCATCAAATGAGAATCCTAGTGTCTCCGAATTATATCTTCAAACTGCAACAACATAGTGTCTATCTACGTAATTTCCTCCTTCACTCTTTTTCCTTCCACTTATGGACTTAAAGCAACTAGTGGAATATCAATTAGTATAAGTAATGCTTACTCGATAGGTAATGATGCCATGTGTGAAAATAATGAACTACAACACTTATCTCCTTTTCATGAATATAATACATCCACTTCGGATCACTGAGTTTCCTTCTCTCGTAAGATACTAGATGTCCCTCATGCCCCCAAACCCATTTGAGTGAATTTTTTTTATCTGTATGGACCTCCAATGGAAAATTGAAGTCTGGGAAACGTAATATTGATCTATTTGTCACCACTACCTTTAATTTCTCAAATGCCTCCTAAATTTTAAGTAACCAGTTCCAAACCATATCATTTTTCAACAAATCTTTGAAATAAATAATTTTTTTAAAAAAAAACAAAAGAAATTTCTTCTGCACTAACATTCTTTGGAGCTGGCCCCTCCGCAATGGCCTGAATTCCCAGTCTAAATAAGTTAAGGGACTTTGGTTTCAGCTCCAACTCGATCTTGTGGTAGACTGCCCTCCTATGGGCCAATAAATAACTCACTCGTGGGGCTTGAAATCCCAAAACTCCTCAAGTAATTATCGAAATAGGATCGTAAACTGCCCCTTTCTTTAGGTCCATCCTCATAACATCCCCAGAAATAAGATGTACTAAGAACATAGTCTCAGTTTGGATAAATTCACATTTTTCTAGATTCAAGCGGAAACTCGCCTCCTATAGTTTTATTTAAGCTACTTAGAGATGTTTAATACGTTGCTCTAACATTGTTTATAAACTACTTTTCCATCCAAATAATCATGATAAAATAATCAAGGCACTCACTAAATATATTCATGATCAAATTAGAGAAAGTATCATGAGTGTTATAAGTTAAAATATTTATCCATGTGGACCAAAGATTTCGGTACATTTGTCCTCATATATATCCACCTCAGTGCTTCACGTATACTTGATCAACTCTAGATATACTTGATCGGCCAACAAGCTGATCACAGTCAAGAATGTGAACCATCAAGGAAAGCAAAAGTCACTCACATGGGGTTACCAAGAGCTGTTCCACCCGTGCTTTGAAGGATCAATATTAACATATATTGTGCATGTATATAAATGCCCGAATATGTGAATGCATTCCATCTCTTGGTTTCTTAACCATTATAAATACACTACTGCCCTTAGCTCAAGGGGATACAAGTGAGCAATATTAGTCTTAGCTTATTATAATCACTGTAACACCCCGTATTTCTAACGATTTAGAATTTAATTAATTAGATGATATAGGAATTAATTTTTCAGGAGGATTTAATTAATTAGTGGATTGAAATTTAATTAATTCGAGTTGTTTTAAAATTTGCACGTGTCGTAGTTTGAGGAAGAGGTTGGATATTTTTAGTTAAGTAACTCATATGACGATTCTGAGTGTACGATTGATTTTGAATAGGTCGAGATAGTCGAAAAAGAGTACATAGGGGTAGTAATTGGGCATCGAGACATTTTTAGGCATAACTGGGCTCACATGGGGTGTTTGGGTCATTTTAATTTGGCCCATAATCTTAATTTCGGGAATTGTGATATAAAACCTACAATAAGGAGTTTGTGACAGACACAAATGAATAAGAAAACCCTAGTTTGATAGAGGAGGAAAGAGGGAGAAATTGGGAGAGCTTTTGGGAGACAAATCAAATAGAGGGGCGTGTTCTTCATCAAACATCCGTCTATAACAAAAGAAATCAAAACCTACGAATTGATTCAAGCAAGTAGTTAAAATTTCTTTCATTTAAATTGTGGTATTGTGATTCATATCATGGTGGGTGTAAACCATATTCATTTTGGTGGTGGGTCTCTACACAAAAATAGGTTTTGAGGAAATCGAAAATATTAGGTGGATTACAGATGAAATTTATGTAGATATATGATTTGATGTTGATTAAATATGAATAATATTACAATATCAGTAATTGATGTTGAGTGATTCAAATTATGGGACTAAATTAAGGAGAAATGAGTATATGAAATCCATGAAGACAAATTTTGAATTTATGACTGTTAGTGTAAATATTTAATGTTGTGAAATCATTACGAAGATTAGAACTGGTGCTAAGGATAAACATATGAGGAGAATAATTATCTAAAGTTTGGATTTGAAGAAGGGAACCTTAAAGGTTCGTTAATGTATACATCTAGCGTCCCGAGGAAGACGAAGGGATGGAATACTCAGGAGGTCATTCGAACGACCAGGGAAGTCGTTCAAGCGAAGCTGGGATTTCATTCGAATGACATCAGATGTCATTCGAACGACATCAGACATCGTTTGGACGACGGTAGGGATTTTTGGGTTATGCCCATTCTTCCCTTGTATTCTTTTGGGATAATGTTAAGATATTTTTAAGGATTTAATGAGTGAACAGAAAATTAAAGGGGTAAAATAATTAGGGCCTTAGGATGCGGAATTTAAAGTCATTTTTATTTAGATAGAGTGTCGATCTAAATTGATTGGGTGAAATAAACTCTAAAGGTTAAAATACAGA